>OU426895.1:5421551-6033102 GCA_911387775.1 Thymelicus sylvestris | reverse complement strand
AATGAATTTTCGACAGGATTATAGCATACAGCTAACAGCATAGTAATGTAGAGACGTACATTAATAATCTAAATTTTACTAACAAAAAATAACCGACTTCAAAGTCTCAAAAACTACATAGTTATCAGATCTCGTTCAAATTTATGTGAGACCACATGACAAGCGCCTGCTTTCGATTAAAAAAAGAATCATCGAAATCAGTTGGCGTGATATTGAGTTATTCGTCAATTTGTCGCGCACATCTTAACACAAATTTACGACTTATGTGATTTTCTCATGGATGCCATTGTCAGATCACAATAAAATTTATGTGGGACCACATGACAGCCACCAGCTTTCGATTACAAAAAGAATCATCAAAATCGGTTCGCCCAGTCCAAAGTTCTGAGGTAACAAACATAAAAAAAAAAAAAAAAAAAAAAAAAATACAGTCGAATTGAGAACCTCCTCCTTTTTTGAAGTCGGTTAAAAATAGTGTTAAGATATTTGTTCCCGTTAAAGTACCTATGGAAAGTCGACGAAAAAATGTGTTTGCTGACTAATTGCAACAATGCGTACGCATCGCGACGCCGCTACAAAAAGACGACGCCGCTTCAAAAAGAAAAAAAAATGGAACCCTCATGGCTTCCATTATCCGTCCGTCCGTCCGCAGCATAGCGCTGAGCTGAGACCCTTCGTTCTCGCACGAATTGAACGATTAAACGAAGCTGTAATTTGGCATGGAAACACATATCTATTGAATCTTTTAAAAACATTTTTCAGGGTACCTCCACTACAGGTAAAGTCGGGATGAATTTTTTTATCTCGTCTACCCCACCAAAGATCAATTTTCGATTCAAGGGTCTATAAATTTGCAATATATTCAGCTATAAAGTGCTAATTTTGGTTAGTAATGTGTCCCGGATCCCTAAAAATTTGCTTATAATATTCATAGAATTATTATTACTAGCGTATAGAAGGGACACCGCGAACATCGGGTTCGGGGGTGTGCATTGCAGCCGGCCGGCTGCATTTAATTCTGTCACTCGGCTGTCACTCGGCTGCGCTCATTGCGGCCGCATGTCAAAATTGTTCACGAAAAAACTGAAAAAATGCCGTCGTGCGTTATAAGAATGTGTCACAATTGCACGACAAAAAACAAAAAAGATAATGTTATCACTTTATCATCAGTAAGAAAACAAAATCTTAACTTAAATCAACTAAAACGAATTTAATTAAATTATTGAGCAATGTTCCCGCCATTTTGAATGAAAAAATCATAAGGAGCGTTTGAACTTGGCAAGCCACTAGCGTGTTAATGGACTAAATAAGCTTGCCGACGTGACGCTTGTGACCAATTTAAAGTGTTGGATTTTTTGACACGAATGAATGGTAATTACGTTTGAAATCGTTTAAACGCTTTTGCACGTTAAATAAAGTTGGAGTAAGAGCTTGTAAAGATTTGGAGTCGGTGACTGCTTGTCTTGGTTCGACAAGTGTCATATACAAAGTTACTCTATGGCAAGTGTGCAAACGAGGCTTCTAGTTTGAAAAGAGAACGGAGGGCAAGCCGGCGGTGGAACACACATTTTGTTTGAGATAGCCTGTCTATGTATAGTACGTCAATGATAATATTCTATAATATTCAAATATTTAATTTGAAACATCACTAACTTCAATATTCCTTCTTGTCATTAACATTAATGGCCGGGCCTAATGGACACGGTAACTAAGAACGGTCACAGCAGCTGTCGTTGCAGCTGAGACCGAAATTATATTTCTATTTCATTAAGTATATTGTTTTTGATGTTGTTTATAATACCTATTAATAATATTATATCTAAATGGACTTAAAAATGCGTTAAAAAACAAATCATTACCAAATCGTCGAACTAGATGTGACACCATTGTAAACGCAACTTGGTTTAGAATCAGGCCCGAAAATAAAACAATTTACTCTATCACTTTTAAAGCTAACACTTGCAATTTTTAATAAGTTACAATTATTCATAACTGTCTGAAAACAAAAGAAAATCTCGCTTCGAGATCAGCTTTTTACCCCTTTTATACTGCTTTGATAGTTAGGTACATTCCATTTTGTGTAAACAATAGCTACGTATGCAAATACGCGAAGTGTTAACTCCAGCACGTCCCGTTGTAACCTCGGAAACGTCTCACTATCTGGCACTCATTCGCTATTTGCCGTGTATTTTGGATAAGCGAAATTCAAAATGCCGAGATAGGCTAATGAGACCAATTACGTTTGCACCAGTTGAATACGTAAAGATGATATTTCAGACGCGCTGTCTCTTTACATATCTTGTTTCGTTATTCACGACGTGTAATGTTATGTTAATTTGGAAAGCTAGATAAGGATGAGTGGAGCCCATTTTCAACTTCAATAAAGGCCTCCTTTTATTAGTTCTCTATTCGGTTTTATTTTTTTATTTTTTGTTTTCGAAATTCATTTCAAATGATGGGATCCGTGGGGATCTCTTTAAATATTCTCTTTAATTATGTACATATTATTAATTATGCACATACTACCTATTATTGACTATCTTGAACAAGGTTTTTCGGAAGAATTTAGTGTAAGTTTTCTTAACGCATAAGTTACTTCTTTTTACCGTTTCCTCTTCTTGTTACGAATATCCTTGAGTGCTAGGGACCAGCTCCTATCACGTAAGTATGATTATTTATTCTGTTACAAAAAAAACTTTGTATGTGCACATTTTAGTCTCTTAATATCATAATCTAAAGAATTAGTACACGTATGATGTTGAAACTTACATTGTGAGCTTAGAGCAACATGGTGATCATTCAACTTTTCATTTAGTAATCAATCTAAAGTGACAATTCTCTGTATCATCACCGTCGTCGGACAATAAAAACCCCGGATGCGTGCAAAAGGGCGCCAACAGTACAAATGCTCCTCCTCAGGACCCTTTTTAAAAACCCCGCCAGACGCTCCCCAGACGCAACGTAAACTAGCCTTTCCCCATAATATTATGAAGATAAGTACTTATATTAGGTAGCTATAGCAGATTTGGTTTAAAGAATCTTTGTGTAAGTATTTAGGTGTGTGATACTTAATTTTTAAATAAAAGAAAATACTTCTTATAGTTATTAAGTTCCCAGAATAACTTTTTAAGATAATTTTATGGTAAGTATAATAATATAATTTCACCTTCACGATATTAAAAAACATAAAGTTGAAAATTAAAATCCAAGCACAGCCTTATTGTAAAAGTAGCTACGTTAAAGTCTCTCAGAATACCGGCATTTAGGACACCTGCTAGCGTATATTCGGTTTTTGTATCACTACACATTATGAAATCTATTCATCTGTAGTTCTATAAGCGGTAATAAAAGACTGCATAGATTGCGGTTAGAATATAGAATATAGAGAAATGCCTAATATAAAAAAAATTGTGAACTTATCCTGTTCCACACAAGAGTGTCAACATCGCTATTTGCCATCAGGTGGGATTGTAATTACACGCTTTATTTTTACAGTAAATTTTACTGTCGGTCACTTACCATAATATGTAATACTATTAATTTAATATTCGATGACCCTGACCTAGCCTAGTTGGTAGCTATCCTGCCTGCGAAGCGACGGGTTCGATTCCCGGCCGGGGCAGATATTTATGAGACAGATAAATATTTGTGCTTGGGTAATGTTTGTTATTGTGATGTGTTATAATATTATGTGTCGTCCATGCCACCCGCGACACAGGTATTAACCTACTGCGGGGCTGTGAGTGTGTTAGCGTTTATTTATTTAATTTATTTAATATCAGTGCAAAACCGAACCAGGTCGCTAGTAAATTCAAAAATGTTTGCGTTCATTTTAAAGTAAACATTACATTATTCAAATACTGGTTGCGAAAGGCCATTTTAGGGTGTGCAAAAATGACTTTACTGTACAAGTTTTATGGTTTCTTATTGTTTATTCGCGAGCCCATTACAGCACTTTGAGTGTGAATTATTTGGTAAGTTGCCGCTATGTCCCATTAGACGATTTATGTACTGAAGCAGGCTTAATGTTGAACTCTAAATAAAGCGTTGTTATACCAACATCGACAACTGAATACAATTTACTTTATGCTCTCAAAGACACTTTTCTATTTAAATAGTCACAACGAGCAGATGTGGTAAGTGGTGAATACGAGTAACACCAATGATACATGATCACACATCCAGTCCAAAATGATTCATGGACAAGGCCTGAAAATTACATGCACATGGAATGATAATTTACACCATACATTATCGTTACTCTAAATTAATAATTAGTGGAAAAGGTGGCTAACCAAAGTCCACAACCCTTAAAATCAGTATCATCTGAAGATGAAAATGAAGAAAAATTCTTTAAAGCTGACATTTCCAGATTTTTAGGGTTCCGTAGCCAAATGGCAAAAAACGGAACCCGGATTCGTCATGTCTGTCTGTCTGTCTGTCCGTCCGTATGTCACAGCCACTTTTCTCCGAAACTATAAGAATTATACTGTTAAAACTTGGTAAGTAGATGTATTCTGTATAAACCGCGTGGGGTTCCCCATACATAGAACTGAAACTAAAAAAATAATTTTCATCAAACCCATACGTGTCTATGTCTATGGATAGGTCTTCAAAAATGATATTGAGGTTTCTAATATCATTTTTTTCTAAACTGAATAGTTTGCGCGAGAGACACTTCCAAAGTGGTAAAATGTGTGTCCCCCCCCGTAACTTCTAAAATAAGAGAATGATAAAACTAAAAAAAATATATGATGTACATTACCATGCAAACTTCCAACGAAAATTGGTTTGAACGAGATCTAGTAAGTAGTTTTTTTAATACGTCATAAATCGTAAACCGCAAAAAACATCGATCAAAGTTACAACGAACTACAAAAACTTTTATATTATGTTACTTGCTGCTACGGAACCCTTCATGGGCGAGTCCGACTCGCACTTGTCCGCTTTTTTCTTCTAGCGAGACATTTGAAGACATTTGAATAATTTCCAGCTCGTTTTATAAATTGTCAATCATCACAATATCAATAAAAGTATCACACACACACTGTTCGTTCATGATAATTCTTCATAAACTACGGAATTTTTCAGGTGACTTTTACTAATAGTGATTTACGCAAAAAGGTGGAGTAAAAAATCCTAAGAGTAACAAGTTTTCGGGTTCCTCAACCCGAAATAGAATTAGATAAAATATAAATTTTCAAGTAAAACGAATATCAGAAAACGCTCCAAACCTAATAATAAGCTAATAAAGCTGATTTACAATCCCAACAATAGGCAATCGTGACATCTCCGAAATATTTTTTATTCAACACAGTTGAGTATTGTATTTGACGTAATTATTATTCAGTGCAGCCCTCAAAGGAAATAACAGAATAAAATACAAAGAAGGCACAATCAGACGCTAATTAACGTTCCGGACGAGAATCCTTCTCTAACTAAGTGATGAGGATTGCCGAGTTTTATTGTTTTCCTTTGTAAGTTGAAATGTACTCTTTCATTTACGAGCTGCTATTGATGTTGTACGGTTGGGTGAAATACAGTAACATAATTTTTATGTAAACAGCCAATGGTGGTAGAAATGTGATCACTGACGTCCGTGACTGCTATTATAGATGTCACGAATGCGTTGACGACGAAAAAAGGAGCAAGGTTTAGTATTGGATAAATTAATTTGGTGGATTTTCAAGGTGAGACTACGGCATAGGGTGAGAAATTCTTCATTAAAAACACTGGATAGATTCATTGTGTAATCTTTGTCTAATGTTGTCAAGCCTTGCTTGATTTAGCTATCAGACGCCTCGTCGTGTTCTGGCTGGGAGCTTGGGAGTCAATTCTTTCTTTTTTCTCTCTCTTCTTTATTAGTTGGCGACGGTGATGCCTTTGGTGATACTGATGTCCATGGGTGACGGTGGTCTCTTACAATCAAGTGAAATGTTTGTTGTTACATGAAAAAAGCTTCTTAAAATATACGCAAAGGGAAACCCCAAATGAAGATCAAGTATACAACAAAATAATAAATGAAATAATATCAAGTTTTTCTCCGATTCCTTTTTAACGATTCGCGAATGCAATACTTTGGAAATATAAGAAAATTTAACATACTCCTACATCTGAAGACCAAACTTAAAAATCATAGAATTTACTCCGTATTCTAGGTTCATTACGACATCAATAGCAAAACCTGGAAATTCTGCTCAATCAACACGTTTACCAAATTTCATTCTCTATAGACTGCCTTTTAAGTTCCAGTACTTGCTTTGACTTGAATTACGCTTGTCTAATGTCTAATAACATCAATAACTTTACTCAAAGTCCGAGTAACTTTATTCTAAAACTCCACTATTTCAGTTCTAATCGCAATGCTTTTGTATCTATCCCTCTATTTCTGATATTCTCTTTCTCTCTCTGCCTCTAGGTATTTTCTTCAATCTCTTTATATCTTTATTATCCTTTGGCATGCTCTCTTCATATAGAACTGCTTCACGTAATTATATAGTACTTTTTTGCAACTATGGCGTATACCGAATTCAAGTTCAATAGTTCAATTGTTTAATGTAACTTTTCAAGAAGCGACATAGCATTCATTTACACTAAAGAGTTTTTACGACTACTATATTGAAGGAAATTCTTGCACATATGTCGTATGTTTGCCTTTCTCCATTCCAACCACGATAGCAATAAAATTATGCAATGTTCATTTTTTGTGTAAATAGCTGAGAACTGAGCACATAATCCATCTATGTACCTGAGCGGGCACTTAAGTCTCACATCAAAAACATATATCATCACCGACGCATTGTGGACCAAGAACAAAGGAATTAGTATCATCTCGCTATTGTTATTGATAGCAAGTAAAAGTTGGAACGTTAATAAAATCTTCACAACAAGGAAAAATAATCTACAAGGTAAGAAAAATCTGTCACGATTAGTAATATTCCCTGAGGACGTATTTAGTAGAGCTGACCTGACAAAAAAAGTGATTTACCAATATGTCGAGGGTTTTAATACGCTGCTTAGAGCCGTCTTGACGAAGGCGAAGGATGACATTCACCTCAATAAGAGGCACTTCTGTACCCTGTACGTGTTGTAAAATCTTTATACAATATTTAATTATATAATGTACACGTATAGAAATCAACGCAAGATTATCTGGTGGAGGATTTTATCAGGTATTAGATTCCTGCATTATAAAACATATTTTTGTAGGTTTAAACAAGTTAACTATTATTTGAAAGAGAGATTCATTCTGGTGTCCAACTTAATCTCGATTGTGGTGCATTCTACAGAATAACGAACTGTAGCTTATTTTAAAGATTCGTGGTGCCTATTTGTACATCGCAACTTTAGCTCAGGTTATATGATTACTGGATGGCTGCTGTATATTCTACGGTATTGGTTATTCACTTTATTCCCACTAGTTCTACTCGTTAATCCTATCGTAGAACTAGTGGGACTTTTTTTCTCACTAGTTCTACCGTCGGACTAGTGGGAATAAAAGCCTTATCTACCGCTTTGTTCAAACTAGTTTCAATAATATTCCTTTTACTTTGCTCCATGATATATTTTCAGTTCTCCTAACGGTCACATCAATAACAATCTCTACTAATCCGTGATCAATAATAGAATCTCCTAGAATGTCCTACGTATGTACCAAATAGATTGATATATTCCTTATTCTAAATATTAAGACACTGTATGGTAACAGTACAAAGTGGTATAGTGGATGGTGGACTGAGACTTGTTACACTACGTCTTCAGACACATCCTGCTTAGGTTTTTTTATGACATTACAGTCTCCCATCCAACTCCGATCCAAAGTTGCTTAACTAAGTCAACTATTTACACAAGCTCTCTCAAGCACTTCTCACAAAAGTTATACCTCCTCTATGGTTCGCATTAATCTAATCAACGCTACTAAAAGCGTCGACACTAGTTTAATGACGTGAAAATAATCTCTCAAAATTAATTATGCTTATGAAAATTCAATCAATGTTACGCAGAATGAAATGATGGATTCTGTCTGTAATCCATACTGGAATTATTCCATTCAATTAATCCTCGAACCGGTCTCTGTGAATTGTGAATGCACCTTATTGCACTGTTTGTTGAATGTATTACAGCTATTCCTATATGCATGGTATTGTAGTATATGTACTATTATGTCTTCTGTGGTATATGTATATATGTACATTTAATAGGTTCGAAACCGCACCTGGGAGGAATGCATATAATACGATTCTGTACCAATGGGTGCTTAATGAACCAACCGCATAATAGGCTTAGATGATACTAATCCAACATAGTTTAGGCTGCTCCAAATATCATTTCACGTAAGCTTTACTAATAATATAACACTTTAAACACGATACTAAAACAAGAAACATAGAAACAGAAAACCCGCCTGCATGACATTAAAAATATTAAAAGTGCCCCAAAAATAATAGCACAATAAAAAGTACTTTTTTTTAAATAAAAAATATTTACGAAGATCAAGCGAATAAAGGAGTTTTGTTAATGAATGAGCGGCGGATTATTTACTCCTTTTTCCTTCCGCCGTTTGACTTCACGAAGAAGTTAGCAGTTAGGACCCAGTTTTTTAATACATTTCAGATTATTCAAATCCATTCCGCTTTAACTCAAATATTTTTTGTGCGCCTTAATTATGTATTCTTTTTTACGTTATTAAGAGTAATATTTGAAATTTGTCTTAGAAATTACTTTCTTTTTCCTTCATTGTGTATTTTTAGATGTTGTTTCTCATTACGTTTGTTAGATAAACGAATGAGATTTGAAATTAGTGCAAAATAAATTTCTATTCGAATTTTCGAGAGAGTGAGTCAATGTCTGCCCGTATATTATAAAGTCGTAATTTTTGACAAAATCTGTACTGAACCTCAAGATTTCTACTTACCTTGGATTACGCGGAATGTTAACAAAATGTTTCCAGAAAGTTTTTACAAATCTATAGCTATATATAGATTCACTAGCCGTAACTAAATACATATAAATCCGTCGATTTCTACTTAAAATACATATAAATGTAAATACTCGATGTGTTGATACGTAGATTTCTGGAGGATATTTGCCTGTACCAAAGAGACAAATAGAAATACTTGCAAAGACTGAACCAGAACTTTTTTTTTATTTATTTATTTTGTACACACATAAATACATAGGACATAAAATATAAAAAAAAATTGTACTAGGGCACTTCTTATTCCTAATTGAAATGTCTTCCAGAAGGCCCGTTAGTGGAGAGCTGAACAAAAGATGCAAACTTAGTGCGTACAATTATAAAAGTGACTCCAATTAAAAAAACATTAATAAAAACCAACTAAAATATTATATACGTACATATACATATCTATAATACATACATATACCTAGCTATAATATATATATACCTATATATATACACATAAATACCTACTAATATTTGGGATATTTACCAAAAAATTATGGGATCCATTTGATTTTAACAGTGCAAAATTTTGACCCGTTACTAGAACAGAACTGTCAATGACTACTTTTACTGTAATTATAACGAGTTAGTCGTCCTGGTTCAAAGCAGGTAATTCTGAATATTATTGTTTCATTGCAGTGACTAGTGTTCTCGTAAATCCCGCTGCAAGCGCCGCATAGATTGTCAGCTTTACATAGAAAGCTCGCTCAGTAATCCGTTTTCCATTATCGTCACGCGCGTGACCCTTTCATATTCTGTAGCTCGAGCACGAATATTTGCGAGAAAGTATTCGTATGGTTAACGTAAGCAATTTGTCAAATTTGTATGGCATTTTAGTACCATTTACGCACGATAGGGGCTTTTGAAAAAATGCCATACAAATTGCTTACGTTAACCATACGAATACTTTCTCGCAAATATTCGTGCTCGAGCTACTGGCATCAAGCTGAGCTTTTGTACCATCTAGTGTCTAACTAATACATTAGCTAGTTTCAAAAAAAAGAAGATTGCTGACCTTTGTAAGCACATGTTTTTATTTTTTCATGATATGAAATAGTTTCCAGGTTTGTATTTCGAAACATGTTGCATCAAAAGGCAAATGTTCTCAGTCAGGAAAATGGCCTGCAAAATCTAACGGCCGTGTTCAAGAAACTACGCAATATTCAGTCATCCAAAATTTACTCAGTGCCTGAAACCAAAGGCGTGCGAGCAGGTAACCAGCGCTGATACTCTGAACTGACACGTAGTACTGTAGCATTAAGTTTAAAATCGAAAAACCTGCTATGGACAGAGATATGCTCAATGTTTCACTACGTGATCGAATCGGCAATGATGAAAATCGGCGAATGAGGGTTATCGACGTAACTCGCAGAATCATATCAGTGGTCATGGTTCAAGCCTTCAAGGGGCAGTTATCGTTGAGAAAGAAACAGCCTTGAATGGTAAATAGGCCTTAGAAATAACAAGATAACCTTTAGGACTTTTTAAGATTTTTTTAACATTATGGTAGACATATCACAGCTCATTTTGCGCTGTTGAAAGTTTATACTAAGGCCCGTAATTTCAATAGCAGTTTAATCTATGATTCCGAGTTTAAACTATAGTTGTTGATTCAACAAAGATAGTTTAAACTCTGAATCATAGACAAAACTGCTATTGAAATTGCGGGCCTTAGTAGAGACTTTCTAGTTGGTGTCATGCATCAACATCGAACACATTGTATGTTGATCACCTCGCTGTTGCTATAGTGTCATTTTACCGCGTGTCGTATTAATTACGTAAGGTACAGCGACCTTGGGATCAGTGACGTTGTATGGGGCTTGGTGTACGTTTTTACGATAATATATATTATACTAGCTGCCCGGACAGACTTCGCTCTGTCAATTTTTTTTTTATTGAGATGTAAGCTATCCTATCTTTCAAGTTGGATCAAACTGCACACGGTGTGCAAAGGTTACAATCGGTTCAGTAGCTTAGGAGTTCATCGCGGACAAACAACGTGACACGTAATTTATATATATTAAGATTATCCAGTTCCGCGTACATTAGAACATTATTCTGCAATACTTCTGTAATAATTTAAAATATGTGCTGAGGAGTTTCTTTCGCCATTTCTTCTCCTCCATTTCGGAAAGGAATGGTGGTAGACCAAAAAATGAGTCATAAGTGTATCAGTGACACCTATCTATGTATATGATTTAATGATTTTAAATTTTGATGCAAATTATATTATTGTCATATTCTATGGAATGTACTCGTATATTGTACGAGTTCGTTAAATAACAAAAATAATGAAACCTTTTGTTTAAGCACAAACACCATTGCAAATAATTTATAACATACGTGCAATTGTATACGTTTGTCGCTACGGTACAATCGTGATGTTATTTTAAAAAATGCTTTGTTAACAGAACGGAATTGGCGCCCGTTGATGAATGTAAACATTGCGAGGCAGCTTAATCTGATTCCCAATTATTATTATACACGGTCGCCTCCGCATCGTGTGTGAAGAATACACGGCATTTCATTGTAATTTACTACTTATACACAGACATTATGATATTTTTGCTCTTCTCTAATTAGCGGGTGTAAAGGTTTATGTAGACCCATACATACTACGCGTTTCCTTCAAGTTTGCCCTTACCTCCCGCCCCGTTCCTCGTACCGCACCTCATTTAGTACGGACAGCAACGCTACCCGCGTATTTTTGAGGTCCGGTGCGGCGAGTACGTTCTTGAGTTTGTTGTTGATTTTGATGTTACTTTCGTTAAATTATTTTTCTATTGTTTTAAGTAAAATGCAACAGATTTTCTAGGAAAACGTATTTTAATCACAATCTCAACTTATTTTCAGTACTTAATCACTTTTCTTCCGAAATTCTCCCATTACCCTCGTACACGCGCCAAAACAACATGACAGACTAGTGCCAACTCGTCGACTGCGCGCCAGCTGCCCTCTCACGGCGTACGGAAGTACTACTCGCCGTAACATCGGCCATCCTGAAAGTGAATACCCGGGGGTATTCACAAAACAGCATTAGTAAAGATTCAGTCACAGTACTTATTAAGGAATCAACTTGAACGAAGCAGACTGGGTTCCCGCAGTTTAACTTTCTAGTAAATCTATTAAATCTTGCCTATCAATGATTTCACCTTCACTACCAGAATCAGAGTCAAGAGGCACGGAATTCTTATACGGTCGTAGAGCATCAGCTGGTACAACTGCCACAAATGGCTTGTACCCTTTCATACCTTTTATGCTTCTGATTTTATAGCGATCGTTCAGTAGCACCCTTATGATTTTGTAAGGCCCTGCATGTAATTTGTCAACTTTACGGTTCACCCCCGTCTCAGAATTGGTAAACGCGTTATTCCATAATACCAACTCTCCTTTATTATACTTCTTTGCTTCTCTTCTTTTCTCATTCATCTTTGTCTTCATGTAATCTGTTTTCTTGTTGATATTGTGTGTCGCCTTCTTTCGCCTTTCGTCTATTCTGATTTCCGGATCATCACCTTCTAATCCTGGTACCAGTCCCTTCTTGTGTGCAAACATCAATTCGTAGGGAGTATGTTTGGTAGTGTCATGTACTGTATGGTTGATGCCCATAACAATTTCTGGAACCTTATTGTCCCATGTGCACGGTTCCTCAGTACTTGTTCTGAGTGCGTCCAATAGAGTTCTATTAACTCGCTCTATCTGGCCGTTCGCTCGAGGAGCTGCAATGGCATTAAGGGTGTGATGAATCTTATGTCGTACACAAAACTCTTTGAAATAACGGCTAGTAAATGAGGTGCCTCTATCTGAAATGATACGCTCCGGGTATCCTAATATTGAGAATGTGTCCCGCAATGCAGCAACTGTTTCAGTTGATCGTAGTGTTTTGGTTACCTTCACTACCACGAATTTCGTGAAAGAGTCAATGATTGCCAATATGTATTGGTTTCCTTTCGACGATTTTGGAAATGGTCCCATATGGTCGATATGAACGGTATGCATGGGTTGATCAGGCTTATTTATAGGATATATTTTTCCGCTAATCGGGCCATAGTGTCCCTTTTTAAACAAACAGTCAAGGCAGGCATTCACATATTTTTTTATAAACCGAGACATTCTCGGAAACCAATATTTTGACTTGATCGCCTCATCACACCGCCGTAAGCCGACATGTCCAACTTCATCATGGAACATTTGCATGATACGCCAACGGGCTGATGCAGGTACTGCCAATCTATCTCCATTCAAGGTAATCCGATAAATGCGTCCATCCTTTATTTTGTAATTATGTTTCACTTCATTACTTGGATTGCCACTGATTATCTGGTTGTAAATAGACTGTAACTTCTCATCCTGTAGTTGTGCTGTAAGAAACCAATCTTCCACATTGTCAACACTCAGAATCTCAGATACAGGGTTTCTGCTCAAGGCGTCAACATGGCGCATATTTGTTCCAGGTCTGTATACTACCTCTATATCATAGTCTTGGATCTGCAACCACCACCGCGCAATCCTTGGTATTAAATCACGCTTCGACAGGGTACTACGTACTGCAGTACAATCAGTCACAATTTTTACATGAATTCCAGTTATGTATATTCTAAATCGTTTTAGTGATTCCACCAAAGCTAGAGCCTCCAACTCGTAGCTGTGGTAAACCATTTCTTCTTTCGTTGTAACCCTGCTGAAATACATTACTGGCTTGAGGTCTCCATTCGGTTGCTTCTGCATAAGAATTCCCGCAATACCCATCTTACAGGCATCAGTGTGTATTTCAGTTTCATAGTCCCTGTTGTATATCGCCAACACAGGCTTCTGTACTAACAAAGTCTTAAGAGTGTCAAAAGCCTGTTGTTGCTTTGTTTCCCAAGTCCATTTAACGTCTTTTTTTGTTAATTCTGTGAGAGGTCGAGCAATGAGTGCGAATTTATCAATAAATTTTCGAAAATATGAGCAAAGCCCTATAACTGGCGTACTTGATGCACATTTTCAGGTTTCGGAAACATTTCTACAGCATTCAATTTTTTGTCACCTGGACGTACGCCTTCAGGAGTTACAATATGCCCCAAGTACTCTATCTCAGATTTAAGAAAGGAACATTTGTTGATATTCAACTTCAAGTTGGCGTTTCTCATTAATATTAACACCTTTTCCAAATTCATTAAGCCGGCATCTACATCTCTCGATGGCAACAACAAATCATCCATGAAGGTCAACACTTCCTCATATCGTAGAGCTCCTAGCAATTTATATATGGTACGCTGAAAAACAGCGGGAGCGTTGGCTAAACCAAACGGAACACGCTTGTATTCCCATTGTCCGTCTGGTGTTATGAACGCAGTGTATTTCCTCGAGTCTTCAGATAACGGGATTTGGTGATAACCCTGCGCTAAATCGAGACTAGTGAAGAAGCAATGACCGGACAATTTATTTAACTGGTCATCAATGTGCGGCAAGGGGAATCTGTCTTTAATTGTTATTGCGTTTAAAGCGCGATAATCAACGCAAAGCCTGCGATCACCATTTTTCTTCTTCACTAGCACTACCGGAGACGCATAGTTGGATTGGGATTCTTGAATTATATCGGCATCTAAAAGATCTTTGACCTTATCTCTTACAACTTCCAAATCTTTTTGAGCAAGACGATACGGCCTATGGAAGACAGGTGTAGTTGAAGTTAACTCGATTTTCATTTCAGATATGTTAGTTTTACCTAAATCTTTTGTATTTTCAGCAAAACAGTCTTGATAGTTAAGTAAAAGCTCAAATAATCGACACTGATCCTTTTTCTCTAAATTGCCTAAGTCCAAGTTTTCCAGAGGCAAATTAGCAACTTTCTGCTTACTCAAGAAAGCGTGTGTTTGTTGCGGGGCGATATTTAGAATGCTGCTAACAGAATAAGCTTGGGGTGGTATCACTTCATATCTATCTTCCTCCAGATCAGGCCTCTGCCAACAATAAATCAAGAATTTTCAAGTCAACTAACCCAAAAACCGACAGAAATGTGCCTTATTCATCTTGTTAACAAACAATATAGTGTACTATCAGTAAGTATGAAATATATATGTATATGTATAAATATATCAGTCTATGCTTCTTTCAAGTTGAGACGAGTAAAAATTTTTCTTAAGTTCGGTAACCTATGCAATTATATAAAATATACACAACCAGGAAGAGGATATAATAATAAATTCTGCAATGGCAAGTGCTCATGCATGATGTATCGGAACAGACAGACAGATGAACCCAAATTTCAACTCAAAAAAATAATCGTAAAAAACAGCTGCAGAAATATCACAGAATATATCAGATAAAACATTTCGGACAGAATGAACACACAGAGTCATACAGATAAGTCCAGACAGAATGTACAGAAAGATTCAGTTACTTCGGTACCTACACAGAGTTCAGAACGCAGATTTACTCGCTTGTACCGAAGTAACAATCTTATACGGCCAAGCCAACAGACAGATTTAATATTAAAATATTATTAACGTACCTCAATATTCCTGGCCGTCAAGTTACTAGCGGAAGTAACATCCATTGCATTTGATGCTTGAACGTCAGCAGCAGCCTTGCCCTCGTCCGGCGAGTCGCTTTTTGGAGCAGACGTGACTACTCCACAGGGATCAGCACGAGTGATCAATTGTCCCTTTTTTTTCAAAATAATTCTTTGGTTCCCATATTGTAAATAGGTATATATCCATGTTCACCGGTGAGTAGGGTTGCAGGTATAGCATAGACTTCCTGATTCAGTTCATGAAATCTTGGAGATGTACATATATCACTATCAACAGCATTTCCAACTATATTCACTTCTATAAAACGCGATTCTCCTGGAGGAATTCGTTGGTCCAAGTTTGTAATTACATCAATTTTATAGTTATCTTCAACCACATCAAGTTCTGTATGCAACTTTGCAGAGTTTTCTGTCGTGATTAGGGATATGCCCTTCGAATTGATAATAGGTTGTCCTATAAGTATATCAACATCACCAGGTAGTTTCATATGAGTCAAAACTGCAGATGTGTCAAAGGTTAATCCATCAATAACAATCGTTATATTAACTTTACCCATTGCCGGCACCAATTCACCTGTAAATCCTTTCAAAATTGCACCGGTTTCTTTTATCTGGCAACGTAACAAATTAGCCATGTCTAACGTCATTACATTCAATTGTGCGCCTGTATCCAAGTACCCATGGAATTTTCTATCTCCAACCAGAACATCTTTTTTGTAAATGTCATTTAGATCTTGAATAATATTGATTGCTGAATGTTTCTGCTTCACGAATTTATCTAAATTCGGACATTTATTTATATTATGACCCACCTCCGAGCACAGCTTACAAACCCTACGATCGGGCACTGGACAATCTTTCACAAGATGTTCATTTGAGTTGCATCGGAAGCAGTTCATTCTCCGTGACGTTACAGTTGATCCATTAACTGACCCACGTGAAGTTGAAGGTAAAGCATAATCAGTTGTTTTTCTTTCACTTTGATCGTTTCTCTGGGGTCGAGGGTAGTTCGATAAAACAGTATCATTTTTCTTGAGGTCCGTTCTTATTTGATATTTTTCAAATGCAGATAAATATCCTGTATAGAATTCTTCCGGTGTGTCACATTTATAAGCCTTCGCATTATTCTGTAGTTCGGCTGGTAAGCCTTTGATTAAGCAAGACAATGATGCTGAGTCATCTAAACGACATCGACGACACATTGCTAGTTTGTCATGATAGTAACGAGTGATAGTTTCATTAGGTAGTTTTTTTCGAGCTACCAGCTCTTCAAGCATGTCAGCATATTCAAAGCTACGTGGAAATGCGTTAGTCAGCAATGATTTCCATTGTTCCCAAGTGTAATTATACTCATCTAGGCGCGAAAACCATAATTGAGCTTGTCCAGTTAGACGTGTCTGCATGATCACGATTTTAGAATAATCATCCCATTGATGTACCATTCCCAGTTGATCTATTTTAGCCAGCCAGTTTTTTATATTGCATTCATGGTTATCAGGATCAAAGGTAGGTATAATTTTCTCACCTGATACCGACTTCAAAGGTCGATTGGCTTGGGTACAATATTTTTCGACCATCTTTTCAACTTTCTGTGCCACTAACCGTTCAAATATCACACTCGGTGGTTCGTCATCATCACAAGTGCTCGGCGCCACAGGTACCGATCTATCTTCCGAAACGCACAAAGGTTCAACGTGAAAAGTCCCGGTGCTCGTAGCGGATGAAGATGATGCTAACCGAGACTTTTTGGTTGCACGACCACTATTGTTAACACTTCGAAATCTTTTCATTTTGTACAAATTCCGTTCATGCCACTTCTGACTTTTAAGTAAAATGCAACAGATTTTCTAGGAAAACGTATTTTAATCACAATCTCAACTTATTTTCAGTACTTAATCACTTTTCTTCCGAAATTCTCCCATTACCCTCGTACACGCGCCAAAACAACATGACAGACTAGTGCCAACTCGTCGACTGCGCGCCAGCTGCCCTCTCACGGCGTACGGAAGTACTACTCGCCGTAACAATTGGTTTATTTTACGTTCGTACAATACCTCTATACAATATATCGAACATTCTCGCTACAATAACTAAAATAGAAAATGTTTTACACAGTGGCAAACGTAATTTGTTATTTATGCCAGTGAAATTTTTTGATTACTTTTTTGTCTACTGTACCGACAGCTGTGAAATCGTAACGGTCGACGACGGCAAACTTGAAGTGAACGCGTAGTACTTGTATGTCAGAATTTTTTGCCACCAAGTCTCCAAAATGACTAAATTATTACCAAAGAACTTTTCTAAAGTAAATAACCGACAAGCAGACGTCTTTCATGGTTAATGATTACTGTCATCCATCAAAAAAATAGAAAGTAACAGCCCCCAGACGGAAGACTACGCTCTTTTGGTAGCGGACTCAAATGACAGGGTGGTAGCCAACTAAGCAAGCTTCGCAGAATGATAATAATATAGTAACGTGGTTTTTATACGGAATAATATAAGCGCGTATAAACAAAATTTTGATATCACTAATCGCCAAACAAGAAAAATGAACCAGTTAGTAACGCCATCTTACCGTCTTTCTAAAGTGAAGCGATCTTTTATGGGCCGTGGTGTACAGTTCTATAATAAAATCCCAAAGCTAATACGTGATTTGCCAGTGGAATAATTTAAGAAACATGTAAAATCTCAACTTTTAGGCAAAGGCTACTATACTGTAGATGAGTACATAAATGACAAAGACGCATGGAAATGACCAGATCTGCAACCAGTTCCGTACAGGCTAGTGATACTTCTTTGTAAGAAATATACCAATGTATTTTATTTTTAAAAGATGTGCTGAGGAGTTTCTTTCGGCTTTTCTTCTCCTCCATGACAAAGCACCTTTCCGAAAAGCTGGTAAATTAAAAAAATGACGTGCATAAGTGTATCAATGATACCTACATGAATAAATGATTTTGAATTTGAATTTGAATAGAATTAGTTAATAATTTCCTTGAGTCTAGCTTGAGTCAACCGCCAAACGAACGTCGTGTTCCGGCTGGAGGCTTAAGAGCCAGTTCTTTCTTTTTATCTTTCTTTTTCTTCCTCTTTTTTAGCGCAAAGCAACAGTTGTTGGTATCACTAGTGTCCATGGGCGATGATGGCTACTTATCATCAGGTGGATCGTCAGCTCTTTTGTCGGCTTTTCCCATAAAAAATCATTTAGGTACTGTAAACAGTACCTGTACTACTATGCATTTTAAGATATTAAAAAATATGTTGGTAGCTCTCTTAACGAGCCGCTTCATTAATGTGTCACGACCTCGTATCCTCAATCAATTATTTATAACTAACTTTTGCCCGCAGCTTCGCCCGCGATAGAGATCGATTTTTTACAAATCCTACTTACTTTTACTTAGTTAGATTTAGTTACCTATTCAGAACTTACAAATGAATTTTACTAACGCCATCTATTAACAACATCCGAAACTAAATATCTAGCAACTAACAAAATATCGATCTTCCCATGGGGATGTTTTACCGCGGTAAAAAGTAGCCTACGTTACTCTCCACCCTCCGCATTATCTCCACACACAAAAACCATACCGTATAACAGCTTTCTTGCGACGTGAAAGACGGACAAACAAACAAACAAACACACTTTCACATTTATAATATTAGTATAGTATGGATAATATTACTTTTAGAGTTTCACAGCCACATACCGAGGGTGAAGTTATTATTTAAGTGTACGATTATTATAATAAAAAATAATTATTATTATTTTTTCTTTTTACGAATACTTGATTATCTACAGTTTCATATGATGGTAATTACAGATTGCTACATGCTTACGTCATTTCTCATGTACCGATATTAGAATATAAGTGCTTAATATAATATGTGCACAATATTCAAAATAAATTGGTCGTCTGAAAAATGTTTCCTTTAATTCAGATCAACTGCACAAACTATGTAGAAAACTAGTAAGTTCATTCCACTAATGTTAAGAACAGACTACTTGGCAAGATTCTATCGGAGTCGTTGTGAACCGTGTTAGGAAATCGGTAGAGTCCACTCATCGATTCGCAGTCATTGGGTCGGAACAGATTACTGATTGTTCCATTTACACTCTCCAGTAGATCTGAATAATCAAGCATTTAGTACTAGTATATAGGTGTATGTAGGTAGGTACGTGGACGGTTATATTATTCATAGTTTATAAATGTATTAACATGGACATTACCTTCTTTTTGTGTAAACGCATTTGAGCGAGTCCATTTAGTTAAATTGTATTTGACAATAAATATTAATTAAGTGACGTATACGATAATAATGATCCAGTAACTAAGTATGCCGCTATTTACGAAGAAATTAATAGTAAAATTATTTTTTGTTTTTATTATTTTTTTATGTCACAAACTTGTTGTACCTAGTCTTGTTTCAGGCTTATTTCAGCCTTGTAGAAGGTGAAGCCAAACTCCACCATACAAGCTGATGGAAACTCTTTAAAAAGTAGTTCAATAAATTTTCCAGTGTCAGAGATAATAAAATTCATGGGCGGGAAATCAGTTCACTGGCCGCTCGTCGGATTGGAGTGTTCAACGGCTCGGAACATGATGTTCTATTTACTCTCGCATGCATACTGTCCATCCATACTATGGCTATGTTCCACGGTGTTTTAACCTATATTTTTTTTAAATCTTCCGTATGTCTGTCACCATAGTTATGTGAAAATAATATAAGATACTATATATTTTTTAAACTTTTTACATGGATGATGGTTAGGTAATGCCATACAGCAGGCTATTCTGTTTTGTAACTCGACAGCGGAATCCGCGATGAGTGTCGAAATTCCTATCTTTAGTCGCTTGAACTTTACTAGATAATTAGAGAATGACATATCAAGATGATGCAAGTTCGCTTTCGAGTCTCACTTGAGTGAGTTTCGATTTCTAGTTTGTATTTTAGAGTTGAGTGAGCTTCGATTTCGAGTTTGTGTTTTAAAGAATAGCCCTCCTGCTTCTCGAACACTCTCGTTTCCATTCCCAGAATAAGAATCTTACAGGAAAGTTTTTGGTCTCTGGCCATTCGTATTTTCGACTGCGCTATATATATATTCAAAATAAGTACCTATATCAAAAACTACTTTAATTCTAAAATACAAATTTCAATTTTGACTATCAAAAAGACAATCAACAATCGGGTTACAAGTTGTAAATCAGTCCATTGGTAATTGTGCAATGGGTCGGAAAACGGAACTCATTGCGCTATTTACACATTCACCTACATATAGGTACATAGGTATATCACTCACATGCAAACATTTATATTGACTTGACACATTCCCATTATATCGAACATACAACCATTTATTACTATTACAAAAGACTTCGCTTACTCGCAAAACGAACTTATAAATATGAAAGGTTCGTTTAATACGTTACTTTTTCAGTCGCGACTCCACTACGATGTAGGTACGTTCTACATGTAAAAATGCTAAAACAGAAAACCGCAAAGCCTTAATCCCATCGTAATAAAAATATGGAGTTCGCAATCAATCCAATTTAAAACCAAATATAATAAAAACAGTTCAGTTGGTAGATACAATTTCAAAAATATTGAGATTAAACGAAAACTAGAGGACTAATTTGATAGATGAAAATTCAACATATCTGATACCAACTGATGAAAACAAAATTATTCAATTGATAAAACTTGCTATTTATTTACGATATTGTGATGTAAATAAAATTTAATTCACTGCATGTGGATTCTTTACAGGGTTCTGTAGTAAACAGCTGATTTTCAAAAAAAGGCAAGTGCTACATACATATGAAAATATGATGTAAATACTATGAATATTTTAAATGTGAAAGTTTGTGAGTGAGGATGTATGGATGATTTAGATTTCACACAAAAACTATTGCCCATACGGATTTTCATGAAATTTAGCACAAGAGCAGACCATGATCTGGAAAAAAGATATAAGATAGTTATTATTTATGATATAATATGAATGCTTTTAGCATTAAGTCCGCCTTTGTTTCTATACTTTTGTATGGTACATAAAGAAATAAAAAAAATATAAGATATTTATAATATAATATAAGATACAAATTATAATTATTATAACGCGGGAAATGTCACACATAACAACCAGGTTGTTAAATTATTAATTCACGAGTGCAATTTAACGATTGTTAATTAAAAATCTCTGAAGCATACACAACACACTCAAATCAATAACTACTGCGACACAAAATTAATATAAGCGAAATTATAACATCATTACAGTAATGAGTACGGAACAATAATCAAGCGAATCAAATTACGTGAAAAGCATCCAGTGACTTCAATTTCGATTATAATTAAACTGGTAATACAATATTGTTGATTATTGTAACCGTGACCTTTTTAATGAAAACGGGTACCTAATCACGATTTTTGTATATTTCTTCAAAAAAAGAGGAAGTAAGTATTTAATTCGACTCTAGTTTTTTATTTTTGTTACCTCTGAACTTTCGACTTGGTGAACCGATTTCGATGATTTTTTTAACCGAAAGCTGTTGCTTGTCATTTAGTCCCACTTAAATTTGAGCGACATCTGACAAGTAGTTTCTGAGTTACGCAGTCGATCATTTTTTGTCAAGAATTATATACCGTTAATTCGACCCAGTCAAACTGTGACCACGATCCGTACTGGGTCGAAATATCGGTATTCAACCAAAATAGGCCAATATTAGATTGAAGTTATGCTACTATTGATATTAGGACATCAGAATTAATTTATAATCCAATTCCATATACAAATTGCATCGATATCAAAGTACATACGTCAACAAGAGATCCATCAAATCAAGGATGATCAAACTGCGGCCTCGAACAATGTGATGTGTCATTATACACTTCAAAGCGCGAACTGCGACGTTACTACAAAGCCGGTGAAACTTCTGAACGTATCCCGCAATTGGCTATTTGACAGTTGTCACGGTAAAATATGAAAAGTGTTAAATATGGTTGCATATTGGTTAACATTAATTAAACAATACATTTTTTGCATGAAAATAAATTGTAAATATTTTTATTTTTGAAAAATAGATTTGAGTTTTTTTACCTGTGGACACGAGAACCGAAACGCGGGCGGCCATGATTGAGCATGCTATGACGTCACACTTCCAAAAATATAGCGTTGTGTACTACTAACTACATCGATTATCGTGTGCAATTTACTGAGAAAATTAATTATCTATTTTGATTTGTGCTTTTGAGAGGTTTTGTAAAATGGAGTCAGGCTATATAAAAGCTGACAGTGCAAATTTGCCTAAAGTTGATTCATTGATGGTCGCAAATTTCTTTGCGTGTAACCCTGACTTTTGCTCTGCCGAGTTTCGGAATGCAAAAACCTCCGTGTAAGTACTGAAATGAATAAAGTAAAATTGGCCAGAGTCTTGCTAAGGGGTCACAGGAGGATTTTTTCGAAGTTTTTCCTCAGCGCCCCCTTAACGACACCATATTACTAATGATTTTAAATTACTTATAGGTTATGTTTATGAACAATATTAGGTTAGGTTTAATTTGTTTTTTTAGTAAATCAGAGGCTAAGTTGATTTCTTCTAAATACTTACATCAAAGTGGTCCTCACAAAAGAATATTGCTGATATAACAGATGTTAACTCTGGGTCTCGACGTGCTAATTGTAACCACTGCTTTCGACGTTGAGGGCATTTAGGAATGTGTAGGTATAAACAATTTGTCAGGTTAAATTGTAGTACTTCTACACATAGGCACTGCACACGTCTTGTAGCTTGTCATTTTCACAATACCAGTGAAAAAGGTGTAAGTTTTTCACATAAAATATCTTCAGAGTTAGAGCATAAACTGTTGTTATTTGAAATGTGACGTCTCAGCCAGCAAGTGACAGATGGCAGACTATTTTCGCGCGAATTTCAAATTAATGGATTAAAAGTTATTTTTATTCCTACTAAATAACACTTTTTTGAAAAAATAAATATTGTAAGAGGTATAAAATAAACTTACGAAAATTTTAAAATATTTTTCCAAAAATTGTCTAATAGCCAATTATCTAAATGTGAGAGCGAAGTGCGACTGCAGATTCGTAGCGTATGGACGACACGATAACGACATTTTATGTATGTATTGGGTACACACGCACACATGGAAGCTTGTATGTATACAATACACATATATAAAACACAAAAAAAATTTGTACGGATGTCCTTTAAAGACTCTGAAACCATCCAACCGATCGATGTACCCCAAACTGGAGGGCTATTCTCTAAAATACGAACGCGAAATCGAAACTCACTTTTCGTTTGCCAATTGGACACGAGCTTCGACGGTGACGTAATTCGATGATCGAGACAAATAAATCCCTTACCGAATACCAAACATGTCAAATTAGCCTGAACAAGTAACTAGTTTTTCTCACCGCCGCATTCTACACTGCGGCGCCACCTGTACTGTCGAGTTTTATTAAAAATAGGAATTTTGAAACTCATCGCGGATTCCGCTGTCGAGTTACAAAAACATCCTTACAGAATAGCCTACCATGTCTCAATTGAAAGGGAAATAATGCGAAGATGGTTTGAGACTACTAAAACAATGCACTAGTCACATTCGGTCGATTCATGGAGTCGAATTTCGACTTTTCCCATACAAAATTTTTCCCTAAACAAAATGTAACTATTTCTTTTTTAGCGTAGAAGCACACGCCGGGTATCCACTAGTACATAACAAAACAGCGATTGTTAAATCAGACAGCGTGGAGTACACTTACATAGAAATAATAATATGCCTCCACTGCTATCGTCGCCGGTATGGAAACATTTAATAACTGCAGAGTGGAAACCAACAAAATTATCAAATTATGTCGTTATCGTATCGTCCAATGAAGGTGCGGCTTATGCGTCAAAGCTCCCACTTCGATAATATCGTTTTGGATACACTCCATACACTTATGAATATTAAATTGGCCTTTGTAAAATTCTGTATAGGTATATATTTTTGACTGAAAGTAAATCTGACTGAAAGTACTGAAAAAAAATATATCACTTGGAGCTTTATGAAGGACATAAAGTAACTTTTGAGCTGACGATCCACCTGATTGTAAGTGGCTATCGTTGCCCATGGACATCAGCAACACCAAAAAGGCATCACTGATGCGTTGCCGGCCAAGAAAGAGAGAAGAAAAAGAAAGAAAGAACTGGCTCTCAAGCCCCCAGCCGGAACACGACGACGCGGCTCACTCATGCTCAAGCTATCCAGGCGAACCCCATGGAGAAATAATAATAGCAATAATAAGGGCAGGCCGGGTTTAGTCGTCTCTTACGACATCCATCCAGCGTGGGGTTGGGGTTAGTATTCTATGCCGCCCCAATACGGCTAAAATTTGTCTTCAAATATGATAATTATAGGTGATTTTAATTTGCATTATGTATATTATTATTTTGATTCAACGCAGGGGCGAGCAACTAGTTTCTAATTATCGAATACTTAGAAAACATGAAGGATTCAAACCTGGGGTCGGAACGGTTACAAGCTATCCGTTTGTCGGTTAATTGCATAGAAATGTATCGAATATATCGAATCGTAAACCTAAGAATTGCTTAAGATGGTAATACAAACTATATTTAGAAGACCCAAACTGTGTAGCAATAACATTCAACTTCTGCGATAATTTTATCATACATATTCACCCGCTAAGCCTACTCACACAAGTTACGATAGTGTTAAGACTAAGTTACAAATAGGCGAATGTAAATGAGGCTTAAGACGCTGTAAAATTATTCAGGTGGGCTCTCAAATACGGCGCTTTCCGTACTGCGGAGTACTGCGGCGGATTATCTGAACTGGGTGGTGAAAAAAATATGGCGTTATATTTGAAGGAGTATCATTAATTTATGTTATTAATTTTAAATTTTGAGTAGTAAATTTAATGTGGAATAAAAAATTTCATACCTATCTTATTGATTTTCTGTATTAATAAAGTTGTTAATGCACTTGCATAACGTAGATGCTATAGAAACAATGGAAAAAAATTAAATATAGAATTTTACATTGAACAAATAATTTTCACAGATAGGCCAAATATGTTGTTTAAATTTAAAACTTTTAACATCACAGACGGTCTACTGTTTATAATAAATTCATTTAAGAATTTGTAATCTCACGAAGTCCATTTAAATAACTATTGTAGCAATGTTTAACTTTCCGTAATTTTCAGCACCAATAACTGCATTACAAATACAAGTATTATACACATTATTTTTATTTTATTTTATTTTATTCAGGATAACAACAGCTTTAAATCACTAAACAAATTACACAATTACTTAAAGTAAGCCAATTACAGTTATCCACTTATTACTAACGATGTAATGCTACGTACATGAATAAATGATTTTGAATTTGAATTTACGTACAACATTATTGCGCAAAATGCGAACTGAAACATCAGCAACTTGAGGTGGCAAACAGTGTAGCACAAGATAATATTTATATGTATACTCAATAAAATTAATATTATAAATGTATAGTGTTATGTATATTATTATTTATACATTACTAAATGTTCTTAATAATTATATTTCGTGTTGTTATTAGAGCTGCCAATAAAAACACATTTATTAGCTTCTTTAAAATAAAGCTTCGAAGTCAACGCCGACTACTGATGTACTTTATTATAATACAGATCTTTACATTTTAAGCAAACACTAGCTTGACTTCGAGTAAACACAAGTCATACTCAGAAGTAATATAGCGCCGCCAAATCGAATAGATCCTCAGGGATTATACCGGAATTTAGCGGATTAAACCTTCATTACTGTAGTTCGGTAACTTGCCAGGCATTCCAGTGAGCTCAAACGAGATTTATACCGGTATCTACGATCAACCAGCGCTGTCCGTAGTTTTTATGGTTTCGTCTGAAAGGAAACATTTATATGATCACAACGTTCATATTTTTTTATTTACAAAATTTACTAGAAGTTTAAATTTAAAATAGGCACATGGCATTAGGTGATACGAAAGCGAAAACGTAAGTAATTACGGTAATAAACGAATTATGATTTTAGGAGGAAAATAAAAAAAATACTCGAATTCAAATTCAAATATTTCAATTCGATCATTTCCTATTCCCATCCCATTATCTATAAAACTACAAGACCTGAAATTTTGGAAAAAAAGCAGTACATACATATCCATAGTTTATACATATCTATATCTACCTGATACGAAAATTCTGTGTCCGTTTCATAACGGAAAATGTATTCTGAAATATTATAAAAGTATTTCATTTTCGTTACGGAACCCTTTTCCAACCGATTCAAACTTAACCGTTTTTTAGTCAAATAGGTTTACGATTGTTTTATGTAAATATAACGGCATATGGAAAGCCTTGTGAGTTTACTAAAAATATGCCGTTCCGACCCCTTCAGGAATGAGGAATAAATAAGAAAGGAAATATGTACTGAATAATTATGAAGATTTTGTTTATCCTCAAGTGTGAAAGTTTGTCAATATGTTTGGATCTTTGTATTTATGTCTCGCGTTAACCGTTGTACTGTTTAAAGTGAAATGTTGTATGTTTCCCTGGGGTGCTTAGATATTTATATATTTTGATTGTGTATTTGTGGTATATATTTATGATTTCGTTTTATGCAACAGTTCTACCGCGGACGAGCCCGCGGGTGGAAACTAATACGAGTAAATAAAGAAAAAACAAAAAAAAATATGGAATCCTAAATACATGTACGTTTATAAACAGTCAAGGGAGAGAGAGAGAACAGGTCCGGCTTCCGTTTCTTAACGATTTCCGTAGATAGGTAATATACACGAACTCTTAAGTTAACTTCTACCGCTAGCAGTTAAAGAACTTCGTTAAAAAACTACAGACTTACCACTAGGTAGTACTATGTTGTACAACTAAGTATGTAGTATAGTCAGTTTATTTAATGGAGACTAATTTGGTAAAGACTCTTTGTACTACTTTTTAACCCTGGAAATAATTACCTATTTACAGGCATCTATTTCATTATGTATTTCAAAAAGCCTGTAGTTTTATTGTATTTGGTGAGTTACCTTGATATAGGACTCCCAATTCCATATTTTGAATTAGGAGTGTAAATGACTATCCATACTTACTATACTATATACTATACTATAATATTATAAATGTGAAAGTGTGTTTGTTTGTTTGTTTGTCCGTCTTTCACGTCGCAACGAAGCTGTTACATGGTATGGTTTTTGTGTGTGGAGATAGTGAGGAGGGTGGAGAGTAACGTAGGCTACTTTTTACCGCGGTAAAACATCCCCATGGGAAGATCGATATTTTGTTAGTTGCTACATATTTAGTTCCGGGTGTTGTTAATAGATGGCGTTAGTAAAATTGATTTGCAAGTTCTAAATCACGCTATCAAATGATATATGTTAACTTAACTTAAGTCATAGGCAACTAAATCTAACTAAGTAAAAGTAAGTAGGATTTGTAAACAATCGATCTCTACCGCGGGCGAAGCTGCGGGCAAAAGCTAGTACTACTATAAATTATTATTTTTTAACTTGAAAATCATAAAGCATAGATAAATGCAATAAAGCCTTTATTCTTAACAAAGAACAAATAAACATACATCTATGATGTTTATTAACCTTGCCGCAGCAGCCAGCAATTACTTAAGAAAATAAAAAGAGAACTATTCAAACTATTGTTCTCCGTTCATTGTTCAGTCATAAGTCCATGCAATATCAATTTATAAATGCTGTCGCTCTCTCAAGAGTTCTACGTAAACAATAGGTATGCATAAGTCCTGTATAGGTTTGTTTTTTTTCTCGAAGAAAACATTCTAGAAGGATTAAAAAAACGTTATTACTTTACATCATAACATTACCTGAAACGCATTTTATAAATGCATTTCTAAACTAACTACTTACAAGAATTGTATACAGCAGTGTAGTAGGCACCTTCTAAATAGAATTGCACTCCATAGGACCGATTTAGATGCTCTTTATTCTGTATAAGACTGCTAATTAATCAGATCCTTCTCCAAAAATTACCAAAAGATCCGTCACAATACGTGTAGAATCATTTGTTGTCGATAGCATAGCATGTTGCTAATTTGTAATACGACATCAATGTTTCAACATGACATGTTAACTTCAATCAGAGCATCATCCTTAAAATTCAAGCGCTACTATCCTCAACTGCGGTATTTTAAATCATATTAAATGTTGTAGAAACCTGGTAAGAATCGATATCTCGGATATCGCCAGCTATACCGGAGCACTGACCCATGAAGCAATCTTAATCGTTCAGGTATCGAGGTATCTTTTATATCTCTAATGATAGATGCGCTTACAACCTAATGTTAAGTAACACATAATAAAATATAGACAATTATTTTTACAAAGATATAAGTAACGAGGTGAAAATGTTTTAATTATCATTAATATTAAATTGATGAAAATGCATTCGATGTGGTCGTGATATTTTCTTAGCCTTAAAACAAAAATATTTTTTTTGTTAGCGCTACATTCTCGACATTATTTTAGCTCCCAACTAAAATATAATATTGCTTATGAGAATCAACTCATTAGGAAGGCAGTAACCAAACCTTCTTAATGACACTAGAAGTCCTCAGATTTTTAATAAAAACAGAAGCAAAAATGTGAACTTTGTTTTATTTTTTTAAGCAAAACTGATATAATTATTTTGTTCCACACTGTTAGGTTAGTGTTGTTGAAATTGCTTATGTCGCCCTCAACATGGCGAAACGACGACAATAATACCTAACGAAATAATAATAATTTAACGAAAACAATAATACATAATGTAATTTCGCCACTATTACTCAACCATTCATACATCGAGCATATCCTAATACCTAAGTTATAAACGTCTTATATCATTCACGGTAAGTGTACTTTTCCACATACTTACCCATATAACAAGTTGTAATCTGAGTTGAATCTGAATCTCTCTCAGATTATCTGACGACGACACAAGCTTGTCCATGAGTGACGATAGTCACTTACCATTAGGTGGATCGTGAGCTCGTTTACTGGCTATTTCCATAAAAAATCTGGCTATGAGTTTCGTCATATTTAAAACGTATAAATGTTATTACAGAAAGACTCCTATTCTACGTTACTTCAGAGATTTCCAATCGCAGCTCAAGGATAATCCTCGTCTCGGAACGATAGCGGTATCCGCCGGCTAATGGCCGAGAGAGTGCTGACAAATGGAGCAGTTCTCTTCGCTCAATAGGACTTAAAGAATTTGCTTTAGATATCTAGTACTTGAAAAAATGTTTACATTAGGAATGAACCTGATAGGAGGGCAATTATATAAGGCTAGGGCAAGAGAGAACGCTCCGTTATTTCCTTCAATTTATTTATAGAAAAAACAGACCCCAATTCATAATCAATTAAAGACAACTAAGTACACAGAACAGTAATTAAAGTAGCTAATTAAATTAATATTAAAGAGCGAATTATTTTAAATAGTGTCAATTGAGTTCAGATTTTTTTTTTATCCAGTTTATGTTTTAGTATATTTTAATTTTATTGTGTTAAATATAGTATTTTAAACAACATGAAATTTCTCCATTAAATTAGGGTACCATATTAAAAGAAAGAAAGGCATGACACCGCGAAAACTGATTTTATTCGACACTGAATAAAATATGTTCGGGTGTTGACATAAGTTATTTGGGTTTCCGGGATGTACGAGTAGGCAAGTCTCCTAAAGGATCGAACAGCGGATATCCCATTGAATCGAGAACCGACCCAACTCCAAAGGACTGGTCGATAACAAAATTAATACATTTTTTAAATCTTTTGACAGGAAAACGTAAAGTCAGTGACTTTAATCAGGTAATTATCATCCCGGGAAATGGATTTGTTCCCACGAATTAAGAAATTAAATGTAAATGTTAAAAAGTTTGGATATTCTGTAAAAGAATATTCTAAAATTTTGTAAAAATTATGTAAAATATTTCACTTACTATAAACTTTTTCAAAAGGAATACAATGGGATACCTACCTACTTACAATTAATTCCTGAACGCCTTTGAAAGTCAAACGTTTTACATTACATCAATGAATTATTAGACAACTTATTGAACTTTATGTGAAAATCATGAAACATCAGAGATATTAATAAGATAATGCATATAATGTGTAATAACTAAATTAATGAATTGAGATTTATTTAACGAAGGCAAAATTTGAGGAATATGAAATATTTTCAGTAAATTGTCATTCTTCTTAATCAGAGAAAAGTTATTCGGTTATTTCATGAATAACTGACATCAGAACTGCATGGCATTCTTTTTCAACGGAATAGCAGCGGATATCCGCGGCTAATCGTTGAACGAATGAACGGATGCTGACAAATGGATCCATTCTCGTTTATTTAACGAGATAGGTACTTCCTGTTCTGTAGAATACGCTTTTAAAAAAGATGTTTTTATTATGTTATGGTTATTTATAGTTCACTGCTGAACTAGATACAAATTGCAAAGAAAGTCGGAATGGTATTCATTGCTGCTCCGATGCAGAATTTTGGAGGGCTTGTAAATCAATGCAATTAAATACAGTGCATGTATAATGAAATGTCATAAACACTGCTTTTGGTGCAACTAACAAAGATGAGTCAATGTAACAATGGTTTCTGAAAGCGAAGCGACGGCATGTTACTAGTTTAGGAAATAAATATCCTGTTGACTTAGTGAGAGCAGTATAGAGAAAACAAAGTAATCCGACCAGCTCAATCTACCTGACTAACCTAGCGCAAAGGTTTTCAATTTTATTTTAGTAAGAAGTAAATTAATTTTATATCTCTTTTCCATTCCTAGATGTGCTGCAAGAGATTTCTTTTAGAAATAAGCATTGCCTATGTATACAATTTCTTTTATAACTTTTTGTAACCAATTTTACACGTGTACCTACATAAACTATTATATAAATACATTATTGTAAGTTTTTATTGTCTACATATTGTAATAAAAAACACACTTCTTCCACGTTCATGTTCTATTTCTCCCCGTCTTAATAATATTTGTTACCTCCGTAACCTATATGTAACTTTAAGTAATTAAAAACGTAATCGATACTGGCAAATCGCATGGGCCGCTCAATGTCAATAATATAAGTGTGGAACGAGACGTCACGCCACAGACATTTTTTTTTTCCCAAAATACTATAAATCCAAATAAATGTACATCTCAGGGCAGCATGGAGGTGCAGTAGGTACGTGTGTGGAAAGATATCATTCAATAAGCAACGTCAACAGTACGTATACGTATATATCTAGCACTTAAACAAAGCTCTCAGCTGAATAAAATGCCGTCTTTTTATAAAGAACAAATCAAGAAATAAAAAATTAACAAATAAAAGTCCACGTTCGAGCAACTTTCTGAGTGACTTTATTCAGTTAGTTGATAGTGAATTTACTAGGAAACCATTGCGCAAACTAATTTTATTTATGAAACTTTTTACTTTTTCTAACTAAGGAAATTGAAATTTAAAAATGTGGTTCTTTTATTCACATTTTCATCATTTTTCCTTTCAGGGCACGTTTGAGTTAAACAATGTCACTGGTTAAATAACATGTCATAATTGAGAAGATACGAAACGATGAATTTTTCTTCTGCATTTTTGTCATATTGCAAATAAAAACTATGGAGAGAGAAAAGGATTTGGCTCGTAAGAGGGTTCATCATCCATTGCTTGAAACCCTCTACATCGAAAGTTAAAGTAAGTGGCCTCGCTTTACTGTTAACCACCGATGTAACGCTTTATGATATCTCGCTCGTCCTACTGTCCGTATCAACATTCAGCAGTAGATACATAGATGCCTGTCATACATGTGGTACCAAGTACCTACCTACTTACCACGAACTAAAAGAATTCTCTCTGATTGTTCCTAAGCAATGCCATTAGAATTGACGAGAGAGAGCGTGTAGTCTGAATTACACGACTTTTCTTTTAAGTGTCCTTAGATATTTACTTAGTGACTCTTTTAAAGTTTTCCACTGGGATATTTTCTGTTGATTATCTCCCAAAATAATTTATAAACAAATCTCTTTAAATAATTAGATCACTGCAGTAGTAAATTTGGTAGTAATGTTAGAAACTAAAACTGAAAAGTTACGCCCAATTGGTTCCTCAAACATGAATCTTCTTTATTACGCGGTTCTTATAATATACGGTCGTGGTTATAGGTGTTTGTGCACGAGTCTAGGCGTATTTTACTACGGGGCACGGTCGTTTCTTCGCACGAGCCATTTGGTCGAACTGTATGCGTTGGCATGGCTTAGTTTCGACGCTTTGTCTGACCTATAAAGTATTGTGATGAGAACTTACAGTACTATAGAAAAATATAACTAGTAGTATGATTGGGTGACAAACGGGCAGACAAGTCGGTTGATAAGTGGTCACAGTTGCTCATGACCATTCTGTACTCAAAAGTTCGCCGAAATACAAAATAAACGTACGTAATAAATACAAATAAACGTATTTCTTTCTTCTTCTTCTCTCTTTCTTGACCGGTAACGCATCAGTGATGCCTTTGGGGTTGCTGATGTCCATGGGCGACGATAGCCACGTACCATCAGGTGGATCGTCAGCTCGTCTGCCGGCTATTTCCATAAAAAAAATCAATAATCGGCTGACCCAAAACAATATATTTGAAGTAGTATTTGATAACCGCGAATAATCAAAACTATTTAAATACGATTAATGCGTACGTTTAATGCGATTGAACAATAACGAGAATTTCATCGTTATCCTCCAAATACAACTGTATGGATCCATTAAAATTTGTTACTGATTTGTCATAATAATTATAAACGCTGAAAATACTCTCACAATCTTTGCTTTAATTTTATCAATAACTCTCTTGACAACATTCGCCCTCTCCCATTGTTTTTAGGGTTCCGTAGCCAAATGGCAAAAAACGGAACCCTTATAGATTCGTCATGTCTGTCTGTCTGTCCGTCCGTATGTCACAGCCACTTTTTTCCGAAACTATGGGAACTATACTGTTGAAACTTGGTAAGTAGATGTATTCTGTGAACCGCATTAAGATTTTCACACAAAAATAGAAAAAAAAACAATAAATTTTGGGGGTTCCCCATACTTAGAACTAAAACTCAAAAATTTTTTTTTTCATCAAACCCATACGTGTGGGGTATCTATGAATAGGTCTTCAAAAATGATATTGAGGTTTCTCATATCATTTTTTTCTAAACTGAATAGTTTGCGCGAGAGACACTTCCAAAGTGGTAAAATGTGTGTCCCCCCCCTGTACTTCTAAAATAAGAGAATGATAAAACTAAAAAAAATATATAATGTACATTACCATGTAAACTTCCAACAAAAATTGGTTTGAACGAGATCTAGTAAGTAGTTTTTTTTTAATACGTCATAAATCGTAAACCACAATTTACCTCGATAAAAGTTACAACGAACTTCAAGGACTTTTATATTATGTTACTTGCTGCTACGGAACCCTTCATGGGCGAGTCCGACTCGCACTTGGCCGCTTTTTTTATTAATCATCTGTCTATTCTCGAATGTCTGTTCACCAGCCAGTAACATTTTTTAAAACTCCCTCCAACTCATCTCGTCTACGATTCACCTCACCGAACGGCTTATCTCACCTCACGACTTATTTCTCCTCAATTTACCTCATGTCACTGCTCCTCATCTTATCATTTAATGCTCATCTGTGTTAATTTTACTTCAGGTATAAAATTCCTCGTGGGTACTTAACTGGATTTTAATCCAAATTACGATTATTTAATTGTAGTAAAATGTTATCAATTCCATGTCAAATAGTTGTTTATTTATTCTGAGTACAATGAGGCAAGTGTTAAATCCTTGGTAGTTAGGTATGTAAGTAACTCATACTATTGTAATTCCAAAGATTATTTCTTAATTTATGTTCTGTAAAAGCAACGTTACCATTATCTTTATAAAACGCAAATATATCACTCACACGCATATATACACACACACATTCCAAGTCTATTAAAACGAGTCGTTAATCTTCATTTGAAGAGTTCGTCTAGGCTCTAAACTTCCTTCTTGCGTACTTCTCAGTCGACAGCCGAGTTCCAAGTGCGGCTGTTTCAGTCTGAAGTGTAAAAGTCTGTGTAATTACCGCCTTAAATGCCATTTCAGCTCGGACCTGAAGTAGTACATTCAAACTTTTAAGTTTTACTCGTTTAAAAGTAATAGTTCATAAATCTTGTTATGTAAATATAGATAAATATTATACATATTGCTGATGTGTGGTTGATTGTAGAGATGACATGTCAATAGTAAAGAAGAAAGGGAAAAAAAATCTGATCCGTGTCTTTCGCTTTCCTTTTAGCTGCCAAAATGTCGATAACGGTCACGCTCACGCTCACACGTGGGACCACATAACAAGCACCAGCTGTCGATTAAAAAAATAATCATCAAAATCGGTTCACCCAGTAGAAAGTTCTGAGGTAACAAACATAAAAAAATACAATCGAATTGAAAACCTCCTCCTTTTTTGAAGTCGGCTAAAAATGTGCATGCTTGTTTGATTAGTTATACTATTGCAATTGGTATAAATAATCCTGACACATCGAGCGAGACCAATCATTATTTCAATTAAACCGTATACCTAGCAGATTATTCTTCGAGTTTCGTTCTCGATATTAGCATAGCAATACTTGTAGTAGCCACGTACCGCCCGCCATTTCGCACTGAATTTTAGAGGTAGATAAAAAATAAAACATGAAATTATCAATTTTTGTAGGGTAGATTTGTAAAACCTCACTTAGTTGGGGCGCTCTCCTCTTCGGTTCGTCATTCACGTTTCAGTGCTTCGCTGTTTCGCACGGGCGCAAAATTGAAGTTAAAAGCAAAAATGCTTAAATTAAAGTTTAAATAGTTAGGAAGAAATCAATTACTTGTGTAAAATAATAAAAAGGTTAAAAAGAAAAATTAACCAAAGTAAAAGTGATCTACAGTGTGTATCGTTGGATTCGTACAGGGAATCGTTGGATTGGATTGGATAGCGATTTATCAACGCTTATAATGAGCAGGTAGGTGAATTCCACTATTCAAATACAGATGAATACAGCAAGTAACTAAAAATCATAACCCTACTTTAGTCGGTTAAAAATTGCTTGCAAATGTAATTCGCAAGGAAATTACACGTAATTACTAAGCAGAAATCTGTTATATATCAGTGAATATATAATTTTAATATGAATACCCTCAGGGATTCCTCTTTTATTCTCTCCATTACTAGCACGTGTCTTCCGTATGGAAAATATATTACAATATTATTTAAATTCATAACTGGATTGTCCTTTGGGGGCCTTCCAAATAAATACCTGCTAACCGGAATTACCTGGGGGGTTCTTCCAATGCTGATAAATGTATTCCATAAGGAATTTATCAATTTATATGCAACATTATGTAATACAAACATACTCGGATTATTCTTTGATGGATTCCAAATAAAAAAGTACCTGTTAATTGCTAGTACATGTATTCTGTAAGGAATTGATATTGCATTAGTGTACAAATACGACGTGCATAATGATGACGTGCATAAGTGTATCAATGATACCTACATGAATAAATGATTTTGAATTTGAATTTGAAATACAAAATATAATCGCGTTTTCTTTTGAAGGCCTTCTAAATAAAAATAAAAAGTTCCTTCTAACAATAATCACCTATAAGGTTCTTCCATCGCTAGTATGTACTAGTACTAGTTTTCCGTAATGAATTTATATCGAAATAGTATATAAATACAAAACATAATAGGATTGTCCTTTGGGGACTCCTGTGGGGTTCACTGCTGGCATTACTTTTGAATTAGTTTTACGCAGACAACTGCAACAAAAAGTACTCGCTAATCGGATCTACCTGTGGGGTATTTCCTCCGCATTGTACATGTATTCCATGAAGAATCCTCACCGTGTTACGGAGACAACTGAAACAAAAAGTTCTTGCTAATCGGACCTACCTGAGGGACATTTCCTCTGCATTGTACATGAATTCCATGAAGAATCCTCACCGTGTTACGGAGATAACTGAAACAAAAAGTTCTTGCTAATTGGACCTACCTGAGGGACATTTCCTCTACATTGTACATGAATTCCATAAAGAATCCTCACCGTGTTACGGAGACAACTGCAACAAAAAGTTCTTGCTAATCGGATCTACCTGAGGGATATTTCCTCTGCATTGTACATGTATTCCATGAAGTATCCTCACCGTGTTATGTAGACAACTTCAAAAAAGTACTCGCTAATCGGATCTACCTGGGGGGTATTTCCTCTGCATTGTACATATATTTCAGGAAGAATCCTTACCGTGTTACGCAGACAACTGCAACAAAAAGTACTCGCTAATCGGATCTACCTATGGGGTATTCCCACTGCATTGTAAATGAGTTCCAGAAAGAATCTTCACCGCATTATGCAGCTGACTAGCGTATATTCCATACGGAATTAATATTGCACGCTTCGTTTTCGTTGAACTACACAAAGTACTTGACAACGATTGGGATTACTCAAACAAAAAAGAAAAATATAAATATATATATATATATATATATATTTCTAAAGGAACTCACGTCACGCTGCACAGCACACGGTGAACTGAAACAAGTACTTATTTTTTCGCATGAAACTGCGAAGGATTTTTATTCAACGAGCAAGGGCTGTATACGAGCAAGGGCTGTATATTATTTATTTATTCACAATAAAATGTAAACGTAACAGGTTCATTTAAACCTAACACCGTTTACAATTTACACGAATCAAGGGTGATTCTCTCGCCATCTGCAAAATTCCATCTTGTTACTGCAAACAACGTTCGTCGACGCGCGTGAGTACATTATAATAATATATTCAATTACCAGCAATAATGACAATGAAAATTGCACTACTTTCATCCATCCAGAACTTTGAAGTTCACAAGTAGTGTGAAGTTGTTATAACAATTATTATAGTATCAACTTTTAAAAGTTTTTTGCTAACCGCACCACTGCAACGGTGGTACTCAATACCGACGGTGATACCTTAACAACAGTAGCTGTCTATTCCGTCGACAACGCATTGGTGATGCCTTTTTTTTCGTGGGTTGTGAATTAAATTCACTTTGATCATAAAGTCTGCGAATCAATAACCAGCTAAGCCTGTCATCAGGCCCTTAAGCAACAGTAACTTTTCAGTAATATTTCTGAAAACCGCCGTAAGGAGCGTAAAAATTGTTCGACCTGCTGGTCGAACTATGCATATGTGACTCTCACACAAAGGTAGCCAATGCTGACAACAAAGCCAGCCTAAGAAAAACAGCCTTAAACTGTCAGCCGTAGACGTAAGTTCTAAAACGTTCTCACGATACGGATTATAATAATAATAAGACTAAGATATTTTATCTATCAAATCTATTATTGATTCACGAAAGATTGTCTTATTGATAAATTTGGGAACATACCATTCTTATGTCAGCGTAGAACAATTGGCATAAATGTACCTAATTATACAATAACATCGCACATGTTCCAATAAAAAAGAAAATAACAATTCAGACATTGAAGTACAATGTAGTATGGATTTAATTAGATTGAAAGTAAACTAATAAATGTATGTCTACAAATTGATACCTATACCTATTGGCATATGAAATTATGAGTACTAATTCCGAATTTCAAATTATATTTCAATATCTGAGGAAAACTTAATTTAAGTTCTTATAAACTCTTATAAATTGATGTGATCAGTTGTTCAATTTCAGCCGAATTGAAGAAAATAATAAGCTATATCCTGTTTGTACACCGTATGTACATACCGTTTGGCTTAATATAGCTAATATTTTTAACGGGTTTTTAATTTACTGAGGCGTACGGAATACTTGTCTTTTCTACATAATAATAATAAACAAATAAACTTAATTGAGTGAATTATTTTCTGGTTGGCCTGCCGGTCAATGATAATGAAATTACAAATAGTAGGTATACTACTGTATACCCACTGTATATGTACGATTAATTGTATTATCCATTGCTTAATGTATTAGTAATTTATTTATTGCTCAATTAAAAGTAAAATTTTTGAATATTGGATATTTTTTGATTAATTCCGTGCAAACGGACGATTGATTAATTTTTGCCTACCAGGCTAGAGATACAAACATCTTCTATACATGCAAAACATGCATGTATACCGCAGATTGTATAATTATACAATATTATGCTCCGTATGTGCATGTCTCAACAACGGGGTTCCGCCTCCAAAGTAACCAGACATTATCACTAAGGCAACATTATACTCAACAAATGATCGTTTAAATTTGCCATCGAGTGATACTGTAAAATAAGACAAACAATAATGTATTTATTATTTATTTATTTCAACAAACAAGTACAATTGCATGCTTTACACGTCTGCCAGTAGCTCTCGTGGATTACAATATACGAGTACGTACTCCCAACGTACTTATTTTTTACTTACTTGTTTTTAATGTTGCAGGTGTCAGTTCTAGGACGGAGGTACACTTAGGATATTGTGGTTTGATTTAATTATATGCGCTATGACTGCGCGGCTGCGGTCCGCCTATATATCTGTCATCCTATAAACTTAACAATGAGATTGTTTCTTAATGGCCTCCACCCATAATTTTTTTTAACATTGAGTAATTTTATTTTAGGTATTATATGTATACTTAACTAATCACACTATCGTTACCAGATTCAAGTCCGAATATTGTTTCCCTTATAAAAACATCCCAACTGCTTACGCATAGTACTGCATATGTGATGGAAAACAGAAGTTTGCGTATCGTCAATTCCCCACGAAAACAATTTTATCCTTACAATACTTTGTAATAGAATTTCTCTTATTGTTTCACACAAGTCTTAATTCTACAGATCATAAGGTTACGACAGTTCACCCAGGTCCTTGGTAATTGGTCAAATCAGTCTAGACAAGGATTATATTTTATATATTTTTCTATAGAAAATATTTTCATTGCGGCCTACTACTTAAATACTAATTAATTTGGAACATAATAATATCCAATGTTATTCAATTTAGTATTTTTTACAGCACATATATTTCATGTGATTTTCGGCCGCAAAACTCTAAAAGAAGTCAATACATTGATTTCGTTTTTTATACAGGACTGGTGGATGCTCTGTGTGTTCCATTACACTTATAAAATCTCTGATAACAATTATAGATCAGTGTTTTTTGTGTTAACAATCTGTTGAAAATTGTTTTATGGGAAAAATGGAAAATCTACTTTATCAATGGATGGATTTTAGTGGCCTCAAACCACTTTCGGATTATTGCCTTTCAAATTAAATCATTTTAAGACATATCGGTTGGATGGTTTCACAGTCTATAGAAAACATCCGTACAAACGTTTTATGTTTTTATATACATTATAGATAGATAATGTTTTAATTAAAACAGTGTTTTTATAGAAACTTTTAATTCTACTTACAGGTTTGGAATTAATTGTGGTTGGCGACATAGTTGCTGCTTTCGTTGCTACACTCGCTGTAGTAGTGTGACCAAAAGCTACAAAAAAAAAAAAATTGATCTTTCGGGAAAGAACAAATTTCAGTCAACACAATTATCATCAAATTACTTACTCTCTTAGTACTGGCAAGGGTTACATAAAAAGGATACCATATATATTATCGATAATATTGCCAAATCTATATTTACCTCATATAAGTAATTTACTTATTATCCTTAAATATTTTAATGAATATTTTACATAAAAATTTCAGAATTCAGTGGATATTCCACTTTATTCGGTTAACATTACACTCATGTTCATAGCAAATACAGTTAACTACTTATCAGTAGCATAATTACCGAGTGTGTTTTAAATACGGTATTACGTATATACTGTTGTCACCAATATATTGTTCAATAGATTGAAATTAAAGAGAAAAATATTGCTATCATATTACAATTAAAAATAATATAATATCATTAGTTTCACGACTACCTTCTCTAAACGTCTACAAGTATTGCTATGCTAATATCGAGAACGAAACTCGAAGAATAATTGATGATTAAACGAACTTACCTGTAAGTGAAGTTCAATCCCAATTATTCGAGAGCTTCGTTCGAAGATATTAGCATCCCTCCCTCCCTAGTGTAAATGTCATATACACTACACCCCTAGTCGTGAAACATAAAACAGCTCAGCAAATCTCTGAACTGAATGACGAACCGAAGAGGAGAGCGCCCCAACTAAGTGAGGTTTTACAAATCTACCCTACAAAAATTGATAATTTCATGTTTTATTTTTTATCTACCTCTAAAATTCAGTGCGAAATGGCGGGCGGTACGTGGCTACTACAAGTATTGCTATGCTAATATCTTCGAACGAAGCTCTCGAATAATTGGGATTGAACTTCACTTACAGGTAAGTTCGTTTAATCATCAAATATCGCCTGAACGTGTGCGTACTATATCTGCTGAAAACCGAACTGGGCGGTGGTCTATGCTTACGTCACTAGTTTCGGCTTAGAATTACTCGATCCAATAGTCCCGTCCCAGTAATCACAGGACGTTCCATAGAGCTGAAATACAGAAAAAGATAATGCGTACGTACGAGTATACTAAAGTGTAGTAAAGTGAGTCACAGTGAGTAAACGAGTATAGTAAAGTGTATTAGTAGGTGGTATACTGGCATAGCATGTGAGTACGGTTGTAAAGTTCGTCTTTTTAAAAATTAATATGGGGTTACGTATATTATTGTTATTACCTACGTGCAAGTGGCAATATTTAGGAAACATTTTATCTTAAATAAATATTTCCACCTACAGGTTGTATTGTAACCGTTGTAAGTTACAACTTGTAAATTGTAACAGCGGGGGAATGTTTATTTTTAATGTAGATCTCATTGATTAGTTCATCGAACGATGTGAGCTATCTATTGCCATTACAACTGACTATCTGGGGGCTTACCATGAACTCTTAAAACAGGTCAATATTAGCCGATAATTGGCCTATCCTGCTATATCCTACCATGATCTGGCTAAAACACAGGGCAGCCAGCGACCACGTCACCGTAACAGGACAGCGGTCACGTGACTTCAAAAATGATCTTCTGCCCTGCAATTCGTGTACCATGACGCGATTGTTGACGTATTGACATCAGAAAGTGGCATATGTTAACGTCAAAATATTACAGCTCACGGAAAGTAACATTTATTGTCCTGTTTCGGCTATTTCGTTAATGATGATGAAACACGACGGGATGCAGCCATGGCGAATTTCAAATACACCATCATCACAAAATAAATACATTTCATTTGTTTGGAAAATTTTAAAAACATTCATTGTACTTACGCTTTTTAAATTATCGCTCCTAACCCCGGTCACTCACATGCGCGCAAATGTTTGACATTTTTACGAATGTTTGCACATATGTGAAGGCTCAGATGAAGGAATAAAAGGCAGATAACGTCGTTCGAATATGACGTATCACGTAAGCCTACCACGAATAATACAAAATAAAAAACTAATACAATCTCGTGTCACTACTAAAGAAAGCGTCAAATTGCACGATGGTCGCAATTGTCAAAATTTATTAAATAATTTTATCAGTTAAAATGCCGTCTTGTATTTTTAAACTATGTAAAAGTAGTTCGCAAAATCAAAGAAAAGAAGATGGAATGTCTTTTCAGAGGTGTCTGTTCATTATTTTATTATTTATTTATAATAATATTTTTGCGGTTTACTCGGAACACAAAACCTCGACAATTATTCATTTCTATACCAGCTTTATGTGAAAATCGGTTACCCTAAATTTGGGGAAATATGCATGAGCTATTTGAACAGTGGTCGATTTATAAATTTACATCGAAAAAAAATTATTAAAAAAGTAAATATTTGTATTTATTTAAACCTAAAAATCAGGAAATACAGCCAATGCATAAACACCTAACGCTGGGATATTATAAACACAAGATAGATAGTACAAAGGCTTAAAGGGATAAAATTAGCATTTTAAAATATTATTATGCAAACCGGGTTAATTGATAAAATGCATGATTGAAAGAAAATACTATATTATATTTTAGTTTCTGTTTTTAGTTTAGCCTACTCACTAAAATGATTTCAATTATAATTTTGCAGATTGCCAACAGATGCTATTACAAGAGAAAAAAAGTGCACTTTGCTTCGTCTTTTATTATGCGTACTACAAAGGACTGAAATTAATTGTCCGCGTGGGTGTTCCCGTCAGATTATAATGTGGGTGTCTTTAAGTCAAGAGTTAATAGGCTTCTACTAAGTTAGTGTGCTTTACCATCATAGATTACCCCCACAAGATACCGCATACAAGGCAACTGACGCGCGGCAACATAGAAGTGCTTTTGCTATGCATATGAAGCTGTACTAGCATTCACGACATTAGTATCGACCAAGACCTTTGACCCGTATACACGCGGATCTTTCAGAATTTAATTAATTTCAAAAAAGCATTCGCTGATGGAACCATGGCTTACTGCAGAGTGAAATGGTGTGATAAATCAGTGCGTAAAAACAGTTACCAAAACGATGGCATATCATTTCATAAATTAGTAATTCATATTTATTTTACAAATTTTCTTCTAATGAAGCAGAGTTCAACTTATGCTGGTTTTGAGAGTGACATTTTGTAAAAATTTCATTCCTAATTCAAAATAATTATCTTGTTTCTGACTAAAGACAATACTAGGGAAGTGAATTTTTCATTTTAAACGCGTATCGATATTAATTTTGTGGATATTGCTATGAAATCGATAATTTCTAACAAGTTATAAGTGGGACAAAGGTTGCTGTAGTCAAGGATAACATTATTTATTATACGAAAAAACATTGTGGTAATGATTTTATAGATTTCCTAGATGCCCCGAGAGGACGGAAAAATGTATAGAAGCAATGCACCGTGGAGAGGGATGGTTTCCTACCAAATACAGTGTCGTTTGTTTAACAGAGTTTCAAGACTTGCGTTTCTATTCTTCTTGATAAATATACTAAAGAATGTTGTTCACGCCTGTAATATTGGCACTCACACTAGTCCAGTTTCTATAGAACTTATATTTGTAATGTAATGTGTGTACTGCTGTTGGTGTGCTAATAAAATAAAATAAAAAATAAATAAATAATAAAATAACACACTTTTCAGTTGACAGTTTCTACTATATGAAGAAATAATCATCGAAGGTTGATGGATTCAGTTGTATCATCGTTATACCTACCAGTTTAATATGAATATAATATTATACAGGGTGGATTTTTGAGACGGGTCAGTAAGGGCAGGTACCTTAACCGTTATAGTTACAGGAAAACGTTCCTAGGAGACTATCCATAACTTTTTAAGATATTCTGAACTGCATTCACAGATTTTTGAAAAAATGTACGGTCAGTGAAAAAAGTACTAAAATCCAAAAAAAAAAAATTTTGTGCCTATCGATCCTACTTCGTATGGGGATCAAAATACTCTATGGGACCATTTAAGGTATGAGTACTAGAAATGTCAGAAAATGCTAAAAACATTTTCCATACATTTTGTACTGAAAAACGATAAATCAACTCGAAAAATCATTTATCGCCAAACAATCCTATTTCTTACTGCGATTAAAAGATTCTTTAAGGCCTATTGAAATTTAAATACAAAAACTACGGCAAGACAACATATCACACAAACTTAAAAATAAGTTAACTATTATTCAAAATGACCGCCGTTTTCACGAAGACACGCTGCAAGAGGTGCTGTTAGTGGTCCATGGTCCAATTAAGTGGCCACCTCGCAGCCCCAATCTAACGCCTCTCGAGTGTTTTTTGTGGGGCCACCTAAAAAATGAAGTCTACAAAAGAAAGTACGAAAGTGTTCAGGAGCTGAAAGAGCCATTAACGAGGATTTTAAATAATATCCATCAAAGAAAACTTTCCGCTGCTACTTGCTCAGTACAAAAACGAGTGAACTTATGTATTCGTGAAAACGGCGGTCATTTTGAATAATAGATAACCTATTTTTAAGTTTGTGTGATATGTTGTGTCTTACCGTAGTTTTTGTATTTAAATTTCAATAGGCCTTAAAGAATCTTTTAATCGCAGTAAGAAATAGGATTGTTTGGCAATAAAGAATATTTCGAGTTGATTTATCGCTTTTCAGTACAAAATGTATGGAAAATGATTTTAGCGTTTTCTGACATTTCTAGTACTCATACCTTGAATGGTCCCATAGAGTATTTTGATCCCCATACGAAGTAGGATCGATAGGCATAATTTTTTTTTTTTTTGGATTTTAGTACTTTTTTCGCTGACCATACATTTTTTCAAAAATCTGTGAATGCAGTTCAGAATATCTAAAAAAGTTATGGATAGTCTCCTTGGAACGTTTTCCTGTAACTATAACGGTTAAGGTACCTGCCCTTACTGACCCGTCTCAAAAATCCACCCTGTATATTTATTAAAAGTATCGATATTTTCATTGTATTGTTATTCATTATAATTGTCCTGAAAGTAAATACCTAATGATAATAACAAACATCGATCGTACGATTAATCGATCATACTCGTACATACTCAATCACTATGGACGGGTTGAGCTTGATAAATTCCAAGTTTGAATTTTAAATATCCAATCACAGCGCATCTGTTTCGTACCCCGCAAACCGCACCTTCCGCAAAATTGTGACTTTGAAGTCTAAGAAAATTTCACTAATACGGAATCTATTGGAGGTTATCTATGTTTACCATCCACGATTTAATTACCGCTTACCATCTCAGGTGGTTTTGTGGTCAAACACTAACTTATTCTGCATAAAAAAAGTCCATAGGTTAATTAAAACAATTAAATATATTTGAGTATTATTTTATATTAAAACAACATTTACATATATTTTGATAAGTGTACTTTTTGATAACTAGTGATGAAATTAAAATCAATTAAGGTTATTAAATATAATACAACTTAAATTTTTTACTGTTTTTCTATGCATTCGTTCCACCTTATCTCAGGAACGGCTTAATAAAAGATTCGGTTTTTTTGACGTATTCTAATGAGCTTGGATTAACATTTAGTGTTTGTTTTATTTGAATCGGTTCACAAATAAAAAAATCACGACAATTTAAAGAATACCATCCCTACATTTATCGACTGTGGGCTTACCGAAGCGAAGCAAGGGCGTTCACTAGTAATAAATAATTTGTCAATTTAATTGTGCATAATGTGTTAAGTTGGAAATATGTCAAACAACATTTACAAAATTGCGGGAGATTGTGACTTTTCATTTGGCATCCTCACACATACAAAGAATTACTTGTCCATACGGTGCCACTGTTAGTTGACATTAAGGTTGTCACGCACACATAGCGAAAAAGTGACTTCACGTCATTCGTTACATTTCTTTGCGAATGTTCCATCTGCCTTTTCCTTCATCTGAGTGTGAAGGGTGGTCAGGCAAATGGGTTCGCATATGAGTATACAATACAAGCCCATTTCCGCTTCCTCCTACGCTTTGTTCACGAACGTTCAACCTTACTGTTGTTATTATGTTGTTGTCATTAAAATCCATTTTCAATACAGAAAATAAATGGTAGTACGATTAGACGCCACGAACCACGAAAAATTAAGAGATACATCACCTTTTTAGTCGTGTGCGCAACTGGTCGCAGGAGTGTGTGGGAGATTACACGAAGGTTCGAGGTTTGCGCGCTGTCATGTGCGACAAAAAACCGACACAGCTTGGAAAACCCCGAATGCCTCGAAAACTTCGTATAATCATTCGCGATGTCGTCCCACACTTGTGGGTTCGCGTATTCGCGCGAATGTGTGTGACCAGCATTATAAATCACACATTTTAATAGACATTTAGACATGTCACTGTGTCAAGTGTCAAGTGGTGTAAGATTACGTTCAAAAATGTAAGCATCAATTAGCGATAATTTTTTTGCTAATTTTAGAGAACGAAAGGTTAATAAATCACAACACTCAAGTATTTATAACAAATCTCAAAATCTTCAATTGAGATTGTTATTTTAAACTTTTAAAAACATCAATATTACGCATTCATTTGAAAACCGGTAAACCGATAAAACGCTCTATTTCAGAACATAATTAGTACAAATCAAGTACCTTGCATGTCATAGACTAAAGATGCAGGACAGAAGTAGAGGCATTGCAGGTCATCGGTAAACGTTCATGGTACAAAATAAACTCCTGTCAGGTTTTAGCTACAAGCTGACCTGTCCTGAACATTACACATTTTATTAGAGTTCATGGTAAGGCACCTGTAAGCTATGTTAACCGTCTAAGAAATTCATCTTTACGAATCCTATCTCGTAGCGAAATAACTCGAATAGCTTTCTTTATAGCACACGGTATATCTTCGGAATTTTAACGTAGATGCATGTACCTACGTGAATAATGGTTAATTAGATAAAATAAAATGGAACTCAGTTTAAAAGTATACACATATAAAATAATAATTTCCCATACATTCGACGAACAATATAATTTTTTTTTAACTTTTCGCCATCAACAATAGTAAAAACTTTTTGGTTGCCCGGGTAGTCCGTTTTTCATTGCTATTTTTCAATCGTTCCCTGACCATACGTAAGCCACTTTTGCAAGAGAATAATACCGAGTAACCAGTGAAAATTTTCTAAAGCTTAGGTAGGTACTTAGTTTACAAAATAACATTGATTACACTTCATTTTCACTTTCACTTCATTTCATTTCACTTAATTTTGAAAACAGTTCTTAAGAGACAGTTAACTAAGTCCCGAAAATTATTAGAGATATCGATTTAATGTAAATAAGTAACTGTTTTTAAATAGGAGTTTATTTCAAAACTACAACGCTTAATCGGAGTTAAAATTTTCCATTTTATCTCAATAAGCATGATAGGATGATTTATACGCAGCTCTGGTGAAAAAGGCAAGGCGAAGCCACACAAGAACTTGCTTGTAGCACGTTCCTGCATCAAGAAAACAACAAAAGGTGCAGTGCTAAATGAGAAAAGCAACGCTATAAAGATACAGAAACGATCAAAGGTGGTCTTATCGCTACAAAACGATTTGTTCAAAACTTTAAACGTAAAATATACGTATACACAAGAAATGCAAGGGATGCACAATGCACGTTCCGCAATATAGAAATTTACGTAGTTAAAGCACAAGTCGTTTACATAATGACACCCATTATCGTTTAAAAGTTCAAAACTTGCGCTCCGTATACATGACATGACTATTTATTCGCTGATTATTCTGAATCCTGTACTTCTTACTAGCACTATACCTACTAGGTACTAATTTTATTTAGGTTAGGTGAAACATTACTCTTTTCAGTGGCCTGTGCAATTTTACTAGACAAATCTAGGGTTGTTACTAGGGCATGATAAAAGCGTAGGTACTTTATAGAGAACAAATTACAGTACTCGTAGGCATACAAAATTGACGTTCCTCCCCTGTACCCATTGTACTGGTACCAGTGGTAAACCCATGTTAAATCTCTTACAAAGCTTCCCTTCTACAAAATATTCGAATGTAGGCCGAGGCCCAGATACATCCACGAATATCACAAAGGTTTTACCACGTACTAAATAGTGTGTGTCCGTAAGCGATGTGTTCAAATCACTCGTACAATTGAATCGATTAATCCGTAGCGCAGCGCAGCCGGTACCGGGGTTTACACATGGCTTCCTTCTACAACGCTTTGTCGCCTCTTTGGTTACTGGCTGCGTCATATGCGATAGCTATTGTATATCGCTGGTAAATGGATTTTGTAGAAGAATAAACATTTTTTCCAGCATCAATGGGACAGTGAATTGTGAATCACAAAAAAATCATGTAAAATGTTTAGTATTAGCGATGACATAAAGTTTAATATCATAAATCTTAACATAACTACTTACTTCACTACGCTGGATTGTGGATTCTTATAGGTTGGAAGTTTTCTTCGGTAACATTACCTAAGATAATGAAACCTAAATACACCACACGTTTTTCTAACTAGTATAAAAAAAATTAAATGAAAACCCGCCTGCTATCAAAAGAGCTATTATGCCTTTTTGAAATCCTTATGAGCTCTATATAATTATATGAGCGCTATAATTTAATAGCCATATTGCTTTATTACATTTATTGAAGTGAAAACTTCTTTAGTACGGGGGTGATTTGAAATTCGATGAAACGAAAACTGGACAGTAAAAAGAGACAGACACATAAATTCTAAAGTGAGATAGGAAGCATTGTACAGGGGTAGGGGAGGGTTCATCATTACTAAAACCTACAATTATCATCTTCCCGAAATTTTACATTCGTCTCATTATCTCGAAAACAAAATTTTTGAAGGTTTCACTTCTAATACGTGTGGATTGCACACATTTTAGTTTTTATTTTTTGATTCTTCAACAGTGGCATCTCACAGCCCCAATATTTGTTTTTGAAGTGAAAACTTCTTTAGGCGAGTTGAGGCATTTTTGAGGTTTGATGAAACCATACAGTTCGCAATGTGTCAGATTTTAATCGACACCTACCTACCTGTGGCGCCATCTCTGAGAGAAGTACAGAACCATAGTCAAAAACACTTCATTTAAAAGTATTTCAAGCACAATATTTCCTGACGATTCAAAAAATACACACGTAATTGTTCAAGTTTTCACTTATTTCGACACTACTGGCCATTTTATGTTTTTTCACGACGAATCTAACGATATCTTAATAATTATATAAATTGGTCCTGCGGTTTGGAAGATATGAGGTAATAAAGAATATTACACACATACACACGTACAAGATACGCGTGAAAAAGAACCCTTCCTTGGCAGTCAGGTAAAAACATTGATTGCTAGTATAATTACCGCATCTGGTAACTGATCAGGGAGTGACAACAATGGACATTAGTTCCCTAAAGACGACACAAGAAGCATTACTTCAAGGCGCAACTTGATGGTGCCCAAATCAGCAATCTCCAAAAATGAAGTTATAACATTACTTTAATTTGATAATATTGAAATGTATCTCATGTAATTAATAAAGAGCATATTCAAAAATATTTTTATTTCAAAAGAGTTTGTGGAACTGTTTCCAGGTATCTGAATAGCCAGGTGTATAATAACCGTAGCTGAAGTAGTTTAAACTTTCGAAATATAAGCTCTGAATGTTCGTAGCGCCTGAACACGACGCAATTTCGCGCACATTGCAACTGAAAGGGAAAACCTCAATAGGCTAATTTTACTCTTCACCGCCTTTGTACTCGCGAGGAAGCAGCGGAAAATGAATGACGGCTTAAAACGCTAGTCAATCTACTTTTTGCCTCGCCAAAGTACCTTTAGAATAATATAATGGGAATGGACTGACATTGTTAGGCTCTACGTCTATGTACAGCTAATGACTGCACACTCTCCAAAATGTGCCCTATAGAAAACAAGGCTCAAGATTGCAGATTGGTTTCAACCAGATTTGGGTCACCAATACACCTCTCCACATGCCACTCTATCAAATCTAACGCAGAAAGATAACATTTTGCTGCACCTGCCCAATGTTACAACAGTAGGTACTACACACGGTCAAATAATACCAAATAATATCGAATATCTGGAAGTAGTTAAAATTACATCGAAACATTTTCAACCATGCTTTATGCAAAATAACACCATAATAATTACTATGAAAAAAGTACAAAGCCTGGAGTTTTCAGCGTCTAGCAATCAAATGTTTATCATTCATGCTTATTTTCATCTAGTAGCATAGTGTATCTTGTTCAAAGTATAGTTACTAGTAGCGAGGTGAAAGGGACACGCTAATTGCAAGGGGTATTTCGCGCGTGTCAAGACGCATGTCATGATTAGCGATGCGGACGCCCTCCGACACGTCCCTTCAATTCGAAACCGGGTCACAAATAAACAGAACATGTTAAGCGTGTCCAAAATATTACGTAAACTTTGAAACTGCCATACTCGTACTGCCATTAGAGTAGTAAAGTTTTTCCGACAAACAAAAACTCCACCTGAAGATAAGCATCAGTGATGCCTTGGTGTTGATAATGTCCATTTGTGACGACTTATTTTTAGGTGGACAGTTAACCCGCTTGACAGCTATTTAAATTAAAAAAGTGGTCATCGTCACCCATGGACATCACAAAAACAAAAGGCATCACCAACTAGTTGTCGGTCATGAATAGAAAGAGAAGCAAGAAATGAAGAAAGAACTGGCTCTCAAGCATTCAGCTGAAACATAATATTAGGTATATTTGTGCTCCAACTGACCTTGTTAGTCGATCCTTCTTATTGAGAGAATGGCGGATGACCTAAGTTCCGGTTGCGGTTGACAAGGAGAACCCACTCTTGACCCAGTTTCTGCACGTGTGCCTTCTAGCTAAATTATATCTTAATGTTTCTGTCCAATCTGTAGGTACATTTCTGTCAAAATTATCCACCTTACAAGTAGTCATTGAAGCTTACTGTCGCACTACAAATCTTAAGGTAACATCAATCAGGCCAATGGTTGGTTTTTGAAAATCCAATTTCACGTAATCCGTCATCAGGTACCTCTGCAAAGCATAATTGCTATCCAGATGTATACTTAAATAAAGTTCTTGCTTAACACAGTCGATCGCCTAAGATCGACAACTCGCACCCGGCCCATCGTATAATTTTTTTGATAAAAGCTTCCTGATAATTAATTTCCTGGTGATTTATCCCTCTATCACTTTCTATTTCCAATAAAAGTACCTAAGTGATGTAACACAAGAATTATACTTTAAAAAAATAAAAAATCTGCTATCTTAAAAATCGGTTCGTTAAAATCCGGGAATCTGCACAGGAAAAAGTGTAAAAGGATGGAGTAAAAATTTCGCAGCGACAATAGTCCCCTTTTGGTCCGTGAGCTAGCGACAGATTTTCATGACCAATTTCCTCTCAAGCGAAACCTCGTGAAATACTTCAGAGAGTTGCATTATATAGCATGGTGAACGTCAGCTGCCGCTCCAAGGGTGGGTAGGGGGGCGGCAGCCTTTCAATCATGTAAAAATAAAAATTATTTTCAGTCATTTCCTCCCGACTGAAAATTTGTTAGATGATAGATAACGTAATTATTTAAAGGTAAAAAAAAGTCAGCTGGCCATACCGTGGTGGATTATACGTCAGCTGGGCACGCGAACATGCAAAAAAAATTTTTTTTTTCAGTGATATCCTCTCACTTGAAAATGCGTCAGATGATACTTTACATGTTACTTTGAGTAAATAAAAACGTCAGCTGGCTGTATGTTGGTGGAAAGGTCGTCAGCTGATGCAGTGAAAGGTGGAGATCGCTTATTTACATTAGTCAGCTGACGGGTTTTCCACCAACTTAGAGCCAGCTGATGTTTTTGTTTATTCAAAATAGCACGTAAACTATCACTTGACACATTTTCAAGTGAGAGGAAATTACGTAACTACAATTATTTTACTTTAGGCTCTGTGCACGCGCTCTTATATGTACTAATCGAATCAATACTCTCATATCTATTTTGGATAGGAATCAATTACGTAAAAATTGATAAATATATAAATAAAAAAATGAAATTTAATAATATATAAATGCAGTTATTTATTTTCAATGAAACTGTAGTGTATAGAACGATATTTATTAATTATACATCTTTAAATTTCGTTTTAAAAATAATCATTCATTCACTTTGACTCGTGCCACTCTCATCTTTTTCTGATTCACTATCACTGTCATCAGAGCTGTCCATTGTGGCTATTTCTTCATCGTCATCTATATAAAGATAAAAAACGAAGTATTTATATCATTTGTTATTTAATCAATATAAATAGAATAAATAAAATGTTACCTTTTTCTGGTTGGATAGTTATTTCAGTAATCAATGATGGTAATTGGTTTCCAGAAAACCACCTGAAGTCATATCTATTGTCGACTTCTTCCCATCCATAGTCTATGGTATGGGTATGGTCCATAGACTTGAAATCTATAGACTTGTATTCCTTGTTCTTTACACTACATTTTGTGTAAGTTTGAGCAAGACAGAAACAGACTATGACGCACAGTGACATTAAATGTGGCGCGATGAGGGAAATACGCTTTTAAAGATCATTAACATTTCACGGAAGTTTTTTCGACACGCTTTTAAAGCGTATTCACAGATGAGGGGACTTGGACGAAATAAAGGAGGGGGCCCAACTACTTTCTACCAGTGGAAAATTTGAAAGGTGGGGCACATTACATTCTGTTTGAGAATGTACAAGAAGCGTTTATTTTGAGCAGCTACATTAGATATAATATAATACTATACATCTACAAATACCCACATACACATGTTACGTATATCAATCAATCAATCAATCAATCAAATATTTTATTTGTGAAATAAGGTACATAAGGATGGTAACATTAATAAATAGCTCTCTTACTCTGCCAATTATTGGCGTACAAAATTGATTAAAATTATTCTAAAATTTGATTTTACATAATTATTATGATCAATTAAATTATATTTTTTCAATGCTAAAATTACTTCAGAATGTTTATTTTATGGAAATATTTTCAAGTTTTAATATATTTTAAAATTTATGAAAAATATTAATTTAATTGAAATATAAATTGTCTAAAGTAAAATAACTGTAGTTACGTAATTTCCTCTCACTTGAAAATGTGTCAGGTGATAGTTTACGTGCTATTTTGAATAAACAAAAACATCAGCTGGCTCTAAGTTGGTGGAAAACCCGTCAGCTGACGAATGTAAATAAGCGATCTTCCACCTTTCACTGCATCAGCTGACGACCTTTCCACCAACGTACAGCCAGCTGACGTTTTTATTTACTCAAAATAACATGTAAAGTATCATCTGACGCATTTTCAAGTGAGAGGATATCACTGAAAAAAAAATTTTTTTTTGCATGTTCGCGTGCCCAGCTGACGTATAATCCACCACGGTATGGTCAGCTGACTTTTTTTTACCTTTAAATAATTACGTTATCTATCATCTAACAAATTTTCAGTCGGGAGGAAATGACTGAAAACAATTTTTATTTTTACATGATTGAAAGGCTGCCGCCCCCCTACCCACCCTTGGAGCGGCAGCTGACGTTCATCATGCTATATAATGCAACTCTCTGAAGTATTTCACGAGTTATCGCTTGAGAGGAAATGACTGACAAAAAATACTATCTGGCTCACGGACTATTTTACGGCGAACTAGCCGATATCGATAGCTGAATATTGCATTGTGGGAAATACTGCGGTGAAAAACGCTACAGAAGAATTGGTTGCAACATATTGGTGCTAGCTAAATAGTGAAGTATTCAATTGAAAGATTTGGGCTTGACGAAGAATTCAAATTTTGAGAATTGCTACATATTTTATTTATTTAACCTTTAGGTATTGACCACAATAAAATATCACGGTACACATGAATGCTGAATACATTCTCTACCAGCTATTAAATTTTGGCTATTAGATTAAAATATTTTGCCCGACCCGAATTTGCTTCAGGTATGATTGTTGCTAACAAAAAATATCGAACAAAAACATATCCCAAAGAATTCGAAAATATTTCAAAATAATCCTAGTGTTTTAATTTTACGTACAATATTTATAACGGAAAAACAGTGATTCAGGTCCGGGAGAAGCCAAAAGTTTGGACTTCCATCACAACATATTTCATAAACAATAGGTAATTAATCGGATGTGTGAATTTTGACAAATTTCTGGCGTTTCTCACTCATACCTATTTAAGTAAGTATACCTAAGTACTTACCTATGAATCTACGGTTTTTCCGTTCTGCATTTCATAGAATGTAGGCCTTAAAACAGGGCACAGACGGAGTACGGAGGTGACAATTGTAGCGAGTGATTCAAACAAAGAGTCGCGAAGAGGTCGCTTTAATCAACTAAAATGTTGTCCCCTCCGCACGCTACGATTACAGCCGTTTTTGTTATACCCTTTTGTTCCTTGCCAAAGGGTGACATGTCAATCAAAATGATATACAATATTCAAAAGCGGTGATGACTGTAGTGTTACAGAGAGGTGTTTAAAAGAAGACCCTTCAAAATTTATCACACTTAACCATCTTTTGTACAGCAGCAATACATTAAAGCTACGAGGGACAAAGCACTACAGACAAGAACATGACAGAAAGAGCGAAATGATTTCCCGTGATTCATTTTAGCCTGTAGTGTTTCGTATTTTATCGGGAAAAAATGGACTTTTTCACTGTCACGTTATTACTTAAAAGTATGTACTTCCATTTATTTTCGACAGTCGAAACTCCAATCAACTCATAGCAATAACATTAAATGAGTGGCAGTAAGCAATAACTTAACGTTTTTTTTTCTAAATAAATGTTTATGTTATGTTATTTATAACTTAAACATGATACGAAGCAAAGGATCCCGGGTTCACGTTAAGCTCTGTTATGATTATTTGGCTTTTCTTTCTATTTTCATATTAGTAATACGCAACATTGCCATAATCTTAATATATATAAATTACGTGTCACGTTGTTTGTCCGCGATGGACTCCTAAACTACTTAACCGATTTTAATCAAATTTGCATACCGTGTGCAGTTTGATCTAACTTGAAAGATAGGATAGCTTACATTTCAAAATAACAAAAAAACTTTTGACAGAACGTGAAGGGTTTTGGTAAAAACATACTAAACAGAGTAGATTACAAGGGATTTTATTATAGCACATTCCATGAAGACATTAGTAAAAGCAGATGACAGAGAATGCATAATTTAAAATTAAAACATTCTTTTCTATAACAGTCAAGTGCGAGCCAATGCAATTCTATTTGTTTACAGATAACACCAACACTGGCCCTTAAACAAATAGAAACTAGAATTCTACATTAGGTACTTAATCTAAACACATTCTAAACATCTAAGTACATTTCCTATATGCCTATAAGAAATAATTTCAATTTATATTAATTACTGTCATATACCTAAATTCAAATACTTAACAAACTTAAGATGTTTTTCTTTAGTGAGAGCTTTTGTTAAAATATCTGCAGTCATTTCATTAGTAGACAAATATTTTTTTTTTTTTTTTTACTTACGATAAGTTAATGCTTGACCACAATCCCACCTGATGGTAAGTGGAGATGTGGTCCAGGATGTTGAGCGCACTAACTTAATAAAAGCCTATTCACTCTTTTCTTAAAGACATCCACGTCATAGGTGGGCGGGAACGCAGACGCAGGCAAGCTGTTCCATTCCTTCGCGGTGCGCACAATGAATGACGACGCAAACCGCCTCGTCCGTACCGGTGGGATGTTCACCACGAAAGGGTGGATACCCGCCGTGCGTCGTGACGTTCGATGGAGGAACGGGGAAGGGGGAATTAATTCAAATAATTCCTGCGCACACTCTCCAAAATGTGCCCTATAGAAAACCGAGAGACTGGCTACTCTGCGCCTGTGCTCGAGGCTTTGCAGATTGGTCTTAACCAAATCTGAGTCACCAATGAGCCTCTTCGCACGCCTCTCCATCGAATCCAAAGCAGAAAGGTAACATTTGGCTGCCACCTGCCCAAATATGAGAACAGTACTCCACACACGGCCGAACCTGAGCTTTGTATAGCGTTAACAGTTGCTTTGGTGTGAAGTACCGCCGGACCTTCGCAAGGACGCCAAGTTTCCTTGCACCAACTTTAACTTTGGATTCGATGAACCGCCCAAAGTTGAGCTTGGAGGATATCTCAACTCCTAACAACTGAAGGCAGTTGGTATAATCCAAGGGCACATTCTGAAAAGTAGGAGCCAAGGTGAGCGGGCTCCTTTTGGCGGTGAAGAGACACGTCTGTGTTTTAGTGGCGTTGAATCTCACAAGGTTGGCTTCGCCCCATTCGGACACAGCCCGAAGTGTGAGATTCACACGTTCCACCATCGCCTCTCTTTCTGACTGAATTTCATGCCTACTGGCCTTGGAACTCGGTAGGTATCTCTCTACCACTGTGCTATCATCTGCGTACCCATAGATACCGGGCATGAGCAGGTCATTAATGTGTAGCAAGAATAGAGTAGCAGAGAGAACGGACCCCTGAGGAACTCCGGCATTTGTAGTCATCGTTTCTGATGAACTGCCATCGACTACAACCCGGAAAGACCGGTCGCTCAGGAAGTCCTCTACCCAGTTGATAAGGCCAGGGCATATGCCGTAAGCTGGAAGCTTGTTTAAGAGGCTAGCGTGCCAGACCTTATCGAAGGCCTTCGAGACGTCAAGGGAGACAGCAAGCGCCTCCCCATTTTTCTCGAGGGCCTCGCCCCATATGTGTGTGGCATACGCTAGAAGATCCCCTGTTGACCGGTTTCGGCGAAACCCGTACTGCCGGTCACTAAGGAGATCATTTTGCTCTAGGTATGCCATGAGGCGCCTATTCAATGTACGTTTCATAATCTTGCAGAGTATGGAGGTAATTGAGATAGGCCGATAGTTGGTGGGGTCAGCACGACTGCCTTTCTTGGGCACGGGCTGCACGTTGGCAAGCTTCCAGGATTTAGGCACTGATCCAGTCTCAATTGAGAGTCGAAACAGACGCGTCAGCACAGGAGACATCTCGGGTGCACAAGCCTTTAGCACAACCGCTGGAATTCCATCAGGTCCACTGGCTTTATTCACGTCTAGACACCGCAGAGTTTTGAGAACCTCTTTGTTAGTAATGCGGACTTCTGACATAAAAGTACCGCAGTGAGGTATTATAGGTGGTACGTTGTTGCCAGCATCTAGACGCGAATTTTCGGCAAACAGAGATGCAAACAAGTCTGCTTTCTCTTTAGCCGTGTGAGCCAGGGAGCCATCCGGTTTTACCAGTGGAGGCAGTGTAGGCCGACAGAAGTTAGTCTCAACCGCTTTGGCGAGTGACCAAAAAGCTCTACTGCCAGCCGGTTGGTCAGAGAGCTTTGCGCCAATACGTTGAATGCGGTTAAGACCAGCCTTCTGTATTGCCTTTTTATAGGACTTGGCGGCTTGGTTAAAAGCTTTTTTCTTGGAACTGATATCCGGAGCTTTGCGGTCTCGAGCGTCAACCCAAGATAGGTACGCCGAATGTTTGCGCTTTTCAGCCTGAATGCATTCGGCGTTAAACCAAGGGTGAGCTTTGCCACCGGTGGGGACGTCAGAGAAAGGGATGAAATATTCCATCGCCTGACGTACCACATCGGTTATAGCATCCGCGCAGCTCGACGGATCATCCGAAGAGAAGCAGACCTGCCGCCAAGGATAGGATGCAAAGAAGTGCCGCATCTCATCCCAATCTGCTGACCTGTAATGCCACATTCGCCGGGTACCACCGCAATCGTGGTCAGGAGGGGAATATGACGATACAGATTTCACCAGACAGTGATCAGAGGTACCCAGTGGGGAAGAAACCTCCACTGTGTACCTGTCTGGATCGGTTGTCAGCAGAAGGTCCAGGCAATTGGCTGTGTGGCCATCGACATCAGGCACCCTAGTCGCTTGCTTTACCAGCTGAGAGAGGCCTAGCGACGTGGCAAATTTCCACGTTTCTCTCCCTGCATGGTCAGTCCTCTGGTATGGGAACAGCCAGTCCTGATGAACGGCGTTAAAGTCCCCCAGAAAGACTAACTGAGCCGTAGGGTGCTGACGAAGGGCCTCATCAGCTGCCACACTGAGGTATTCAAATAGCCGAGTTGTCTCCTGGTCACCGCTGTGCGATCGGTAGACACAAGAATATAAGATCTTGTCGATTCCTGTGTCTACTAAAGCCCAGATAGTAGAGAAGGTGGAGTCTTCAAGGTGACGGAGGCGCAGACAGCAAATGTCGTTGCGAGCGTATAAACAGACTCCAGCACGAGGATGAAAGTTGTGCTCTATGGTGTATCCCGGATAGTCCAGGTACGCCACGCTGGACGGACAACTAATCTGCGTCTCCGTCAGAAAGAGCAAATGCGGCTGCGCAGTCTCGAGATGGTGGTGGACTGATGAGAGATTAGAGTGCAAGCCTCGGATATTTGTGAGGTGCACTTTAAGTGAGGGGAAGTGCAGCCGCTGTGAAAACCCATTCTCTTTGCTCTTACCTTTCATTTAAAAAACTGATCGCGGAGTGAATAGGATGGGGAATGGCAGTTGAACGAGGCGCTGCGAAGGTAACCAAGTGACAAAAAATTTGTGTCGCTATGTTATTGGGGCCTTAGCTTGGAGACCGCGGGGACGCCCGAACCCCCCCGGAGATCGCCATCAGGTCCCCTCATCCGGTCGCCAACCGGCATGATGGAGCCACTCCGGGATTTTTCGCAGATGGCGGGGCAGCCTTTCGTGGGTGGCTGTCCCACTACTTGGGCCCCCAACTGTCTACGGTCGGCCAGCGGTGCACCGTGCTTCGGATCCCGCTGCCCTCCACAGCTAAGCTCCCGACACAGCAACAGAAACTCGTCACAACCGGTCTCACTACGCAGCGCAACTGTTCAGACCCATTCCCCATACGGCTTCACCAGACATCATGCCGGAACACGACGAATCGTTTGGCGGCACGGCTTTGTCCGGTGGGTGGTAACTGAAAGCCGGCAGTCGATGTTATGGCCTACCACCAGAGTTGCTACTCGTTTAGCACTACCCAGGGGACACGTGTAGGGTATTGTGTATAAAAGTAATCTCCTACGGACGCGAGCAGCACATCCCCCAAATTTCAACTGTATTAGACCATTTTTAACAATCTCTCGAATAAAGTGATGTCTCACATCTATGTGTTTAGTCCTACCATGAAACATAGGATTATTACATAATTTCTGTGCAGACTGGTTATCGTTATATATAGTTATACAACATTGCTTACATAGTAATTCAAACATTAATGTACGTATGAATACAGCTTCCCTGCAAGAATCTGAGAGAGCCATGTATTCGGCTTCAGTGCTAGAAAGCGCAACCGTTCTTTGCTTTCGGCTTTCCCACGAAACAGTACATTCCCCAATTTTGAATACAAACCCAGTGTAAGATCTACGGTCGACCTCACATGCGGCCCAGTCCGCGTCTATGTACCCCACGACGTCTAAAGTGCCTTTTTGAAAAACAAGACTGTGGTTTACGGTACCTTTTAGGTATCGAAGCACGCGCTTCGCAGCTTTCCAGTGAGCTTCGCTGTAACAATCATTGAACTGACTCAGCATGCTTACCGCGTGAGCAATGTCAGGCCGGGAACAGACTGCAACATACATTAAACAACCAATTAAATTTCTATATTCTAAGTTGTCTTCCTTATTATCGGCCTTTGTAAGTTTCAGTCCCGTTTCCATGGGTGTTTGCGCAGGCTTGCAATCAGACATATTAAAACGAGATAAAATCTCTTTAATATATTTAGATTGATCTAAAAGTAATTTGTCTTTTTGCCTCGTGATTCGCATTCCCAATACGTATTTGGCTGGCCCTAAATCACTCATATCAAACTCGTTCAGGAGCTTTTTCTTGATATCAATTTTCAATTGTGAGTTTTGTGTTGAAAATAATATAATGTCATCAACATACAAACCGATTATGACTAATTCTTCTTTATTAGATTTGAAATATACACAGGGCTCTGAAGATAATCTTTTAAATTGCAGTTTATTTTGTAAAACATTATTTATCTTCTCGTACCAGGATTTAGAAGCTTGCTTCAATCCATATATCGCCTTATGGAGTTTGTAGACCTTATGTTCACTTCCCTTGACTTTAAAACCCTCTGGTTGTTCCAAGTAAACGGGGTCTCTTTTAAGTCTCCATTCAGAAACGCTGTTTTCACATCCATGTGATCAATATCCATATTCTTAGAAGCTGCTATAGCTAATAATATACGAATTGTGGAGTATCTTATCACTGGTGAAAAAGTTTCTTCATAATCGATGCCATAACGCTGTGTGTAGCCCTTGGCAACAAGGCGAGCTGTCGACGCAGTAGCTATATTGTCCATCCAAAACTTAATTATCTATGCGCGCGAGTATAGTCTGTAGCAGCTGCCGGTTGCCTATTCGTCCGCGACTGTGATTGCTCCGCGGCCCAGCCAATGGACGGCCGCTGACCACGACGGGACATCCCCACTCTGAGATGAATGTGCAAAATTTGAATATTTTTGTAATTAACTTATTCGCTATTAACTTACGCTAACGAACTGTTCTTACGATACGCTACATTCAACTGTAATACGCTAAGTTATCAAATTATAAGAATTTCTACATATAATTCCGGTTTTTTTTTATTGTGGAAACTCCTGAAGAGCCGGAACACGAGCCTTATATTTCAATAATTCTCCATTTGCACCAATCTTTTTCTTAAAAATCCATTTGGATTTGACTGGCGTATGATTATTCGGTGGATCAGTTAATGTCCAACATTTATTTTTAAGGAAGGATTGATACTCATCTTTCATTGCATTTTTCCAATGGACAGACTCTGAACTGTTCAAGGCCTCCTGTACAGTCTCAGGTTCATTTCTGATGTAGCTCAGGTTCGCCAAATGTGCTATTTCGCTGCTATCTGCATCCTCAAACTCAGTTGACAATTCCATTGAAGACTGGTCTTCCAATGTTGTCGTCCCTGGAACGTAAGTTTCATCGGAGGAAGCACCTGATATTTCTGAGCTACTAACAGAGTCATTTATGTCAAAGACAGTAAGTCTTCTGTCATTAATCCTTGCCTGGTTCTCTGGTGATAAAGAGGTACCAGACTGTGCCACTTCAACATGAGAGATCTTGCCCTCAGTCTGTGAGCTATTTGTCATCATGAGAACCTCATCTACAGGATCAATATTTACATGACTCTTTTTATAAAACCTGTCCTCCATAAATGCAACATCTCTAGATTTTATAAAATTACTAGGATTTTCTGGATCTATCAATCTATATCTCTTGCTGGTTTCACAATAACCTACGAATATATACTTTTTACATTTCGAATCCAATTTTGTACGATTCTTTGTTAAAGCATAAGCAAGGCAACCAAATATTCGTAAATGACTTAGATTAACCTTTTTGTTAGTCCATTTCTCTTCTGGTGTCATCCCCATCACAGCCTTTGTAGGAGATCTGTTTTTCAAGTAGACTGCCGTATTCACAGCCTCCGCCCAGTATCTTCCATCTAAGCCCGCATCCCGCAACATGCTCCGAGCCTTTTCAAGAATAGTCCGATTCGCTCTTTCGGAGACGCCGTTTTGTTGTGGTGAATGTGGGATGGTTGTTTGGTGGATGATTCCATGTTTCTTAAAATAATTTTTGAAACGAGAATTAACATATTCACCTCCGTTATCAGATCTAAGTATCTTTATCCTTTTATTAGTTTGGTTTTCAACTAAAGATACAAAACTTTCGAAGTTCTCGAAGACTTCACTTTTATTCTTTAGAAAATAAATAAAAGTTTTTCTACTGTAATCGTCTATAAACGTAAGAAAGTATCTAGGACCACCTAAAGATTTCTCTGGCATGGGACCACATAAATCAGTATGTATAATACCTAATAACTCATTAGATCTGCTGTGGGACTTCTTAGGAAAAGGTAGTTTGCTCAATTTTCCCTCCACACAAGCTACACATGATTTAAACTGAGTATTATCGTAAGAAATACCATCTGCCATACCTTCTTTCAGTAGATGCATACTTCTGGAGTTCCAATGACCTAATCTTCTGTGCCATTTCTCCTGCGAAACGTCATGCGTTGTAGCGTGAAAAACTGTAGCTTCATCTACACAGCTAGCATTTGTCACCTGCACTGTAGCGCGAGCCTCCTCGTTGACACGAGTACAGGACTGGAATGGTGTCAGCCCACTGGTCTCCATGATAGGTGCACCAGCCTGTATCACCTCCTGGTTAACCTCTGCAAATACAGAATAGTTACGACATCCTAACACACCCGATTAATTAAGTCTGTCCGGGCCGCTAGTATACTATATTTAAAAGAAAATTAACAACATAAAAGTTATAATTAATTATGTAGGTAATAGGTAGTATACTTACTTTGGTGTAGGTATAATTTATACACCCAAATTCACGGGAAAATCAACAGGAGGAATTTAATTATTCGTAGTTATCAAACAAAAGCTGGCCTGGTACCGGATGTGCGGACGGTGCGGACCGGTGCGGAACCGGTCGCACGGGCGGCCGGAATCGGACGCGTTCCGGACCGTTATCCCGGACCGCTTCCGTTACTGTGCTTCCTACGATTGCAGTGCAGCGCAATCCCGAAAGTAGTGTTAATATCATGGTCTTGTTTACTAAAGTGTTGCACTATTTTAACACGTTCATCGCCGACTATTATTTTACAAAATCATAAAAAAATGTCATTGGTTTTTATGATTATTTATAGGTTTATTTGTTCATATATAAAAGTTTTACAGTGATATTTGTTTATTTTGGCTTTATTTTAGGGTTTTTTTAAGTGCCGGTCATTATGACCCGGCGCGGCCTAAACGGAATAATTATTACATTCAGGCCGTGCCGGTCACAATGCCGGTCAGCGTACTTACGTACGCGTAATTTTCGATCGATGAGACATAGACAAACGTTATAGACACGTCTACTACGCACGGGTACCGCGCGCCTAATGGATGCTAGCGCGGGAGTACACCGTGCGTGCGGTTGTTGTTCCCGCCTCCCTTCACCCCTTTCACCTCTCCCTATGACTCAAGCCAATCACGGATTGTTTTCGTTAGTTCGCACTTGTTTTGGTCATCAAATGCACACTAAGATATTGTTTAGCAGAAAAAATAGTTTTATTGTTAAAATGGACACTTTTTTTGACTTTGAGTTTACACAAGAACAATTACATGTAATTGACAGTTTAGAGAGGTCACATTGCAGTATTGACCATGTCATAAGTGAGGGTGATGAAGTGATAAATATTCCACGTACCAGAAAACGTCGAGTTATTTTGTCGGACAGTGAAGAAGATGACCGTGATTTATCTCCAGCTTTATCCGGCCATACACCTGAATGTGAGTGGTACCAGCCACGTGGTAAGCAGCCTCGTTTAATTCCTTTTACCGAAATACCGGGACTGAAACCTTACTCACTTCGAAATCAACTATCCAATGCTACACCTGTTGATTTCTATTCCCTCTTAGTCACTGACCAGTTATTTGAAAATATAGCACATCAGACGAATATATTTGCCCAACAAAGTATCGATAAAGGTGGCATTAAAGATAAGTCGAGACTACGGCTCTGGACGTCAACCGACAAAGAAGAAATGAAACGATTTTTAGGCGTGATTATTTGGATGGGTATAGTGAAGTTACCAAAAATCGTAGACTATTGGTCTAATGATGAAATGTTGGGTCAATCTTTTGCAAAAAAGACTATGAGTCGCAACCGCTTCGAAGTTTTGCTTAGAATGCTCCACTTTTCCAACAACGAAGAAGTTCCAAAAAATGACCGGCTGGGTAAAATACGAAGATTGGTTGAAATATTGAACCAAACATTTTCAATTCATTATACTCCCGATGAATGTTTATGCGTCGATGAAAGTATGATACCATTTCGTGGGCGTATCATTTTCCGCCAATATAATAAGTCGAAAAGACATAAATATGGCATCAAGCTATTTAAATTGTGTACTACTCCTGGCTATACGACAAAGGTGGAGGTATATGGAGGAAAGACATTAGATTCACAGGATAATACTCCAACCAACGTTGTCTTGAATTTAGCACGTAACTACTTTGGAAAAGGTCATACCATGTTCGTAGATAATTGGTATACAAGCTTAGATCTAGCTGAGAAGTTAGTTCAACACGATACTCATTTAGTAGGGACCCTACGAAAAAACAGGAAGAACTTACCAAAGGACGTCATGACTGGAAATCTGAAACCGGGTGAGTTTATGGCAAAAGAAAACAAAAACGGAGTCACGGTTATGAAGTGGAAGGATAAGAGGGACGTGTGTTTGTTGTCAACCAAACATTCGATTGGTTTTACAAAAAAAAAGAACAAAAGAGGGGTTGAAACAATTAAACCGAAAATTGTGATTGATTATAATAAAGCCAAAGCAGCCGTTGACTTGTCTGACCAAATGAGTGCTTATTCGAGTCCATTGCGAAAGACGTTAAAGTGGTATAAGAAGCTCGGTATCGAATTATTACTCAATACTGCTGTAGTAAATGCAAGAGTACTATATGAAAGTACAACGAAGAAGAAGATATCTGTCGTCGATTTTAGGCGACTGTTGGCAAAGCAGTTGATTGAGGGTAGTCAAGAAAATACGGGATTGACCACACCACGACCCAGAAGACAAAAACACGAGCTTAAGAAAAAAGAAGGTCCAGCAGTATCAACAAGAAAATTTTGTCGTGATTGTTACAAATCAAATGTTGAGTTGCATGGAAGAAATGTGGCCAAGAACAAAACAAAGAAGGTTTCTTGGTTTTGCACTATTTGTCCCGGCAATCCCCATTTATGTCGTCAATGTTTTGACAAATGCCACTAAAATGTTTGAATATCCATTTAGAGTTGAATTAATCTTTAGTTTGATTGTTGTTCGTATGACGATTTGTAATTGTGGTTTGATAAAAAACGTTCCTAATATTTTTTGTTCTATTGTCTTTGATTTGATAAAAACATGCCTAAAATTAATAATATTCTATTGTCTTTTCATTTTTATGCATAAATGCAACTTATAACAGAAATAAAAATATATGATTCGTAATCCTATGTTTTTTCCTTAACTTTTTTCTCTAAGTCCTAAAAACAGGTATGCCATCAAAAAATCAAAAAACCAAGTAGTTACAGGTGTTCATTGGGGCCGCGCCGGTCACATTGTATGGTTGAATACACAGCTTTTGCATTCTGCGGCGCGAACGGGCTTCGCAAAGGTAGGTCTGGCGTGCCGGTCATTTTGACCCCCCATGGCCCAAATGGCTAGATCAAGTGCCGGTCATTTTGACCCACCATGGCGATGAACGTGTTAAAAGAGTTTTGTAACTGCAGGTACCCGTCCTTTGATAAAAAAATTATCTGTTTTCAACATGATATTGATATTAAAAACTAAGTGAGTAACTGAACTTCCTGCTTTATTTGGCCTTGCGATCATTTGTGCATGTATGGACACTGCATAGATGTTAATTTATTAACGGGAAATGGTTAATAATCACAGAAATTTTAATGGGTTAATGGTAAAATAATAGAATTATTTAACCATTATTCAATAAACCTTTGAATGGAATAAACATTAACCTTAATAAAATTATTGTATGAAACGAAACACCTACGAATTATATTTTGACGAATTATGATAAAATTTAATGCATTTCCAATATTAAAATTTTATGAATAATTATTTATACTTATTCATCACGTAATGATGACGTAAAAACATTGCATCACACACTATAAAGTTACAATCTTCTGTTTCATATTATTATATTTAATACATAATATGTATCTATCCAATGTATTCCAACGAAACTGTTCTACAGTGATTTACATGGGTTTATTTAGTTTATTAATGTTCGCGCACCGCACTGCACTTTCTGCTTATTAATGCGGATTGCGGGTTTTGCATTATACTGAGTGCTTGGATTGTAGCATATTACATGTAAAGCATTAAAAATAAGTTACGGTAGGTACAGCGTTTCTGTTTCTTTTATCCTTGATTCTAAGATTCGTAAATAAATTATATCTTGCTTTTGCTATACAATTTTTATTTTATTTAAGTATTCTTTGTGGAATTTAAATATGTAGGTAAGAAATAAACGTGTAACTCTCCTGTCTGTCATACACAATTTTCTCCGAATCTGCTATTCAACCAGTTGTTTGGTACCAACTGTAGCAAATTTCTTTTTTGTTTTTATTTTTTATTTCAAAACAAAAAATATGAGATATCACACATGAGATAACGCACACGACCCGATATCGAACATTTAAGTATCTGTGACATAAAATAATTTCTGTCCCGGTCGGGAATCAAACCCATCGCTCGCAAGCTGGGCCACTAAAAACTAAGCTACGGATATCTTTGGCGTGGCCCATACTCAATAACCTTATTAATTTTTCCAATGTTTTCAATCACATCAGACACACAGAGTTTATTACCAATGCCATAATCATCTACATATCTTTAAAAATGTTGTTATAAGAGCGTTGCAAAACAGCATTTTCTTTGAAATTATTACCCATGATTTTATACACAGTTCCAATATTGACAACCTATCGAGGTTGGATGGAAACGAACTGGAGTTATACAAGCTCATAAATATTAGTACTTTCAAATTCAAAAGTAAAAGATGCAGTTTATTTTAAATCCGACCTGGCTTCTTCTGAGTAGGTGAAGAAAACGAAATAAATGTATAATGTAAGGAAAAAATCTGTAATCATTTACTCGACGAATATAATAGTAGTTAAACCAAATTAACAATTCATAAATTATACATGAGCTCTATCGTAAATCAGTGCACTGAAGATAATGACAGGACAATGGTTTTTAATATTATTGCATTAAGACAGGCACACATACACTTTATTATACAAAATGTTATAGGAAATAGTTTTATAACAATCAAAAATATCAGTTTCAAACATTTGCTGTACTTGAATATTTTGAGGATATTTCAAAACCTACGCATAAAATTCACGCACCGTTTTATCCGTTTCCCCACTTGATCCTTCACGCACCTCACTTGTTACGCCACGAACATTACTATACACTCTATGAAATTAAGAACAGAGAGCAATGTTAAATTTTCCGCTGAATTTTATGGTCGTTCAGCGTTTCCGCTTTCTTTCAAGTTCATAACTAATGCACATAAATTACCGCGCTCGAAGAGTACTTAGCGAAAATATGCGAAACTGCGTATTACGTGCACCGCACATGTGTAGTGTTATTAGGAAAAGTGGAACTTGCAATAAGGACCCGACCGCCACACGCAAACCTTCAATGTGATGAGGCCCTTATCTTCTTTTCGACGCTACTTAAAGAAAATTTAATCAACCTACGTTTATAGAGCCTCGTTTACGCTGCGAAGTTCGTTCGTAATCAAGTGATGTTTTCATATTTTCATCAAACTTTGAATCGCTGTAATATTAGAGGCATAGTGCAGTACGCAGCCTGAAGTAGTGTAAAGCCTCTATTTTTATAATATCATTGAGTGTAAAGAGGTAAAACACGCGGGGCGTGCGGGGTGAAATGTATTCCCGAATCTCTTATGACGTTTGGGGAAAACCATTCAGGGTAAACACATTGTAATGTTTTATACACACTACTCACACCATAACCTTTTATTTTGTTATCCGCATAAACTATCTATCTATTCCAGAATGAGTACGTAATATTGATATCCTAATGGTTGGACTTGGAACTATCGGTAAGTTCTAAATAATCAGCTTCACAGAGTGCCGAGTTCTCCATTATTTTCTCAATGGTATTGACCATTGTGATGATCTTTTCCTCTCACTTCGTCACATATCCCAGCATTGGGACAGTTATAGAATTTTTCTACAAACAAAATCCAATGAACCACTGTAATACCTTACACTGCGATAGTAATGCAGTAAAACTCAGCTCCCGTTTGAAATCAGGCATGGTAAGTAAATACTCGTAAGTTTGCTTGTTTAAAAAGCGTAGCGTTCATACTCCCTACTCCGGTTTTCCGAACAGTAATTTGCAAAGGGATTCGCTGGCGGAGTATTATTAATTAGCTTCGATAGAGCCGACGCAGGCTCGATGTAGATATGGCACGCAAAAAGTTGCTCGAACAGAAACTCGAAACAAAATTGGAACTGGGATTTGGAGTGACTTTTTATGTGCGTAGCAGCGTATTGGATTAAAAGAGTTTTTATGTTAAAATTACGTTGTTGATTTATATGGGTAACACAATTCGTGAACGGCAACGAATATTAATGATTCAGTAAGTTTTGTTTTTGTTGTATTATAAATATTAATTAATTAGATTATGATTTAAATACAAACTTTTAAGTTTATGCGCCAATGTTTCAAATTATGTGTCATTTTTTAAGCAACTACTTACTCTACGTTATGTAAGTGACATTATAAAAAAAATGTTTACAAGAAAATCCTGTCCTATCTCAGGCGAATACGATTTGAATTTGACCATTATTGTAATCTAGTATCAGATAAGTAATAATGGCGATTTAGTCTGCATACTATTAACCCGTATACGGTGTAACTCGATAGGTGCTTACTAGGTCAAACCTCCGCTTGAGTTAATAGCACACCAAAGGAAGTGAGGGATCGCACTTGAACCCAGGAAGGGTCCCTCTCGAGAGACAGCATTAATAATTTACATAACCATAATTTTAACAATGTTTATTTATTCACTACTTCACTTCACTTCTTAAAACCAACTTGCCTTTTGATAGTAACTACATTTTTTTTTTTTAAGAAGTGTTATTCAATGATTACATCGCTGTCACCTGCAGGTAGGCTGCTATAGACAGATTAAAATCAAAATCGTAATCGCGATATAACTTTTAACTGAAATATTTTTCGGATTAGAGTTCCTCGTGGATACCCGTATCAGAAATGAAGTTTGAAAAATACGGGACAAATCTGGAATTGTAGGGTTCAAATAGAGTTCTAAGTTAACATAAAATTCCTCCTCCTTTTTGAAGTCGTTTAAAAAACAATAAACTATTATTTTACTTCCTCCAATCTACAATTATGACAGACCAATTCTATTATTTTCTAGTACTCTACAAATAATTATAAAAATAGCTATAGATGTTGATACTCGAAAAGACGCTCTAATTTATACCAGCAACAATATGCAATCGAGGTTTTTGCAAATGATCCATTCTATCATCGAATCGAATAGAGCAGAATGGGATACATGATAATTGCCACTTGGGATAACAACATGCTCTGCAGGATTCGATTCGATCGTTATTATTTTATCCTGTTCCTGTTCCTGTTCGAGATCATGGAATCGAAGTTTTGGTTAAAATAATTAGAGCCGTTTGTTTTTGCAGTATTTTACTGTTCAGCTATTCACATAGATCCCATTGTACGAGTTAGGGGTTAACGAGTTTTGGAAAGTGATGGTTCGATAGAGCGCATAGTCCGGGGATTTTGTCAGTTCTGTTCAGAATACTGTGTTCAACTAATGGCCGTTGTCAATAATCTTTCTGAAATCTCTCAAAAGAAGAGACCTGACCCTGTAGTAAGCTTTAAAAACTTATCTCCACCGGCCAAACCAAACCATACCTATGCATGAAGGTAGCTACAATAGCTAATAATCCGTTATAATATATATTTATACGTGTTTCGGTTCGGTGGCAGTTTCCGAGAGCTAGTTATAATATAGGTCGCTTGCTTTCTTTCAGTTGGCAACGCATCGATGGTGCCTTTGAAGCCTTTGGTATCACTGATGTCCACGGGTGACCAAGGCCACTTACCATCAAGTGAATCCTGTGGTCTTTTGTCGCCTACTTACATAGAAAGTAAAATTAAAAAGTAAATGTTGTAGCCATGCAGCCAGTGACTAATGTGAAAGCAAGTTAAAGAGTTTTTGTATATTCTGAGTGCATTTTACAGTTTTTAGAACTGAAATGAAGATATATATTTGTGTATGTTGCTGGCTTTTAAACTTTTAGCGGACACAAACAAGAGTAGAGTAGGTAGTATAAAATTTAAACAAAGAAAAAATCATTTCTTTTTTACATTACACACATGGATATATTTATTACTCTTTTGTTTTGTACTACTACATTCTACCAAATTGCAGGGTCGACTGGCAAGAATGTCATCAGGCATTAAGTCAACCTTGTATGGATGTTTCTTTAAAGGATGAAAAAAAAAAAAAATGTACAAATATTAAGTCCAACGTTTTTATTATTCTCAAATACGACATTAAAGGTAACGAGATGACATATGAGATAGTGAGATTTATGAGAATACAAATCAATGTATATTTACGTAGCGGAAACACAATAGCTAGATGTTTCAAGACCAAATAACTCTCAACTTGTCATAAAAAAAGTATGTCTGAATCCATCTGGAAACTTTTATCCAATATTCTTGGAATTCAAGAAACGAATAAAGAGAAAATTGGCGTTTTCAGGTTTTAAATTACAGCCCGCATATCGGCCTCACGTCTTGCCGACGGTTACCGAATTTCCCGATTCATCGAACGAGCTTTGTGAGGCAACATTCTCACTATTTTTATGGTTCTGTACACACAATGAAATGAAACCTTGTTAAAGTGATCTTAAAAGCGAATCTGTGTCCTTTTGTCTTTCCATCTGATACCCACGATTTTCTCTTAATCGCTCTTGAACGGAAAAGATTATTAATTTATGCAATAGACATATTGAATTATGTGTAATGTGAACCAACCAAGACCGACAATTCGTTAAATTCTGAATTTAGGTGATAACTCCTAAAGTGCATTGTTTTACTTAAATGAAAGGGCTCGATATGAGATATACCAACATGTTCATTATTCACCAAAACGATATATAAAGTAGCGCACTATAATTGGTAATTTTTCTCGATATTTTCCTGAGCCAAAAAACTTTTAAAAATATCTTGGATTATCAATATCAATAGACACTCGCAGTTTACATCAAACACATATGAATATCATCCTTAATTTTCTACTGAAAAATAATTAATCCTGGTTATAATTAACGACAGAACCCTAACGCAACTTCGATTCAGACTTGACAACCTTTTTTATTATACGAAAGGTTATTCAATCCTCGGATTTACATAATTATTTCACACGTGACGGGCTCGACGCAGCAGATGAGGGAAAGGGATCGCCAAATGGGTTGATAGCAATTCTTCTGTTTTTCACTTCAACTAGGGGTGTATACATCTGGGATTTAGCTGCCTGCCTTTTTCGCTTTGCTTTTATGAGTCGTCGGGGACAGATAGATGCATTGTTAACTAGGTTACGCCCTGGTTTTATACATAGTGTCCTAAAATTAACCTCAATTCCTGGAGTACCGGTAAATTCGTTTCTGCATATAAAATAACGGTTTTAGTGTAGTAGGCATTTGTGATTGGTGATGAATTATAAAGTGAAATGCCAGTGGACGTGGTCCCAGATTGCTTTGTTGTAATCGACTAAAAAGTAAACATGTCCAAGGACTTTATCATACCCGGTTAGCTAGGTACCACGCTCTTGCCTGAGCCAATCAAATGACAGGTTGTTTCGTAGGCTTGAGAGCAAAAACTTTCTGTTTGTTTCTTTCGTTTCTTCTTTTGTGGCTGGCAACGCATCGATGTCATTTGGTCTTGAACCCATTACATTTACATAAAAAAAGAACAACAACTTGATATTCTCTGTTTTGTCCAGTTTGTGTAGTACTTATTGTCGTCAACTGATCATAAAGAAGATGAATTTCCAAAGTTATTGATTTAGGTTAATGAATTTAAATGTTCAACACGCTTTATGAATCTTTGTGTATCAGTTCCTTCATCGAAATCTTCACCAATAAACCTTAATTTAATGTCACAACATATAACACTTAAAAACATTTCATCTTATTCCTAAGTACTTACGCCCCAACTCAGAGTCACTAACGGTTACTTAAATCGCTCCTTAGTACAGAATTTGTATGGTGATTCTTTACTAAGGAGCGATTAAAAGAACCGTTAGTGACTCTAACGCCTCAAACGTTAGGTATTTATGATCGACTTGAAATAAGACTAAAGAGGTTGATCAAAGCTTTGCCCATTTAACACCAGGGGCACAGAAAGCGTTTGCTACTTGTACCCCAATGAACATTAAACTCTTAAATATCTGTATCCATAAAAAGAGTTCGACGGTCGTTTGTTATTGACCTGTTTTCCTCGCGTGCAATTTAAAATTCATACTCGGTTCTCTTGAACCACTTTCGAACAGTTTGAATGGTCCTTCGCTGAAGTACCACAGTAAAAGCAGGAGTCGAGAGCAGTTGATAATCGTGAACGTTTGAGTTGTTTTATAACGTTTCGCGTCGATACAACAATAATACTGCTTGTTATGTTCTGGAAGGGTCGCTGGTAACACTTGTCCGTGGTGTGAAAAGTTGAATGGGAAACAAAGCGTCGTCCATTGAGCACGTTTGGACACGTGACTAAGTACTACCTGACACGTTCAGCAGTGTTGGCCAAATACTCATTATTAGCTTCATCTCATTAGTGACTCAGAATAGTCAATTAAATATCAGGGCAGCGACTAGGTCCTAAATAAAACTACCATAAAGTCAAAAGTCAAAGTCCAGCCGATAATTGTCTGTAATGAAATTGTCTCGGGTTTCCTTTAACAATGTGAGGGGAACAGGCCATAGTCTACCACGCTGGACAAGTACAGATTGGTAGACTTCACACACCTTTGAGAACATTATGGAGAACTCTCTGTTGTTTGTTTTCCTGAATGTTGTCCTTCACTTTAGCAGGTGATAATTAACTTCTAATACGCACATAATTTTTGAAAATTAGAAGTGCGTGCAAACGGAAACCTTATTACCTAATATTATTACCTAATTCTGCCATCCGCACCTGATCAATGTGGTAGGCTTTAAGTGTCCTCAATTATAACAGCCGTGCCCTGCAGTGGGCCGCTAATGAAACCACAAATCAATCTTATCGCAATGCAATTTCGTAGATTACGTCACCAATTAGACAGTAATCCTCTCACACGCTACACGCAAGTAGGATGACTACTATCTTACTAATCCTTTTATCCTACTAATTATAAATGTGAATGTTTGTGAAGATGTTTGAATGTTTGTATTACCATCACGGAATTATGGAACTTGACAGTTGACAGTTGACACACAGGCAAACCATGTCCAAAATTAAGACATAGGATAGATTTTATCCCGATTGTATGTCCAAGGGAGATGAATTGGAGTTTTATATGTTTGTGATTTCGTTTTAAGAAACCACACTTCAGCGTGCGGTGATGCAGGTGGAAAGCAATAATTACATTATGATACAAGTGTGGTATGTTGGTCATTACACTCGAGGTGATATTGCACAGCGCGAGCCGAAGGCGAGTGCTGCAAGAAAACCGAGAGTGTAATGTCGAAACCTCACGTGTGTCATACGACGTTTTTCAACACACTTACGAGTAAAAAAACAAATTTCGTACTCAAAATATAAACAATGCTTACAGACCATACGGAAAGTGTGTTAAAAATGGCGCGATCTGCACTGATTTTTTTTTTCTGCGCGCGGCGTGTTAGCTATGCGCGCGCAGATTGGAACGTAGGCACGAACAATTACGCTAAACAGCCAAAACGCAAAATGTAAAAAATCTAATATTTATGTATTTATGAATTAGTTTCACGTTGAATTATTAATTAAAGTAAATAAGTTGTTGAAAATTTATCATATTAAAGGTGGTACACTTCTTTTTTTTTACAAAAATAGTGTTATTTTTAGTCTTATGTTGAAACGAAACGTATCTAAGTCAAAACTTTTTCCGAAATTTAAAAATAAAACTATCACCCGGCTAAGTTAAGAGCAAATAGAATGCATAAATAATATCTTTCAGCAAGGTACAAACTTAATTTGATGGAATATAAAATAAAACACTAGTGCGATCAAGAAAAAAAGCACAAGTGTTTAATACCATGGTTTATGAGTGTAAAAGCCATGTGATAAAAACCAATTTATGAGCAAGGGTGTTGAAAAATAGTCTTATGCAGAGGTACAGTAGGTACCTACACACTAGCATATTATAATTAGATGATAATCACATTGTGATTATTGCAATAATATCAATAATTGTGATGGGGCTAATAATGATAAAAAAATAGTTCTGACTAGAAACTCTGAAATACCAAAGAACTATGATTTATTACCTACATATTTATAATAAATAACAAAAAATAACAACATATATTATGTATAATATGTATGTAGGTACTTAAATTATTGGTTTGGTATAATTTCAAGAACAATGCGATAGAGATATGGATGGTGGATGAACGTTACTTGATAATTTAATATTTATTTCTAATTGTAGTGTTCACTGTAATTGCCCTAATTAGATGGCTCAAAGCCAGCAAGTGTTTAGTGAGACGGATGGACGATATCACGCTACCTGGCATCGCAATGAGGAAATTTCCACACAAGCTAAGGTATAGCTTGAAGATACGGGAACGGTAGATAGTTAAATTATCCAAACACCTGGTAAGAGTTTGGTAACATCGCAAACCTGAATAAAGTAGCAGAGGAGTCTATTGAGCCGGGTTTTTTAACCGACGAAAAAAAAGGAGGAGGTTCTCAATTCGACACGTATATTTTTTTTTTTATGTATGATCACGCAGAACTCGGCACAGGGTGGTCCGATTTGGATGATTCTTTTTTTATTGGATAGGGTATGTCCTGTAGTTGGTCCCATATTTTTTTTTAAATTTTATTCCCACCCTAAAGGTACGAAAATAGGGAATGATTGATTATTCACCCGTTTTTTACCCGGAATTTTTACATGTTAACCCCAATAACTTTGTACTGGATGATCCGATTTCGATGATTCTTTTTTTATTGAATAGTGTATACCTTGAGGCTACTCTTGTTTAAATTTCGAAACAAAATTATACCCCTATAGGTACGAAAATAGGGGATGATTGATATTTCATTTACTACATTTTTACCTGGTAACTGAATCTATAATTCATAAAATCAATAATTTATTATTAATTATAAGTATTATAGCAACTAAAAATTAAAAAATAATTACTTTTTAACAAAAAATAAAACCAACGAAAAAAAAACTGAAAAGAAAAAAATAAAATAAACCATTTAGTATTATAAATTAAGATCCGAAATTAACAGTAAATAAATAATTTTGAAGCGGTGCCAAACCAATGAAAAAACAAACGGCGAAAAGATGTGCGCCGCGCTGCTGCTGCGGTGTGCATCGCATGCCGCTGCCCTCATAATATTACGAATTTTATGTAATTAATTTTGGCTGTTTGTTTGGCACGGTCTCAAAATTATTTATTTACTGTTAATTTCGGATCTTAATTTATAATACTAAATGGTTTATTTTTTTTTCTTTTCAGTTTTTTTTTCGTTGGTTTTATTTTTTGTTAAAAAGTAATTATGGGCGCAATGATAATGGTTATGGTTATAGAAGGCATTTTACAATTATTTACAATATATTCCATTCTTAATGTAGTAATGTACACAGACAGTACGGCTTAGAAACCAAAACTGGTATAGAAGCTTTTACATTAGGTACATTCAAAATAGGTATACGAGCCAAATCTCTGGCATAGTTGCGTTAAATCCTATCCAAAATACAATAACGTTTAGTAATATGGTTCATCTTTACTAGTTAGTCTGTGTAGCGGCCAGTATAGCTCTGTTAATGCATCAAAGCGATGTTTGCGAATCATTCGAACGGCAGAATCGATTAATCTGTGCCGTAGCCGATCAGCCCGGCTTATGCATGGTCACCTTAAAAGGCTCGTATTAGAGCTTTCAAGCTAATGCAATGTTTAATAATATTTTATACAGCAACTTACAATTTTATTGTACTTGGTTGACATATAAAGAAGATATTATGTAACTGTTATTAGGTAAATTTTCATGATTATAATATTAAAGATAACTAACTGGAATTCAGAATGGAGTCCAAAGACAAATTGTTATATGTAATTTATTACAATTTACATTTATAACATTAATATAATAATAAGGCATCAAGCTCTCACTTGAAGATCTTATTCCTTAATTTAAGATCTTAACCTTAAATTGTAAATCTTAAGCTACAATAATATCTCAATGACACAAAAAAGGGACCTTACTAGTTTTTATTAATATTTAGGTTTCATACCTCATTTCAGTATTGACTCTGATTATTTTTTAGTCCCAGTGTAAAGCTTACCGCACTTATCAGTAGTATTAAAATGTAAACAAAGTTTTTCGTGCAGTCACCGCACCGGTTCCGCACCGCGCCACGATACCGTACGACCGGAACGCAGCGTTCACCGCTTATCTGAAGGAACGTTTCCGGAACCCGGGCACAACACTAGTGTGCAGTGAGCCTTGCTATATTACAGTTCAATATCTATACATACACATATAACTCGATGTGTATGTATAGTCCATTGTTTTAAATAATCTTACAGGGTCTATTTGTCGTAATTTAAAAACAAGGCAAGCATAAAATTAAAAGAATTTAAGGATCAATAATTGTCATTTAATGATAAAATTAATTTGTTTACTGTAATTTTTTTATCTACTTAATATCTCAATAAAAAATGCCAATATTGTTTACTAAATAAGATCCGTCTGAAAAAATGTACAGTAAGTTACCTATGGACTTTCAAACAGATGCACGGATTTCGATGAAATTTAAAAAAAAATCAAATTAGCAAAGTGATAAAGTAATTAATTAATTAATTAATTAGTAAAGTTTGGTAACGATCAGATTTTTGATTTTGTTTTTTTAGCATTTTGTCATTTTATCATTAAAATGGCAAAAGTTAACAAACACAAAAATTATTAGATGATTACCATAATGATTACTATAAAACGCTTAATAGTCCTTGTAACCGTATAAAATGACTGTGTAAATGAGCATAGATAAAATACGATTTCCACATAAACGCCAGCATGAATGAATTCAGAGCTCCGGAAGTTTATAGCAGAGAATTAAAATTCATATACTGTGACGCTTTGAATTTGGAAATAGAACCTACACGGGTGGTTACGTTCGCTAAGCTCATATATAACACAAAGAATCCATGGATTATTATATGAATGCCACTGCTGTAAGTATATTTTGTATCTCGTTAAAGGATTTCAAATCATATTTGAGTTTCAGATTCAAGGTAGACTTAAATGTGTTTTCAACACCCTTGCTCATAAATTGGTTTTTATCACATGGCTTTTACACTCATAAACCATGGTATTAAACACTTGTGCTTTTTTTCTTGATCGCACTAGTGTTTTATTTTATATTCCATCAAATTAAGTTTGTACCTTGCTGAAAGATATTAGATATTTATGCATTCTATTTGCTCTTAACTTAGCCGGGTTATAGTTTTATTTTTAAATTTCGGAAAAAAGTTTTGACTTAGATACGTTTCGTTTCAACATAAGACTAAAAATAACACTATTTTTGTAAAAAAAAGAAGTGTACCTTGAATATGATAAATTTTCAACAACTTATTTACTTTAATTAATGATTCAACGTGAAACTAATTCGTAAATACATAAATATTAGATTTTTTTACATTTTGCGTTTTGGCTGTTTAGCGTAATTGTTCGTGCCTCCGCTCCAATCGGCGCACGCATAGCTAACAGGCCGCACGCAGAAAAAAGATATCAGCGCGGAGCGCGCCATTTTTAACAAACTTTCCGTCTGGTCTGTGAGCATTGTTTATTTGAGTACGTGAGTGATTATTTGTTTTTTTACTCGTAAGTCTGTTGAAAAACGTCGTATGACACACGTGAGGTTTGGTCATTACATTCTCGGTTTTCTTGCAGCACTCGCCTTCGGCAATATCACCTCGAGTGTAATGACCAACATACCACACTTGTATCATAATGTAGTATTTTATTATTTATGGCACAGCAGATTAAATATTTTTAATTCAAGGATATTGAATAACTATGATTTTAATATATTTTTTGTCCAATTCCCTCATGTAATATCAAGAAATTAATAAATTCAGATAAAAAATATAAAATTAGGTAACGTTTTAAAATCCAGAGAAGAAATTAGGCTCTTTCTAAAGCCTCTTTATGGATAAAAAACCAAACCAAAGCAGCAACCCATAATCGTCCCACTGCTGGGCTCAGGGTCTCCTCTCTCAATGTGAGGGGGGCCATACCCTACCACGCTGGCCAAGTGAGGATTGGTAGACTTCACACACCTTTGAGAACTTTGTGATTTATTAATTTATTTACTCCGGTTAGCCTAAGATCCGGCCGCAAAATTCCGTGCTCATCTGTTTTTTACTTCAAACCAAATTTTTATGAATATTTTTAATGAGGAGAATATAGAATGACTAGGTTGCCTATCAAAATTGGGCCGCTAGTATTTTTAATTAAATTATTTTTAATTTATTTTTGGGAAAAAATTTCGTTCACTTGTTTTTTAAATAAAACCTCATCTACGTCACGGCCACTTATATAAAGATTCTAAAAAATCACGGTTGCCTGTGCGCAAACGGCCGCAACCTCTTGGCAGCCTGGTGTAAACAGGTATGATTTCGACACGTTTATACGTTCATAACGTACATTTATATATTATATCTCTAATTAAAGCTATTTTTTTTCTATTTACTATCATATATGGTTGCCTACTTAAATCCGGCCGCAAATGAGGGTTGCCGGCTGTTAAAGATATCCGGCTGCAGGATTAGTCCGCTCATCGGTTTTTTGCTCAAACCCGAATTCTTATGCTTATTTATAATTAGGAGAATATATAATTACCAAGTTGTCTGTCAAAATTTGGCCACTAGTATTTTTAATTAAATTATTTTTAATTTATTTATGCAGCTGGATATCTTTGACAGCCGGCAACCCTTATTTGCGGCCGGATTTAAGTAGGCAACCATATACGATAGTAAATAGAAAAAAAATAGCTTTAATTTGAGATATAATTTATAAATGTACGTTATGAACGTATAAACGTGTCGAAATCATACCTGTTTACACCAGGCTGCCAAGAGGTTGCGGCCGTTTGCGCACAGGCAACCGTGATTTTTTAGAATCTTTATATAAGTGGCCGTGACGTAGATGAGGTTTTATTTAAAAAACAAGTGAACGAAATTTTTTCCCAAAAATAATTTAAAAATAATTTAATTAAAAATACTAGCGACCAAATTTTGACAGACAACTTGGTAATTATATATTCTCCTAATTATAAATAAGCATAAAAATTCAAGTTTGAGCAAAAAATCAATGAGCGCACTAATCCTGCAGCCGGATATCTTTAACAGCCGGCAACCCTTATTTGCGGCCGGATTTAAGTAGGCAACCATATACGATAATAAATAGAAAATAATTAGCTTTAATTTGAGATATAAAATATAAATGTACGTTATGAACGTATAAACGTGTCGAAATCATACCTGTTTACACCAGGCTGCCAAGAGGTTGCGGCCGTTTGCGCACAGGCAACCGTGATTTTTTAGAATCTTTATATAAGTGGCCGTGACGTAGATGAGTTTTTATTTAAAAAACAAGTGAACGAAATTTTTTCCCAAAAATAATTTAATTAAAAATACTAGGGACCAAATTTTGACAGACAACTTGGTTATTATATATTCTCCTAATTATAAATAAGCATAAGAATTCAAGTTTGAGCAAAAATCGATGAGCGCACTAATCCTGCAGCCGGATATCTTTGACAGCCGGCAACCCTTATTTGCGGCCGGATTTAAGTAGGCAACCATATACGATAGTAAATAGAAAAAAAATAGCTTTAATTAGAGATATAATATATAAATGTACGTTATGAACGTATAAACGTGTCGAAATCATACCTGTTTACACCAGGCTGCCAAGAGGTTGCGGCCGTTTGCGCAAAGGCAACCGTGATTTTTTAGAATCTTTATGTATGTGGCCGTGACGTAGATGAGGTTTTATTCAAAAAACAAGTGAACGAAATTTTTTCCCAAAAATAAATTAAAAATAATTTAATTAAAAATACTAGCGGCCAAATTTTGATAGGCAACCTAGTCATTCTATATTCTCCTCATTATAAATATTCATAAAAATTTGGTTTGTAGTAAAAAACAGATGAGCACGGAATTTTGCGGCCGGATCTTAGGCTAGGTGTGCAGGTTTCCTCACGATGTTTTCCTTCACCGAAGCAAGTAATAATTAACTTCTAATACGCACATAATATTTGAAAATTAGAAGTGCGTGCCAGGATTTGAACTCGGGCCCCTTTGTTCGGGAGACCAATGTTCTAACCGCTAGGCTAGCACTGCTATATGAATATACCAATATAGTAAAGAAATAAATAAATATTAAATTACTATTTACCTATAGTAAACCAAATTGCTGATCAATTAACAAAATTTCCCTAAAATTATAATAAAGCTAGCCATGTGCTGCACAACGAAATAGATCATTTATCTTTACTTCAAAACTGTCAGTTACAGTGGTGTTCATTAAATTTAATCTCCATCGATAATCTGTAATTAATGTTACAATAAGTTCTAGCCGAGTCTTTGTGTTGGTACTTGATTGGGCTGATCAGCCTTTTTATTTAATACTAGCTTTTACCCGCGACTTCGTCTGCGTGGACTTGAGAATTAAATGAAAGTAATTAAAAAACATCCCGGGAAATGCGAATTTTTGGCACAGAGGGTTTTGTACAAATTTACAGAACCGAACATAAGAGCAATATTAAATTATTCAGTAACAAACTTAACTTTGCCGCTGTAAAACTGTCGTTCCCATGCGTGTACATAACGATCAATTAACCAAATACAAATAAGTTAAAGCTTTTTTGGAATGATACCTCCACGCATTCCTGAGAAAATAGGGCCGACAGACAGACAGACAGACAGACGGACAACGAAGTAATCCTATAAAGGTTATGTTTTTTCATTTGAGGAACAAAACCCTAAAACACTAAATAAACTGTAAATCTAACTTCCAAACTGAATTATACCCTTGACCTGATGAAGAAGCAGATCCATCTCCGACCCTGGAACGACCTGATCCCGATGAACATGCACCCTGTTCTTTGATGCGGGATATGAAATATCTGTGAGCCAAATTTCATCTAAATCCATTTAGCCGCTTTAGCGAGGGTAAAAAAGTATCTTATTATACGCCTAAGAAATATTAGTGGGATTTTATATACGTACACCATCAGATCTTGAATTGGTCAATGTTGTACTGGTTTTGCTATGTCAACGTGACCATCAACAAATATTTTTAAAACTGTTATTCCCACCCATTCTGGAGTTACATAGTCTGTTCCTGAGATACACCACCAGACCCAACCCAACCCAGACCCTTATACATTATGGCCAATGGTTGGGCCTTACCACCTGTGATTTCGTAGCAGCTACCACACAACATTTACCATAATAATGTAATTTTTTTATTCCATCAAAAAGTAGAGATTTCAAGGAAATGACAAAGACGCATGGAAATGACCAGATCTGCAACCAGTTCCGTACAGGCTAGTGATACTTTTTTGTAAGAAATATACCAATGTATTTTATTTTTAAAAGATATGCTGAGGAATTTCTTACGACTTTTCTTCTCCTCCATGACAAAGCACCTTTCCGAAAAGCTGGTCCATTAAAAAAATGACGTGCATAAGTGTATCAAAGATACCTACATGAATAAATGATTTTGAATTTGAATTTGAATTTGAAAAAAATCCCACCGACTTTTTTAAAAAGCAGATATTTTGACGTGAGAATTTTCGATTGAAAAATTAGGGCGCTTTTTCGATGTTAAGTCAAAATATGGTGAAAAAAGAAATATTTTAAATCAAAAAAATTACAGTGTGTTTGGAACATAAAAAGTTAAGTTTTCACGAAACTTCGTGATTTTTTTTTTGTAAAAGATAAAAATAAAAAACCAAAAACTTGATTATATCAATTTTTCACATCAATTTTGAGATTATATGAAAAAAGTGTAAATCCAAAAGTTGTAGGCCTACAACTTTGCTATTTAACTTTTTTCCATAGGGCTTGTAGTTTTGCCGGATAAGGAGATAAACCGTTTTTCACCATTAAAAACTCACCCCCCTCCCCAAGTCCCCACCACCCACCAACCCACCGACTTCCCGACATCAGATCGCCCGTAAATTATTGTTATTATTATTCTTTTCCTTTTTCAATGGGTTTCATCCTACTATTATTTTTTCACTTACCATTTTCAAAGGCTTCATCCCTGGTCAATTAAGATATACTGAGATAAATAAAGACAACTGAAAAAAAAAGTTTTACTTCGACTACACCTCCCCGAAATTAAACCAGGACATTGTAGGAGTTGGAGATTATTAATGACAGTGGAATACTGGACTGCTCCTATTAATTCATAGACGTCGACAAATTTTCCACGTAAGTATAAACAGCCAAACCTAAAGTAATCGAATAAAATTCTTCTTCTATTTTAATTACGTAGTGTTTTATTGGCACTACTTCTTCCTTCTTTTCGACTTATTATGTGTTTTCATCTGACCAAGTAATGTCTGTAAGACGGTTCCCGCCGCTGCCGCGCCGCTCTGTCGTCATGATCGGGTCGGGTGGTTTAGCAGGTACCTGAGGTGTACCATGTCAGGTTTCTCGGTCAATGTTTGATCACGCCGACCACGGGCTACATGAATCGCTCAGGAACGTCTCGCCCCTCCGTATTTGACTGCCTGAGAGCTAAACGCTTCTGTGGGAAGAGTCAAAAGTCCCCCGACTATCTGGGGAGTTTCGCAACCACGGCACCAGCTAGATTTACGGTAGTAAAAGGATCCCCTGCCCGACAGCAGAGTCCGCCTCTCAATTGGGAGACTCTAGTTCTCTCTGAGTTTATTCCTGAATGACTTTGGGATTTTTAAGTGTAACTTCCAACTACGCATTGTCGAGCTTTTCGTCCAAGAACCTGGCCCAGATGCCAGACGTATATATTATACCTATAAAACGTTTCAAAAGAAACTCATTATTTAAACTGATTCGCCATTTGTGGATTAAACAGCGTGCCTGCATTACCATAACATTAGTTTATTTTACTACTATTTATATAGCTCGATAGCTCTGCTAAAACATAAATAACTCAACTCTAAACTTGACAGAATGGAAATTTAATCATCTTCATAATTTATTATTTTTTCATTCTTGTTTTCTTTCTCGGATAAAAACCAATGGGTGATATGCCTTTAGTCTGATCACGGACGATGCTTTTAGTCATCCATGAAGGATGATGACAATTTAGCATCAGGTGGCTCGTCAGTTTTTACGTGGCTTTTCGCAAATTCAAAAGTATTTTAGTTAAGTATTTGTATTGCACTTACGTCCGGTCATCATTTTAGCCTATACCTACGGGGCCGGCTTGGTACGCATTGACCAGTAGGTGACACCAGTAGACGATTATTCGCAAATATTTTAATTTCATACTCATTCTGATTTGTATTTTTATTATTATCTACTTTCTGTGTGCCTATTCCTACATCACAATAAGAAAATCTAAATTGTAATACTTTGTCAAAATTTAAGATTTTTATTAATCTACAGAAAAAACAATCTTTGATAATAAAGTTTTCCTAAATTGTGTCATATTACTATCACTAACTCTGACCCACACCATCATAAAACGAATTGAATATAGGAATCTAATAGCATAATCTAACATAGTTATCTATGTGTTATTGATTGAGTAGGGTAACTAATTTCTTAAAACCCCAATGTTTTAAATATTGTAAATATGTATATTTATACATTAATTTTAATAAAAGATTTGTTGACTCGTTCTCAGACCTACTTACATTTTTTAATTATGGCTTCTAGTTACCTAAACTGACATCTATTGTTGATTAGCAGAACTAATTCACTGCATAATCATAAATTAAAAAAAACTTGGTACACATTGATTTTTTTGAAGAAATAACGTATATTTCCGATACAAAACAATCTTTTATATCGCTCTATCGGGCACTTTCAGTATTTCCTGCAGTTTTGTGGCGTATCAAAAAGTCCTATTTATTGATATCTCGGCTTCTAAGCGACGTATCACAATAAAACATACACCAGATTTTAAGTTAGACCACCAGTAATACAACTATGAAAACCGCACTCAATTTCATTCAGTGGTTTTGGCGTGATGCGGTGTCAAACATACAGACAGACAAGATTTTTAAAAATGACAGATTCGTAATCTATTGGTCCTATATAGTCCCCTGATACTAAATTTTCTTAAATATCTTCAATGTACAGACATTATCGAGTTACAGTTTTATAATATATATAGATTTCATTAGACCATAAGCAGGTGAAACTCAAGGTTTTTATCTGTAGCAGGAAATTCTATCATTATAGGTAATTATAATATCTTATCATGTAGTAATATAAAAAATCCTATTGGATTTCTTCATTATAATAATAATATACTCGTATTAGTAATCCTCGCTTTGCTTCCTGAAACATGATCTTCTCATTAACGAATAGTAACCGCATCTTCACATTTGCTCGTCTTTATCAATTGTTTTATTATGTAATAAACTTTACAAATTATTGCCTTGCCTTGTGTTAACTGAATGTACTTAGATGCCTTAAGATGTTTCTGTTAATCGATCGTATCGATGAGTTTGAATGAATTTGTTGATTATGAACAGATTATTCAATGTACCACTAACATTAAATATCTTGGTATTGTTCTTGACTCCAATTTGACCTTTGAACCCTATATTTCAACTTTTCGTAAACTAAATTACATTATTAAGAAACTTCGCAATGCAGCTAATTATGACATAATGAAAATGGTATACTTTGCATTATGCCAATCTCTCCAACATTGTCGTGAGCAGCTACAGGGGTGTAGAGCGGTGCGGCACCGATTTCACCATCTAGGGGGGATTGAACCCCCATGAGCGGGTTTCCTCGTTATTACGCCATTAGACACTTCCACCCCCGAGCATATAGCTCTAGCGACTCCACTCTGGCCGGCCGGTTAAGGCAAGCACAGAGGTGGGGGCCTGTTCCTTGATCCTCACTTGAAGATAAGAAAAGGTAGAACCCCCGGGAGCACTCGGGTCCATGGTGTCGCTACTCACCACAGCTCGCCACAAGCTTATTATTATTAGTCTGATGAGATACCTAGCTATGGAGCTATGGATATGAAGCTATGGATATAGATTATTCCCTAGTAATACACTAGGTTTCGCTTAACTCCTAATGATCTAAATTAATGCGCCCGACGTTGCAAGGAATGGTAATCTTCATTAACTTAACGATTTTAATTTCACACCTCGTTACGGACAGGACGAAGATGAGCTGAGTAATGACATCCTTGTACGTATAATGTTGTAAAGTGCAATCATTATTGTGCATTATTTAGAGATAAATTGAAGCTGAAACTTAAGTCTAAGCGATAAAATGCAAAAATAAAATAGTGCCTAAAATGAGATTTCTCAAATAAGGTATCAAAATCAAATGTAACCTATTTAATATTTTCAAAAGTGTAAGTGAAAGAAAAATCACTTCGCACTAAAAATTGCTACGCATCCAAAACGCGTCGTAAAACGCGTAAATTTCGACGCTACGCGCACCTTGACAATATAAGACATATAAAAATGGAACCAATATAACCTGAATCACACTAAAAGCATGATACAATACCTCAAACCAAATGACACGTCACAATTTGTCGCACGTTATTGATTGACTTGGCGAGTTAAGCAAAGTTACATTCGTCGTATTACGTAAACATTGAAGAGATTATAAATTGTGTACAGTAGATCTACTAGGGTACCTACTAACACAAGTAATAGGTTACTAACACACGTAAACTTTTAAACTTAATTAAATAACTGTAGCAGGTATTTTCAATAATAATTGTCTCATTAATCATTATTTACGTGAAAATTATGATCAAATAAATTGAATACTTACACGTATGTTAACTATATTAATATTATTATTGTTTCGTTCAGAATTAAACCTTCTCGGATAAAACCGGTAGTTGGTTATCCACGGGCCTAAGCCAAGTGGAAACCATAAGTGTAGATAGTTTATATATAATATATTTTGTTATTGTAGAAATTTTCTTGTGATACGCCATGTATTTAAGATAGCTTCTTTTTGTAATTCAATGTATAGAAATCTAGGCAATTTTAATTCCCTTATTGTTATAATTATGTATCACAGTTGCTTGAACCCTATTCTCTGTGCCGATATTTATTCAAGTGACGTAGGTGACGCAGAGGAACTCGGGACGCGCGGTGTGAAAAACTTTATCGAGAGACACGAATTCGCTTTTAAGGAGCCAACGGTTCAGATTCCCTATGCTTTGAGTGTGAACTGAATAGAAAACTTCGACTAAACTATTTACTTTAAACCTTAAACAATATAAAGAACGGTTTATCTCCAAAAAGCACTTTACTGTGCAAACTGCATCTCGCTACAGATAAAAAGAGAACGTATTATACGTATGAACTATAAAGTAAGTTAACATTCGTTACTTGAGTTTAACTGAGATTAAAATCTCATCTCAATTAAAATCAATCAGTTAAATGAATGTAATATATATTTCATTATTATTATTATATTCAGTAACGTTACTTAAAATTGATTTGTGTAAATTTAATTAGTTAATATTTATGTGTTAAAACAAATATTAATTTTTTTAATTTTTAAACTATATGTAAATATTAACAGAACTAGATTTCAGGAAGAATACCTATACACAATAGACGACTTAACTTGGAGAAGTGTCGCAAAATAACTAATATCCTCATATAGCGTAGACGGTTCTATTGTTATTTATAAGACAAAACATCAGCATCGCTGTGCAAGAGATATTACTTGTTTGTAAAGCAGACGGCTCTCGAGCAGGCGTTATTTTGAACCTTCTACTTCCAGGCGTCTGCGTTGCAAAGATCGTACTCTGCGACAAAGGACCACGAACTTTAACCATTTCCGTACTTAAACAGAAGGAGTCTTTACATTTTGTTTACTCATACACATTTATGCGCTTTTACTCTGGTTACAGGTTTTTATTTTATTACGTATTTTAAATCGCTTTATAATGATAGACCTTATATTTATTTTAAATTTAGTTGAGATCTAGCACACTTAAAACAACTATGAATTCTTCTAGTCTTTTTCAGGCACAAATTCCTATTTTGTCTCACTTTTTGTATGCATTCCTTATAGCATGCTTATAGCTCCAAAAACTGATTTTCTATGTAGTCTTTAATGCACCTCTTTCTTTTTTTATAGACCTACCCTTATTGTTGTCAAAAAGGTACTTAATAGATTTTATCGAGTCCACCTTTTATCCAGCTTTTCCTTATTTCTTTATGTAACACTTTTATTTTCTATGTAACAAATTGTACAATAAAGAACATATCTATTAAATTTAAAATCACACAATCAAAGTAGTGAGTGTAGTAGTTAACTAAATAAAATCCTTCACAAATAGAATTTCAAAATGAAGTTGTACAACGCTCCCTAATCACCCTATTCACGTCGTATTTGGAGCATTTTTGAGGTAAATTTACTATTGTCAGACACTTTCTTGTATTAGGTTGAATGGTGTATTTCTGTCTTCAACAGACAAAACACGTTTTACGGTTGCTCCAAGATAATTTTATGTATGCCTCGAGCAGGAAAACCTACAATCTGGTCACTGATGGTAAGTGATCACCGCCGCCAGAAACCAGGACGTCACCAACACATTTGTCAGCTAAGAAGGATGGACCCGCTTCTTAAAGAACCTGCAGGACGTTCGTTCCAGAGCGTAAAGATTTATTTGACATGAATTAATAGACAAAAAAAAAATTAAGAGTAATTACTCTGAGTAATTGACTATTTAAGGATACATACTCAAAGATTTAAGGGCATTCAAGAAACGATTTGCTTATGTTAATTTTATGTTAAGAACATTTATTGTGAATACCTACTATATTACGGAAAAGAAAAAAAAACAATACCATGCCATGATGCCATGAATATTTATTTGACCGGATTCATAGTTTCTAATCTCGATAGATTTATCTACTAAAACAGTTTTATTCCTTCGAGATCCATCGTGAAAAATGATGAACGTTCTATAGGAGACCAACTAGAAATACCAAATACTATTCGTGAGAGCAAGCAAATTCAGCATAAAATATAAAAAGATGAGAAAAGAAGTATTGAAAAGGTACTGTTATTGAAAAAGTTTTCCTATGATGAATCATGAAAATTGGAAAATATTTATGTGTCACACAGTTGTCAAAGGGGTGCCTACACAATACTTTAAAGTACCTACGGAAGTCCCCGCCTGCTCTCGAAGGCTCCTAATGGCTTCAATTCATCCCACGCCTGAAGAGGCACTCAAGAAAATGCAGGATTGTCGCCCTTTGAACGTGAGATGAGAAATTAACGAAACATGATATATCGTAAATATTTTATCGATGATATAAAGTCAAATATACTGGATACAGCATGTTGAGTACTTTGCTGTTGTTCGTCTATCCTTATGTTGAAAATACTTGAAATTTGTTGACAATGATCCGCAATGATAATATATAATTATAATAAGGAGAAGATTCGATACTTCTTAGCCATAAGCTTAGCTAACAACAGGAATCTATACAATCAGAATTACGCTTACTGACTGGCTTGTCACCAGATAGTCACATCAGTGTGAAACAGGATTCTTAATACCAATGGTAGCACCTACTAACTGTACCTACTGTACCTACCTTCATAAGAACGAACGAACGAACAAATGAAGAATTGTGTCAATAACTTTAAACCACACATTGCACCCTCGACACACATAAATCAGTAGTCGTAAATTATAATGGAAGAAAATATTATTCCATGCACCCACATTTATTTCGTTCGGGAAAAAGTTCAAAGCTTTTAATTCTACTTAAAAAAGCAAATGACGTGTTACTCCAGAGAGTAAATTCATTTTTTGGTTCACAAATATCAGCACATAAATAACTTGAATTATGTTCGGGAATGAATTCCCTCACGATTTCTTTACCACATAATTTAGGTAACCTACATTTCCGAACCTCAAAAATCCTTCGAATAGGCATATTGCCGCCCTTTTCTCGCCCATCCCCTGAGCTTCTCCAGGGAGCATAAAAGCCCTTTTTAGTACAAGTCAGAAGAGCCTTTGAAAACCCATTTCTGTGGTGTGTAATACCTGTTTATATTTTCTCTGCGCCTTTTGAATGAAAATGGGCAAATAAAGCTACGAATAGTGTGTGTATTTGATACGTATCTTATATTTTGACGCGTTAAAAAGAAAGGACGTTCCACGAGATTTTAGCTTCTTTTACTTTCGTTATGAAAAGAATTTGTATGGATAAATTGTTTGCTAAATTGATATGAATATTATTCGGCACCGGATATGTGAATTGACGCTTTTGTGGGACTGGTAAAGCGACGTTCTCAATGATGACAATGATTCCATTGCAATTTGTAATAGGTATCTGTTGTAGTGGCTACATTTTATAAAGTCTTCCACGCTTCAAAGGCTACGTTAACTGTCAGCTACAGTTGATATAAGATAAGATTATAATTAGATACCTAAAGCAAATATTAAGCAAATGCTAAGTTGGGTTGGCCACTAACTCTTTCGCGAATCAGCACAAGAGTAACTTAGCGGAGAATTATCTAGGTCTTCTTCACCAGAAAAATCCATCCACTACAGTTTTCCCATGATGGGGGGGATTTTCCCAAATTCCACGCCAGGCAATATTTGAAAAATATTTTTTATGCTTGAAACCTACAAGATTGAATAACTATAACTTCAATTGTGTCGGTACATTCAAGCAGAATTCAAATTAACCACTTTATGTTACGGCCAGGTATTATTAAAAATGTAGGTAATATAACCGCAGGACGGTAACGAACAACATTTTGACGTGTATGTAATGCGCTGATGTCGGTTCACATACATATTTGACTAAAATGACTGATAACGGGATGGTTGAACCAGGTTGGTTTCAACTATTAGAACCAATGCATTCCACGAACCACTTATAGTAAGTACTTAATTAAGTAGCCATGGAGTATTTGAAGAATCTCTATGGGCTTGTGGCCAACCAGCATCGGTATCTACAGCAGGGTGCAAAACTGAAAAAGGGTACAAATTTTCAAAGTCAAAGTCAAAGATAATTTATTGTGGATCATAGGTACAATGATATAGTTGATAGTGAGATACAATGGAGATCGCTATGTCCTACCTGTGATAGGTATACAATATCAAATGTCAAATAAATTAAAATTAATAACAGTCAACCCCCTGTTGAGAAAAGATACTTAAAATGGATTGTTTTCTTTAAAAAAAAACTGTTTATATACATAATACTTAACTACTCCGTAAATGAAATCGTAAGTAGTGACAAAAATATAATGCCGTCTGAAATACAATATTTTAAACTTAACTCATCGTGGACTGAACACATTTTACTATAATAGGAGTACTCACGATAATTATTTATTTTGTATTCCGATATTTCGACCCAGTTGCATGGATCGTGGTCACGGATGAACTCATCATCCGTGACCACGATCCATGCAACTTGGTCTAACGTGCCCTTCTTAGAAAACAAATATTCATAAAATATTGTCACTTCTTACCCAGGTCGTCAACTCACGAATCTCACAACAAACCTGTAATGGGGAAATTTTACCCGACCGACATACACGACGTATACACAGCAATTGTACGAAAATACCCTCTAAGGTTAAAGCTGACGTTAGCTCATCGATATTAAACCGATTTCTTGAGATCTTGCCCGGGGGAATTGACAAGGTTTTATCAGTTTTACCTTTCCACTATAACCTCACTATCTATCTGGCACATAATATAAAGAGGCCCTGGAATCTTGGGTGATTGCAACGCTACTTTTTTATGTTACTAGCTGACTAACGCGCTGACGAAGCGTCAAGTAAGTCATAATCCTCCATTAGGGTTAGTACCTTGGAGTTTAAGCTATGTGACAGGACTAAGTGACCTTCGACAGACTTCGGCGATTGTTTAGCAGGGTGCATCGAGCAGGGAAGACTGGATTGGGCTCAAGGATGGATGGATACCAGATACACCACTTTCGCTCAGCTTTACTTAGCCTTCACTTAGAGGAAATTATATTATATTGATTGAATTGTATATATATACTTTACCATCTCGTTAGATCTAGAAGTGGCCTAGATTGCTGATAACCACCAAGTAATTAGTTCATAAATATAATGGGTCCCCGAGACGATCAAGCGCACTTGACAAGTCTACGTGATTGAACCGAATATTGATCGTTTACTGCATTGACTTGACGATTACCGTCAAGCGGTCTACGGCTTGACCATACTTGACAGAAATTTTGATTGACGACACTTGATATGCCTGCGCTTGACGCGACTTGACGTGACTTGACAAGCATTTTTCATTTTCGGCCGGAACATCGAAGATGGCGGATGACGAACAGGACCTAGACGTGGCCTTGGCGACAAGCGCCGACATTATTACAGAGCGTGATTTTGTGCTTTTGTTGATATCTCTGTACAGGGATTTTCCTGTACTATGGAAAGTCAAAAGTAGGGAGTACGCCGATAAAAATAAGGCCAGATACTCACTATAATGCCGTTCACAGTCCGTTCTCGATCCGATCTCGGTCTGGTAAAGTCGTATCACATACAAATTATACAATTGGAGCGAAACTTGACTGTCACGGATAGTATGAATGCACACATAGATATATTTTATACTGCATAATATTTTATCAAACCGAGACCGAACTGTGAACGGCATTATAGTGAGGATCTGGCCCAAAAGGTCGATTGCTCCAACAATGCTTCAGAAGAATCGTTGTCCATTCGTAGAAAATTTTTATAATCGTCCGGCTCAGTTGCTTGAAGAGTTCTTTGCAAATGTTCATGAGCGAATCGATGTCTCAATTTATACCATTCCTTACACCATCGTCTCTTTCTTTTTTCTTTTTTTTTTATAGTTACCGCTAGAGTTATGGCAAGGAATGCCATATACGACTTGATTGAGCACAAATTGGTAGGCGACTGTGGCAGTACACTTGATCGGACTTGACAGAACCGTCAATGGGCGTCAAGTCACTCATCAAGTGAAACCTTCAATCACGTAAGACTTGTCAAGTGCACTTGATCGTCTCGGGGACCCATAATACAAATATAAATGTACCTAACAATAAAATGCGGCTTATTCCATAAATCTCCCAAGCAGCCTGCCTGGTCAAACACCTGTCATTAAAAAGACAACTCTACAAGCTTATATAAATATGAGAAATTGCGATGGTTGAATAACGCTTTGAAGTTACACTTACTTTTCAAAAAATACGAAACCTCGGAAATGGCAGAAAGTCAGTTAGCGAAAAGTCGCGTGGAACAAAGAGCGGCTTGAGCCAGTTTCAGCAGAGAACCGCTCGCAAAACTCCCTTTAGAAATTATTAATGAACGAAATCATTAGCACTTCAGTGGAACACAGAAACAAACATATTTTTCCCCGGAAATTTTTCATCAATCTTTCGCATCGTTAATTGAAAAAACTCCAGCGTTGAACGAAGTTAAGGAACCCGCTTTTTTCCTCATTATACAATTTTGCAAGAGCTTTTTGAATACGTTTAGTCTACCTTTATACTGATCCAGGTACCTAGTACCTACAAAGAAACTGAGTTATCTTTAAACTTTTTACTATTTGAAATCTGTACGACGGATTCATACTCGTATATACCGTAATAATAAATAATAATTGTAATTTAAAAGAAAAATAAAGTAAAATTTATAGATATTTAGTTTATATTGGACGGCAGCATTAATTATTATAATACTTCGTAATGCCCTAGCTAGGCGTCACCCATCTCTAATGTCGATGTGCGGCACTTGCCACTTGCAACTAAAAACCAACTATATACCTATGAAATACAATGATGTTTTAGATGAAATATTATACTTAAAACATTTCTATTTACAGCGCCGTTTAGAACACATTTTATTTTCCATAATAGAGTTCATTGGCACTTAGCAGGTCGAAGCCGGAAGCGGACAGGATACCGATAAACTGTGTAAACAAGTGTAATAAATAAATATGAACGTCCTGTTTACATCTTGCCTAATATTGTACTTATTAATCTACATAAATTCATACTTTACATGGACGATGAAATTCAGTTATAACCAGTAACCCTGTTTATCGAACAAGGAGTTCCGGGGTCAAAATTGATCAGGGATTTATATGTGCCTAAACAAAGACTCACAAAGAGACACCTCATGATAAATGGTCATCGTCGCCCATACACAATTCGACTCGTTGCCAACCAAACAGGAAGCGGGAACCACATTAATATCACTATGAATAATTATTATGCTTATGTAACAGAAGGGGATATTCTACGTTATTGGTTATTCAATAATATTCCTTTTACGTTGCTCTATAATATATTTCCAGTTCTCCTAACGTTCACATCAATAACAATCTGTACTTCTCCGTGATCAGTAATCGAATCCCATAGAATGTCCCACACAGTGAACGAATATTAGTTTGTTCGGTCGCCGATATTAGTTGTTCGGTCGCCGATATTAGTATATTAGTTCATTGGTCCCACACGAATTGTTTTAAATAGATTGACACATTCCTTATTCTAAATATTTAGTTTTTCTTCATGACTTCTTGTATGACAGCATCTGCATCGGCCGATCGTTGTAGAACCAAAGAGGTCGCTCACCGTCACTTATAATAAAAGGTTTCTTTTTAGGGTATAATTTGCCCTATATTATTTTTCATGGATTGTCTGTGCCTATGCAAAAATGTAAATGTAAATGCAGCCTACTAATTAAGGTATCCACGTGCACATGCAACATGCATAACACTTTCCTATTCAGTATTCACCACCAGGCTTGAAGATCAGCCTACTAATTTTATTAAGGTATCCACGTGGTAGACCGAACTTTAAAATACCTCTGCATCATTGAACTAAAATATTACCAGAATAATACATACAATAACAACCCCATTTACAGACTAAATCCGTTTACATTTTCCATTTTCGTCAATAAACGTACTTGCTTAGTCATTTTACAAAAATAACATCTTTCTGTTGTGGCTTCACCGGATTCTACGTGCTTACAATACACGACGATCTTCCAATTAACGACTTGATCTGAAATACTTCGTCATTATGTTGCATATACAATAAGTATTAGGAACATACTTAAGGAAAAACCTATTTAGTATAAAAACGTGTTTCGTATTTATCAGTGTAGGAAAATAGTTCGTTCTAGACAGCCAACATGGGAGTTAAAGTAAGTTTTTATAATTTTTTAAATTTTACCATATCGGACACAGAACATTTTAGTAGGTACTCACGATGATGGTTTTTACACATAGGTACCTACACAATCTTGATACTTCGACTCAGATTGTCGCATTGAGTCGCGGAGAGGCGTTGGCTGTAAGCCTAGACATCGCCAAGGCGTTTGATCGGGTCTGGCACAGAGCCCTTCTATCGAAGCTACCTTCATACGGCCTGCCCGAGAAATTGTGCAGGTGGATAGCCAGCTTTTTATCCGAGCGCGCCATTTCTGTTGTTGTCGACGGTCAACGCTCTGACACAAAATTTATTAATGCTGGCGTTCCCCAAGGTTCGGTGCTTTCACCCACGCTGTTTATTCTGCATATCATTGATATGCTGGAACAAATCCCCAGCATGCATTGCTATGCAGACGACAGTACGGGTGATGCGCATTATTCGGGCCGCGCAAACTCCTCTCGGTCCTACCTAGAGGAGAATAGAACCAGACTTGTGTCCTAAATCGAGCTCTCTCTGGAGCGGGTCTCAGACTGGGGTCGGCTAAACCTAGTCCTATTCAACCCTTCGAAGACACAAGTCTGTGCGTTCTCCGCAAAAAGAACCCCATTTGTCTTGGCACCGAAACTCCAAAAAACGCCTCTCACCATTAGTAAAAGCATTGGGATCTTGGGGGTCGACATTTAGAACGAAGTGCAGTATCGGGGTCATCTGGAGAAGAAGGCCAAACTTGCCTCCAGGAAGCTGGGTGTACTGAACAGGGCAAAGCAGTACTTCACACCGAAGTAGCGCCTGCTGGTCTACAAGGCCCAAGTTCGACCACATATGGAGTACTTGCTCTCATCTTTGGGCTGGTGCACCCAGTTACCAACTAAGCCCTCTTGACTCCGTACAGCGGCGTGCTGTTCGAATTGTCAATGATCCCAACCTTACAGACGGCCTAGAGGACTTAAGTCTCCGGAGAGACATAGGTTCCCTTTGTGTCCTCTACCGTCTCTACTATGGTAAATGTTCCGAAGAACTTTTCAACCTGGTGCCTCCAACCTCCTTCTTTATCGCACCACCCGCAAAAGGTTACGGTTCTACCCGCATCACCTCGACTCGTGGCAGTCGTCTACCGCTCGTTTCTCGCGCTCCTTCCTGCCACGAACTTGCGAGCTTTGAAACAAATTTCCCTCTGAGGCATTCCCTACGCGCTATGATATGGGGTTCTTTAAGAAGAGTGTATATCGTACCCTTCAAGGCCGGCAACGCACTTGCAGCTCCCTTGATGCTGCACGTGTCCATAGGCGACGGTGATCACTTACCATCAGGTGGGCCGTATGCCTGTTTGCCCGTCATTAACATTTAAAAAAAATGCAATTTCTGTGACGAAGATCCTTTTTCTTTGTTTACAAAAAGAACAAGCTATAATTTTTGTATGATTATTTTTATTTCATTAGTATACGTCAAAATTAAATCTTGCTTTTAGGGCTTTTCTTAACGATCTTGGTTTAATAATAATTTAACTTTAATTTAAGATCACGTTATAATATTCATCAAACCCAAATCATTTCCATGGAGACTCTCAAAACTACAATCCTTGTTTTCAGACTATTGTTATCCTGGCTTTCCTAGTGATACTAGTACAAGGTGCGGAAAACGAAGGCGTCCAACAACATCATCCTATTATACCTTTACATTTCCACCCAATAAGAAATATGATAAAACGAATCCACCAAAATGAAAGCAGTAATGGCACAAACTCCACAAAAGTGACAGAAGACCACTCCAGAGTAAAACGCCAAAGTGGACGTAAGAACTTAATCTAATATATCTACCTCTAATTCAAAGTTTCAAGAACAAAATATCTACTTGTTAAATAAATGCAGGCTGATTTAAAATATTCATATCATAATTTTCTAATATGCCAGTAATATCTACCTACACATAAGTATAACTTTAGTTAGTACTTCTTGTTATAGAGGTGCGGATTTGATCAATTTGCGGAAGACCAACATTTATGGAAATGTATACTTAAAATAATATCTTTGTAATGTATAATATTAATAAAAAGTATGGGAATTCCTAATTATTATTTTCATCAAATTTTCAATAATGATTTTTGTCGAATCACGAGTACGTCGAATTACGAAGTATGATCACTCGGCGAACACTGGTTGATATAATTAATATTAATAATAATTATCTCCATTTTGCTAGGTCGAAACTATCCATTACCGATAATGGGCGGCGGCGGCTACCCTGGAAGAGGGATGGGCTTTGGTGAACGAGGTGGCGTTGGCGGACGTGGAGGGAGAGGATAACTTAAATTCGAAAAAGCATACATGTATTCTACATTATAATTTTTAAATGAAATGTTCCAAGTTTTATATAAATAAATAAATGTGTTTTTAAAAATAAAATTTAATTTTTTCCGCAAAAGGTTACGTAGAACATAGAAGGGACACCGCGAACATCGGGTTCGGGGGTGTGCATTGCAGCCGGCCGGCTGCATTTCATTCTGTCACTCGGCTGTCACTCGGCTGCGCTCATGGCGGCCGCATGTCAAAATTGTTTATGAAAAAACTGAAAAAATGCCGTCGTGTGTAATAAGAATGTGTCACAATTGCACGACAAAAAACAAAAAAGATAATGTTATCACTTTATCATCAGTAAGAAAACAAAATCTTAACTTAAATCAACTAAAACGAATTTAATTAAATTATTGAGCAATGTTCCCGCCATTTTGAATGAAAAAATCATAAGGAACGTTTGAACTTGGCAAGCCACTAGCGTGTTAATGGACTAAATAAGCTTGCCGACGCGGCGCTTGTGACCAATTTAAAGTGTTGGATTTTTTGACACGAATCAATGGTAATTACGTTTGAAATCGTTTAAACGCTTTTGCACGTTAAATAAAGTTGGAGTAAGAGCTTGTAAAGATTTGGAGTCGGTGACTGCTTGTCTTGGTTCGACAAGTGTCATATACAAAGTTACTCTATGGCAAGTGTGCAAACGAGGCTTCTAGTTTGAAAAGAGAACGGAGGGCAAGCCGGCGGTGGAACACACATTTTGTTTGAGATAGCGTCTCTATGTATTACCTCAATGCGTAGAACCTACTTATAATTAATAGTATTAAAAATATGCAAGGATTTTAAAATTGTACAATTTCTTACATAAAAGATTTTTCTTTCTACTGCTACAAAATCATCAAGCCTAAACCAATTTCGGTTCCGACAGACACCTTTCAGTTCCATCATCAAATCCTGAACATCAGGTGAAATGAAGACGAGCATAATACAATTTTACTACGCGGTCACTTCAAATTTGCCCTTACTTCCCTTCCCGCTCCTCGTACCGCACCTCATTTAGTACGGACAGAAACGCTACCCGCGTATTTTTGAGGTCCCTTGCGGCGAATACGTTCTTGAGTTTGTTGTTGATTTTGATGTTACTTTCATTAAATTATTTTTCTATTGATTTATTTTACGTTCGTTGATTTTTGTCGCTTCAATGACTAAAATAGAAAATGTTTTACACAGTGCCAAAGGTAATTTGTTATTTAAGTTAGTGAAATTATTTGATTAATGTTTTGTCTACAGTACCGTAATAGCTGTGAAATCGTAACGGTCGACGAGGGCAAACTTGAAGTGAACGCGTAGTACATTTGATAATTATCTAAACAATGCGTTACACTTTGGGCAGTGGCGTAGCGTGGACTTTCGCCGCCCGGGGCCGACCGAAAATTGCCGCCCCCCCCCCCCACCCCCAATGATCTTTGCCGCCCCCATATTCTTTAAAATATATTTTTTATTAATTCAAAATGCACATTTCTTGTTTTTTTCATAGCACTATTTACATTAAAATTAAAAAAAAAATTAAATGTATATTTTTTTTCATCTTTAAAAATCGTGTGGCTTGCCGCCCCCTGTTCATGTGCCGCCCGGGGCCTGGGCCCCCCCCACCCCCCCCACCCCCCACGCTACGCTACTGACTTTGGGTAACACCATAGGGTAACACCCGAAACATACAGCTGCCGGCCCAGGCGGCGTCATTAATTATGTTTATTTCATCATTTCCTTAAGTACAGAGCATAGGAATTAGAGCAAATCACAGATTTTCTGTATTGAAATGACCCATTGCCGCCCCACCGTCGTCATTCTATCATCATGCGGGATTTATTTTGATCAAAATTGTTCAAATCACGGATTTCTTAATTTTCACGGATTTCATCCCTGCGACAGATAAATTATAAACCCCAGTTTAAATAATAGTAATCTATAGAATAAACTGTATTTTTACTTTAGTCTACTTTTTATTCCTAGCAAGACTGTGCAACCGTTATTCCATGGAGTATCGAGGTAGAAGGAGGGCCATCTCATACGAGGGGAAAGTTGAAAAAGTATCAAACTGTTTACTGAACTGTTACTTACGGTTCCGATAATGGCCATTTTAGAATGGCGCTAGTGTCTGACAAATAGCGATATGAACCATGAACATAGCTGTTGTAGACGGAGTGAAGTTTGCTGAGTTCAAATATTTAAAAAATGTGGTACCCTACATAATGCGAGTATACTAAACCTCAACTATTTACGTAGTCAAATATAATGTTAAATGTCAAGTCAAATGTAATTTAAAATTAGAAGTTTCAACATTATATTAAATGATAAAAGTGTGCTCCGAGCTCCAACCATATTATTATATTATTTTGTTTGAAAAGTGCGTCAAAACCAAGCGGAAGTTGGTCGGTTGTTCATTTCTCTATAGAGGTTCCAGTACCTACCACCATCCTACGACAATAGCATTGGCGTAGTTGAAATGTTTAAAGCTGTATCTGGATCTGCATTCGCAGTGTCACCCGTAATGAAAAATAGATATTTAAACGTGGCTATTGTAGACCGCACTGCAGCGCTACCCGTAATTTTGGATGCGTTTTTACGGGCCCTTTTCATAAACAGAGATGGCCCTCCTTCTACTCTATCCTCCATGTATTATCACTGAACAGTGAACTATCTATAACTGTGTCCAACACATAGACATAATACTACATATTATATTAGTAGTATTATGTCTATGGTCCAACGTCAGTCAAAAGGGTATAAGTGTTCTGTGAGTCAAAATCTTTTTATTCTGGCATTTGTCATGTCAGTGTCCTGTGTCACTGTCACGTTAACCCTATAAATTAGAATTGTATCCTAAAGTAAAGTGAAAAATACAAATTTAATCTATTGTTAATTTAATTTAAACAAAATTACCTACTTGTGTCTTGTGTTAATTTGAATTTACAACAACCAACAAGTCAGTTTATAAAAAAAACACCAGTTTTGGTCAGTTAATCTATTAAACAAGTTTTAAAGTTTACATCGGGCGTTAGGACTGAAAAACCAAACCAGTCTCTAATTAATTATTGAGCAATAGTTTTAATGACGCCTAACCTTCCGGTTACCTTATTTAGAAACATTTGGAGGGATCGAAGCTTTTGTAACAATTATGGAGGGCGCTTACGACGAAATAATTTCCGACAATCCGTTTTACATGGAATTAAAGAGTCAATATAATGATTTATTTCAACATTGTTTATCACATTCGTGGGTGATTTGCGTTCCGCGGATCGGCAGCTTAACTACTAGAGTATTTTCTCTTGGAGATTTCTGTGCCCACATATTGGTACCGAGCGATGAGCTTCCTGAAACACATTACAGTACTCTCACCGAAAAACCAGTGACTGTTGCGAACAAAGTGATCACTCTCGAAGTCACCAAGAGTCTGCCCTTACAAAGTCACATTTTATTTGAAGAGACCTTCTACACTGAGGATTTCATGAAATATAAAGTATGGTGCATAGAAAGCCCCTTGGAGCCCACTGCCAACACAGGTGATGACATAGTGACTAAGGAATACCTCTTGTCTATCAATGACTGCATAGACTTACTCTGGACGCAAGCAGCTGGCCGTCAAGTACTTGACCAAATAGAACTGTGTGTTCAATTGTTTTTTAAGAAACATCCAACTTTACCGCTAGCTATAGGACCTCTTAAGGACTCTGTGAGTGAGCTCTACACACAATGCCTTCAAGTTACATTTCAGAATCGAAGACTCAGAGAAAAGTCTAAAGCCTCTAAACATATCTTGGAAAATGTTAAAATAGCAGTTGAGTGTTACATGCAGCAACTTCTCTTTGAGAATCTGTTTAAACCTATCTGCACAAGCTGCTCCTATGAAGATTCTCATCTGAATAAGAAAATACGAAACATGTGTGATATACAGTTGAGAGACCTTGACATTAAGAAAGAACTGTACCATGCAGTGCCTAAAGCTAAACTAATACTTTCTAAAATTGATACTTATAACACAGTATTAGAAAAAATTTTATGCTTGAAGCGAGCCTTGAATGCAATCAACAAAACTGATAGCAGTAACAATGTTATATTTCTTACAGCGGATGACTTGTTGCCAGTTTTTGTTTTTTTACTAATAAAATCTGGATTACCAAATTGGTATAGTCAGCTTACGTACATGAAAGAATTCCGGTTCAGTGGTGTAGGCAAAGGGGATGGAGATGAAAGTTCCTTCCTTATAACTACATTAGAGGCAGTCATAGAACATATTCAGTCTGGAGCATTAGCGGGACCTCCAGACCCTGAATCTTATTACTATGAGAGCAATTTGACAGAAGAAAATTTTGACATTTCTCAAAGTCCGAGAAGGAGTAGTTTGACCGAATCAACATCGACAACCGATGCAAGTAATAAGGAAGAGACCCTCGACTATGTGTTTGACTTAATCAAAGCTAATCATGTAGAACAAGTGCAGATGTTACTAGAAAAGAACAGAAGACACCTTGATAGCATACAGCAGAATGAAAAAAGTGCTCTCAAATTTACCTTGCAGGATAACACCAACCAAGATGATGATGATGATGACAGTGAGACAGAGTTATATCAGAAACTTTGTCATCCATTGTGTACATGTAAGAAGTGTTGTCACAAAATATCTAAGAATCTCCTAAAAAGTTCCCCAACAGTCACATCAAGAGATGGACATGGCCTAACTCCACTGCATGTAGCCTGTATCCACGGTAAAGCTGCCATTGTGGAAGTTCTCATTGAAATAGGAGCAGAAATTGATGCAACGGATTTGAATGAGTGCACCTCACTCCATTATGCTGCTTCTAGGGGACACCAAAATGCCTTGCTCTTGTTATTGCACTCAGGTGCGAATATCAATCGACAAAACATTGAAAAAAATACTCCTCTTCACTTAGCTGTCAATAACGGACACCTAAGTTGTGTAAAGGCTCTTATATACTTTGCTGAGCATGGTAGGAAACGCATAAATATTAATTGTGCTAATGAAAGTGGAAATAGACCCTTACATCTGGCTGCTAAGTGGGGATATGAGGGCATAGCTAAGTTATTGATTGAAAATGGTGCTGAACCTTCACTGCAAAATCGTCACAACAAAACAGCATTTGATTATGCTCATAACTTAAAAATACTTCAAGTGCTTAAGTCCAGTACACCTAGCTTGTATGAATATATACACATAACAAACTCTGATATCAAGACTTTAAATTGCAAAAGTGACAATCCAATGAGTTTAAAATTGCAAAAAATCACTTTGAAAAACAATGACCCTAACAATGCTGCAAAAGCTGTGGAGAATTTGAAAAGAATTGAAAGGATATTACAAGCTATCTCTTATGGAGACATCAAGCTGGCCTGCTTTTACTTGAACATCAAATATGAAAATTACATAGAATGCCGGAACGAGAATTCCACATCTTGTCATCCTCTATGTGAATGTGTGGGATGTAAAAAGAAGTCTGAAAGTTATACGTCTGATTTTGATGTAAATTTCTCAGACTCAAATGGCCATACAGCATTGCATTATGCGGCTCGCTATGGACTTGACGAACTGTGCAACATTTTGATTCTGAATAAAGCAAATGTTAACTGTTCTAATAAAAAGGGTCAAAGTCCTTTGCATCTAGCTTCATTGAATAATAAAGCAAAAGTGATAAGTTTGCTACTTGACCATGGAGCTAACATTAATGCTATGGATTCAGCTGGGAACACTGCACTCCATGATGCATGTGAAATGGGAAATATTGGTGCAAGTAAAATGCTTCTGACTTACAAACCTGACTTATCTTTGTTGAATGGTTCTCAAATGTCTGTCTTGGATGTAGCTAAACAAAAAGTTCACCTCACTATCATAGATTTAATAGAAAAGTGCCTATAACTAGTTATTTACTTTTATATGCCTTAGATTTTTATAAGTCACTTAGTCGCAGCCATATTACACCTCACTTAGTTGATAATTTTTAAGTTAAAGTGATATTATTGTTCAATTACACATTCCGCAATTATTATTTTAGTATGAAATGTTATGCTTAGTTTATACCACATAGGTAGGTTATGTAATGGATAGTTTTGTCAATTTATTCAAATATGTAGTTTTGCTAGCATCTATAATGATCTTACAATTAGTTATTAATATGATTCGTAATTAAACAATGTTTTGTAATAAAAAAACTTTATTAACAGACATAATTTCCACTGCTATGTAATATTATTTGCACTTATGTGTTTTGTTAGTGCCATAATTTACACAAAAGCAACTAAGACTGATCGTAATATACTTTTCTACTTTTGTTTTGTATTTTGTTTTGTATCACAATCTTCACTATACAATGGAATATTTTAATATTAATATAAATATTTTGTAATAATTTTTACAATCTGCATTTTTATTTTACCGACCAATTATACAAAAATGTTAAAATTGTTTAATACTTATGCTAAAATATATCGTATTTACAAGTTTTTACACATTTGAGCAATGCATGGTTAACCATGCATTTCATTCTCATTAAAAGACTGATTTTAAATATGTATGTAGTTTAAAAATAGATTTACCTAATCTTTTTCATACACAAAATAAATGAAATAATTCAAAGTAGGAACATATAAATGAATAATGATAGAATGTTAAAGATGATAAATGAATGTCAATTAATTACACAATTAATGTTGAATGTATAAATAATTTAGTAATAATTTTTAACACCTTTATCATTTACCTACTTAATTAACAACTGTGTTTAATAATAATATATGTCTGAATTTTTTAAACATTTTAATCCAAAATTACCACCTATTATTATTAAGCACATAAATACATAAAACTACTATAAAAACTAAAAGTACACATATTTATAGTCATAAATTATGACTCAATATAAATAAATGTTTGTTTACAATCAAACTAGTTCAAATATGCCAGTACTGTTTGTGCAACTATAAATAAACCGTACAAAAAAAATTACAAAACCTAATCTCCTTAACAACTCTTTATTTATTAGCACCGTCTTTATCCCGAAGTATTATCATCTACAGTTACTACTTGCTAGCGAAATACTACGACTACATTCGGCAGAAAACTGCTATCAAGAAATGCATTCCAAATTTAAATAGAATAGAAAACCGGTCAAGTGCGAGTCGGACTCGTGCACGAAGGGTTCCGTACCATCGTGCAATATTTAACATCATAATATATTTTAAAAGTAGTTGAAAATCGAGTATCAAATAATGTTGAAAAAAATGTTTCTTATTTTGAGGACTCCCCTGTAAAATTTATTTTGTTTGTTGTTATGGCAGCTATAATATTATATTACATACATATTTTGTGATACACGATATCACTGGTCCCGCTCAACATTTAAATACTTCAAAGCCTCTACAAAAGCCACGCCTCAAGATTTTGATTTGCAAGGGAAATACATCATAACTTTAGATTTGTTTTATTTGCATTTAAAATCCAAAATCAAAATAGTGTCTACAATGTAGCATATTTAACCATGGTTTAATTCAATTTAATTAATAAAATGAGTACCTACAATTGAGCTTCTTGTAACTACAGCAATTTGAATTTTTCCAAATACATGTACATATACATATGTCTAGACTATGATACATATTTATATTTCACTGTGATGGGGCAGCGTAATATCAGGATATCATTGTTATAAATCTATTTGGTCCTTATCTAATATTTTCTTACATTTTATTTAACTAAGTTGTTTATCCAAAATGGAATCTTAAAAATCAAATTGTTGATGTTGTCCTTACTTAAAAAGACAATTATTATATCACTAACTTACGTAATCGTTCCTTTTCTCTAATTAATAATTTAAATAATACAAGAACGTGATAAGAGTATCAGCAATTAAGTAATTAGTTTTATATCAAAATACCAATATGACTAGGAAATATTCTGATTTTGTACTGCTAGATTTTAATCCCAATCTATAAGTACTTTCTGCATAAAAGTCTACGCCTTTCAATATTCTTGTTACTTTTTTAGTACCATCAACTAATCTATTGTCAATAACATAGCCGGACAAAAATAGTACCTAAAACTATTAATATTATTTTCATGCCCATTCGTTATTCTTGATGTTTTGAAATAAAACTTTAATTGGCCAACAGATATGTTAGTAAAACCTTACTTAATATCAAGTTTACTTACATGTCAAGTTATCCATACACTTTGTATAAATTGTGCGCTATACCTAACTGCATTATGTATGTACATATTATCTATTTAAAAGATCAACGTCAGTGCCCCTTGTGATCAAATAAGTGATCAATCCCATAAAAATCATTTTAAGTGAAAAATAATTTCGTTATCAAAGTTGCATAATCTCCTTAATAAGAATCATGTAGTGCATTGTGTTCACTCCCTTATTTATGTCATCTTACAATTAATTTATATAACTTATTACCTAATTGTGCTCTTACTAGTCTACTGCGGAGGCAAAGTCCAGATAGGTATTTCCTCCTTTTTCTTGTCCCTTTTCTTATAAACATGTCGATCCCTGAGTCTGACATCATCTTGTTTCCTATAATCTGCCCCCTCCCTTCCCTCACTCCGCCAATCAAGCATCTTCCGGGGCGATCCTTCACTTCTATAAAACCTATTTTTCTTCACATCTTCATCAAAGTACACCTTACTCTTGAGAAACAGTTCATTTTTGTCAGGATCACAATATTCAAAAGGTACTTCATCGACATAGTTCTCTTCATCTAGTTCTGAAACATCTTCTCGGTGGAAAGTGTAAGAATGTGGGTAGTATCCTTGCAATGTGTCTTCACGTCTGTACTGCTGCATCTGAAGCCACACGTGGGGCAGTAGCAGTGGGAACCTCACCATCCAATACTTGACGAAACCCTCCGGGACTCGCCCCAGCTTTTCGCGAACTTCCGGTTCCAACTCTCTGAAGTGATGTTTCTGTAATCGAAAGTAATAAATAACATTCATTAGTGAATTGCCGGCCAGATTTATACATAGTAAAGCAGGTCAGCAGTGGGACAGATTTTGATTTGATTTTAAGTGGGACAGTTTGCGATGATAATATTTATCATGTACTAAGTGATAGAATAAGCTTGTTTCTATCGCTATTAAGTATAAATCAAATAAAGCGTAACGCATACGTAACGGGTTTTTTCCCGTATGCCACGTCCCGTACGGGATTCCGCTGCGTTTGCACTGCGTATACATTTTCTATGAAACGATGTTTCCAAAACTTCACGTCCCGTCCCGTACGGGAAAAAACCCGTTACGTGTGCATTGGCCTTTAAACTTGCTTAATAATGATTTTATTTCGGCAACCTTAGCAATACATAACCCCAAATAGAAATCACCTTATTCCGTATAGCCCGCAACAGGTGCGCGATCCGATCACCCCTGTACGTGCGGCGCGCGCGCAGGTCGCCCGCCACGGTACTACAGACGTGCGCGCGCCAGTCGCCGCGGAGCACCTTGCGCGCGCCCACCTCTAACGGATGCGCTGTACCCAGAGACGCACAGCTCTCCACGTGGTCGCTTACATCCTGCAAATACGGTGGAGATATTAAAAATAATAATATTACAAATAATTCGTAACGTCACTGGCCAGTGTTAGAGCCAATGCCCATGCAAGAACACAATACCAATGACGTGATCTGTAGTCAGCAAATCTACTCACTTGTAAGATTTTTTAAATAGCCTAAAAAAGGCACCGCAGAAACGTCGCCAAAAAAAAGATAATATGAACGCAATGTTACCTGCAAGAAATTTAGTATATTCTGTCGGCCCCAAAACAAGGGGTTACGAAGCACGGCGTTGCACGGCGGGCGCACACATGGTTGTGCCGATATCATCGCGCGGATCAATATCTTCGACACCAAAACTTCGTCCTGCGGTAACACTTTACTGAAAAAAAAATAATAACATGAATATAGTTTGTCGGATAAATGTGAGACAAAATGGTTTTAGCATGTAGTCTTCTTTGTTTCTGTACATTTACATGATGCATATAGTGTTAAATAAATAAATATTGAACAAAATGTTTAGCTTTCCGCACTTTATCTGTACGTAAATTTAATTATGCCAACTCTAACACACACACGCTCGTAAATTATTCTTAAAAAAGGGTACAAAGACTACAAAGTTTTCTCTTCACATATTAAAACATAATAATACAATATAAGCAATACTCACTCCAGTTGATCCAAATTGTAATCCCCGGTGAGAATGTTGGCTTGCCGTCTCAACACGTCTCCATACGGGTGATGTCCTCCTGACAGGACATAGTAAAACACGCAGCCCAGCGAAAACATGTCCACCGATGTCGTCTGGAAATATACGTCCATTTATATAACTAAGCACATTTATAAAAATATTTCTGTCATAAGTATTAATAGACTAAACTGTAATAGGGGTCTTCAAACTTTTTTGTTTCGTAGACCATTTGCTATGTTGGTAGCATACGCTTTGACAGTATTAATACTTTTTTACTCTCTTGCTGTTATTTTGTATACGCCGATACCCTTCTTTAACACAGTTTTATTCTTATGACTGATGGGTTGCCTGGAAGAAATCGCAATATATGTATAAGGCCGCCTGATGTTTAGTAACTTTCTGTTTGTTTTGACCTTTCTGAATGTTCAAACCAAAAATAAAGAGTTGATCTATCTATCTAATTTCCATACCGTTCTCTCCCCATTGATCATCTCAGGCGCGATCCACCCGTCGGTCCCGGTGACCCCGGACCGCCTGGAGAAGCTCACTCTGCCGATGTTCAGCTTCTTCGACAGACCGAAGTCGGATATCATCGCTCGCACCTCACCGGCATTACTCGGCATTGACAGCAACACGTTGTGCGGCTTTATGTCTCTGTGGACTGCACAGTGGACATTCATAACTGGATAAGCAAAGCAGCCCTGATGTTTTTATGAACTTGTGTTAAAAACATAAACAAGCATTTGAATTTTGAATGATGTTGATACATATTGAATATTAATGAAATAATTGACTCGTTTTCGAAAAGGAAAATCAAATTCAAATTCAAAATCATTTATTCATGTAGGTATCATTGATACACTTATGCACGTCATTTTTTTAATTTACCAGCTTTTAATCATAAGGAAACTCGCTTTGTATTACATTAATATACATATAATAAATAAATTTAAAATCATGTTTCAACCGATTACACTAAGGATTTAAATTTTAAATAAAAAAGACATAAATAGCATATTGCTTGTAATTTACACAAGTGTCTGTTACGTCATTTAAAACAGCAACACTTGTCTTGTCTTATTGAGAGATTTTGAATATTTCATTATTCATACAAAACTAGCGGCCCATAAGCACGCACGCATAGTGTGTGCGGGTACCCGCATGTACGTCCACGTGCGTTTGCAACGTTCATATCTAAAGATAATTTTGATAAAAAAATTGTGTCACTCCAAACATTCTCAATGTTCGTCAACAGTCTAAAAAAAGCGGCCAAGTGCGAGTCGGACTCGCCCATTAAGGGTTCCGTAGCAGCAAGTAACATAATATAATAGTTCTTGAAGTTCGTTGTAACTTTGATCGAGGTAAATTGCGGTTTACGATTTATGACGTATTAAAAAAAAACTACTTACTAGATCTCGTTCAAACCAATTTTCGTTGGAAGTTTGCATGGTAATATACATCATATATTTTTTTTAGTTTTATCATTCTCTTATTTTAGAAGTAAGGGGGGGGGGGGACACACATTTTTCCACTTTGGAAGTGTCTCTCGCGCAAACTATTCAGTTTAGAAAAAAATGATATTAGAAACCTCAATATCATTTTTGAAGACCTATTCATAGATACCCCACATGTATGGGTTTGATGAAAAAAAAATTTTTGAGTTTCAGTTCTAAGTATGGGGCACCCCCAAAATTTATTGTTTTTTTTCTATTTTTGTGTGAAAATCTTAATGCGGTTCACAGAATACATCTACTTACCAAGTTTCAACAGTGTAGTTCTTATAGTTTCGCAGAAAAGTGGCTGTGACATACGGACGGACAGACAGACAGACAGACAGACAGACATGACGAATCTATAAGGGTTCCGTTTTTTGCCATTTGGCTACGGAACCCTAAAAACTAAGGGATAACGAATTATCTTCCAGTTATTAATCCATCAAAGCTAATGATATTGATTATTCTTATCAATATCGATCATAATAAAAACAACTAAATCTAAAAGTTCGCATCTAATCTGGGACAGATAAACGACACGGTCCATAAATACATCATCGAATATGTCTGTATGGAGATAAACAAAAATAATCCTTTTGGGGGATACGTTAAGTTAATGAATAGCATGACCTCCATGTGGTACTAGAATAATGATTGCAATTAATCTGCCACTAAGTACTTAATGCGTTCCGGAGGCATTTATTAGTATCCTTGACAACAACTGGAACTATTTTAAGGGATAACAAGTTAAATAGTTTAAAAAACTAAATACACTGTTTTATATTGTCAATTTTGATACTGAAGAAAAAAATAATAAACAGGGCAAGCTAAATAAAACCGTTTAAAATATGAATGTGTCGTTATTGTTAATATTTTAGTTAATATTACATTACGAAAAAAATAGCTTGTATAGACCTTGAAAAGATTGACATTTTCAATGTTTAAAAAAAATCAACACTCAATTAGTAAGATGTTTTCCTATTTATTAAGTTCCTCTTTCATTATATTATATGGAAATAAGTTCTTTGTTTGTAACTAATTTAAGTCTACCTACTGTAAAATAAGATCCTGTTGTGAGAGCAAATAAAGTATTATTATTATTATTGTCTATATTTTCGACTCTCACACCCGCGTACAAAATAATAATTATTATTATTATTATTATTATAAAAATATAGCACATACCGATATCCATGGAGTGTAAATGCGACAGGCCCATAGTGGCCTGTCTCAGCACCTCCACTGCGTCGATACTGCATTCGAAGGACAGTTTCTTCTCCACGTAGTCTTGTAACGTCGCCGAGCACAGCTCTAGAGCTATGTACCTTAAAGGTAATTGTTTATTTTATTTTATTTGTACATTATACACCGTGTTTCAAAATACCCCGTAAAAAATATAATTAATTATCAAAGCCAAAAATTGTGTCAACCCTAGTAAGCTGTCATGTCGGGGACCCAGATTATTTAACAGAAAGGTCTACGTACCTATTTTACCTAATAATTATCTACTTTAATAGTTTTTCTATTTTTCATTCCAAAATGTTTGCTACCTCAATACAAGGATGTCATTATACTCAAGTACTGCTTCAAAAATGTCCTCCGGTGGAGCTCCGGCACATTTTGCTCGCAACGAATGAGAACATCTTAACGGTTGCTTTCTGTGAGGATGGATCGGCCGCGGGGGACCGGTGCTATGGCTTGCTCGTTCTCCGGATCTCACACCCTTGGACTTCTTTTTGTGGGGTTATGTGAAGGACAGAGTGTCCGATGCCCGATTGCCCAACGGTTGCCGATATGGAACAGCGTGATAGATCGGTTTTCGCATCAATAACATCGACGATGGTGCGAAATGCCACACAAGCCATATCACGACGAGCGAGTTTGTGTATTGAGCAAGGCGGAGCACACTTTGAGCCGTTTTTGTAAATTTGACGTTTATTATGAAAAAGTAAGTGTTCATTTAGGTTGTTTCGTTAGGTTAGGTCTTTTAAAATTTTTGTCGTTCCGCAAATTAGGTAGAAATGTAGGTACATTCTGCGTAGTTTACTCTTTGATTTTACTGAAATAGGGTTTGCACATCAGTGAAAATAATAATATTTTTTTTATTTTTTTGGGGTATGTTATACAGCGTTACTACGGTTTTTAAATATTGTAAATGGACTCGTTATAAGGCGCCATTTAACCTCCTTTCGGCTTTACGGGTAGTTTTGAAACACCCTGTAATTATTTAACATGCTTGCCAAGAATTCAAAACTTGTTAGCTATACTATCGAATGGTGTAATAATACAGGGTACGTGTTTTTTTCTAAATCAACGGGTTCAATTCCTAGCTAGAAATCTTAATTTAAAAAAATCTAATGATGCAGTTTTAGTAATGATTTCAAGGATGTGTAGTCAGTAAATTCACATATGGACTATAGTCGGTACCCCTCACATTGTGAGAGGAGATACCAAATGTTCCGCGAGTTCAGTAATGGGATGGTAATGGGTTCTGATAATTATGGTAATGTTCGACACACGCTACCGAACAATGGACCTTATTTTCAGGCAATAAGATTGAACTCACCTAAACTGTTTATCTCGTTCAGTACAGTAGTACCGCACGACATTTGCGTGCGCGTCGGATTCGCGCAGCAGCGCCACCTCGCGGTCGGCGAACGTGAAGCACTCTGGCAACAGACGCTTCACGGCCACTGCGCGCTTGTCGAACATGCCTCTGATAATAAAAAAATACCAACTCTAAAGAAACAGTCTTCGATAAACCTAATATCAATTTTAAAGATACAGTCTTCGAAAACCTATATCAAAATCGCCATAAGGCATGCCTATTCTGCTCTCCTCGTATGACTGTTCATTCTGTAGTGTGCAAACAATAAAGAGTTATCTATCTATCTATCTATCTATATTATTTAAGGTGTTTCCTAAATTCCTCAAGGTTACCATATTATCATTAGTTATTTTGGATTCTGGATTTTGTTAAATCTGGTACCAAACTTAAAGTATCCCCTGTAAAATGTGTGAGAGATTGAAGAACTGACCCCTCCAGTTGAGGTCATACTTGTACTAATGACGGGTAAGATTTTATTGGCTGGTATAAAACCAATGCATGCGTTACGTTATAAGTTATACCAACCTATACACAAAGGTGCCTTCACAGCCCTTCCCCAACACCTGATCGGTCCGGAAGCTGATCTTGCCGATCCTGACCTCGCCCTCCCCCAGCTCGATGAGCTGGCCGGTGACCTCGCCGGTGGATGAAGTCGACGTGTTCGAAGACCTGGAACCGCCTTGCGATAGCTGCTGGAACTCTCGCGCCTGAAAATATCATTCTTTTGTTTTACCCGTATAAGTTAGCACAGTGTTAACGAATAGAGGCCTTGTACGTCAACATAGAACCAATGTTAGTGACCTGGTCGGGGTAATGGGTTCCTATCCTATTGAAAAAGGTAGAATGTGCTCGAGTTGCACCACGTCTAAGGGAGGTCAGTCTGCTTTAAACAATATAATTTAATCCTTAAGTCCTCAATACGTTGCTTGTAAATGCCATCTGATATCAGTTTCCGAAAATATTATGCTGAAAACAATCAGTAAGTGTCTAAAATTTGTAAAGACTCGATCCGAACATATTTATACAACCGCCAAGGTTTGGTCGCTCAGTACGTAACTATGTACATTGGCATAATGTTATGGAAGTTGTTGGTATCAATTCGGTATGGGACAACTGAAATTGGACTGTGTTAAATTAATGCAGGTGAATATGTCTCAAGGCTCTTTTCAAAACTTCTAGAAAACCTGTTCAGAATCACAGAAAATGAAATTAAAAATTGCATCAAAGAATGAAAAGACGTACAAATCAAAACTAATAGGTAGGTAAATTTTAATCCATTCGTTTGCAAAGTAAATAATTTCAAACGGTCAATGAGATAAGCTGAGAATGCCGTAAACATAAAATTAAATATTCGTTACATGCCGGTTGCTGCCTTCATGGTGTGTTCAACTAAATTGCATGAACCGTTATTATACTCTTTACGCTATATTAAAATTATATTTTGTTAAGGACGGATTGTAATTTATTGACGTTCATAGGGAATGTCAAACGCACAACAAAAATTGGGTATTGATAATGTATATTTTAGTATTTAGATTTACCGAGACTTTTTCGTTTTACAGTTGTGTAACTTTAGTTTATTATAATTATGTGAAATTCCATTTTATTTCAATAATTATTACGGCTTAACGACTGTTATCTCACGATAACAACCGGGACCGAAGCGACGGCTTAACATGCCATGCGAAGCGGGTGAAACGCTTAACAGATTTTTGTCACTAGCTGGGGTATGAGCGATTATGGCGTATTTTACTTTTTTTAATCTAAAGTGTAAGCATTTAATCATTTCCCTAACATTACATAAGTTTTTAATCCTGATTATTTCAAAACTATATAAATAAACTATTTCAGTACAATATTTTAAACTCAGGAAGCCAAAATTACTATAATTTGTATAATAGGTTATCCACCAATTTTGTTCAAAACATCATTACCTCCAATACCGAGCGATAAGATACAATCAATATACCTATACGTATTTAAGTTACTAGGAAACCTCGTCCATCGAGCACAGATAAGCGATTTACTTCGGTGAAACAATAGACGGAATAAAAACGGTTTATAGCATCGTAAATTTCATTCATAAATCATGGGAAAAGTTAATTGATTTCTGATATAACATAACAGGAAGAAGTTGCCGATTTCAATTATTAATACTCTTAATGATTATTTTACATATTATTTATAATCCTACTAGTATGTAGTTAGTAGTTTTTTTTTTATGCCTTGAGCAGGCAAACGAGCAGACGGGTCACCTGATGGTAAGTGATCACCGCCGGCCATGGACATTAGCAACACCGGGAGCGTCACCAAGGCGTTGCCGGCCAATGAGACGATAGACCCACTTCTTGAAGGACCCCATGTCTTAGAGGCAACTCCGATGCAGGAAGTTTGTTCCACAGTTTACACGTGCGAGGTAGAAAATTACGTGAGAACCGAACGGTGGAAGAACGCTAGATATCCAGGTAATGTTGATGGAACTTTGTACACCGTGATGTGCGGTGACGAAAATCAACCGCAGGTATGAAGCCAAACAGTTCTTCAGAACATTCCTCATTGTACAGACGGTAGAATATGCAGAGAGAGCCTACATCTCTCCTCAACTCAAGCGATTCTAGTCCGTCCGTAAGCTTGGGATCGTCGACAAAACGAATGCTTCGCCGTTGAATTCGACTGAACGGATCCACTTGGCCAGCTGGGGCTCCAGCCCCAAGGTGGGAGCAGTAGGTGCTCCATGTAAATAGTATAAGTAAAATAATTGAATTAAGAAATGATTAACTTATGATTTAATTATAACATTATGTCATTTAAAATACACAAGTAAACAATAATCTACATAAGTAAAAAAAAATCTTAAACATTAACTAACATTAGACAAAACAACAACAATACGCCCCAGTCATAATAATGTATGACATGAGCTTGTATCAGTGTTGATAACATATCGGAAAACAGAATATTACTTCAATTCAGGAGCAATCAGTTTTAGTCAAAAAAAAAATCTAAATCCCATTAACTTCGACGTAGTTGTAATTAAAGTCACACAGTAGTTCAAAAAACGATTAAATTATTTTAATGCTGCGCATCGATAAAAGACTGCGTACACAGGTATAAGAATTTTACGGACTTTGTTTTACGTAAATCAAAGAGTCGAAAGAATTTAGCTCGCAACATCGATATGTCAATACGATTCTTCAATTTCAACGGAAGCTGGTGTTATGAGCAATGCCACAATCACGAATGTACTGTTATGCTAAAATCACAAACAAATTCTTCGAATAATTTCAGTGTTTTAGAATCATCTTCCCATAATCCTAGGGATTTGAAGTGATTCCAATAAAATAATTAATGATTTAATGCTTTCAACGTAATAAGGAATTCCAATCAAATCAATGTTTGATACAACCAAGTAATGTGTTTCGAAATTGTATGAAAATTAATGAAAATCAGCTTATTAATATGAAGCCAGCAGAGACCGTACCTGCTCAGCAAATAGTATAATTCATGGTTAAAACAGACATATTTGGGACATAAATATTTCATTATCATAGTTGTTAATGCCTTCAGCCTAAAGTGAATTTAGGCTACTTCTATCTCAAATACGTATGACACGGTTATTTTATTTCGCACAATCTAAAAGAAGTTGGTTCAAAGACATACCTGATATCGTAAGTACCAGAACATGGTGACAACAAGCCCCATCAGAACAATAAGCAGCACCTTGAGGGCCTTGTTCTCCTGCTGGTGGAGCCACACGTAGCCCTGCTTGTACCACAGGTCCGGCCTGAAGCTAAACCCTTCAAAGGGAAAGTCCGTCTGGACCGACACCGATATCAACATGGACTTCAAATACGTTTCATTCTCCACATCGTTTTCATTCTGCGATTGCTCCTGGTTTATGAGTCTGATGCCATTGTCTTCTGGCAGGTTCAGGAAGTTAGACTTAGGAAGTTGTGGCATCCATGACGTGGTAAGCTCTGGCACTTTATAATGCCCTAGTAATAAATACGGCGGTGACACGTGAAGGTTGATGTCGTTCAGTTTGTAGTGAATGTTTTTCAGGGGTTCGTAACTCGGTTTTTCTGTGTTCGCCTCTGTTTCGGCGGCGGGCCCTTCTAGAAGCAAAGGCCGGGTGTGTCCTGTGGATATCGTCACTGTATTCTTGTCTACTAACGACGATAATGCGTACAAACCGTGGTTATGTTCTCCTATGTACAGTGTGGGGCTGGAACGAAATTTGTTATGATTTTATTTGAACTAGTGACTTTGCGGTCGAAATTCGTACCGATCGTAGATCACTTTGTCAAAGAACACACACAAAGTGTCACATTGTCATTGATTAATATTTTTCTTTAAGAAATGTATTTGGAACACATGACGTGTGTCTCCGTCATCTCCCTGTAAGCTTTAAGGAACAAAAGTTATGCCTACTCATATTAAATGCCTATATATACTTAACCAATTACCAGGTCTGTAATTTATGCTAGAACTTTTGCTTTGATCCATAACTTACGGTGAATAAGTAAATAATTTACTCACTACAACTCAATATTAGAGTTCTTGATCCCTTGGCCATCTCTCAACGTGGACGCATCTTCCATGATGTGGTCTAGTGTATCGTCACCTATGGAGTTGAAAGGGACAGAGATAAGTCCGTCTCTGTCTAACAAGTAAGCCGCTACCACAGGTGTCTCGAAGTTGTGAGCCCACACTAGATCTCCGGTCTTCCTGTCAAATGACATGATACGTCCATTTGATGTCGATGTGAAGTGGATTACACCTGGAGGAGGAAACGGAACATGAAAATTATAGTTTAATATGGAAAAATCACGTTTTTGTAATCTAAATGGACCACCTACACGAGACATCTGAAGTCTGAAAATTAAACTACTTAAAAGTATTTCTCTATTTTCTAACGAAACAACAAATACAACTTAGAAGTAGTTTCAACATTCCTAGACGTTTTCAGGTATTATGAACTTCGACTTAAATGACAAAGACGCATGGAATGATGGAAATGACTAGCTCTGCAACCAGTTCTGTACAAGCTAGTGATTTTTTTTTATAATAAATATACCAATGTATTTTTATTTTTAAAGGATGTGCTGAGGAGTTTCTTTACGGCTTTTCTTCTCCTACATTACAAAGCACCTTTGCGAAAAGCTGGTTGATTAAAAAAATGACGTGCATAAATGTATCAATGATACCTATACGATTAAATGATTTTGAATTTGACTACCTTTACTGGAATATAAATCTAGATAAGATGAAAACGCGCGGAATTTGCGCTGCGAGGCGGACGACGCCTTTCCTCGTACGATCGCGTTTTTGGCGCCGTAATAATAAGGTTCTAACAAATAGCCGATGGCAATCTACTATACGAAACTCAGTAAAAAATAAAATATCATAGACATATCTATCAGAGTACAGTTACGCGGTCAAGTTCAACGGACTTTCGCCAAGTTGATGTTATGTAAGTAAGCGGCACCGATGGACAATTGGCGATGACTCAGATTGACTCAGTATTGAAGTTAGTTAACAACTTGTTTCACCATTTCATTACTCACATCATCATTCGGTGACGTTGGATTGGTGTTCCTTTGAACATGATGCTCCTAACATGAATTAAGCCAATATGGGCTTAACTACAATTAAGCCAAAGGGCTTAATTCATGTTAGGAGCACTTACAAATGTTTTCCTAACTTAACTTATGCCCTCACGATTTTCATATTATCTAGGTATTTTTAATTTTTTAGTATCTTATAAGTTATAAGATATAATTTTATTCATATCGACGCTTGAAAGGCAAAATTAACCAAGCGACATGTTGGGTGATATTGAATTTTAAATCTTATAAACATCATTAAAGAAGTTTTATAATTCAATATCGCCCAAGATGTCGCTTGGTTAATTTTGCCTTTCAAGCGTCGATATGTTCTTGTGTATGAACTGTAGTACATACTGTAATGTTTGCATCAAAATCTTCTCTGTACTTTTTTTCGCATAAGAATATAATACCCAATAGAAGAAAATAATAATAAGAGGAATCTTTTACAATCTAGATTAGGGATCACTGAAAAATATTATTACCAATGAAACCAACTTATTATCACATTCTATGTTCAATAACCTTTATAATTTTATTTACACGATGTTCAAATAAGGTTATTGTATGTACAGTAATGTCATGTTTACTTTTCGTATGTAACACTCTGACTCTGCTATAGGCATATACATATTATAAATGTGTAATTGGTTTGAAATTTTGAATGTATCGATTGTATTGTAATATGTATTCGTATGAAACTTATACAATCCAACTACTATGTGACTACTTTAGTGATACTTCATAACTGAACTTTTATTGCAATTCCAATCAGTTATTCTCACCAACATGTAAAAACTATGGTATAATTATAATAATATTATTATGATGTTAGTGGTTCATAAGTGCTACCATTAACAACATAGTGATTTAACCGTCAAATCACGGTTTTCGCTTAGCCACTCGTTTTAATCACTCACCATAATCATTAAGCATCTCCTTTCCCATGGCATGGGAAGTGTAGTCAAAGAACGTGACGTTCCACTTCTGATTAGTGTTCTTAAAGTCGTGCATCAGAATGTTATACTCCGTACGCGCCACGTAGATCCCTCGCTTCTTGTCCGGCAAGCAAGTGTTTGAATCCTCACTCTTGAAGATCTTCGACTTGTCAAACCCTTTCAAAACAACGATCAATTACATAATATCGTTCGTAGCGTCTAGTGACTCTTGTTTATCAATGCAAACAAGTGACTTATGCAAATAAATTGCAGTCAAATGATTAATTACTTAAAAGTAATAAAGAACTTAAGTAATTACCACGGACACCGTTTATCTATACTAATATTATAAAGAGGAAAGCTTTGTATTTTTATATTTTTGTATTTTTGTATTTTTGTATGTTTGCAACGAATAAACTCAAAAACTACTGAACCGATTTTCAAAATTCTTTCACCATTAGAATGCTACATTATTCATGAGTAACATAGGCTATATTTATTACTAGAAAAAATTAGGGATCCTTGCTAAAACATCAGTAACGTGAACCAAAGTGTGAAAAAATTTGCTTAAAAATTTCTTTCATCGCATACGCTGCGGAAACTATTGATGATAGAACAAAAAAATGTTCTACAATATTGTAGAACATATCAATATCTACAAAAAACCTCGCGATACTATATGTCCAACTATTGTCGTTATGTCATTATAACCACTTTTTACATTTTAAAAGTTAATAAAAAAGATGACCAAAATCAGATCATGAAAACCATACCTTCGTATTAATCCTTATCCAAATAAATCATTTCATATTCAAAACTGTTTCAATATCTATAGATAACTTTTTGAATTACTCAAATCGGACATTCCATTCGGAAGATATTACGTAGTAAAGAAACTACGTGACAACGTGATTGTACGAGTAGTACAATCATCACCGGCCCCGCGGCCGGACAGCTCGCGCATGTTCCGCGGATCCCGATTATGTAACACGGGGAGGGGAGGGGAGTGGAGTGGGAGCGGGAGCGGGAGCGGGAGCGGGAGCGGGAGCGAGAGCGAGAGCGGGAGCGGGAGCGGGAGCGAGAGCGAGAGCGGGAGCGGGAGCGGGAGCGGGAGCGGGAGAGGGAGAGGAAGAGAGAGAGGGAGAGGGAGAGGGAGAGGGGGAGGAGGAGGGGGATGGGGAAGGGGGAGGGAGAGGGGGAGAGGAAGAGTGAGAGGGAGGACACGGAAATAAGAACGGCTGTACCGATTTTAATGATCTCTGATTTGTTACATTCTTAGGCGATACGAAGTTCGCCGGGTCAGCTAGTTTTCAATAAAATAAAGACGAAAATTAACAACATTTACGGATTTTTCATTGTTTGGAAGCCCTGCCTCTGCAGTCATGTTAGTCGTCATGACAATCATGTTTGTCCTACGTCCATTCGCACTATCGTGGGCGGTGCAATAAGATCTATGCCAACTTAGCCCAACTTAATTAACCTTTTCATAGCAACCAAGCTGCTTTGTATAGCCACGTTTAACTGAAAGCTCTAGAAAGGACCTCCACACGATTTCAAATTAAGCTCTTATTTGCAAGAACTGTAGCCTAAACCTTACCTAAAATATGCTCCCTAGATCCCGTCAAAGGATCCAACATGAACCACGTATCGCTCTTCTTCCCCGTGTACAGTATGCCGTCTGTAGACCGACAGGGGGCGTTCGCGACCAACTCCGGTATAGTGAAGGGCAGTTTCTTGAGCATCTGCTTGTCGCCCCTCGGTCCGTACATGTAGAGGGAGCCATGGCGGGGATCCGGCAAGAGTTGGGGCATCAGATTCGCATGCTGGTTGGGGACTTTCACCACGGGTTCTAAAAATAATAGATAACATTAGCTCACGTAGTTCACCTCTTCATAATAATCACTTCACCGTTGACTGCGTCACTTCTCTCTTTTGGAAATAGGACCCGGCGCGGCACGGTCTTTGAGCTTCTGGGACATTGATATATTTTGAACCGTTTTTAAAAAAAGAAAAGTTGTGTGCGTTCGTCGATCCGTATTTTAATTTTAATTATATTATTCCCAATTACAAATGCTTTCTTTAGCTTTGCAAACGAAGTTGTAGTTTATTATGTTGTAGTGTGCGGCTGCTTAAATGAAATATTTATTTTAATGAGCGAAAGTCAAAGAAAATAAATCTAACAATCAGCTAATAATCTAAGTTCTAACACAAGAGTTTCCAAACGTCCCGAACTTATCAAAACGTCCCGATTTCTAAGCTCAGTCCCACGCGGGACAATTTTTTTAAGTGCAGAGCGATTTACACCATTGTTTCTATAGATAACTAGCTGACCGGACAAACTTTGTTCTGGCAAAAAAAAATTTAGGGGTAGGGAGACGAAAAATAGATGTTGTCCGATTCTCCACCCTAGCCGATATGCACGCAAAGATTCACGAAAATCGGTCGAGCCGCTTCGGAGGAGTTCAACTTCAAAAAACCGTGACACGAGAATTTTATATACATATTAGATAGAAATATTTTCTAATCGACTGTCTATTTAATATAGAGAAGGTTGTTTGGCATTAAATATTGAAGAGAACATTCTCTTGTCTACGCGGACATGTATCGATTCACTACAGCATTTATATTTGGCCTTGCAGTTATCGAGCCAAGCCAGATTTTACCGTGGCATATGCTAGAATATTCTTTTTATCTACGTATATGATACAATGTATATCATATCGATTACAATACTTATAAATGAGGTTATCATAAAAAATATAAAAATCCATTTCATTATTTATGCCAAGAGATATTTTATTTACCTTTTGGTTATATCGTCTGGTAGCAGGTTTGCTATGTATTGTGTTGTTTAATGTTAATGAAATAAATTAATAAACAAATGCTAAATTGTGTCAATAAAACAAAATTATTATTAATATGCAACTGCGATCAAATTATTTCTGTTGGATTAGCCACGCAGCTGCAGGTACAATTTCTACCATACGTCACCGCGACGCGCTATCATGAGTGGGGTTCACCAGATGCCTTGGTATTATAAACAAGTAGTGTAACACAAATGAGAAAAATCCATGATTCGAATTACAAATTTTTTGGTTATTAATGATCTGTACCTGTACACTGGACTCTGGGCACACAGCGGGTGAAACGGAAAGTGACGCGACGCGATTAACTGAAATGTACTGTGATATGTGCCGTCTTACATAATATGTAGTAATGTACCGCACATTACAAGCTAGCCAGCCATACTATATCTGCATCGGCAGGGAACAAACCCGGGACTACATACTCAGCCGGCAATGTCACTGACTAAGTTACTACCAACTGGGCTACGGGGTTGACTGTACCTAGGCAATGACGCATTTACCTTAGTACTCTATTATACAAATATTAGACGACCCGTGTGGCGCAATGGTTACCATGCCGGATCGCCGAACCAAGGGTCCTGGGTTCGATTCCCAGCGAGGCGGAAATTTGAATGATGAGTTTGAATTTCTGTTCTCGGTCTGGGTGTGAATGTCCTTGTCTATGTTGTGTGTTGTCCATGGTACCCACGACACAGGGAATCCTAGTGTGGGGCTATGAGTGTGAAGCGTTATTTATTATACAAATCTAATAATTTACTTTTAAATAAAATACAGTAAGTCTCTTTACATAACTGCGAGATATTGTAATGGTAATAATAATGTACAATTGTACATATCTGATGTCATCAATATGGTTTATTATACCACATAACTTAGCCTTGAATAATATAGAAACAAATGAGTATACTTATACATTCATTTCATATTATTTGTGTCAAAGTAAAATTTTTAAGCATAGGTACACAAGCGAACATAACACGTAAACCTTACCAAATAAATAGTTAATTAAAAATATTGTTTAATATCAATAGATATTATTCAGAAACCGTATCACTAATAAATTATCCACCAATAACATGGATGAATAAAATGTTAACGCACGGAGTATGTAGGTATATACAGACGACCCGTGCGGCGCAATGGTTACCATGCCGGATCGCCGCACCAAGGGTCCTGGGTTCGATTCCCAGCGAGGCGGAAATTTGAATGATGAGTTTGAATTTCTGTTCTTGGTCTGGGTGTGAATGTCCTTGTCTATGTTGTGTGTTGTCCATGGCACCCACGACACAGGGAATCCTAGTGTGGGGCTATGAGTGTGAAGCGTTATTATTATTATTATTATATCAGAACACCGCCTACCAAGTTGCGATAATAATCGAATTAAATTGGATGGGAAATTGAAAATGGACATAAAATGACAGTCTGGTCTTGAAATATTATGTAAGATAATCATATCGACAAATTGATTGATGTTTTAAATAACCGATAATATACCAGCCTGGATACACCCTAGGTATTCTCATAAAGATTTACGGCAAAAAATTGGTGCCCTGGTGGAGTAAGTATAAGTAATCGACTAGTTGGACGTGGAATGATTGGTATAATTTTTTTTATGTTGCTAAGACTGATTTCACAGCTATACGGGCGACCCATACGGGCATTGGAGGTGAAGAAGGGCTGTAGACAGTTTTTTTTTGTATTGTTTGAATTAGTATGAAGGAGTGCACGCTGATCCGGAGCGGTGGCGTTGCGGTGCGGGCCGAGCCTTCCCGACGTAAACCGAGTGCGGAGGCGGTGTTTTTGGATTATCCTGAACTGTTACCGTTGTATTCCTTTCTAGTGTATGAAAGACTTCACACAAAGTGGAGGCGGCGCGTTGCGTTGGAGGGCCATACTAATACTAGATTGTTCTACGCAGGAATGTTCTATAGACATACTGTTAGAAACCGTCCCTGCACCACCTCCGGACCGCCTCCGCTCCTAAACCGGTGACAATCTGTAGACCTCAGCACATATTGATTCTTATGGGAGAAGCAGACATTCCATGGACATCAAATTTTTCTAAAAGGAGCCCCATAAAAATTTTATTTTTGTTTCCTCAATTCAGTTCTCTAAATACTGTTGCAGAATAGTGTATGCAGTACGCTACAAAATAGATGTGATAACAAATGATGGCAAGTTAGAGCTTTTATCCAGTATATCAATAAGAAAGAGAGCATTTTGTAATGTAAACTATTCTGGTTAAACTTTCACACTGAAATCAATTAATGTAATGGATGTGTATCACACGGCACACCCACATGCCAAATGGTATATTTTAACAGTTTGTATTTTTGTAGTTCAACAGTAAAGTTTTGATGATATGGGTGTTATTTGGTTTTGAAAGCTTAAATTCGGGTCTGAAATTTTATCAGAATATTATACCAAATATCTTAATGCTGCATATCACAGTGCAAAATTATGCTAGAAAAACTTCGTTTCGGTGGCAAGTGATGAAACATATGACTATCGATGGACTAAGTGATTACAATCAAAAAGTATTTAGTGATGAAATGTCGTAAGTGATATACTTACTTTCAGAGATATTCGAATTTAAAAATAAAAATAATTACTTATTAATAAATATCACTTAGAACATTTCATCACTGAATACTTTTTGATTGTAATCACTTACTCTGCCGATTGATACAATATGTTTCATCACTGGCCACCGAAACATGGTTTTTTCAAAATGGCAGACTTGTAGGAATGCCAGGTTCTATACAAAAATGTTCAAAGCCCTTTAGAATCATGTAAAGAATTTTATTTATCAGGTAAAGATAAATTCAGTACAGTTAAGTGATATTATATTTACTCCATATATCTGCTATTTCCCAAGAATGAGAGTATCAATAAAAATGCATTTTAGGTAGTTAAATGATAATAATAAGAAGATAAAACTTGACATAGTTCAACAAAATGTAGATAGGGATTTATTTTATTTTATTACACAAACAACATTGTATTGATAATGCAACACTATTATCATATTATTGTGGTATTGATTATAAGCAGGTAATCGGGTTATCAGGCAGATCTATATATGTAATTCAATACATTCCTAACTGAATAATGGAGGAAATTTTTTGGCTTATCTTTTAAACTGTCACACATAGTAAAACAGTGAACAGAGAAGAGAAAAATTATTAGACTTATTATTATTATTTGATTATTAGATTATTTAAGAGGGAATTTAATAGGGGTCTAAAGTTCGAGGGGTTTAAAGGACAAATTCTAAATATCTTGGTTTGTAAAGTAATACATGCATCTTATAATACTCAGTACAATCCAAAGAGGTATGATGCAACAACTTGAATCAATATCTATTTCAGTATGTTAAATGATTGTTTATTATGGTAAAGTTCAAGGTGAACAGTTGGAAAATACTTATCTCCTCTTGTAAAGGGATTGATAAATGCAACATTTACATGATCTTTGAATAGTATGAAGATCAACACTACAATATTATCTAATAATAATGTAATAGATGCATGATTATTAATGCATCTACATACCAATACACACCAATTTAACACTGTAAGGTGCATAGAGGCATCATAGAGATGAAATATTTAAATGACAGTAATATAAATATTATTATTACCATCTATAAGCTTCCAGATGACGTTTCCTGAAAGCGGCTCCACGGCCACCATGCCGCCCCCTAACGTCGTAAACAAGAGCGGCCGATCATCAACAGCTCTCGACAATTCCGTAATTTCCTACGAAAACAAAGGCACTCTCATATAATTCACTTCGCACTTCACATTTTGATCAACTTGGTGGACACCAGCTTAAACCTCACCTTTGTATCTTTATCAACAAAAGATCCAAAGCCGTAAGAACCAAATAAAAACAGAATAAGCAGTAGAAACTTCATTTTTAACACGCCGATTAGATTACGAATACGTTATAATAACAACATTATTTTGTATGTTAAAAACGTGAATGAATCTCAACACTTCACAGAAAAAGAAAAGGTAATATCCGCGTTTGTAGTAAGAGTAGAGTATCACAACGTAAAACAATGACCATATTAATTTTCGTCATGTACCTACGTTTAGTTTAGTTTGACCACTTCACTTTGACAAAATGACAATAAATTCATTTTGACTTTTTGACATTGATTGTCTCAATGACGGTTTGACAATACCACAGAAGAAATAATAAAAATGAAATAATGATTTGTTCATTAATATATAGCAACACTCTTTGTCAAAGTGGTTCGTTAAATTTCATGGATATATTACTCTAACTGGATAGATATCTTCGTAGTGGTACCTGACGATCGATGACGTCATATAAGAAGAAGCATTTTTGTATTGTGCCCATGTATATCTATAGTCCCACCCAGGACTCCCAGGATATATATGTAATTAGATTGTGATTTTTTTATAATGATCTAAAAACATCTAAGATTACATTACATCTAAGATACATTGACAAAACTTTCCTGCGCAGAAACCAATATATCGATGACAATTTGACAGCTAGGAACTTAAGATTGTCGTTGATTCGTAAGGATTGAAAGACAAATCGATTATCTAAATCGTTTGAATGATTTCTTGATCGATTTAATAATATTTTAACTTTACGCTTGAAAAATTAAAGACATATTTTTAAAACTGTGTAATGTTATTTTTGTTTCTATTACTCTAGGTTAGGGGCCATCCATAAATTACGTCACACGTTAGGGAGGTGGGGGTCAATGTAGTGTGACATTGTGTGACAAAGGGTGGGAGGGGTCCTAAATTTCGTGACGTCACATTTCAAAATCGAATAATTGGTATGTATAGGTAAATATTTAAAAACAATAAATGGAATAAAACTTTTTTGGAACTGCTGTTTTAATTTAATAATTCCTAGGTGTAAAATTTCATAATATGTGACGTCACACTAGGGGGGAGGTCTCACAAATGTGACCAGCTGTGACAAGGACGGGGGGAGGGGTCAAAAAATCATGAAATTAGTGTGACGTAATTTATGGATGGCCCCTTACAATGACAATGATTTTTCGTTCGTATCATGGCAAATAATTTTAAAGAGAAATATTTTAGTAGGTACTTATCAATTCGCATCATTTTCTTTAACAGACACTTAATTTTAGTCGCTGTATCAGTTGAACCGACTCCAAGTTTCATTAAATAGGTGCCACAAGCAGACAGCGACGATGAATCAACTGAATTCTATGATTTTTTTTTCAATATCTTGTATCATTTATTTATGAATTAAGAAAGGTTTAATTTTAATTTATCCATTTCTAAAGTATAATGCTATATTTATATAATTCGGTTCAATGAATCGTATTCGTTAACAGTTAATCGATTTTAATTCGATAGTTTCAAGCCTTATTCAATCGTGAATATTGTTTATGGCAAATTGACATTAGAAGTCGGCCATATTTGTTGACATCTTTAGACTCGACCAAAAAAATGGACTAAAACATTTTGAAGAACCATAATTATCAAAATAGGACATAATTTTTCTAAGTGTGGACACCCAACAATTCTGAAGGACAACCTCAATCCGGCCTGTGATTGGTCGAATGGTTCATTCTGATATGACGTCATCGGTGACGTTGTAACAAAATCGAACTTCAGTACCTCTACAAAGTCTATGATCCAGGTAGAGTCCATGGTCAAATGAGGATCAGTAAAGTTGTAGCAAATTCAATAGAACTATTATCCACGTGATTCTTTATGGCGTAAGAATGATATATCGTTTTGAATTATCCAAATCGGACCATTACTTGCGAAGATATTAAGTAATGAACATTGCCGTTCCGGCCGCTAAAATTCAAAGTACGCGGGTCCGTGTGACGTCATTAAACCCGACCGAGCGCAGCCGGCTACCGGCACTCCTTCTTCATGATTCGACGGAGCCGATCTGACGCAGTTGGTCACTATAGTCGGCAATTTAATTACATGAAGGGCTGTTATTTTTTCATATTAAGTATAAAACGTACATAATATACCTAAGTACTAATAAAGTAGAAGCTGATTTTGTACAAGCTCAATCAGATAAACTTCCAAAAGTGGATTCTTTCATGGTTTTTGATTACCTAGGTAATCATTCTAAGTTCACCAGCGCTAAATCCGTGGTTGGAAACCACAAAGGTAAAGGTGCTGTTTATTTATCTACGTGTACGATCATCATCAGAAGTAGCTTAACATTTTAGTACCTTGTCACATATTTCTTGAATTTGTCATAATGTTGCTCGGAAACCGTCGGAACAGTTACTATTACAAAGTACTATAATGTTAAGCTGTTTCTGAGGCTGACTGTTGGTATGGTAGGTATTTAATATTTATTAGGAATCTTTAGGTCTAACTTCTAAGCTGTTAGTAGTAGGTAGGGGTAAGAAAGAATGAATGTAAAGTATACGTACAGGGATGTAATCAGAACTTATGAATGAAGTGTTTATAGTTTATTGATAAACGAATGTTGTTTTCGGTATAGGCATGTAGATCATTTCGCGGATGACTTTTTACCTACTTGTTCTTTATAGTGCATAGTTCCCTACACTTGCTGATCTATGACAGAAACCTTAATATTGGTTGTCAATAGCTGTTTTTTTTTTAGGGTTCCATAGCCAAATGGCAAAAAACAGAACCCTTAGGGATTCGTCATGTCACAGCCACTTTTTTCCGAAACTATAAGAACTATACTGTTGAAACTTGGTAAGTAGATGTATTCTGTGAACCGCATTAAGATTTTCACACAAAATAGAAAAAAAAAACAATAAATTTTGGGGGTTTCCCATACTTAAAACTGAAACTCAAATTTTTTTTTCATCAAACCCATATGTGTGGGGTATCTATGGATCGGTCTTCAAAAATGATATTGAGGTTTCTAATATCATTTTTTTCTAAACTGAATAGTTTGCGCGAGAGACACTTCCAAAGTGGTAAAATGTGTCGTCGTCCCCCCCCCCCCCCCCCGTAACTTCTGAAATAAGAGAATGATAAAACTAAAAAAAATATATGATTTAGGTACATTTGATTACCATGCAAACTTCCACCGAAAATTGGTTTGAACGAGATCTAGTAAGTAGTTTTTTTTAATACGTCATAAATCGTAAACCGCAAATTACCTATCATTATGTTACTTGCTGCTACGGAACCCTTCATAGGCGAGTCCGACTCGCACTTGGCTGCTTTTATTTCCCTCTCACTCATCGTTACAAATCATCCGTTGAGTAGTAGTAGGGGCTCGACCAAAATTAGCACTATAAAGACAAATATTTCGCAAACGCACCCCTAAATCCAAACATGGTCCTTGAAGATCCATAATATTTTTCGAAGACCTTTTCAACGATATCCCACACTACAGGGTACGCGACGCATAAAAAATTCATCCTCACACCTGTGTAGGGGAGGAACCCTGAAAAAAAAGTTTTTCAGTATGTTATTCCACGATTCTGGAGTTTTAATAAATGTGTATGTCCATGCCAAATTACAGACGGACGGACGGACATGACGAAACTACAAGGGTTCCGATTTTACTTCGAAACCCTAAAAACTAAAGCGTATTTTATTTATTGTATTGCTGCTAGACGGTTGAGAAGGTGGATTTCCATAACTGTACTGCTCAAAAAGGAGGCTGCAAACATAGCGTAGCATTTTTGATGTGGCTCCATAGACGCAGCGAGGAGCCATCTCCCATTGAAAAAAAATGTTACTGAGCCGAACCACAACTGGCTATACATATAGATACAACTACGAAATTTATATAAGTTAAGGATATGGTTCCCAGCCAAATGCCAATGTTCCCAGCTCAGTTACTATCGAAGATAAATCATATATTATCTCTTTTTACAACGGAATACCATTTTCTACGAAGTTTTGGCTTTTTCGGCACGTTAAAAAATAGTTTTTTTGGCGTTGTCATAGAAGTGTTTGAACGTTTAAGCAATATACAATATTGATACATAGTTAAAAGGTGAATTAGGCACAAATCGGACACTTAATTTGTTTCAAAGTCACAAATTATCCAAACAAAACATTACGCGCCGTATCGCTGCCAGCGGCTAACTGACGGCGACCGGTATCGTGACGTCACAGCCTACCGCGGCGGCCCGCAGTGAACTTCGCTAGTAATTTGGTCATAACTTCGTCAATTTTTGTCGTAGAACAAAAATTTTTACACTGTCTGTTAAGGATTTCTTAGCTCTATAAATCTGCATTCTCAACAAAAAACGTTACGGATCCTCATTAAGGATTCGATTAAATAACAATATTTTTTTTTCAACTCATAGCAACACTCTATTTAATTTTGTCAGTTTGGTCCGTCAAATTAGATACATAAGTACTCTGTGAAATGAAATGTCAAATGTTTCCGTCTCTTGCTTTCTTGTCTATGGTTGTTAATTAAATTGTCATTTGTCAGAAATGTCAGAATTGTCAGACAGCAGAAGTGGTGTGGTGTCGTGAGTTTTGATTTTGGTCAATTCCATTTGTTGGAAAATAATTTTTAACTCTTTACTACAGTGTCATAAAGAAGGACAAACGTATAGAGATTGGGTTAAGAAGATATTGCTACGGTTATGTAGTATTCAAATACAATAGTTATGGAGGTGTCCGGTACAGGTACGGTTAAAATAATAAATACTGTTTTAATACATCATTTCACAATTATATACATAAAATAACTCATCTGGCAGGTTAACCTGGATATCATTGTAATATTTAGTGATAAGTCAATGCATGATATTGGGTACCCCGAATTTATCAGCGCTCAATCTTTCGACATTTAGTTTTTGTTTCTTTGACAACAAAGACGATAACACACGCGATCACTATGTAAAGAAATTGCCTATATGAAATATTTACTTAATATTGCATGTTATTCAAATTCTTTAAATAAATCTGTTCAGTTTAATAAAGAAAGAAAATAGTTTATTTGCTAAAAGAAACTAATTTGAATCTATTATTATCACAATGAGCTGTAAGTATGTATTTTTGATAACATTATACGCATCATCAAGCCGTGTTGATTTCATCTAGAATTTGTTTCAGGGAAGTCGCCAAACACTTCCTTGTCCTTTAGATATAATGCGAATAATGAAGAATTAGAGGAGCTGTTCCAAGCTTGTGAAGATGACCCTCCTACACCTCAATGTGACCCTCCTCCAGCTAGAAGTGAGAGTGCCAGCCCTAAAAAAACAGACAAGACTTCCTCCATATTGGATAAATATTTTAAGTCAATGCGTACTGAAAAACCAGTGGATAAACCAGTGGAAAAATCTGTAGACAAGCCTGAAGATGTTAAAACTGAGGTTAAAGTGGAAGAAAAGGCCCCAGCTGCTCCCAAGGAGGTGACATCATCTCCTATGAAAGAGTATTTGAACAGGTTAGGGAAACGAAGCACATCTGAAAGTACACCTGAGCCGAAAGAACCTAAGGAACCCAATGAAACATGGAAAATATTCTCAGATTTTAAATTCAAAATCGCACAGGCTGTGGAAGATATGAAAACTCGCTCAGTTGAAGGTAGTATATTTGTATTTTCTGTTTCAGTTTATAGATTCAAAATTATATAAACCTGTTGATAAAGCAAAGAAAACAGTGTAATAATAGGAACATTTGAAAAAAAAAAATGTTTGTTATTATGAAGTAAAATATATTTATTTATTTAATTTAATAGTAAAATTTTATTGAAAGTCCAAATAAGACTCATCCAAAAAATAGACCGTAGATTAAAGGGAATCTATAAATTCTCTTTAAGAATTTTAATTGTAACATTGTGTAACAGAAACAAGAGAAAAGTCGATACCGAGAGAGAATTCAACATCAGATTCAGAAGAAAGTTCAGCTATTAAAGATGATCAGCAAAGTGTTGGGGACACTGATAATCAGGTAAGATTTAAATGTTATAATTAAATAATGCATTAAGCATGTTTATTAAAAAACACAATTTAGATTAATTTTAATTGATAATTTACGTAGATTTAGTTCAAACTGTATTAAGCATAGTTGTAGGTAATTGTTATTAATGAATTTCCATTAATTAATAAAAATCAAAAGTATAAATTCTAATTACAATCAATTGCTTAATGTGTCTGATAACATAACTGCAATGAGAACTAACAATTTTTGTACATTGAAAAGATTTTTGTGAATTTTACTCTTATTTGTATGATAAATTGTTACAGTTAAAATGTTTAGTATCACAATGATTGAAACAAATTGAGTCTAATAATATTACATTTAGAGAAAGTATATCTTAGTACCTGGTGGCTGGTGTAGTAAAAGATTTTGATTTATTCTAGTTGTAAATGAAGTTCTGATTTGTATCTGCTTATTGTATTCCTTTTTTTTTGTTTGCTACCTTTAAAGAGTGTTGTTGTTTGAATTTACTAGCATAGTGCATGTGACTGATTATGCATATATAATTATGTGAATATTGTTATACATCATTATTTCTGCGGCCCAATTAATATTATTAGTATTATTAGGTCTAAAACAATATTGTCATAACCAATACTGGATTTAGTCCACTGCTGTTGGCAGGCATCACACCCGAGAACATACTTAGATATTATTATAATGTAGGTTATTAAATACCCCATATATTATTATCACATTTTTCCTCGTAATATTTTTAACACAGGTAGTCAGTGACTAATAACTATTTTTGCGGTGCTTTGGAAGGCGTGCTAAGCCATAGGCCAATATGTTATCTTTAGTTAACAGTCGTTAAGGCTAATCGTATGGTAGTCGAACTACCAAAACTTGCAAATGTTTTAAGTAGAACTTTCTAGGCCGGTAACGCATCGATGTTGCCTTTGACGTAGTTAATGTCTGTGGAAAACATTCATATTTTTTTTCATATTAAAATATAATGAAGTTTTGGCTTATAAATATAATATATACATATAGTAAAAAATACATTAACAATGAAACACACCAAGAACTAAAATGTTATAGTGTCCTTGAAGAGTGTAGTGAATGGAATGGACAGTGGACTCGTTGTGTAATTTGAGATTGACGCTCGTTAATAATATTTGATCGCAGGAAAGTACAGCAACACGTTTAAGTAGGCCATAAGCCATGAATATAGGCTTACTTTCAGTACAACAGTAGTGATATTATTAATGTTATTACTATAAAACGGGTACACGATATGACATGTATCTAATCTACCTATTTCAGAGCCGATATTTTGCTAAGATATTTCGATTCAATTCTAAACCTAGATCGTGGCTTTATTACACAAACAAGTTAAAATCCATGTCAAACATACGATGGTAGTATTTTAAAATGTGCTTCGGTTAACTAATAACCGATGATTTCGTAATCTATACTACATACCTTATCACTGAGTTAAATCCACAGTGATACAATACTGTGTACATTACAGTATTAAGAGCCTTTGCACACGGCGCGTTTTTGAAGTCGAGGCGGACGAGACGCTTCCTCGTACGATCGCATAAAAATACGCCATGTACAGAGGCTCTAATTGTTTCAAATGGAATGAAACTTTTCTTATCAATTTAGGTACCTCGTAGATACTACCTACCAATTTTATTAGCCGTCATCGCATGAGCTAACATCGTAGGGTATTTTACTGTATTTAATTTCTCGTGTATTTAATGGTACCTACTTATTGAATTATTCGCCAATGAGGATTGCGTATTATTTTGAAAGAACAAGTTTAAACACTTAAATATTCAGCAGATCAAATTACTTTAAATAAAACATTTTAAGAAAGAAATATAATATGTATAGGTAACCAAAAAGAGAATCGAACAAAGCTATGATAGGTCATTATTATTTACACAGGTATCTTCACTAAACAGTAGCATACAGAACTTATCAGAAATGACTCAACCTCTGACGGCCAAGGCCACCGAACGAGAATCTAGTCTTCCAGCTTATCAGAAAAACCACTCAGACTCCAGTAATGACACGCATAAAAATTTAGGTGAGTTCAATCACATAGTTTACTTGAATATAGAGTTATCAGGTTTATTTGAATATAGAGTTATCAGAATGAATATACTAGAATTAAATATAATTTAAAATTAGTCTGTCGTAGTTTGGTTACATAGTATAGGATTACCAAAGTGATAAGTGACTCATTTATACATCATATACGAACAAATATATAAACCGAATTGAAATTTTAATTCAATAATGAACATTGTTTTAGAACACAGCGATTCATTAGATGTAACGAAAGACGCCCTCAATGATAATAGCTTGATGGACGTTGAATCGGGTGTGGAAGCTTTAGAAGATACGATAGACGCGTTCGGGGACATGACTCCGATTAACACAGAACCACAAAACAAATTGCCCCTGGACCCAACATTCCCTCAACCCACAACAACATTACCCACTAATTTCGGGCTTCCCCCAAGCAAGAATAACTTGCTCAGTTCTGAAAAACCTAACAACGAAAAGTCATATTTTTTCAACTTCTTCATGTATTTCCTAACGTTTTTCCTTGTAATAAACTATATCCTCTTCCCTAATTGTAATGTATGGAACGGGTTTCTTCTGGGCATATGGTTTTGGTGCTTCGCGAGCAATCTAAAGCAGTGGTTGTTGGATAACTACTTCAGTGATTGGGAGCCGAGGAAGGGGTTCTTTCAGTTGAAGAAGTCCAGCTTAATGCCTATGACGTATACGATACCATCTGTGAAGGAACATCGGCCTATGAAGAAATATGAGGTATGAATTGTGTTTATTAGTATGTGTATTCTTGGTCACGTACTTTGCAGGGCACGTTAAGCCGTGGGAGGCTTTGTCATTGTTGACTGCTGCAGGGTGGTAAAAAGAGATTATGAAAACAGACTTTTATTCTGTAGCGAATCGCAAAATCGCATCGTTAGCTTAAAGCCTTAAACGATCGTAGCCAATTAGAACGACGCCTTACTCTGATGTAAATTTCGTCCAATATTTTTGGGATAACGGATTATCTTTAGTAAAAAAATCGGAAATAAGCGTATTACAGATAAAGAAACACATTTTTTATGCTATAATTTTTCTAACATAAGAACGTTGCCTTGTTAACTAAATTATGTCCTTGCAGGGTTGGGTGAATCATTACAGGTTTCCGGATTATGATCCCAATACTTATCACATTAACAAAACCACGACGGCATTTATGAAGCTTGAGGGTGAGTTAGGGAACGTTCCCAAACCACGTGACCCATTTTTTAGCATTTTTTACCCCCCCCCCCCCCCTCGGTGACCAACCGTGGTATATGAGAAGACCCCCCCCCCCTCCCCCCTAGTTTTCACGTGACAAAATTTTTTTTGCAGACAGTTAAAATATATAAATTAGTATCTATTGCAGAACTACAATATAATAAACTTGACAAGAGGGTTTCGTCCGTTGATTATGTATTTACCGTTATTTTCCTATTTTATTTATTTTTGTCGTTTTTTAAGACCATTGACTTATTTTTCCTGTAATATTTAAGTAAAGAATTCTGTATTTTTTTTTAATTCAAGCGTCAGTAGTTTCGGAGATAAGGATATTCAATTTTTGGCTTTAATTTTCATTCGTTGTTGAATAATTTTAAAACTTTCCATTATAGAACTATAACTAAAATATGACATATTATTTGAGATCCTGACAACAAGCTCTTTTTCCCAATTTAAAAAAAGGAGGAGGTATTCAATTCGACTGTTTTTTTATGTTTGTTACCTCAGCACTTTCGACTGGATGAACCAATTTTGATGATTCTGTTTTTATTCGAAAGCCGGCGCTTGTCATGTGGCCCCACATAAATATGAGGAAGATCTGACAAGTAGTTTTTGAGTTATTTTGAAGTCTTATAAACGTTATTTTGAAGTCTTATAACGTCTTATAAATCGATGAACACTGGCTGCACGCACGGAAAAGTGTCACGTTCCGCCTGAGCCTGAGCGTGCAAGCGAGAGCGCAGAACAAGCGATAGAGAGACACGATCGGCCCAAGCGTTGGCTTGCTTGTGACACATTTATCTTTCTTCTCGCGTAAAAAAATTGTAATTTTCAATTAACTCCTTCTTTGTATTATACAAAATAATGATAATTCAATGATAATATTTCAATTGAATTCATAAAAGTATGCAATCCTTCATCAATGTTTCTTTACGACATTATCACGTAAAACTATCGTCCATAAACCGACTTTACTGACAATAATTTTTTTTTTCAAAATTCAGTTGTTTACTTTATATACCTTCGTCTTTGGGTCACAAAAAAGTACATGTCTTCAACTCATTTGGACCAGTAGTTTCGAAGTAAATTGGCTGTGAACGGCGGCCGCCCAGACGCACGAGTGATCCTATAAGGGTTCGGTTTTTCTTACGGAACCCTAAAAATAATAATTTTATGACGACGTGAGTGATCCTATAACGGTTCGGTTTTTGATTTTTTTCCTGTCGGAAACCTATTAATCTAAATTTTACTAACAAAAAATAACCGACTTCAAAGTTACTCAAAAACTACTTGTCAGATCTCGTTCAAATTTATGTGCAACCACATGACAAGCAACAGCTTTCGATTAAAAACAGAATCATCGAAATCGGTTGGCCTCATATTGAGTTATTCGTCCATTTGTCGCGCACATACTTAATACAAAAATACTTATATAGTTTTCTCATGGATGCCATTGTCAGATCTCAATAAAAAATATGTGGGACCACATGACAGGCACCAGCTTTCGATTAAAAAAAGAATCATCAAGATCGGTTCGCCCAGTCCAAAGTTCTGAGGTAACAAACTTAAAAAAAACAGTCGAATTGAGAACCTTCTCCTTTTTTGAAGTCGGTTAAAAACAAGCTACTCTGAAACTACTGGACTAAAATAATCTAAATTTTACTAACAAAAAATAACCGACTTCAAAGTTACTCAAAAACTACTTGTCAGATCTCGTTCAAATTTATGTGGAATTACATGACAAGCACCTGCTTTCGATTAAAAAAATAATCATCAAAATCGGTTCGCCCAGTCCAAAGTTCTGAGGTAACGAACATAAAAAAAATACAGTCGAATTGAGAACCTCCTCCTTTTTTGAAGTCGGTTAATGAGTTTAAATTTGGTGCTTAAGTTCTTTTTTTGGGACCCAAAGACGATGGTATTTATATTAAAAAAAAAATCATGAAGTCAAAATTAAAAAAAACTGTTTTGTAAACTGTATCGTGTCGTGTCACATTTGGCATGTCAAATGAAAGGGCTTGTTCGAAGGATCGCAAATATATTTAATTATTTGATAATTTTAAAATTATTCAAGAAGAAAGTAGCCGAGCGTTATGGTCTCTGACCAAAGCCATTCAAGGCAATTTATGTGTATCGTCATCGTCGCCAGAATCGCGATACCTTGAAAGTGCGGTGCCAGCTCAAAACTCGCGTTTTTTGAATTTTCTCTGAAAGTTCCATTCTCAGCCCTATGGCGTTTTGGAACAATGTAGAACAAACCTATGAGTAGAACAACCTTCAAAATGTTTGTAACTTCAAAGTGTGGTGCCAACTTCCTGTAAGTGAGTAAGTATAGCTCGAGAAAGCGGGAGATTCCCTTAGTGGATACTGACCACGTGACAAAAACCTAAACCCCCTCCCTCCCCCCTGTGACCAAGCGTGGTGTTTTGCAGACCCCCCTCCCCCCCTAAATGTGGTACGTGGTTTGGGAACGTTCCCTTATTTGTTTATAATATAGCGTTTGCATGGGTATGTAAAATGTGTGGTGTGCGATGGCGAAGTCAGTGAAGTATACGGAGAATATTATACCTCACCCATTTGGGACAAGTTTTTATATCGGCCGATAACACACAGATAACATTGAAATATTTACTTAATTATAGAAACGCCCTTAACGTAAGGTTAATATTGCTATCAAGTTTTTTAGACAAATATTTTATTTCCGTTTTGGTAAGTGATTCAATGGGCGGCTTAGAATCTTAGATTACTGACCGAAATCACATGCCGGCATACTTGAATATCGTAACAGGCGATAGAAACCGGCCCGTTTTGGTATTATTTATATTTTTATCAATATTAATATTGAGTCATTATTATTATTGGTGATAATTATTATGATGTTTCCGCGAAGAATGTCTCTGTCTACAATGACGACGTTGACGACAAAATTCGGCTTGAATTTCTAATATAAATTGATTAAAATATGAATATTTGCGAGTTTAAAAATTATTAAGTCATGCCGTTGAAACAGCTGAAATTAAGTCTAGTTTGAAATAATCCTTCAATAAATTTATATAAATGTTGAATAAGCACTGCGTATTATACGTTTAAGCCGCTAAATGGCACTGGATTTACTTTCCAAAGTTTGGTATAATAAGCGTTTTATGAACCCGTTAAGTAAATTATTGTTTGAGCTTTACGTATTTTCGATAACGATGAAATAAATTTACAAAGTGAACAAAATTTTTAACCGACTTCAAAAAAGGAGGAGGTTCTCAATTCGACTGTATTTTTTTTTATGTTTGTTACCTCAGAACTTTGGACTGGACGAACCGATTTTGATGATTCTTTTTTTAATCGAAAGCTGATGGCTGTCATGTGGTCCCACATAAATTTTATTGAGATCTGACAATGGCATCCATGAGAAAACTACATAAGTCGTAAATTTGTGTTAAGATGTGCGCGACAAATTGACGAATAACTCAATATCACGTCAACCGATTTCGATGATTCTTTTTTTAATAGAAAGCTGGTGCTTGTCATGTGGTCCCACATAAATTTGAACGAGATCTGACAAGTAGTTTTTGAGAATTTGAAGTCGGTTATTTTTTGTTAGTAAAATTTAGATTATAATATTTAAAGTTGAATTGAAGAAAAAATATCTTGCGCCTATCTGCATTGGGGCAGCGTGGGAGTATGATCTACACCTCCTCGTTTCCAGTGAGATTCTATATGTTAAACCACCAAGAGCTTCACAATTTTTAACTAACTTCAAAATAAAGAAGTTCTTAATTCGGTTGTAGTTTTAAATGTTTGTTACCTTATTTAAGTTGATCTCTGTCATATATCGACTCGAAAATTTTCTTTTTATTTGAAAGGGTCTGCCAGATTTGCTCTCATATTTATCGAAATTTAGTTTTTACCGTGGGATCCATGGGAAATAGAGGGAACTCCTTCAATAGATAATGCATAAGGCGATTTTGACATAACATGTTTCTCGAAGACTGTTTCTTTGAAGTCTGTTATTTTTTTGGTAAAATTTCCATTGATTGAATTAATTTTATTCCATCATATTTGGAGAACTTGACATGCTGTTAAATTATACAATACTGAATATAATTAATAAGTCATTTGTATAGATAGATTGATATTGATAGCAGTGTTTCAACAGGGTGCAACTTGAGGATATCGTACACTAGAACGAAGATAGCCAAGAGAGCTCTATGGGACGAGAAGATCGACAAGGTGGTATTCTACCAGCACCGCCTGTACAATCTGACCGGGGCGCGAGTCATTCTGCTGCCGAAAGGACTTGTCAAGAGACGGTGAGTGCTACTGCTTCGTAATCTTAAAATGGTATCGATCCTACGCCTAATCTCTTATTGATTATTGTCAAACAGACAGAAAAAGTAAAAAAATAACTTTGATATCTACGATAAAATCTATATTTCAATGTACAAAAGTATGTTAAATGTAATCTATTATTTAAGCAAGTACAGGGAAAATCCACTTTTTAAGAGTATCTAAAAATATGTTCATATTATTATAAAAAGATCGAGGTTCAAATTAAGGAGTGTTATCATACATTGTCCTGATCGCTGTGATATTATGTATTATAGATTATTCCAAAACTCAGGTCACAAATAAACCCATGAATATTAATAAATTTCTACATTATAACGTGTAAGTTAATCTTGTTCCTTTATCGTAGAACGATTCAATTTCTTTTTTTAAACTTATTGAACCGGCGACAATGAAAGCCACCTTTACCACAAACAAACGCTTGCGCGCGTACAATTTCGCACAATGAGCATAATGACGTAATTATATTCACAAATTGCTATATAGCTGTGAACTCTAAAAGCTTATTATACATAGTACGTAATACTTACGATTTATACAAGAATCACGCGTTAATTTTTGCATTAGGCGCGATATGAGGGGATTGGGAAGGGGTCATGACTTCATGAGTCATGATTTCACCCTACCAAACCGACACGCAGAATTAAAAAGCGAAATTCACGACTTTAAAATAAATCTATGTATATATGGAAGAAGGGGTATTGTACGGTGTTGGTTATTCAATAACAGGTATTCCTTTTACTTTGTTCCATGATATATTTCCAGTTCTCCTAACGTTCACATCAATAACAATCTGTACTAGTCCGTGATCGCTATTCGAATCCCATAGAATGTCCCACACGTATTGTTCTCAATATATTTACACATTCCTTATTCTAAATATTTAGTTTTCTTCATGACTTCTAGTATGACAGCATCTCGTTGTAGAACCAAAGAGGTCACTCGCCGTCATAATACTAATATTACAAAGAGGAAAGTTTTGCTTTTTTGTTTTTTTTTTGTATGGTAAACTCAAATCTGCACCGATTTCAAAAATTATTTCATTAATAGAAAGCTCTTTTCTTCCTGAGTAACATAGGATATATTATTTTATTCAAAATAAAATTGGGGGTTCTATACGAAAACCGAAGCAAAGTGAGGATGGTTACTATTTTATACATATTTATTATTAACTCTTTGGATAAGACATAGGTATATTTATAACAATATACACGGTGCAGTGTTTTAAAAAACTACTAGGGCAGGGTCATAATAATAAATAACGAACATAGATTATTTTAATGTTTACGTCATAATATGAGTGAAGCGTTGTTTGCAGTGATGTAATCTTGTATAGTAAATATAATTAGGGTTTATAAAGATAAAATAATTCAAGGAAGCTAATCGTTGCATACAGTTGTCACTGCGATAAGTCACGGTATCCACAAAAAACATACTCGTAATATTTTTTAGGAATAACAATTTATTTGCTTCACTTAATGTACAAACTTATTTTTTTGCATCACTTATGTCGGTACCTATTTAATGATGATATTATGATTATTAATATTGCAGCAAGCAGCACAATTAGCACCAGTTAAGTCGAGATGAGTGTTTAAATTTAATATTACACAATGGCTGCGTTCCACTAGACGCTCACAACGATCAAAACGACCCAATTTTGCGTTCCACATGGCGACCACGGTCGTCATGGTCGCGGCGAAAACGTCATCGATGACGTCATTAATTTCGCTAGTGGAACGCAGCAAATGTGGTAACTTCTAAAAAATCTGACAGTTTATATTCCGGAATGTTATAGATAAATAAAGAAAATCGGGGTCGGCCATTTTTCGGCAACTAAAAGTTAGATCAAAAGTTAGGCTAGATAAAATACTTACAACGTCGTAGAATACAATTCAATTCTTAAATACAAAAAATCTTTTGTATTATTAAACTCATTATCGTCCATATCTTCGTTATACTTTTCGTTTCGGTCAACGACCTTGTCTTGCAATGCACAGCGAACAAAGATTACAAGTAGATGAATTACGGAAATAGCAAATCAACCTACAATTTTATATTGAAATACTTAAACAATAAACAAACCATTAAAAGCAGCTTTACCATCATTTTAGTCCTACTCATATTGATTCTGCCATTTCTGCTGTTAATGATGACTTACGCCGCATCAATGATTGGTCTCGGTCATTTGGCCTGCTGATCAATCAAAGTAAGTCGCAGGCTATCATTATTGGCAGCAGATATATGCGTAATAAAATTGATATTATGATACAGTAAAGGACTTGGGGGTCACCATCGACTCCAATCTCTCATGGCTTCCTCACATCAATGATATTAGTCGCAGGGTACATTATACCTTCCACTTGCTGAAATGTCTCCAAGGATTCTTGCCCTTGAAAACTAAAATCTCTCTGTCACAAACTCTTATTCGACCACTAATAGATTACGCTGATGCCTGCTATTTGGATGCTACGGAGGAGCTCCATAACAAACTCGAGCGTCTGCAAAACCTATGTATTCGTTTCATTTTTGGTATTGGCAAATTCGACCACGTTTCTCATCTGCGCAAAAGTCTCAAGTGGCTCCCCATCCGTTTTCGCAGGAACACCAGGATTTTATGCTTGTTGTATAATATCCTTCGCTGTCCAACATCTCCCTCCTATCTGCGTGAGCGTTTCTCACTCGCTCGCCCATCTATTGCTCCCTGTAGAACCCATCTGAAAACGATCCTTCATTTCCCCCCTCACAAAAGTTGCACATATTCCAATTCCTTCACTGTTCATGCAGTTAGATTATGGAACTCGCTTCCGCCAAACATACGAGACTCGAAAACACTCTCAACTTTCAAGAATAGAGTCAGAGAATATTATTTATCCTTGGCTATGTAATAGATATTATTTATGTAGATATATATTTATATTTTGTATTGTATGTGTATATATTAATTATGTGTATTTATTTAGTAATATTGTATAGATATGTGTATAAATTTTATCTATTTATAACATATTTTATATTGGTATTCTGTTTTAATGTGTGTGCACGCTGAACCTACCTCTCGAAATTATTTCTCCAGTCGCAGGTCTGCTGGTAGAAATTTCTTTAGAAATAAGCAGTGCCTTTGTACATAATTACCTATATGTTTTGTCTTAATTATATTTTCTGTTGTGTGTACATAAATAAATAAATAATAAATAAATAAAATAATTTTCTAGGGTTTTTCAACATCTGACATGAATTTGTACATCCGCTTTTAAATCGTAGTCATTCCGCACCTTAAGTATTTTTTTGTCTTAAGTATTAGTGTTAATGATGTGCGCGTTAATGTTTATTTGATCTTCCAGTTAATTAAATCGTTAGCTGTTTGTTGTGTTGTTAAGGTTTTATCTTTTTTTAATTAGGCAGTAAAGTGACGGGTAGTTAATTAAAACATTAAGGTTAAAAACCTATTAGGTACTTAAGTTTGTCAAATTAACTCGTGACAGTCGTGAGCTCCGACTTATATAACTACAATCTAAATAAGCTAAACTTAAATAAGCTAAAATAATCCAGTTACACAACTTTTTCTTCTGTGCATAAAATTTTTTTTGATTGACTTCATAGTGAAATATCGGTACAGGGCACAGGTACCTACAGAGCGCAGACCGAACAGTAAACCACACTACCAATTAATGTCCCTTAAAACGACATTGTATACTATTTTACGTACGCAACGTTAGAAATATAAATTATATAAGTAGGGCATAATTATTTAGCCCTAAGTCTAAATACTTATACGGGGATTTAGAATGGCTCATAGTTAGCTCGTTTATTCAAATAGTTATTTAGTTAAATACACAGAACTAGGCGTAGGTAAAATATATTTTATTAATTAGGGTTCGCTGTTCGTGACTAATAACTATTAAGTGCGCGTTTTGCTTTTAAATTTATTACATTTGGGTTTTAATAGCAATTTCGTTTACTAATGAACAATCATATACTTAACAAGTGTTTCTACACTATCCATGCATTAGTGGCTGTAGAAGCAACAAGCTTTTCAGATTCTATTAGCTGCATACGAGATTTTTGTCTCCCAGTAGCAGACAAACAGACGGACGGACGAGAACGGATCCTTATTAGCGTGCCCGATTTGGCACCCTTATGGACCATAAAAAGACAAGCTAAAACCTAGAGTGCTTTAATGTCTCCTTTCTGATTTGAAATATAGGAATTATTTAAGGCAGTAAATAAATTCTCACTGTTCCAGATATTTGAACACCCGATGTGTTCACAGAGTCTAGACTCTTAATTTGAGCCTACAAAACAAATGAACGTATCCGGTATCGGTATCCAATTAGTGCTAGCTCAGTAATTTCACAGGACAAGACACTGTTCTTGTTGGTAATGTATTGTTAAAACAAACCCCCAAAATTCACCCCTTGTTGCCGTTTACGCATCAATGATGCCTTTGGAGTTATTAAGTTTCGTAGATGACGGCGACCCTAAAAAGTGAATCTTCTGTGCGTTTGTCGTATAAAAAAATTAGAGTCCGACCGAAACTGGTTTTTCAGCCGAAACCGAAACCGAAACCGAACCTTCGGCCTTAGGTCCAGTTTCGGCCGAAACCGAAACCGAAACCGAAACCGAAACTTAGGGTGAGGCCAAACGAGCGTATTTTTGGTGCTGTGAGTCACGTGAAATGAGCCGGTTTCATACAAAAGTTCAAATTCAACTCTTTGGAATTTGTATTTTACGCGATTTTACGATTTACGCTATTTTACGCGACGCACAACTCAAAAAATACGCTCTTTGGCTACAGTATTAGGGTATTTATGTTGAGCTGCTCATTTGTGGACTCAACAGAAAAAAGAACCGCATTAAGATTTTTACACAAAAATAGAAAAAAAAAAAACAATAAATTTTGGGGGTTCCCCATACTTAGAACTGAAACTCAAAATCTTTTCTCATCAAACCCATACGTGTGGGATATCTAGGTATGAATAGGTCTTGAAAAATGATATTGAGGTTTCTAGAATAATATCATTTTTTTCTAAACTGTATTTTTGTATTTTTTTCTAACCTCCCCCCCCCCTGTAACTTCTAAAATAAGAGGATGATAAAACTAAAAAAAATATATGATGTACATTACCACGCAAACTTCCACCGAAAATTGGTTTCTAACGAGATCTAGTAAGTAGTTTTTTTAATACGTCATAAATCGTAAACCGCAAAAAGCATCGATCAAAGTTACAATGAACTACAAGAACTTTTATATTATGTTACTTGCTACTACGGAACCCTTCATGGGCGAGTCCGACTCACACTTGGTCGCTTTTTTGACATTAGGTAGGTCAACCCTCAAGCTATCTGTCCCCTAACGTTGACCCACTACTTACGGCACAACCTGTATAGGTACTGTAATCTAGCGTTTTTTTACACATTTTTATTTGTACATTTTTATGTGTATTAACTGCCTTCAGTTCGGTAAACTTATCTTAACACGTAAACGACAAAATTCGAAAAAATGTAGGTACCTATGGATGAAAAAAGAGGGGTGTTATAAGTTTGACGTGTCTTTGTATCTGTGTACTTTATCTTCATGTCTGTCTGTGGCATCGTAGCTCCTAAACGGGGGAACCGATCTTGATCTAGTTTTTTTTGCACGAAGGTGACTTAATCGAGTGTGTTCTTAGCTATATTTAGTGTATATCAAACTGTCGGGGGTTTTTTAATTTTAATTTAAGATCATTTAAATGTTAGCCCCATTTTACTAAAAACGTTAGTGAAAACCGCATGCAAATCGATTGAGCCAATTTTGAAATTACCCTGAACACACGCACATACATACAAACAGACGAAAATTCTAAAAATAATTGCTATGGTCTCTTTTGCATTGACAAATACCGCTCGTGATAGATTTTCTCAAATTCTTCCATGTACAGACATATCGATCAGTTACCGTTTCAATGTAATGGATGATTTGGGATTTAGACTTCGGAAATACTACTAGTTAATGCCCTCGCTTTGCTTCCGTAAACCTTTCGGTAAGCCCCTCACTCAATAAATGCAAGTATGGGCGAAATTGACATAACGTAATTTATTTATTTGTAAACCGTTTGAAATAAACCAACCACTAAAATGTTAACCAAAGCTCACTACAATACACATGTATTGTAAGATATAAGGAAGTGAAAACCGCAGGTAAATCTGTTAAGTCGTTCATGAGAGTAGCCAGAACAAACGCACAGACAAATAGACGAAAACTACTTTTTATATAATCTATTACGTCTAATTGATACCCCTAGTAAAAGTTTTACTTAAATATCTTCCAGTTACAGTTTCATTACCATGCTTGGATCACCGTCAGCGCCCACGGGTTAGCCACGAACTTAACCGAACGACGCATGACAATTCACGAACACAGAGTTTCGGTTTGGCCGAAAGTTTCGGCCAATTTTTTCGGAAACCGAAACCGAAACCGAAACTAGATTTTTTGGCCGAAACTGGCCGAAACCGAAACCGAAACCGAACCTTCGGTCAGTCTCTAAAAAAAATATACTTATTTTTAACTACTGTTCTACGTCGTAGCAACTTACCTGTTCTTGCTTTTAACTAGGACAATATAGTTAGAGCTAATTATGCAAGATACATATATTAAGATTATCCAATAAGATAAAGGTATAGATAAGATAATAATCTAGCTTTCAATGGTCTTAACTACCGAGTTACGGCCGCACTCAGAGTTTGTATTGTGATTCTGTACTAAGGGGCCGTTCAAGTATTACGTAAGTACTATGGGGGGGGTGGGGGGTTCTTTGTTTTGCTTATTTTGGATGACATGGGAGGTAGGGGAGTCTAGATGATGATTACGTCATCGGTAGTTATTTACTTTTTTACACGAATGGTAACCCTCACATTGTCTATAGTACATTTATAATTGAAAAATGTTTACGTAAGCATGGGGGAGAGCATAAGAGCTTTGCTAACTTTTGCTGACAAGGGGGATGGGGGGGTAAATAACTGTAATAATATGCTTACGTAATGTTTGAACGGCCCCTAAGGAGCGATTTAAATACCTAACCGTTACCTAAGTGACTCTGAGTGCGGCCTATAGATACGTAAAGTTTTTTTTTAATCTGGTAAAAATAGATTTAATATATCCCTGAGCTTTTGAACACAGATTCTAATAATACTCATACTTATAAAACATATTTCATCAACCAAACACTTCTGTTCATGCAGGCAATGGAGCAAGAAATATCCAATCTGCGTAATTCTAAGTGAAAAAGAGAAGATTCAGGTGTTAGAGAAAGAAAACTTAGCAGCGGCGGAAAAAAAGCAATCAGAATCATTGGAGAAGAAAAGTAAAGAACAACAGCATGAAGTGGAGACCGCTGAGACAAACACTAGTCCTGAGAAGAAGAGGAAATTTGTTTGGAGAAGAAGGGAAAAGAGGTGATATTCGCTAACACATACAACTCGATATCTATTATTTTTTCTATCACTTAAACGTCTGACTGACTTGACATGCAAATAAATATAATTATACAAGTTGATTTGCAATGCAAAGTTAAGATTGCTTCAAACAACTAACTTTAACATATCAACATCGATCGTTATCAATCTATACATTCAACATCATCTATATAATATTACTGTCTCATTATTATTGAGTGACACTACAGTTTCAACAAGTGGTATTTGATTGACTGTGTCTTCTTCTCTTTAGTTTTCTGCTTTTGTGCTTTGGATTAAAAAAATATTTAAGTTACTTTTATTCCAGCATTTCACATACCGATGGCGAGAGTGGAAGAGAAGGACTACGCCATAGGATAGTTAGAAAAATGCATAGAGGTAAGACTTCATTTAAAACATTTTCTCATCTAATGTCTTTCATTAACGGATTTTTCTTGTTCCGGCCGCGGGTCTTGAGAACCAGTTCTTTCTTCCGTATCTCGTCTTCCTTATCCGGCAACGCATCGGTGATGTCTTAACTCTTACTGAACATGTCGATAGGCGACAATGACCACTTACCATCAGGGCAGGACGCTCATTTGCTCATTTCACTCGTTTGTCGGCTACATAAAACAAAATAAAAATTTCGATCGCGTATTTCTTAGCCTTCTTAAAACATTACTTGGTAATATAGAGGGAGGATTAATCGAACAGGCTATAGGCTTATAAAGAGTAGATTAATGTTATACAAAATTGTATCGACAATCTTAGCATATCAAGTTGCTGTCTTATCAGCGACATTTACATTGCCAAGGCCGGCAAGAAACGGCGTAGCACAAGTTCATGGGATAATTGGAGGCAATTGTTGGCGAATTGATATCGATTTCGTTACAGTATACGGTTTATGTATGTATGTACGTTGGTTATGAGGTAAACGGAACCGTAGTTAATTAGATTATATTAATCACCACAATCGCTAGGAAAGTTGCGAAGACGTGGTTCGCGTTTGTGGCTATCTTAATGATTTAAATGCAAGGGATACATACTCATAATTTATTTTTGTATTTTACTAAGACCCAGGTACGGTGATAATGGTCACACTCGATCAATTTGGCTTGCCTGTTCGTTTGTCGGCCTTTTACATATAAAAATATTAGGCCATAAGAACTTACAATTTTTTTAGAATATCGTGTTTTAATTTAAAATATTTTAAATTAATTATTTTGATAAAACGAGAGTGACCTAAAAGCCACCAAATGAAAATATAGTAATTTAATTTAACTACATATTTTGAACCAATAGCTCCTTGTATCAAAAAAAGTAGTTTTGGCTCTCATGACCGGATATAAATAAATAAAAACCACAGATAAGAAAGCAGACAGCGTATCAACGGGCACCGAGCCGGACGGGCAAGCCCAGGCCGACAAGAACACTTCGCCCGATGACTCGCCCACACACGAAGCTGAGATGGAGATCACCAAGTCCACCATCAGCGCCAAGGATGATGAGGATGAGTTCGATGATAACGAGCTCTCTAGGATAAAGGAGTTTTTGGAGGAAGCGGTGAGATTCGATTGGATTTTCTCAGTGTATAACTCAACTCAGAGTCACTAACGGTTACTTAAATCGCTCCTTAGTACAGAATTTGTATGGTGATTCTTTACTAAGGAGCGATTAAAGTAACCGTTAGTGACTCTGAGTTGGGGCGTTAGACTATTACGAAGTGTTTATAGACAAAAGACATATAGGAGAGTGATTATTAACATAATCTAAATTTTACTAACAAAAAATAACCGACTTCAAATTCTCAAAAACTACTTGTCAGATCTCGTTAAAATTTATGTGGACCACATGACAGCCATCAGCTTTCGATTAAAAAAAGAATCATCAAAATCGGTTCGCCCAGTCCAAAGTTCTGAGGTAACAAACATAAAAAAAAAAAAAAAAAAAATACAGTCGAATTGAGAACCTTCTCCTTTTTTTGAAGTCGGTTAAAAATAGTTTAAAATAGTTTACGATATGAATGAATTGCTGAATGCGTCTCATAACCTATTGTTTATTATTGTCACCGTTATTTAGGAAATGGAAACCGGTGCCGATGGCGCGGTCGAAGGTGAATGGAGTGTCCATGTGAAGCAATCCAAGGACAAACATTCGCACCTGTATCTGTTCGCGCGCACCGGCAGAGACAAACACGAATGGTAAGAAAAGTCTTATTCGTAACACCTGTCCTTTATAAGTATTACACAAGATATTAGAAGCCAAGACCAAGCCCTCATTGCCTCACGAGTTGATAGATCGTGAATATTGACCTAATAAAAAAATTTGCCCAAAGTTACACAACTCGATGGGTGAGTGACATTGGCGGAAATTCAGATTTTAAGTAGTTTTTATCGATAAGTTTTGACCTTCGAGGTTCGACAATTTTTAACACTTGGTATTCGTAAAGATACCTCTTTACAGAGGTTCTTCTGATATAAAACTTGTAGTATTTTCTGAAATGTTGGAACTAGAAACTGGCAACGCAATGCGATTGATTCACAATTCAATCAAATACAGAATGTAACTCGTATGTGCGTTATTTGAATATTTTATGTTTGCAAGCTTTTATCTTATAATCACGATCATAACAGTGAGTCCGCCTCAAATATATATTTTTTTTGGTTCCGTTGATTGACATTGAAGTTAGCGTTCCGCAAGGCGTTACACTTTCGCCGTTATTCTCTTCCTTGCGTATTAACTTGATCTGCCTCTTTTTGATTGTTTAATATTTTTATAACGTCATCCGATTGATATTTCATTGAAATTATTTTATTTATCGTGCATTATTTGAATTTTCTTTAATCGTGCAAAACATTATTTTTTTATCAGTTCAGTAGCGAGACGTGCATCTCAAATCTGTAACATCCTATTATAGACAGTATAGTTTATTTCATTGGATATATTTAGTTTTTCAAGATAATTTTAACTTTGCGATGACACCTCTGATAATAGATGTGAAATTAACGAGAAAGCTCGTTGAATATTCAACAGGTGCTATGAATATTCAAATCGAGCGCCGCGTCTTGTCATCCCGCTTTTGTTTAAATTGTCAATTTGGCAATACTTTGGCTGGAACATTTTAATTTACTCGACAGATGAGCAGAGTATTTTCTGTTGTCGTTATTTCTACGCCATAATGAAGAGAAAACAAATAATAATTCAGTTCTATTGTTTAGTTCGTATTCTTGATGGATAGTTCGGCATATCAAGAGATGGTATTTTAATTAGGAAGACGAATGTCTCTTTAGAAGTAATATACTCGTAAATCTAATAAATAGCCAAAGAGGAAACAGTTCAGCACATTATAGCTTTTTTTATAATTATTTCCGTCCTGGAAGTTGAGTTTAAATTTTCAAATTCAAAATCATTTAATCATACAGGTATCACGAAATAGGACTCGTTAAAAAAATTACTATACATATATGTAAGTATAATCGGTAGACTCCATAGAAGCTTTCAACAGCTACAGATAATGTAACATCACTATCGTACGTATATCGTCTATCTGTATGTGCGTTGCATAAATCGTTCGCTTCTCTTGATAGACTGGTTTGATAGTTTGATTGGGCAATTTAGTTGTTAAGGTTCATTTTGTAGGTCACCTTAATCTTACATCTGTCAACCATGAATTATGTGGTACACTGATACAGATAAATATATAAATTACTATAAACGGCACCGTACGTGGATTCTACGGCTAAAATCCTTTTTCAGTTCAATTATTATAAAAAAATATTCTTTTAATCATACACATATACATATACCGCTATGATTAGCGATGGGAAATATCGTTACTTTTATTTCACTATCAAGTCCGTGAAATTATTTATTTTTGTCACTGTTAAATCACCCGTGAAAAATCACCACTGGTATATTTCATTATTGACGAGTATTGTCACAGTGGGTGCATTTTATTCCGTCCGTTACATTTCGCAGTGATAGTGACTTGATTCAGTCATTACCAAAGCTCAGCGGTCAACTTACCGGCGACGATTTGTTGACGTTGTAAAAGGGGATTCCCTATTCAAAAAATTATTCCTTCCCCATAACTAGACACAAAAACCCACGATGACTTAAATCTCACAGACATCCCTCTAAATGTATTTATTATAAACTCCCACAACCCAACCAATTTCGAGAACCGAATTCAACAAGGTTGCAAACTAATTCACAGACCTGCACTCACACCTTGACCTCTCCCCTTCCAGAGGGCTGACCCATACAATATTTTGAATTTAAATGGCTAAACTCCCGTTGGCCAGTCAGTCCCAGGACCTCTGACTACTTTATCCTGCCCAATGAAAAAACAATATATATGCCCAATCAATTTCCCAATATAGCAGACCCCGATATTTGGGAAAAATTCTACGCTGTTAACCCCGACTGAAAAACCATCAATCACAGACACGTCCCACTACCACAGACTATATCGCCTCCGGCTATGGTCCAACCACAGACTCAAAATCAAGGGAGTGGAATATTTTATTCTATAAACAAGTCCTGAACCTTCATAAAGAAATTACAAATTCAGAAGTCCCATCTAACGAAAAAATAAATACTCGCCACAAATTGACAGAGACAAGAGGCTGAACAGACCACAGACTACAGAACCTAACGCAGCGATTTAAAAAGTCACTCTAATGGCGACCGAGGATTGGTCCATCTGTCTGACAGCGTCCTTGGCAACTACCACAGACTAGCCGTCAAACTGCCGCCCGTCAAAACTCCTCAATCAACAATTGTCACTGTCAACCGGCTTGTCAATACTCGAGTACACTATTATCACAGAGTACTTTGTAATATACTGAAATAGAGACCAAACTTCGCGCCTAAGATTAGAAATGTGCGTCAGTGGCGCCATTATAGAGTGTTCTGGAACTAAAAGTCAACCAGTGTTGCCAGGCAGCACATAATTACGTAGATCTACCGTAAATCCAATTTTACAACCTGGCAACACTAGCCAATAGAAAATGTTCCTAGTTCTATAGTCTATACTACAGTTTATTTTATGGTATTTTGAAGGAGGAACCATTGGAAATAAAAAATTGAATAATTTTTAGAATTTATTTATGTTTTCTTTCAGAGCATCCAGGTACACAGCAATGCTTAATAATAATTTGTAGATATTGTAAAATCAAGGTGCACAAGGAAAACAAAAATCTTGACTCAAAACCACGCACAACACTACACAATATCTCGGATTTTTGTATGATAATAACTGGAGGAACTATTACAGCAGCATTCGACTCAAATTACACACAAAGCACTTAAAATTATATTTTTTAGGCGAAAACCACGGAAAAACGCAATCAACAACAATGTCAAATTCATCAAACTTGACGTTGAGAGACCAAAGACAAAATTAAAACATTTTTCTTGTCTATGGTCATTGCATTATTATAATACAACATTATATTTTGTATTTAATAATATGTCTAATAACATTTATCTAATTCATTTATTTTTCAGCATTCCGATTGAATAAAATATAAAAAATATTTAAAAACAATATTGCTATTAAGCTAAAAATAAAATATTTATCTGCGTTGCGTCCATCTCTATAGAACGAAAAAAATAGGAACAAGTGCTGCTATCTGTATAAATATTATGGAACTACAATTATAATGCTACTCAACCGAAAAAACCTCTTGCAATGGTTTACTGTTTGTAATGAACATGAGTCTTTATTTAGTATCATAATATCTGTCATCTTTCCCTGTTCATTGTACTAAGTTTGAGGACCCTGACTATTATCTATCTATACTACTAACTAACAGTATTCATTCATTAACTATTATCACTAGGTATGTTTAAAATATCAACGAAACCGTGCGCGAGACGGGCGCGCAGAGTAAAGATTACAAATGATTATGAACTGTGAAGCGAAATCTCACCGAGTCACCGTATCGTACTTCGTTTCACGAATTCACGAGACACGACGTGGTTGTAAATATCAATTACCTACATAGTTTAATCAAAACCTTACAGTTTAAAATAAGACTCATTTTCATTTGAAGTTTTTGTACCGTAGCGATATTATTAACGAAGCAAGTTGAAAGAAATCAGACAAACTTAAGTCTAATAACGTTGAGAATAAGATGCAATTTCACTTAAACAAATTCTCTTTTCTAGTGTCTGTGTCGCTCTCGCTCACGCACGGCTCAAGTCACAAATGTTGCTTTCTCTTTTTCGCACGATGGAATTCTGTGAATTTTGGCCGGTGGCCGGCGTTAAGTCACAGTAAAAGGAATACTGTGGTGAATTCACCGTCCCGTTAAATGTAACAGACGGTTTCGATGCATGTCACAGGTGTGAAAAGGTGAAGTTTATTTAACAAGTGAAATATCCAGTGATAGGTGAAATGTGCCATTCCTAGCTATGATACTATGACTGCCAGGAAGGGTTATGGTTTTCGCGCGTATCTTTTATGTATGTATGTGTGTAATATTCTTTATTATGATGTATGTATGTATATTCTATATCTTCCAAACCGCTGAACGTATCTGTATAATTAAGATATCGTTAGATTCGTCTAGATAACCCAAGTGTTTTTAGAGATAAGTAAAATTAAAAAAAAAACAAATATGGTGACTGTGACATCTCACAGTAAAACTCACTCTAAAAACACTTGGGTTATCTAGACGAATCTAACGATTTCTTAATTATACAGATTGTTTGATGTAATTTTGATTTTGGCTACCATTTTTAAGTTTTTTTTATACCTTATAATGCTTTCAGGAAATCATCTTTAGGACGCGGCCATGTAGTAATTATTCATGTTCGGGACTTAATACCCTAGAAATTCGTCCTTCGATAGTGTGATTTAGATCTTTACATTTTTAACCCCCGACACAAAAAGGGAAGTGTTATAAAGTCGTGTCTGTATGTCTGTTCGTGGCATCGTAAGTCCGAAACGAATGGATCGTGTATAATATAGCCTATCAATCACCATTATCACGTACATATCACGTTCCAGGTTCCGTCGTCTGTACACGGCTATAGCGGAGGCTTCGCCCCCGTCCAACGACTCCTCGGCGGCGGAGGACAAGTCGGCCAGCGAGCAGGAGACGAAGGACGGCATCGAGATGGCGGTATACAAAGTCACTGATAAGGACACCGTAGCGTTCGCTAAAGTGCGTGCTCAGACTAATGAAATAGATATACGATAGTAATAGAATAACGCTTTAAAGTAGATTGTAAGCGGTTTACGTAGTACAGTATGATATATTTAATAGAGATATCTACAGACGTGCACTTCTCTGCAGCGCTCACATAATATATAATAATATAATAAATAATGCTACAAAATATCATCTAGGATAACCTGTGATGCGTGCCATAGACAACACATTAAGACAACAACACATACACCCAAACCGAGACCAGAAATTCAAACTCGTCATTTAAATTTTTGACCTGTTGGGATTCGAACCCAGGACGACGGGAATGCGCAATAATGCACCCAAGCGTGTGCGAATGCTCATACAGTCAAATATACAGGCACTAACTTGTATTAATCCGATTTATTATAAATTTTACAAGCACGCCTCACGGCTTGTCTATCGGTAAAAAAACCGAGCTGTGTTATTGACCACCAGTAATATTTGACTATGATTTTATTTGTGATTAAAAACCTTGAAAATGTAAGAAATTTCACAATCGATTAAACTACAAGTTCCTATGTAATTATTGCGACAATTTCAACAGGTCGGATTGTTTATACAAAGAATCCCGCATAAATAAAACAACACACATACCTATTTTACTCTGCCTTATCACTCCATTGTTGTATGACCGATTAATGATGAAATATATGTTACATTTCAGACTAAGACAACAGACTCTGTGTCGGAGGGGGTCACTATAGCCACTGCTCCCTGTCCGTCTGCCAACAGCATAACTAGCCCGCCGAGTTTTGATTCGTACGAGAAGTCGTTTTGGCCGTATCTACTTAAAATTATACAGGTACGTTCTTATCGGTACTATTAACTAGGTTTTTAAGAGAAGTTTGTACACCTTTAATTAACCAAGTTAAATATTGTGTTATATAAAGTTTTAACGGTAGTATTGAAATATCTAGAGAATTCTAACAGAGAAATCAGTTACAAAATTATCCCGTCTCATTAGGGTTGTGCCCACAAGGTTTATCTTTCTTGTAAATAAGGTCTAGTAAAGCTTACAAGATTTGATCCAAACAGGGTAAGCTACATGACGTAACAAAAGCGACACAATAAAAGCGTTTAATCTATACTAATATTATAAAGAGGAAAGATTTGATTGTTTGTTTGCATTGAATAGGCTCCGAAACTACTGAACCGATTTGAAAAATTCTTTCACTGTTGTGAAGCTACACTATCCCCGGGTGATCCTCCAGTAATGTAATCCAAGGTGTATAAAAATATGAAAACCAAAGCGAGGGCGGTTACTCGTAAATTATAAATGGATGTATGAATGTAGGCACACGAAACGCTTATGAAACAATCAGTGGACGCCAGCGTCATGTGTCAGTTAGAGCCGAGCCCGCCGGACCGCTCGCGGAACAAGAAGAAGAAGAAAGATGTTTGTTGGGTTTTTTGGTTTACTTTACTATATATTTTACTTTAATATATATTTGATGTCAAACCCGTAGATGTAATATTATTTTGTTCGTATACGTATCTGATAGCGGTTGTAATATTGAAGTTTCTCATCTATTTTAAATTGACTCAAGTTGGTTGTTACATGCTATACAGTTGGTTCATTGAGTTAGTAAAAGTATGTTGATTAACTTTACTTTCATAGGTACTTTCATACTCATTTAGAAAAAAATATGATAAATAAATCGTTAATATGTCATTACATACAGAGTTATACCACAAAGTTTAATCCATATTGTTTTTTGTATCCGTCACAGTAAAAATAAAAAAATTGACAAAGTCCATTTTCCATTTTTCCCATACAACAATTTGAAGATAATATGTGAAGATGGCGCATCAACGCCAACGTCAACACTAAAACACTGATCTGTCATCCTCATCAGAAAGAACCACGCCGGGTATCCACTAGTAAAGTATATGCAAAGAATAATATGTATCTGTATAATATATTTTATCTGTCCAAAATTAAAAGTAAAAATACTTACTTGCCCTCCAGTCTCAGTCGTCGAGCGGCGGCTGCGAGTGCCGCGCGCTGCCGGCGGAGGTGGCGTGGGTGAACACGCTGCTGGCGCGGCTGATGTTCGACGTGATGCGCGACCCGCACATCGTGGCGCGCGTGCAGAACAGGATACAGCGGAAACTGAACACGCTCAAGGTGACGCTTGATCTACTACTGAGGAGGCCTAGGGCATACTCCACTACGCTGCGGATTAGTGGAGGAATTACGCCCCAACTCAAGAGTCACTAACGGTTACTGAAGTCGCTCATTAGTAAAAAATCACCATACCAATTCTGTACTAAGGAGCGATTTAAGTAAGCGTTAGTGGCTCTGAGTTGGGGCGTAAGTGGCCAACTCAAGTGTTGAAAGTTTACATGTCGCTCGAAGGACATGGCTTAATGACTGATATCATACAATAACAACCGGGACTAACTGCTTTACGTGCCCTCCGAAGCACGAAAGCGCTCAAGAATTTTAAGCCACTAGCGGTCATCCTACCAACTACCGACCGCGCCCGCTGTTGCTTAACTTTTTCGATAATTTTGGATCGACACAAGCCGCCGGGCTGTGAGTGCTTCATGCCACATAATGTCATAAAGTATACTAAAATTATAGATAAGTGTTACTTATTAAAGTAGAGTGGATAGCACAACACTTAACTTACAATACATGTAGATGAACAGTTGTTTGTATACACAGTAAGACATCCAAGTAAGTTACTTTAAATACACCGCTAGGTTCTATAATCTTTCCGGTGAATTGTATTTTTATACAAATATAATAAAAAAAACTTACTTATTTGTTGGAGCTTGTTCTCACTTTATATATTTCGAAATTAACGCCCACAACAACCGCACTAGACACTGAACAAACTCCGTAATTATCAAAATAGTAATTTAATTTAACGCCATACTCCTATACTGGAAAATTCAGATTTAAAGATTTGACCACAATAAATATCCACTTCTAGCCTACAGCAGGGCCGGGTGATTCTTAAAAAGGGAGGATAAAACGTGTCCAGTCCAAATACTTCTTCGTAATACAACCATAATTAATAGCAATAAGGTTTTAAGATACTTTAACTATCGGCACAACTATTTACACACCAAAATAGAATATTATACATAGTATAATTTGAAATTTAAGCCAAAATCTGCCTCAAACGTCATTATCTCGCATGTCCTATGTGACTGCACGTGGATATTTCATCTAATAAAAAAATCAAACAAACCGAAACACTTTATTTGTAAATGCAAAACGGTCCTCAAATGATCAAAGTTTCTAATTACCGTACATTATAGACATTTCATTCATTGTAATATAGGAAACCAATACGACGTACAGTTTGTTATGAAAAAAAATCATTATCCTCAGCAAGGATTGATTCGAATTATTCTCTGTGGTTTTCCAATTCATCTTGAGTTTGAAGTATGCGGTATGCTCCTCGTACCTCCCCCAGTTGAGCTGCACGCTTTGAACGGACTGGAAGTATCGTATCTGTCGACCAGGTAAGCTTACATTTCGTTCTTACAAATTTGTTATGAAAGAAATCATTACACTTTTGCCGTCTGTTGTTCCAATTAATTGTCACATTAATCACATTGTGTGCTATTATTATGTATTGAAAGTGAACTTATTTATATCCATGTGTTTTAAAGCAGAATTTATTCGGTTTTGACAAGTTACAACCTGTTTTCTTCGATTCGTCATTTTCACCATCATCATTAGCTTCAAAATGTGTGTGAAAAAGAGACTAAAGACAAGATAGGGGGACAGACCAAGATAGAAAAGTTGCGTGATCCATTACGTGATCAATTTTCTCCTGCTATGAAAGCGCTGGTAAGAAGGATACGCTATAATCAGTATAAGAAGAGGTGTGTGTTGATAAATACTAATATTAAAATATAAAAAGAAAATTGGAAGCCAAAGAAAAACAATACTACGATTAAATAAAAAACTTCAAGTGCAAGAAAATACTAACAAACAGTCAAACAAACATCTCCAAGTTCGTAAAACAAGGTAAAACTAAATTATCATCTTTATGCATAATATCAGATCACGTAGAAGAAGTTCATAAATTTTATAATGATTATTGTAATAGTTCAATAAGTGCTGGTAAAAAAGAGTTTGTGACGAAAAATAAAGTTAAGATGCAGAAACGGTATCTGAATGCTCCACTAAAGATACTTCATCAAAAATTTCTTAATGCCATTAGCATTAAAAGTTTTTTAAATTAAAGATTTCAGATTTGATGATAAATGTTCCATCCATCCATCCATCCATCCATCAGCCTTTTGAGGTCCACTGCTGGACATAGGCCTCCCCTAATCTACGCCACTCAGACCGGTCCTGAGCCTTCTGAATCCAGCGGATACCCGCTGTCTTCTTCAGGTCGTCGGTCCATCTGGTCGGGGGGCGTCCTGTGCTCCTTTTACCGAAGCGTGGTCTCCATTCGAGGACCTTTCTTCCCCAACGGTTATCAGTCCTTTGAACTATGTGGCCAGCCCATTGTCACTTCAGCCTGCTAATTCTCTGAGCTATGTCGGTCACCCTAACGTTCGTCTACGGATTTCATCATTTCTGATTCGATCGCGTAGAGATATACCGAGCATAGCTCGTTCCATAGCCCGCTGGGCGACTCTAAGCTTATGCATCAGGCCAATAGTGAAGCACCACGTCTCGGATCCGTATGTCATCACTGGAATCACACACTGCTCGAACACCTTCGACTTCAGGCACTGAGGAAACTTTTTGGACGACAAGATATGACGTAGTTTCCCGAACGCATCCCATCCAAGTTGGATTCTGATTTCTACGAGTGACTTCTTTCTCGAAGTTGGACTTACCCATTTGGATCACTTGTCCCAGGTTAATGTACTCGTCTACAACTTCGAGAGCAGCGCCGTCAAAAACAACCGGTACGGGTGTGACATGGACATTCAACATGATTTTCGTCTTGTCCATGTTCATCTTAAGACCCACCCGTTGTGAGGCTCTGTTCAAGTCCCCGAGCATTGTACCAAGTTCCTCCAAGGATCCCGCCAGGATGACTATATCATCGGCATATTGCAGGTATGTGATGTGTTCGCCATTTATGTTTATGCCACGTCGTTTCCACTCCATCAGTTTGATCACGTCTTCCAAAGCAGCGGTGAACAGTTTTGGGGATATGACGTCCCCTTGCCTGACACCTCTCTGCAGTTGGATGGGGTTCGTTGCTGTGTTGTGTACTCTGACGGTCATGGTGGCTGATGTGTATAAACATTTTAACACCTCGATATACCGGTAGTCCATCCGGCACCGCTGAAGTGAATTTAGTACTGCCCAGGTCTCAATAGAATCAAAGGCTTTCTCATAGTCCACATAGGCAACACATAGCGGCAGATTATACTCCTCGGTCTTCTGTATAATCTGTCGCAGTGTGTGTATGTGGTCCATGGTAATGTAGCCTTTCCGGAATCCTGCTTGTTCGGGAGGCTGGAAGTCGTCAAGCCCGCGTGCAATGCGATTTGTTAGCACTATCGAAAACAGCTTATAAACGTGGCTCAAAAGTGCAATGGGCCTGTAGTTCTTCAAAAGGGTCTTATCCCCTTCCTTGAAGAACAAAGTCACCACACTTCTGCTCCACGCTTCCGGGGTAGTCCCAGTATTAATGACGGAATCGAAGAGATTTCGGAGCGCCACTAGGAGGCACAAGTTCAATCAAAGTTTCAAGTTGGATCAAACTGCACACGGTGTGCAAATTTGATTAAAATCGGTTAAGTAGTTTAGGAGTCCATCGCGGACAAACAACGTAACACGTAATTTATATATATTAAGATTACTTAATATTAATCATCTAAAAATTATATTATTTTACATAATATGTTATATACGTTCCATCTGTGATTTTATGATTAAAATATGGTGTTGATTATTAATTGAGTTGTTTTATTTCATTATTTATGTAACTTTTAATTTATTTTTTCATTATTCGTATCAGTCGTCATTTTTCCTCACCATAAAATCATTAACTTCCACACGTTGTCATTATCTTCATCAGTATTTTGTTTTTAATCTGATTTATCTCAGAAAATATTATCTTCACAATGGTGCCTCTTTTATCAATTTCACTTATATTAATCAAGAAATGATTCTGGCATAAAATAATTGTTGTGCCACAAGGTTTAATTTTTTTCGATAAAATCTTCAAAAATATATTCCGGAATAAGAATCACCCGGCCACGCTTTGATTGAATGTAAATTTTCTTTGCATTGGCTCAGTCCTTCAGTTCTTCCATAGTCATCTCACAACTGAAGGTCATAAGGGTGGAAACTGGTTTCTTCCCTATCCCGATAAATGTCTTGCATTGCGTATAACTGTGCAATATCACATTACGATAGGTATAATCTACTTTTTGAGAGATAAAATGACGAATGTTTCCCATTACTTTTAGCACAGAATCAAAGCGGAAACGTCATAACAATTGATTTTATTCTGCCTTATTTTCGTTATTAAACTATCGAGATAATATTTCATTACTATAAACCCAATAAAGTAATTGCGGTAAAATGTCACTATACGTTTATGACAGTTACTTTAACGGGTCACAACTACCTGTTGTTATTTAAATTAATAATCATACATTATTGGTGAAAAGAGCGCTTTTGTTCAACCATAGTTGCTAAAATTTTGCTAGTACAATACGAATGTGCGATTGTTACGATAGTCCTAGAATTCGTTTCTGGGGGTACGGTTGATTTCAGTTCATAAAATTGATAAGAGATGGCGTTGTAGGCACATGAACCTGAATCACGCTAACGTTTGTATCTCGTGAATACCATAAGAGCGTTGGTATGTTTAGGTCAAGTTAACTTTGCGCAGAGGCAATATCGTAACCAATGAGGTTAATCCGAGGTGCGATTATTGCTAGTTGAAAACTTTACCAATACCCCGCCTTGTGGTCGTGAAATACCGACCGCGATGGCAATTTTTGAACGGCCGTAAAGGCCATATAATTACATTGACTAGGGAAATTGGGATTTCGCGATGTAGTTTAAGTAGCTTAAGCCTTAAATACAATAAGAAATAAAAAATCAATTAATTAAAATAGTTTTTCTTTTTTAATGAAAAATTTAAAAGGAAACAGCGTATTGAATTTATTGATGAATAAATTGTTTTAATGGTTGTAAAATTTTGTGAATGTGAATATTTCAATATTATAATAATACTAGCTGACTCGGCAAACGTTGTTCTACCAAAAATTTAGGGGTGGACCACCCTTGACATTCAGGGGGATGAAAAATAGATGTTGTCCGATTCTCCACCCTAGCCGATATGCATGTTAAGATTCACGAAAATCGGTCGAGCCGTTTCGGAGGAGTTCAGCTTCTAACACCGTTTTATATATTAGAATCTAATAATTATAATCCGTTCACAAATCTTAGAGACTAAATTGACGTTTCATGGGTGACCAGTTTCGGGTGCAAATTAAATAGTGATGACCATAAACCGAAAAGTAAATCGGAAAATTTTTCACAGCTTTTAAGGAAGGTCGACTATTTGTGTGATTATTGATTGAGTCCGTAAAACTAGTATAAAAACAAGTTTAAGCAACCATTATCATTCATATATCCATAATATATTTGCCCTTACTTACTAAATTTATAAGTTATTTTGCTTACAAAAACGAGTATTTGGCTATGGTTACATTCGGTATACAGTTAATTTTATACTATTTAGTAGAGTCCGACCGAAACTGGTTTATCAGCCGAAACCGAAACCGAAACCGAACCTTCGGCCTTAGGTCCAGTTTCGGCCGAAACCGAAACCGAAACCGAAACTTAGGGTGAGGCCAAACGAGCGTATTTTTGGTGCTGTGAGTCACGTGAAATGAGCCGGTTTCATACAAAAGTTCAAATTCAACTCTTTGGAATTTGTATTTTACGCGATTTTACGATTTACGCTATTTTACGCTACGCACAGCTCAAAAAATACACTCTTTGTCTACAGCATTAGGGTATTTATTTTGAGCTGCTCATTTGTGGACTCAACAGAAAAAAGTAGGTTCTGTGAACCGCATTAAGATTTTTACACAAAAATAGAAAAAAAAACAATAAATTTTGGGGGTTCCCCATACTTTGAACTGAAAATCAAAATCTTTTTTCATCAAACCCATACGTGTGGGATATCTATGAATAGTGAATGCCCTCGCTTTGCTTCCGTAAACCTTTCGGTAAGCCCTCAGCCCCTCACTCAATAAATGCAAGTATGGGCGAAATTGACATAACGTAATTTATTTATTTGTAAACCGTTTGAAATAAACCAACCACTAAATGTTAACCAAAGCTCACTACAATATGCATGTATTGTAAGATATAAGGAAGTGAAAACCGCAGGTAAATCTGTTATGTCGTTCCTGAGAGTAGCCAGAACAAACGCACAGACAAATAGACGAAAACTACTTTTTATATAATCTATTACGTCTAATTAATACCCCTAGTAAAAGTTTTACTTAAATATCTTCCAGTTACAGTTTCATTACCATGCTTGGATCACCGTCAGCGGCCACGGGTTAGCCACGAACTTAACCGAACGACGCATGACGTTTCACGAACACAGAGTTTCGGTTTGGCCGAAAGGTTCGGCCAATTTTTTCGGAAACCGAAACCGAAACCGAAACTAGATTTTTTGGCCGAAACTGGCCGAAACCGAAACCGAAACCGAACCTTCGGTCGGTCTCTACTATTTAGCCAAATACTAAATATCTAGGTAGATATGAGTGTCGCTACTAATATGTCACTATTCTTACGACATAGTTTACGATTCAAAAAACCGGAAAAGTAGATCGCACAAATTTAGCTGGTATCATTATTTCGAACTTTGACATTAGAGGTTGTCATTTTAGTCTCTAAGATTTGTGAACAAGGTATAGATAGTTATTTGTGGTTTGGAATAAATTATTTCGAATAATACATTAATTAGTATTGAATACAATAAATGTTAGGATCGGAAACATTAGTGGTAAATAGAATTACTATGTTGAAATTTTAAGTATTGTGTGGAATAGCAAAATAAAAATCACAAAATCTGCTGACAATGGTATTAATCATGTACCTCCTGTAAAGGGCACTGGGTTTCGACCAATAAAAGTTGACCCACATACATACTGGTCTGTGTACCACATTGCATCCACACCGATTGGACTCCTGAAGAACCTCTACGGTCCGATTCTCACGGTCATTGCCACGGACATGCAGACTGTGGAATGATCTTCCTTCTCATCTATTCCCGAAGCGCTATGACATGGGGGTTTTTCAAAGAAGCTGTAAAAAGAGTTCTTCAGAGCCGGCGTTGCATGGACGATTCACGTGCGTGATGCGTGACCACTTATCATGGTGGTCCGTTTGCTTTTTCGTCAGACCATCAAGCTATCGTATAAAAAAATATATCGATGGTTAAGACTGGGAATACACGTCAGATTTTGTTTCCGATTGTCTGATCAGACTATCTGATCGTATTTACTCGATACACGTCCGATTCTTGCGTCAGACTTTTTCTGAACGCAGTCGTTCTCGAGCTGTGGCCTGTGAGAGCTGTGAGTGCTTGTTTGCCAGAAAGAAAAGATGGACGACGAATTACTGTTACAAATATTTCATTTGTCTATCGTAACACCCTTCACTGCCTGTATCCCTTATGCAAATACGTTTTTCTACGGCCATAAGCCGTTCGATGTCGTAATTTTCCACCATCATCCGAACTACAACGATGCGATGCGTCCGTTCAGTGTCACGCTAGAGAGTCAAATGGCAAGTCGGAAGGAGGAATCGGACGTCTATTTGGTCTATGTACAAAAGTATGCAGACCGCACCTTCAGACAATCGGATCGGCAATAAAATCGTAAACGTCTTGGCGCTGTTTCCGACTCGGACGTCCGATCCGACTATCGGATCGGATGTGTATTGCGTACTCAAACAAATGTATTAGCCCTAGAGCTATTGAACCATTTGACTATCCCACTTCCCACAAAGCTAGAAATTTATTAAATGATATTTTATTATCAGTCAATTAAGAAAGTACCGTTCTGGCAGGCATCCCGCGGTTGCGTCATCATCCCTTAAATTTTTGAAAATGCAAAAAATATTTTTTTTTATCCCACTCCCACAAGGCTACAATTTTAATATGTTGTAATTTACATATGTTTAAGTGTAAAAAAAAATTGCCAGAACATTTTGAGGGTTGCAAGTGTGTGCCAGAACACAGCAAAGTTGTCATCGGGATTGCAATTCATAACCTACTCGCACAAGGCTCAAATTTTCAGGGAACATTCTTTCAATTGTTTAAAAAATATATGTAAACAGCCAGAACATTCTAGCGGTTGCAAGTATCTGCCAGAAGAGTATACAGGGTGAATTTTTCAAGTGAGCGTGGATGGACAAATTCAAAACTATGAGGAATAGCGAAAAGTGGTCAAAGGAGTCTCAGGGCTGATTTTGACGAAAACCAAAACGGCATAATTAGATTTTTGAAAAATCAATATTATTAGCCAGGAATCGAACTCGCTGATTTTACCTCATGAAAAAAATTTTTTTTTGTAGGGTAACACTGTTTTTTTTTCCACCAAAGTGTACAATCTGTGAGATCCAACGATAGTCCTGAACATTTAAATGACATCAAAAGCAGGCTAGAGCTTGAAATTATGCATAGAAGGATACATTTGTATGAAAATTATAATTTTTTGTATGGATATACTGAAATTTATTTCCACCAAAATGTACGATGTGTAAGATCCAACAATAGTTTTGTACATTTAAATGACATCAAAAGCAGGCTAGAGCTTGAAATTATGCATAGAAGGATACATTTGTATAAAAATTATTATATTTTGTATGGCAATACCGAAATTTCTTTCCACCAAAGTGTACTATCTGTAAGATCCAACAATAGTCCCATACATTAAAATGACATCAAAAACAGGCTAGAGCTTGAAATTATGCATAGAAGGATACATTTGTATGAAAATTATTATATTTTGTATGGCAATACCGATTTTTTTTTCCACCAAAGTGTACGATCTGTAAGATCCAACGATAGTCCTATACATTTAAATGACATCAAAAGCAGGCTAGAGGTTGAAATTATGCATAGAAGGATACATTTGTATGAAAATTATTATTTTTTGTATGGCAATACCGAAATTTCTTTCCACCAAAGTGTACTATCTGTAAGATCCAAGAATAGTGCTTTACATTTAAATGACATCAAAAGCAGGCTAGAGCTTGAAATTATGCATAGAATGATACATTTGTATGAAAATTATTATTTTTTGTATGGTAATACCGATTTTTTTTCCACCAAAGTGTACGATCTGTAAGATCCAACGATAGTCCTATACATTTAAATGACATCAAAAGCAGGCTAGAGGTTGAAATTATGCATAGAAGGATACATTTGTATGAAAATTATTATATTTTGTATGGCAATACCGAATTTTTTTTCCACCAAAGTGTACGATCTGTAAGATCCAACGATAGTCCTATACATTTAAATGACATCAAAAGCAGGCTAGAGGTTGAAATTATGCATAGAAGGATACATTTGTATGAAAATTATTATATTTTGTATGGCAATACCGAATTTTTTTTCCACCAAAGTGTACGATCTGTAAGATCCAACGATAGTCCTATACATTTAAATGACATCAAAAGCAGGCTAGAGGTTGAAATTATGCATAGAAGGATACATTTGTATGAAAATTATTATTTTTTGTATGGCAATACCGAAATTTCTTTCCACCAAAGTGTACTATCTGTAAGATCCAAGAATAGTGCTTTACATTTAAATGACATCAAAAGCAGGCTAGAGCTTGAAATTATGCATAGAATGATACATTTGTATGAAAATTATTATTTTTTGTATGGCAATACTGAAATTTATTTCCACCAAAGTGTACGATCTGTAAGATCCAACAATAGTTCTGTACATTTAAATGGCATCAAAAGCAGGCTAGAGCTTGAATTTATGAATAGAAGGATACATTTGTATGAAAATTATTATTTTTTCTATGGCAGTACTGAAATTTATTTCCATCAATATGTACTATCTGTGAGAACCAACAATCGCCTTATACATTTGAATGATATCAAATCAGACTAGAGCCTGAAATTATACATAGAAAGATAGAATTGCAATCCCGATGACAACTTTGCTCTGTTCTGGCACATACTTGCAACCCTCAAAATGTTCTGGCAATTTTTTTTTACACATAAACATATGTAAATTACAACATATTAAAATTGTAGCCTTGTGGGAGTGGGATAAAAAAAAATATTTTTTGCATTTTCAAAATTTTAATGGGCCATGAAGCAACCGCGAGATGCCTGCCAGAACGGTACTTTCTTAATTGACTGATAATAAAATATCATTTAATAAATTTCTAGCTTTGTGGGAAGTGGGATAGTCAAATGGTTCAATAGCTCTCCAGCTATATGGCACGAGCGCCTTCCGATTGTCTGATCAGACTATCGGATCAGACTATCGGAGAGAAAAATCGGAAATCTATTCTCAGCCTAAGAATCAAAAAGTAAACTTCAAAGGAGATGAAAAAAAATGTCTTTATTGTTCTAATGATAAGGTTTATATATTTTTCAATAACCTTATCAATGAACAGTAAGTCATCTTTTTTGAGATAGACACTATTGTATCTTAACCATCGATATGCCGTATTGTATCCCCAGCTGCCATCGTTCATGTCGCCGCTAGTGATCCGCGCGCTGTCCCTGTCGGGGGCGTGTCCGGCGGCGGCGCGCGTCGCGTCCTCGTGGGACGAGCGCGGCGTGTGGCTCGACCTCGACCTGCGGTACGACGGCGGCGCCAGCATCGATATACTCACGCAGATTAACCTTATGAAACTCAAGGAGAAGAGTGAGTGTTGTGTTGTGATTTGTTGGTCAGGTTGTGTAGAATTATTGATCTAAAATAGTTAAGAGTTCTATTCTGCCGTCCTAACTAAGAGTGCAATAAGTCGAGTTTTTGGGCTAATTGATTTAAGGCCTTCAGTAGTTACGGAAATGGTGTTAAATCAATTTGCCCAAAAACTCGACTTATTGCACTCTTCGTTAGGACGGCAGTATTACACAAAATGGCTGGCAACGCATCAGTGATGCCCTTGATGTCGCTGACGTTCATAGCCACTTACCATCAGGTGGATCGTCAGCTCGTTTGTTGGTTGTTTCCGTAAAAGGAATAACGAAATTGAATGGCAATTAAAGTTATTAAAGCTAAAAATGTGAATATTGATCTAAAACACATCAGAAAGATAGCATTCAATACAAATCAAACAAATCATGTCGAGATATTAACTGTATTTAAAACATTTTGTTGATAGACATCACGTTAGAGGACCAATTGCTGACGACACACGAGGACACGTTGGAAGACGAGGCCAGCCTGGGGGCGGACGTGGTCACCGACAAGCAACTCAGAGTAAGTTAGGTTTGATTCACCGTTAGCCGTTGGTTCAAAGTGGGCCCCTGAGAACTCGAGTAATATGACACTAAAGCCCAATGCATACGTAACGAGTTTATTCCCGTACGGAACGGGACGTGAAGTTTTGAAAAAATGTGAATAGTAGAATGTTTTAAAATCATATGGCGCTTCGCATACGGCGTATTAAAAAATACGAATAGTAATAATTATCATCATCCTAATTTTACTTGGTGTCGGTGCAATATGTTTGTCTCTTCCATACTTCCCTATCAGCCGTAATCTCTACGTACTCTTATCTTTCATATCAACTTTCACACAATCTACCCCTGTTTTGCTGTCATTTTTGACACTTTCAAACTTCCTCTCTCATTTCTTAATTTATCCATTCTCGTCCTCCGCACATCCACCTCAATCACCTCCGCGACATACGATACAATCGTCTGTTATCCGTCTTTTTTGTAGCACTTGATAATAATGTGTTGTTGTTGTGTACAGAAGCGCAAGCCAGCGATCTTCGACTCGGACGTGGAGGACTCTGCGGAGTCCAGCAGCGACGACGAGAGCCCGCCCGTGCAGCCCGTCGACAGCGCCGAGAACATACCGCTCTCCGACAACTCGTGAGTACATTACCAGATAATAGTTATACACTATGGGACCAACGTTGACATAAAATACGAATAAAGCCCAATGCATACGTAACGGGTTTTTCCCTTACGGGACGGGACGTGCAGTTTTGGAAACATCGTTTCATAGAAAATTTATACGATAGTGCATACGCAGCGAAATCCCGTGCGTGATGGGAACGGGGCACGCACGTATATTTATGCCCCGTATAAAACTTAGTTTAGTAGGAATTTGTGCTTAAAATAATTGTTTTATATCGCAATGTAAATTGCATAGAGAAACGTGATTTTGATGGGCAAATTCACCCCTTTAAGTATTTCTGCCCTTTAAGTATGTCTGTTATACCATGTATATTGTTAATGAATATCACAGCTTTGTAACGTAATAACTTTGCTCAAATGCTGTCAAAATTATGTATGATTTTAATATTCATTACAGATCTGTTAACACAGAAAGCGGTTCCTCAAAGAAAAAGTTCCTGCGGATGGTGGATAAAATCGCTACTAATAAATATTTTCAACAGGTTAGTATAGCTTGACATTAATTTAACAATGCAGTGATGCTTTGTACTTGTTATAAATAAAATATTAAAAAAAAATCTAGCCTTATGACCTAGCATTAATGCTAACAATGCTATGCTAGCTACATAGCGGCAGTGCGATTTCATGTAGCTCTAGTATTTCAATGTCTTTTAAACCGACTTCAAAGAAAAGAGCAGGTTCTCAATTCGACTATGTTTGTTACCACAGAACTTTCGACTGGGTGAACCGGTTTTGATGATTCTTTTTTTAATCGAAAGCAGGTGCTTGTCATGTGGTCCCACATTTTGAACGAGATCTGACAAGTAGTTTTTGAGTAATTTTGAATTCGGTTATTTTTTGTTAGTAAAATTTAGATTATTTTATCCAACAAACGGACCGTCGCCCTTGAACATCAGTAACACCAAAGGCATCAATAGTAAAGAAAGAAAGAAAGAAAAAATCTAAATGTCTATATTATACTTTTAGGAATCAGAAATGAAATAATTTAAAAAAAAGAAAACATTTATTACGCTATAAAGTAAACCACTCAATTAATCTAAAACTGAATAATAACAAAAAAGTACGTAATCAGTAGCTCGAGCACGAATATTTGCGAGAAAGTATTCGTATGGTTAACGTAAGCAATTTGTATGGCATTTTTTCAAAAGCGCCCCTATCGTGCGTAAATGGTACTAAATCGGCAGCACGAATATTTGCGTCAAACTTGCGTATCGCAAGCGTATCGCCGCGTAACGCTACGTAAGCATTTTGTATGGAAATCGGTAGCACGAGTTTTTTTTGACATACGGACGCTAGCTGGCTAGCGTCATCTTACGAATGTTTTTTCAAGGAGAAATGTTGCGTGAGAAAACTTTCGTATCACTTTTTAGTAGTGAATTTCAGTGTTTTAATTGATTTTAAAACTAAATTGAAGTAAAATTGCAAGAAAAACCTATAATTGAACGTATCTCAATTTATTATTACCTTGTTGCACAATTGATTGGAAGCAGCGGAGTAATTGAATATAGAGTAGTTTCTAAGGAAAAAATAATTTGTTTCAATTAAAATAAGTTTAACATTGTATGACTAATACAATAACTAAAATAAAAATAATATTATGATTGTCATAATATGATGATTGTCTTATTTAATTTGTTTCCAGTGAAATAAATCGCCGAGTAGAATCACTAAATTGCTAGGTGCAATGAAATAGTATTTGAAATTGATATATTCTTAACAATACTTCGTTTTAAAATCTAGTGCAATTAACTTCGTCGTCTTTAAAATCAAACTAAAGAATTATCCTAAAAATCAAGGTAACAAAAACCTGCTACGTGAAGTGATAAATAGGTTTATGTAAAATACAAATGCATTTCCTAATTAATTCATTCTTTCATTAGTATAACAAGATTAGTTTTCTGCTATTAGTAAAATACCTAGAAGCGATTAGAATATACACCAACATCTATGTTAAATAATAAGTCACACTTGAGGCACCAAATAAAAGAAGATAATGAACAATAATATCTTTATTTATTTATTTATTATATTTATTTACCGTACAAAGTAACATACAATATTTCTATTGCACATCATTTTTAACTAAATCACTAATTTTATCGACGTAAATGACGCGCATTCGGTGGCTGATGGTCGTCAGTCGTTCGGCCACAACTTCAGCAATGTAGACAAGAGCTCTATTGTAAAGCGCACACTAAATGAGTTGAAGTTCACTGCATTGCGCGAATCCAAGTTATGATCAAGAATCAACCACTACTTCGTCTTCTTCACCAACTACTCCACGACATCGGAGACCTTCGCGATGTAATGGAGATGAAGTCGAGAAACTTTGTTTATCATATAGGACACTGGGACGTTGTATCCTATATAAAAATAAGTCCTTAATTGATGGGTACTTTTTCATAAACGCCGCAATCACTATTATTAAGTATCACATAGGTATTTGTATGTGTATTTTGAATTACTTTAACTTATAAAATTATAAAATTCACAAAATATTTTGACAACAATAAAACAAATGTAGTACCGCAGATCACTAAAGGCGCCAAACCACAGGTTAGGTAGGGACACAGAGTACTTAAACGGTAGAGATTCAGCTTGACAATGTACGCGTTCGAATACCAAAATTCAAAGAGACACGGAAATATTTTTATTTTTGTAAAATATATCATTAAGTTAATGTAACTTAATGTTAAGTTTATTTTAATTCAAAAGTTAATACAGCTTCATGTAAAAAGTGTGATTTCATAAAGTTTTAATGAAATTTATTTACATAATTATTGTTTTTCAATTTACATGTAACTTTTGAACGCACCATTCATTCGTTCATTCATTCACTTGGTCCCCTTCTTATTTACGATAGGATGACGTCACTTGCGAATTGACGATACTACGACGAAAGTAAGTAAAATAAGACCGTTTTGCATTTAAACAAAACGGTTATTATGTGTGTGTAGAAACACACAGCATTTGTTTGAAGATGCATCTACAGATTTTACCTATAAATAATAAATTCCATACCTTTCCTCTTCGTTATCTGTTACCTTTATCCTTCACTCTCAGCAGTGCGCGGCAAATGTCAACTGCCAAGCCTGACAGTCAATGTCAATTCATAGTCTTCTTGTCAAACCAGCAAGCTCCTTGCTCAAATGCTGTGTGTTTCTACACACACATAATAACCGTTTTGTTTAAATGCAAAACGGTCTTATTATATGTGTTTTCGAAACACACAGCATTTGTTTGAAGACCTGTTTGTTATCTGCTGGTGAAAGGATGCAAACGCTATGTGAATTAAAATAAAACTATCTCTATATAGTCATTTTATAAATCTATTCTGAAAAATAATGAACCCAAAACTTAAATACTTCAAGACTGTTAGGTCTAAATCAAAAAATAAACTTAAATAAACTTAATAACAGATTAACAACCTTCTAGTTAATCTTACAAATCAAAACAATGAGATCAAATGGAAATAATCACAGCACAAGTAATATGAACAAAAAGAATTAAATGTTTATAAAATTATTAACTAATTTGTCATCGCTCTTTTGTTTATTAATATCCACTACTATACGGCAATAAAACTTCTTAAATGTCTGAGAATTTCTCCAATTAGCCCTTTTTAATATTTCCTCTACTGGTCTCTTCTCTAACCAGCTCTTAGAGGCAACAGCTGAACGCACGCTGCCTGGCGAAGCATCTATACCAACTTCTCTAAATATGGTTCTTATCCATCCCGCTATCATGGTCCGAGTAGCTGGTTTAATTGTGCCTCTAATTGAAATAAATAAATTTTTTAAATTTGTTCCTTCAGACCTCCTAGCCTCTGTGGCCTCGATTAATTTCTTTAAATGTCTTACTGGGCACAAATATCCCTCTGGATGTTGCTTTAACAACCAACCAGATTGCCTTCTATCAATATTGTCCGTCTTTGAACCAAATTTTGGCCATAATACTATGTCACTATTGGTATTGTTCATCACAAAACCTTCATCAGATAATTCCAAAAGTGTAAGGTCATGTATTCTACGACCTGAGGCTAGTAATAAAATCATTGCAGTTCTTCTAGATATATCAAAGAGTGTATCTGACATAGGTGTGTCTCTGAGCCAGTCAAAAATTAATTTTGTATCCCAAATATGAATTCTACTGTCTGGAGGTTTCAATAGTGATATGGCCTTTAAAACCTGATGAACAAAGAAATTCTTTGATATGTCCTCGCCACTTGCTGCTGTATATGTAGAAATTGCTGACTTATGTAAAAGAATAGTCCGATATGCTAATTTGTCTTCGAGACATAACTTTGCTAAAAATCTAGCCACATCATTACCATCTGGTGTTCGAGGGCTAACATTGCTGAGCTCACACCATGAAACCCATCGTCTGATAGGGGCCTTATATGTAACCAGGGTTGAATCTCGCCAACTTTTCTTTAGCAGCTCTTTTTCTTCTGGCGACCAATGGGCTACTTGATTGGCCCACCCCCAACTTTCCAGGCCAGAAGCTCCAACTCCTCCACTTGAGGAGGGGGTCTGCCTGTTGTCAGGTCTATCAGGTTGTTGTGCAAATCCTGTATTGGTATTGGCTCTGCTAAGGCTCTCTCCATCAAGTCTGCCAGCCAAAAGCACCGTTTCCAACGTGGAGCTATTACAACGTACACTCCTACTGCTGCATTGAGGTGGCGCAACACCATTGGCATTAGATTGGGCGGCGGAAACACCCAAGCCAGATCGAATTTCCAAGGTCGACTGAAGGCGTCGCAGAAAATGGCTGAGCCATCTCTTGAGTCCCAAGTTACATAACGCTCTACGACTGCGCTTGCCCGTGATGCGAATAGATCGACTTCTGGTACGCCCCAAACTTTGAATACGGCTTCCGAAGCCGGGGGCAACAAGTGCCATTCCGGCACTGGACGGTCTCGGGATAGGCGATCGGCTATGCCGTTGTACCTCCCCGGGAGGTACGCCGCCGACAGGGTGATATTCAGTCGCTCCGTCAGTTCTAGAAGTTTTGACGTAAGATCCAGAAGGGCTAGGGATCTTGTGCCCCCCTCGTTCCTTATGTACGCGAGGAGTGTTACATTGTCTGACTGAACCAAGATGTGTGCATCTCTTAGAAACTTTTGATGATGACTTATGGCACCGAGTACAGCAAACAACTCCTTTAGGTTTGAGTGCCAAGACCTTTGGTGAAGTAACCATGTGCCCCTCACATACGTCCCGTTGAGGTGAGCGCCCCAGCCCGCATCCGATGCGTCTGTGGTTAAAAAATGAGTAATGTCGCTTTTGTGCATGACCACTGTACTGTGGTCTACAGCGCTCTTCCACCAAAGCAGGTCTTGTTGCACTGGGGCAGTTAGGTCTCTTTTTTGCCTCTGTCTTAGAGTGTTGAAGCCCCTTAGAAAACGTTGCATGTGTCTGCAGTGCAAACGCCCTCTTGGAGTGGTCAAGTTTGCGAAGTTCAGGAATCCCAGTAACCTCTGAGCTTCCCGGAGTGTGCAACATCCCTTTTTTAAAATACCTGTTATACTTGTCTTTATCCTTAGAACCTTCTTTGAAGGTAGAGTCATTGTACATGTCTTTGTATTCCACAAAAGACCTAAATACTCCAATTCCTGGGTTGGTTCTGTAACAGACTTCTGGTAATTCACGTGCCAACCTAGTTTGCTCAGAATTTCCAAAGACTCCGAGACTTGATTCTGCAACTTCCGTTGGTCTTGATTTGCCAGGATATAATCGTCCAGATATATCAAAAGTCTTATGCCTCTGGAACGCAATGTCTCTGCGACCCAATTGGACAGGCTGGCGAAAGTCCGGGGGGCTGAACACAGGCCAAAAGGTAAGGCAGTTAGCTGAAGTACCTGATTGTTGTAGTGAATCCTTAAAAATCGACGGTGAGCTTCCAGAATTGGCAGATGGAAGTAAGCCTGTTGAATATCTATTTTTACCATCCAGTCGTCTTGCTGTAGGAATTCGGCTACATCTGTCTGCGACACTAGCTGGAAATGTTTGGTGCCAACGTGTCTGTTCAGTCCTCTCAGGTCGAAAATGGGGCGCACTCCTCCATCCTGCTTCTTTACTAAGAACATTTTGGATAGAAAGCCTGCATTCAAAACTGGGGGTATTTCCAGAATTCCTTTTTCCTTTAGGTCCTGGATCACATTTGTCATTTCTATGGAAGTTTTTGTATTGAAGTTTTTTAATAAAGTTGGAGTTAAATGCTGGAATGGTGGCTTTTTCTTGAACGGTATGCGCCCCTTTGTAATTATGTTTACAATATATTGGTTCGCACCAAGATCCTTCCATGCTTGTACATGATCCTTTAAGCATCCCCCCCTGAAGGCTTGGTGGTTCAACATAATTCGCACCTTTGGTGGAACAAGGGCTCAACTGCACTTTTGTAATTTTACAGGAGAGCCATTTCAAAGTTTTTTTTTTTTGCATTCAGAGTCGTATTATTCGTTTTTTTATTGCTTCAAAGTGTTTGTTCTTTGCATGAGATACGACCCATTTATTTGTGAATATGGCCATGTACTTTGCAGGTGTAAAATATTTTTTTGTTTAATTTTTGTCATTTTACGATTTTTTGTAAGATGTGCCCTTGTTCCACCAAAGGTGCGTATAGTCATTTTTGTTTGGTGGTTTGGTTGCTATTATTCCGGGTTTTTGTGTACTTACGAAAGTTACGTTTCTGAGGTGGCTGTAAATTGTTTTTACCTCTTTGATCGGGTCTATACGTCTTGTTCGTTTGTGAAACATGAAGTCTCTTATCAGATTTGTAACTTAAAGAGGGTCTTTCTCTTTCTGATCCTCTTATTTTAACATATTCTGGCTGGTTAAGCCATGTTTGAGTGCCTCCAAGTGATTGAATAACCGGATATAAAGCCTCCCGACTGAACAGGTACTCTGCGCTAGGGGGAATGTCTTTCAAGGTAGACTTGATCACAGGGCTGTTTATTTCCTTAATAATCCTTGCTCTTCTTATCTCTATGCACTCTGCCCTCCTACCACAGATTATTTGCATGATATTTTCTGAACACTTATGAAGTGGGGAACCCACACCTAAAAGGTTTGACACCTTATCAAACAGAGTTGATGGACTTAACTCAGTCGGGTTTTGTCCAGCCCAGTTAAGTAAATCCTGTAGACCCTGTCTTAGGAGCTCTTGACGGTGTAATTCTACATTAGTTAAACCTGCCAACATGTTTTCTGCAGATTCTAAAAAGTCCTTTGTTTTATTAAAATGGCACAATTCTTCGTTAACTTTAAGTGAGACAAAACCTGGAATAACTGAGTATCCTTGTAATAATGATTTGTAACGCAAACCTTTCCATGCTGGAGTATTAAAATGCTGAAGTTGGTTGACCCTCTCTAGACGCTCTTTTTTAGCAGGAGGAATAATTTTCTTTTCATCAAAATCTGTGTGGATATCACCTAACTGGAAGTTAACCTGGTTACTACACGGGTTAACCAAATATTGAGATGTGCTAGGTTCTCCTACATTACTACGACTAGCAAGAGTTGGGTCCTGGGGAGTCTGAGTCACAGACATAATGTAATTAGGTATTTGTGTCAAATAACCAGAAATATAATTGACCTGATTGATTAACGAATCGATTCGAGGATCAGGTTCTAAACGTCTACTATACTTACGGCGTTTATTTGGTGGTGGTGAGGCGATGCCCAGCTCATCTTCCGAAGATGAGGTGGACTCGCTTTCAGCCCTGGAAGTGCAGGGCTGTTGTCGAGATGTTCGATCTCCGTCCGAAGCATCGACATCCGACTGATCACTAACGCCGCTCTTACTCTTACTATTTTCTTGAATTGCACTCATTTTAACGCGAAAAACACTTCAAAACACCAATTTGAATAGCAAAGCAACACTTTAACACAAAATTTAGACTACAATAACTTAAATTACTGCTTTTTAAACTGAAAGGAAAAAACTTGTATGTATTCGCGGTAAAATCTGCAAACGCTATGAATTGACATTGACTGTCAGGCTTGGCAGTTGACATTTGCCGCGCACTGCTGAGAGTGAAGGATAAAGGTAACAGATAACGAAGAGGAAAGGTATGGAATTTATTATTTACTAGCAATCGCCCTCGCTTCGCTTCGGCAAAAATAGTACGTAGTTTAGTTAACTTACAGAACATACTCTTAACGCAGCATGATTGATCATTAGAACCGCATTACAATGAAAGGTCAATACACCACATAACGTTTCCATATTTTTAGGGTTACTTACCTCAAAAGAAAAAGCACGGTTCCCATAAGATCACTCACTCGCCCGTCTGTTTGTCTGTCTGTCAAAACCTTTTTTCTCAGGAACGCGTGAAGGTAATAACGACGACGACAGTTTTTCAACGGCAAAGTTAAGTTTGTTTCTCAATTCCGTTTATCTTTTCGCTACACAGCTATGTTAGGTTCCACTATATAGTTAAGATAGGTTCAACAACCCTAGCTCGCACTTGGCTGGTTTCTTTTACTTATTATTATTATTTCATCATATTATTTTCTAAATTTTGTGTTTTCTGCTTAACCCATTGCAAATTACATTGAATAAATAGTTTGTATGACGCTGTTTGGCTAATCCATCAGTATTTCACATTATATAAGTAGACTTTAAAAAAAATAAAGTCCTTCTCCAAGGTACAATCAATGTCTATACCCAAACACATCAAGATTGTTTCAGCGGTGCGAGAGAGTTGAGGTTAATTCGATGAGTTATGTGAGAAAGGTAATAAAGGAGGCAACACATTTTCGCATTGTATTTTTCGCATTGTAGTTTTGGCCAATCAATAATTCGGAAAAGGGGAGATATTGCTTCACAGAAATTGAGAAAATTCAGCACTCAGCATTCTCAACACGATGTTCCTGAGGATATTAATAGATACTATTATTACTATTATTATTTCTCCATGGGGTTCGCCTGGATAGCTACCACCCTTGAGCATGAGTTAGCTGCCAAACGACTCGTCGTGTTCCGACTGGGGCTTGAAAGCCAGTTCTTTTGGTCTTTTTCTTCCCTCTTACTTGGCCGGCAACGCATCAGTGCTGCTGATGTCCATGGGCGACAATAGCCACTTACGATCATGTGGATCGTCAGCTCGATTGCCGGCTATTTCCATAAAAAAAACACGAAACACTTAGTTACTTCAAATAACAATCCTAAGCTTGATTTAACACGTCGCAATACGCTTAGTATGTGGAGTATGAGAGATATGTAGAGTTATGTATTTTATTATCAATTGTTCAATTTGTTCAATGTCAACTGTTCGTACAACTAAATTACGATTTTCAATCCCTTCCATGGTGACATATAAAAATACAGAATTTTAGTTGGAGGCCATAAATAGGCAATTCACGGTTTAAAAAAAACTGAAGATAAAAATAGATATTTAGTCAGTTATAGGTCTTTGAATTATTGTAAAAAAATTACTTCGTGCCACATTCTGGCTCTAGCTTGCAAATTAGAAAAAAGACTAAGATATGCATGTATATGAAACAAACAAACAGACAAACAAAAATTGAAAAAAACTCATTTTTCGGTTTTGATATCATGCAAGTAACGATTTACAACATGAAAAATGCAGTTATTTCAGAATCACAGACGGATTCTTAAATTTTTTTTATTTGTAGGTAAAAAAAGAGCTTTGTATTACTAAATTCATAGATGTGAATCAACAAATACAGCGCCATCTAGTGGCCAAGATAGTAATCGTTCGGTTACTCATACAGAATTAATTTGCGTTTTTCCACCACTTCCAAGGTGAAATTAATAAAATGCTGAAATTATATTGGAGCACATAGATACGCAAAATACATGCTCTCGAAAACAAAATAAGAAAACAGATATCCACTCAGTAATAGGGATTTGAATTAATGAAAAAAATTACCTTTAAAGGCATTTTATGGTCTTTCCATGTCATTTAAGTAAAAACTAAGATATGCATGTATTACTCTTTTTGTACGGAGAAAACGTTTTTTATTATTTAAAACAAATCAGCTGACATTTTTTTATTTTTCCATACAAAATATTATCCCTAAGGAACCCTTTGGTTTGGAACCATAAAAAATAGCTTAAATTCTAAGTTGAAGTATTTTCAATGTCTTAGTGAAAGTCGTGTTAAAATTCGTTCAGTGGTTTCAGAGATTTGCGAAGCCAAACAAACAGACAGACAGACAAAAATTTTAAAAACTCATTTTTCGGTGTTGGTATCATGCAAGTAACGATTTGCAACTTGAAAAAATCATTTTCAAAATCACCGTTTAACTCTTCAATTTTATTATTAGTATAGATGAAGAAAAGGTTTTGTAATTTTAAAAGAAATCGAATCTTATTTTATTTTCTCGCTTTGTTATGGAACCCAAAAAATATCCTACAATTTAAGTCGAAGACTCGATATCGTAGTAGAGTCCTGTTGAAATCCTTTCAGTGGTTTCAGAGATAAGTGGCAACAAAGAAACAGACAAACAAAAATTATCAAAAACTCATTTTTCAGTTTTGATATCGTGCAAGTACTATTTACAACATGAAAAATGCAGTTATTTCGGAATCACAGACGGACTCTTCAATTTTATTTATTTGTAGGTAAAAAAGAGGTTTTTATCTATACAGCGCCATCTAGTGGCCAAGATAGTAATCGTTCGGTTACTCATACATAATTAATTTGCGTTTTCCACCACTTCCAAGGTGAAATTAATAAAATCCTGAAATTATATTGGAGCACATAGATACGCAAAAAACATGCTCTTAAAAACAAAATAAGAAAATAGATATCCACTCAGTAATAGGGATTTGAATTATTGAAAAAAATAACCTTTAAAGGCATTTTATTAACCGACGAAAAAAAAGGAGGAGGTTCTCAATTCGACACGTATATTTTTTTTTTTTTTTTTTTGTATGATCACGCAGAAATCGGCACAGGGTGGTCCGATTTGGATGATTCTTTTTTTATTGGATAGGGTATGTCCTGAAGTTGGTCCCATATTTTTTTGAAAATTTTATTCCCACCTTAAAGGTACGAAAATAGGGAATGATTGATTATTCACCCGTTTTTTACCCGGAATTTTTACATGTTAACCCCAATAACTTTGTACTGGATGATCCGATTTCGATGATTCTTTTTTTATTGAATAGTGTATACCTAGAGGTTACTCTTGTTTAGATTTCGAAACAAAATTTTACCCCTATAGGTACGAAAATAGGGGATGATTGATATTTCATCTACTACATTTTTATCTGGTAACTGAATCTATAATTCATAAAATCAATAATTTATTATTAATTATAAGTATTATAGCAACTAAAAATTAAAAAATAATTACTTTTTAACAAAAAATAAAACCAACGAAAAAAAAACTGAAAAGCAAAAAATAAAATAAACCATTCAGTATTATAAATTAAGATCCGAAATTAACAGTAAATGAATAATTTTGAGGCGGTGCCAAACCAATGAAAAAACAAACGGCGAAAAGATGTGCGCCGCGCTGCTGCTGCCGTGTGCATCGCATGCCGCTGCCCTCATAATATTATGAATTTTATGTAATTAATTTTGGTTGTTTGTTTGGCACGGTCTCAAAATTATTCATTTACTGTTAATTTCGGATCTTAATTTATAATACTGAATGGTTTATTTTATTTTTTGCTTTTCAGTTTTTTTTTCGTTGGTTTTATTTTTTGTTAAAAAGTAATTATGGTCTTTCCATGTCATATAAGTAAAAACTAAGATATGCATGTATTACTCTTTTTGTACGGAGAAAACGTTTTTTATTATTTCAAACAAATCAGCTGACATTTTTTTATTTTTCCATACAAAATATCCCTAAGGAACCCTTTGATGTGGAACCATAAAAAATAGCTTAAATGCTAAGTTGAAGTCTTTTCAATATCTTAGTGAAAGTCGTGTTAAAATTCGTTCAGTGGTTTCAGAGATTTGCAAAGCCAAACAAACAGACAGACAGACAAAAATTTTAAAAACTCATTTTTCGGTGTTGGTATCGTGCAAGTAACGATTTGCAATTGAAAAAATCATGTATCAAAATTACAGTTTGACTCTTCAATTTTATTATTAGTATAGATAGGTAAAATCTGTAGATGCATCTTCAAACAAATGCTGTGTGTTTCGAAAACACATATAATAACTTGTGCTGCCAACTAACGTCTAAGTATCGTGAATTCGCCACGGAGACGCTACGAATGTTTTAATAACTCGTGCTCGCTGTACAGAAGAGTAACGCGTTATAACTAAGAATTGTCTAATAGTGATGCACCATAGAGACATTCGATACGAACGAAGGTCGGAACAAGACTGCGCGCGTGCTGCATGGACCGCTCCTTATATCAGTTTTGGCGAGTGAGTCACGCCATCTTTAGGGCTGTTGGCTAATAGTGGGGCTACATTAGCGGGCGAACATTCGAGTCGCGTTGTCGCGATAAAAACTTCGTCAACGGGTATACGCGATATTCTTGTCTACATTAGATCCATGTCGTGTTGGCGCGCTAAACATCGTCCCGTTTCAAAGTATGGACTGCACTGAAAAGACGCCGGTGTAGCCACGCAAGCGAATATTGTCGCGACAAAACCCTTTGATGCGCGCCAGTTTACCGACAGTTTCCCGATAAGCATTTGTCTTCGCACGAATACTACGCGATTCAACGATCTACCCGGCCACACTTATGCGATAACGCGAATCTTCGCCGAATCCCGCTAATGTAGCCGTAGCATAACAATACTATACTACAGGTGACGGACTACAAGTACATAAAGCGCGCGATGGAGGGCCTGTCCAACACGGACATCAAGCTGCAGCTCGAGGTGCAGGGGCTGGAGGGCCGGCTGGCCGTCAACCTGCCGCCGCCGCCGCACGACCGCGTCTGGATCGGGTAACACTCGCACTACACACTACCCACTACCCACTAACACCATATACTATCTTAATATATATAAATTACGTGTCACGTTGTTTGTCCGAGATGGACTCATAAACTACTAAACCGATTTTAATCGAATTTGCACACCGTGTACAGTTTGATCCAACTTGAAAGATAGGATAGCTTACATCTCAAAATAAAATAAAAACTTTTGACAGAACGAAGTCTGTCCGGGCAGCTAGTATACTATACATATTAAGTAGTTAACTAAAATTTAAATGAATAATTTTTAGTGCGCGTCCATACGTAATAATTTAGTAAAGCTCTTTAGTTCATACAATTCTTCACAACGTACTTAATTACTTAAGCATTTTACTAAATTTTAAGTGTCTGTCCAAACGTGTTATGTGATAAGCCCCGCCCACCTTAACAGAAAATAGAAAAATTTCTAAATTACTTGTTTACTTGCGAATTAAATAACTACTAAATTGTCCGTTTACACGTATTAATTTACTTAAAATTTAGTTAACTACTTAATACGTGTAAACCTAACATTCCGTCTCCCCGTCATCAGTTTCCGCACGAACCCGCAACTGTCGCTGCGCGCGCGGCCGGCGGTGGGCGCGCGCACGCTCCGCTTCGCGCACATCTCCAACTGGATCGAGCGCAAGCTGACGCGCGAGTTCGAGAAGGTGCTGGTGCTGCCCAACATGGAGGACATCAGCGTGGACGTCATGACGCCCACGCCGGTCAACTTCGAGTGAGTGGTCAGTGGCGTGCACTGTTTGTATAGATACTATGATAGATAGATAAATAGATACTATGATATGATAGATAGATACTATGATATGATAGAAACTGTGATCTGGCATAAATAAATAAAAAAATTAAAATGTGTGCAATTCACACGTGGTAGAAGTGAAACCTTCAAAATTTTTGTTTTCAAGATAATGAGACGAATGTAAAATTTCGGGAAGATGATAAATGTAGGTTTCACTACTCCACTCCACTCCACTCAACTCAACTCCCCTACCCCTGTACAATGCTTCCTATCTCACTTTAGAATTTATGTGTCTGTCTCTTTTTACTGGACAGTTTCGTTTCATCGAATTTCAAATCACCCCCCTACTAAAGAAGTTTTCACTTCAAAAACCCGACTGCTATCAAAAAAACTATTCGTATTCGATATAATTATGCGTTTAGTTTTATAACTTAACGTAACTATAACTATAACGTAATTATAAAGTATTCTACTAAAATTATAAATGGAAGCTTGTGATCTTTGTTCTCTATTACGCAAAAACTACAGAACGGATTTTCATGAAATTAAGCATACAGACAGACCAGGATCTGGAGTAGGAAATAGAGTAGTTATTATCCCGGAAGACGCTGGCGGAGCGCTAGTTATATGATAATAACTTTTGTTTTCAGATGAACAACGATGCATCGAAGAAACGTTAGTGCAATGAGCTTCGCATTTATTCCTCGACGGATGGAACTGTGAGTACTGTGAGTACCTTCTAGCAGGGTAGATGATTATAGGTGACATATACTGATTATTATCTTTGGAACGTGAACGTTCAATTATCAGTATACAAATTAAGAGTTTTGGTGGCAGTCGGCAATAAGTATTAAAAGGTTTAAATAATTCATTATTTTGGGGTTCTTCGGTTTAAAAAAAATCTATATTGGGTCTCCTTACCATGCAATTCATACTCAATTTTAAATTTTAAGTTTGTGAGTTGGAGTTTGAGAACATTTTGGATCTAATGTACTGAAACCTTAAAGTAAGAAAGACAGAAATCCATGTTATTGAAATCTTAAGTTAATCTTTGAAAAATAAAAATATCCTTCATAACCAAATGTTATAGATGTTTTGGATAAAGATAGTGATTGACACAATTCTATCATTACATTTGATCCCGTCGTATTGCTAACTAGTTAAATAGACTACTATAAATTTAAATATTTCATTTAATCATTTGGATTTTAACGTTATGGAACAATTTTGCTATTAGGGTAAAAAGTCATGGAGCGGTCTTCACTCATATAGAATTAAAAAATGTTAGGTACAAGAATTATATCAAATTTTATAATTATGTAATTTCAAAATGTATGGATATTGGATAGTTGTACTGCCACTGGACTTGTTTGCGTTGAAAATACATATACAATGTATATAAATTAGAGTTTTCAACATACATTATCTATTTGAAGTATTTAATGTACATTTGAGAAATTATAAATGTTAAAAGTATTCTTATCTACTCCAAAATCAAATTATTTTCACATATTTTATCTCTAAATTCTAACGACTAAAAGTATTTTTGTTACTCATAGAATGTATTTGTTATTTGTATTCATAGGAGTAAGAAATGTTAGACTTTATAGGCGTGTTTAGGAAATTATTGTTCTGTTTTTTGTTATTTATCTAGCAGACAATTGCTATATCTCCATTATTTTAATTTTTGTATTCAATCTATGTAATATAACTAAGCATTTCTATTGTAAAACTACACAATTCATCTCCAGACTTTTTACAGTATTTCAAAACGGAAATTTCCTTTTCTTGTATTAAATATTAATTATAAAAAAAAAAATATTATTAAATATTAGGTGTTTTTATGGAGACGTTTCGACATTGAGAGCTGACTGATGGACTTATGACGTTAAAATTAAGTGGAGGATGTATTTTAAATAGAAACGTAAGATCTGGTATGAACATTTGTGATTTTGATTGTATCAATATGAATGAGAAATGGTTCCATCTTAATCACTTGAGCAACACAACCTACCATGGTTATACCATGGTGTCATAAGCCTTCAGGGAACACCTCATGCCTTATAATAACTTACCCATCAACATCACATACATTAAAGTTAACTTATAGCGACTGTAGAACTACCCTCTTCATATCTCTAAGCTTCCAATTAGTTATAATACGAATATTTTGACAATAAATTCACTCTACCCTATCGTTCGTACCTAACTAAAAGTACACAAAATTTGATATTCAATAGTATACAAATAATATAAATTATGTATGTAAAGGGCCGGTTGTAGTGTAAATCTTAGTAAGTGTTATAAATTTTAACATTGTTGATGTTATTATAAAAGCGAGGAGGTTCCAATTTATTAAATAAATTCCTTCTTTGAAACATGTAATTAATACTTTTATATGTGTTATAGAAATTCGTTCGTAGTCAAAAACGTTTTTGACTGCCCTAACAGTTAACACTACCTCTTCAGTTAAAAATATCGATGGCCGGCATTCGTAGTTATGCTCTTTTGACTGTAACACATAAAGAAGTACTCAGACTGCAACGATAACGTATAATACAACAAACATACACACGTAGGTACATACAACTTACATGAAATTATATAGAAGTCCTACAAAACTCGTATGAAGTAAGCTTTTCTGTCTGTCTATTATCATACATGTTTTATAGTAAGTAATTCGAATAGACAATAGAGTAATCTATAATCGCATTTTAATAAGGTTGCCATATTTTACTTCACCTAAAAATGTTCAATTTAATGTTTTTACATGTTTTTGGTGATTATTATCAGTAGACTGATCTGTCTGTAGACTGTCAGTAGACTGTCTTATCACAGTTATGGAGATTGCTTACAGATTCAATATTTGTAGTTAGTTATAGGTATAATTGTAGTGTCAGAATTGCATTACCAATACCAAGTATTAAAGACTACTTTTACTTCTTAAAGGTTAACGCCCCAACTCAGAGTCACTAACGGTTACTTTAATCGCTCCTTAGTAAAGAATCACCATACGTATACAAATTCTGTAGTAAGGAGCGATTTAAGTAACCGTAAGTGACTCTTGAGTTGGGGCGTAAATCTTTTATTTTTAATTATATCGTCATTAAATTTTGAAACGATTCAATTTAGTTCAGTAGTTCAATATTACCTATTCGTTAAAATAGAATTGAAATGCAAATTTCAAATAATCTAATGTATTTATTTTCGCAACAGAACTGATCGATTACAACATTTAAGCTACCAGGAATGGATATAGTATATGCACTGGACTTGAGAGGTTATTACAGTTTTGTGAATTCAGAGAACAATAAAATAACTTCTCTAATAGAGCTTACATTATTCTGGTTTGTTAGTCTTTCTCTGGTATTTGAATTTATGAAAATGTAATATAATAAGCCCTTTTAGCCTTTTTGAATTCTATATTTTAACCGCAATTTCGCTTTGCTCCGAAAACAATTTTAGATTGATTAGATCACTTAATCGCACAACTAAACAGCCATCTATCAAAATTTCATTTAAATTGCATATTATCATCTCATGTTCAATTTATGCTATTTATCAATATCGCTATACGCTATTGCTTGTTAAAATATAATTATAATATGTAACCATTGTGCTAGTATTCATTAATAACTTATGAATTCGTAAAATTTACTAGAGAAATTGTAAAGGCTGAATGTTACTTGCTCATAAATTTCGTATGTATTTGTATGGAACGCAGGCTTAGCGCGCGTTTAAATGATAAAATATCTATAATAAACTGCATTCAACTTCGATTAAAGCCTATAAAATACTAGTTCATTTTAAAATTCAAGGATTGTTCTTATCTCATATTGGACTTGAATAATACCTGTACTGATTTTGAAAAATAATTTGTTTAACAAATACATATATTTGGGAGTAATATTTTTTCTGTAGCTTAAAGGATAATGTCAATAGTCGAGTTGACCTGTTGTTTTGTTCGTTTTTAAAGGTTTTAAAAACATCAGAGTTAATTAAATAAAATAGGTTAAAAGCGTTAGAAATAGAACGTAAAGTTTCATGTCCTACCTAATATTTTGTACTCATCTTTAAGTAAATATTGTTTCTTGTTGATTTGACAGGTCAACAGTGTGTATTTTCTATATTTCTTTGTGAGTGTGTTGAAGTAGGTACACTGTTATTTATATTTTCTCCATCCCTTAATCAATAAACGCCAAAATGTAAAAAAAAACTTTTTACCAATTTTCTTATTAATAAAAATTTTATTCTGCTGGAAAATTTAACTATATTCTGAGCATTTTGGATCGTATAATTTAGATATATTTTGGGTTTTGACTTGTTCTATTGGTAACATGGAATGCGAAGATACATAAATGTTAACATATCACAATTATTTCATTATCTATGTACCTGTTTGAATTATCTCTATTTCAGTATTTAATTTTACTGTATGAGATACGGTGGAATGAGTACCTATTGATCTAATAACGATTTTAAACTGTTCTTTGGTTACAATACAATGCAGTGCAATAATTTTATAGTCTACAATATGTTACATAAGTTGTGATAAATAAAAAACCGGTCAAGTGCGTGCCACGCCACACGCACAGTAGGATTCCATAGTCCTTCGACTATTGCTCATTTAATACTGAAACTATTATTTGTCTAGAAAATGCGAATCACAATAAAATACTACATCCAAAATGATATCTTGATTGCATTGTAACCAAAATAAAGGAAACATACTTTCAATGTTCTTGGTCATTATAAATTAAATCTTAATCGACATTCGTGTAAGATGCTTCAGTTTTTACGTCCCAAGTGGCCAAGCATCCGATTGTGCGATATTTAAATCGAAGTGATTTCGTCGTGAGACTACGGATACGGGCGTAAATAGTCATGAATTCCGATCCATTTTCCTATTGTTTACATGTAAATAAGGCCTCGTTAATTTTTTTTATTTGATTAACTATAACTAATATATTTTTATATGAAAAGGAGTATTTGTTTGTTTTATTTACAACTGTGATCGCAGCAATTGATGTTTTGAGAACCAAAAACAAGTAAACTGTCTATGTATATAGTGTATCAAATTATAACAAGTGTTTATGTGATATTATATATAGTTAAGAGTTAAACCGTGCCGAGTAGTTTTTCTATGTGGTATCAGTTGTGATTTTTTCAATAAACAAATTGCTATATTTATTGGATCTTTTATTTACCGTCCGCTCCGACCAAGGTAAAGACTTATTTAAGTATTCTGCGGGCTGACTTGTAACTGTGTACCTAGTGAATGAACAGAATGAACTAGACTATTGATAGATTTGATTTGCTTGAGAAAGGCGCCATCTATCGACACTGGCGCAGAACTTTACGATATCACACTCGTAAACAGCTTTTTAATTCCATGATGAGTCGACGGATGAATTGAATAAAAAGATGATATAAATTTCAACTATTTTATTTAACAGCTCTTATTGTACATACAATATATCTCCTTATCTAGATAGTATTATTCTTATTCTTTACTATTTACAATAGGCACTTTCATCGTTCTTGTATTCTATATCACATATTGCTACTATATTTAATATTTTGTACAAAATATATTAGTAATTACTTTATTAAATGTACAGTATTACAATAACTATAGATATACTATGTCATATACAATATAAAGCTATTATAAACATAAAATATTTGAGGTCATACATTTAATTAAACAGTAGGTATAGTAAAATAGATTTCTATAGCTTTTAACTGGAAGCACTAAAGCAGTAGGTAGTGTATATAAAATCATAAATATATGTCTTCTAATATATTGTCACTGCATGTTACATTATTATCAAAATTAATCGGTGGTAAAGTTGCATCATATATTTATCGCCTTACTAAACACATTATATTATTCTGTCTGTCTTTCTTTTGAGAGCTAATATATGTAAATAAAAGTGATAAAAACTCCTAGATTCAAAAAAATCACAACATTTTACATTTTTATTAGTGGTGAACAGAATATTACAGTGACATGCTTAAAATTTAAAACATACATAAATTTTAATATATCAAATAGATGTACCGTTTACATTAAAGTACTATGTCATCATTTAAATACCGATAAAAATAACCATTAAAATAAATATATGCTTTAAAGTTAAACTGTAAGATGTTGTTGAAAAAATATGAATTCATATGGATTTAAAAATGATGCTAGTAACATTAATGTTAATAAAAAATATAGTTTTAGTATCGTACCTACATAAAATAAATCCGTATTTTTATACACTATCGAAAAACCCATTATGGAAGCTTGAGGCAATTTTTTTTACAAATATTAATATTATACACACCTAAAATAAATATGTACAGAGTTGAGATCAACATTATTCTAAATAACATAAAGATCTTACAGATTTGGCACTCTGGACCACAATTCAATATATCTACCTATGTATCTACGTTCAATTCATCTTAATCTTCAATTCTACAATTCAATATATCTTAATTTACTTCAACTTTGATACCTGTTAAAATTATACATCAACATTATAATAATTATAAACAAGCTTTGTATGGCAAGCGATGATAATAGAGCTTAATACACAAACAAAAAGGTCTTTTTATACCTTTACATCACAGTCGTATTATATTAATACAAACATAAATTATATTACTTTATGAGCAGATTACTATAATAGAGTAATTTACATGATCAAAATATAAGTCGGTCGGTTGAAATAAATCGGTCAAAATTGATTATGAAACGTCTTTAATTTTTTTAGATATATCCCGACTTCTGAAGTCTCAGCTGTCCTAAAGCCTTTAGAACCCTCCATTGCCCATCGGTTTTCTTTATGCTACATCGGTAACCTTTGCTCTTTACATTACGTATTTCATGTACCTAATCATATAACTACCATAAGCAAAATAGTAATGAAACATTTCAAATGACGTCACTGCTAAGGTTTTGTTAGGAAAAAAGAAGTCCAAGAATTCCGAGATCTCTCAACTGTAAGATTCCTTCGAATCAGTGCGAAATATAACATCAAATAAAATGCGGTGAAGTCACGCAGAACCTTGGAAAAAAAGTTGGAACGATCCCTTTTCCTAAACCTTTCACCATTCAAAAGAATCTCCCCTATATCGTCAATGCTGTAGTAAGAGTTACTTCGTACATCATTACAAAAGTTATGAGTCATTACACACATTAACCTTGCAACCGTCCTAACACTTCAGAGATCTCAATCCTTGAAACTAGATGCTGTAGTAAGCCAACCGTTGGCCAACTCACGCCAACCCTCCACTCCAAGAAAGTCCAAACACTTTTCCAAGTATCCTATCAATGCAGCAAGCAATGCGCAGTACCTTCATCCATCCGTCGTTGCGCCAGCTCCCGCCAGTCGTCCAGTCGCGGCGCGCACACGACCGCGTACCGGCCGAGCCGGCGGCGCGCCATCACGAGGAACTCGCCCGCGCCCGCCGCCGCGCCGCACGCCGCGGGCACGTGCACGTGCGCGTGCAGCGAGCGGCGCGCGCGGGGCCGCGGCCGCGCCCGGGAGGACAGCGCGTTGTCTGTGTCGTATCTGGTGGACAATGCAGATATGGTGTTATTATGTGAACAGACAATGCGGGCAGATGATCATGCAGTATGACTTGCACAGAGCAGAATACCTCGTCACTGTACTTATACTATTATACTTAGACTTGCATGTCCGTGGGCGACCGTTTCCACCTACCGTCAGGTCAACCGAGCTGACGATTCACCTAACATATATATTAAGTAACGACATAATTTAGTTAGACTTATGTACATAGTTACTTAATGTTGTTTATTAAACTTACCTGAAGTATTCATCATCATCATCATCTATTCCGTCGCCGTGGTCGGTGTCAGTGGGCGTGTCGGTGGCGCGGATGAGGTCGGTGACGCGCAGGGTGAGCTGCGTGGTGTCCAGGTCCTCGCGCTGCTCGCTGCCGATGAATATGCCGCGGGATACTGGAACGATGGAGGGTATTGTTAGTACGACCGCGACGTTCAACTTAAGGGAAAACTTTTCGTTTTTAGATAACCGTTTGTTAGGGTTTAAAATTAATAACGAACAATACTGTCATTATTTTCAACAACGAGACATTATTTTGGGAATTCACTTGACTCCGCGGCACCGGCGCCACATTACCTATAAGTATTTCTGTCGATACATCTGGTTTCGAGTTTAATGAAATATTAGGGTTACCTATAGAAAAAACAATAAGGGATCTTGTTGGTGGGTCTTGAGAGAGGAGCGGCCTGGGAGGATATTCTGTCTATTAGACTGGGAAACCAGTAATACGGGTGTTTTACAATCAATCTAAATTATAGAAATAGTTTAAGTCTAGAATTGATTAAGCAAGCCAGCCAGCCAGGGCAGAGAGATTATGTGACAAATAAATGTAAGTAGGTATCTAGTGACGGTAAGTATTGCGGGAATGTGAAAATTACTATTAATAATATTCGTTCATTTAGTTCTTTTTTCGTTGATGTCTAAACTTCAAAAACAAAGGCTATGAACAATTGGTATGGAATTTGTCACTTAAGGTATGTAGGTACAACTCATTCGTTATTCATTGAAACAAATTGATAAAAAATCTATTGAACATTCCGGTGCAAAAACCCTAATGCGGTCGTTACTCAATTAAATCTACACCACATGTTATTATTACTAGCTAGTAATTGCTGACATCATGCGATCTAGGAATAGAAATAGACAAAAAATAAGATCATAGTACTGTGCTACGATTAAGTGCCTACATTTTGGACTTGAAAAACATGGCAGCTAAATAATAATTGTGGTGTATTTATAAAGATATACTTATAAAACGTCGCCAAGTAAAACCTACCTTGCGGGTATCTATTAATTAATAATAATATAATGCTCAATATTTTGGTTTGGCTGGTTGGGTGACTTATATGTAATAGCAAAATTTCATTTTTGTGCTCCAGAGAGGACGGTAAAGTTAGTCCAGGTTTATTAGGTAATATTTTAAACTTTAACTATAATTATAATTTTAATTTATAATTAAATAAGTCGGTTGCAGTTGCCATGAAACAATATACACAGATAGGTACTTAATTTTTTGATGATTTGTTCGAATTACAATAATTATTAGTTTACATCTTCTTTAAAGAGAAACAAGCCTGTGACTCAGTAAAAGCCTAGTGAGAAGCTTTAAAATCGTGGTACCTACTTTGTTATAAGTATTAATCACTGCGTCTCCATTGTCAGAGCGATGGGTTTTTTCAGTCGTGAGTAAGCGCAAACTCTACCGCTTTTTATGTCACGCTTTTGTTTGGAGAAGATAAGTGAATAGATAGTTATTCGGCAAACGGTCGTCAGCCCCCCATTGCCCGAGAGCCGCCGCCATCGCCCGTCCATAATTATAGAGAGAGAGCAAATAACACGATTTTAACATCGCAATCCCAAAAACTTTCCGACTCATAAATAACTTTGCTAATGTCGCGAAACTAGTCATTAGCAGAAATGTACAAAAAATTAAAAAAAAATATTTTAAAATGTGTAATTATAAAACGCTTATTTCAGATAAATACCTAATGCTATAGGTATCAACATAAAAAACTCCAAAACACATTAATCCGTCCCGAAAAAAGTGTAAGCAAAAAGTCGAATGATAAATGCATTTTCGTTCACCGAAATATTAAGCTTCTTATCCCCATGTACGCAGTTAGCCCTTATTCGAGACTCGAGTGACTGGATGCGGTTCAAATATATCAATAATTATTATGTAGCATGACGCACAGAAATCCAACGATACACGCCACAGGCTAATAACTCGGCCGCCCACCTCCCTGCAGGGCGTCACTAGGGACAGGACATTCAAGCTAAAAAGCTATTACTGTTCATCAAACGACTATGAAAAACCCTCGTCGGCTACCCGCTGAGTCGCGTGCCTCCTTACCAGTTCCTGCAGTTGACAAGTTCGCTATTAAGGAGCTAAATTGAATCTAACTAGCCATCCTGCATATGCAGCCGCTTCCGTAAATCAGGACTGGTATGAATTGCATTTTAATCTTCATCCGTTCTTAGAATTTAATGCGCGCTCACTTAGCGGTACCTCGTAAAAGGCTCGCGTCGCTATATCAGATGATTTTTTGCTTTTATCGCTTATTTTTTGTCACGAATGGACTTTAAAATGTTGCGTTAAAAGTGATGATGCAACTTTGGCGAACATCGAATGACAAAATTTTACCAAGGCAGAATAGCGTTTTCGTGTAATAAGGTAAAATTTAATTTGAGGTGCAAGGCATCTCCAGAGACAAATTACCCTGCGGTCGGCTGCTGCACGGAGTTTATTAACGTTTGAGGGCGCAACCGCTTGTTTTCTGCTTACTCATTACATCTGCAATTTCCTCGGTAATATTCTTGATATGTACTCGTACTTTACAACGTGGATGTAGAGGGGATTACGGGCGCTGTGCTTTAGCAAGAACTTGTAAATGACTAGGCGTAGAGTCTATTTGTTTAAGTTTTTATGGTCACATGTACCTACTAGACTAGGGAATGCTGCTTTATGGTACCAGCGACTAAAAATCCTCAAGGAATTATTTTTTCAGTGACAACCATTATGCTGTTGAGTAATGTGTACAAGAGCTCTGAATACAGTGAGCTTGTTACGATAGTAACATTTAATATCATTGTCTGAATATAAAAGAGCACTGCGGCCAAAATTTTTTCAAAAAAGGATTCATTTCTTGATAGGGATGTACGTAGGTACTATTATTTTAAACTTACCGAGATCGCTGGTGCAAAATGCGAGTTCTAATTCTGAGTCTGAGCAAGGCCTGCAGTCAGCCGTGGCGGGATCATAATGTCTTCTGTCCAGGGGCCTGGCTTCATAGCGGAAAGTGGCGACTCTTCTCTTAGTCCCCTCCTCTGGTTCGGCCTCCACGTAGAGCGCGGCTCGACCGTGCCGGCTGCGGAAGCACCTCATCTCCCGAGGGTCGCCATCATCAGGAGCGTATAGCGGCACCAGTCTTCTCGCACCTTCAACGAAGATGCGGGCTGGGAAGCGCTCGGCGGCTACTGAGGAAATGAAACGTTACATTTTTATTTGTATTTCTTTTTGTCGTTAGTTAGATAGTTTGTTAGAATATTTTATTGTTGGTGGTTTGAAATAACACTGATGTTATGACATTACGTTCCAAAATTCCATTATATAAATCATAGACGATTGAATGTTAATGTCTTTTATAACAAAACTAAGGTATTTTCCTCAAACCCACGATCTATAAAACGATTGCAACATTCTGTTTTTTCAACAGATTTATAAATTTAGCTTGCCCTGTTTATTTATTTGTTTGTTTGGGTCAAATCTTGCAAGCCTAATTAGACCTACTTCCACTTATCCTAAGGAGTTGACATTTTATGACCTGTTACTACACACAGGTTTGGCTCCAGCCGAGAGGACTTATCCACAATATTTTTTTTCTTTAGTAGGTATCTACATTAATTAACACTATAAAACAGTCAAGTATTTAGTAACGTGTTTTCTATAAATCTTAAAAACTTACCAGTATCATTAAGATCGAGCGTGTGGAAGAGATCAGGCGGGTCTGGTCGCCTGATGACCCGCACGCAGACCCTGAAGTCTCGCTCGTCGGCCGGCAGCGGAGGCCGGAACAGCAGGCGCAGCGCCCCGCGCGGGTACAGCCACGAGACTCCGCCCTCGCGACACCGCAGGTACACTGGCGTCACGCCACGCTCCGCGCTTGACGTTAGACCACTGGAACAATAAGACACGTTATGTAATGTCTTCAGACTTCAAGAATATTAGGTGGAAAGATAGTGGGATTTACCATTCATGAATTTGATGAAAGTAACAATGTGTTGTCAAGCAATATCTTATTAATGATTTTAAAAAAAATACGAATATCTACGAATTTCGTCATTTGTGAGCAAAGATATTACAGGTCATGTCAACATGTTTTCCTGTAAATTATCAGCTTAGGGAGGTTAATTTTCACTATTTATTTTATTTTAAGCTACTTTATGCGTAGGTATCTCACGTAAATATTTAGAATTTTCCGGAACTAACAAAATCAGAATTCGTTGTTTTTTTGCCCTATTATTATACTACTATATATATCCATTTGTTTTGCAGAATCCCAAAACCTTTACATAATTAAAACTTGGTATTTAACTCTGTACCCACGGACAAAGATGAAAATCATATCTATCAAGCATTTCCACTTCACTGGACCGGCGCGGAATACCGAAAATACGTATAATAAAGGTTGTAAATTCTTATGACTGCCGACTCCCTCATTACATTATTCGAAAGTCGATTCAATCATATTGGCGCTTATTTTAAGGCAACTGATTGGGGAGTGCGACCTGCGTCATCGGCTACCGAAGATGATAATTTAAGTACCTTTTTGGGAATTACGTATTCAGCACACGCCGCGACACGAACTGGGTTGATGCAATTTATTTATACATAGAATCTTTTTTGCATATATTATAAATGTAAATGCTTCTTGCTGCACCCCTTTAAAAAAACTTATCCTTGTATCAAGAAGAAGTACCAATATGTTCCTCCATTGATTAGCGGTCACCCACAGCGCTCTATTCTAAACTCGGTCCATCAGTTACAATTGACAGTTGACACAAGCCATGCATAGGTCTATAATTCAGAGCCAAGGCCTATCGAAAACAGTATCTAGTCTCCTATATAGTTAGGGGACTGGATGCCTAACGAGAAATGGAGATGTTGTTAGTAAGGGCAGGGGGAGTGCGGGCGCGGGGGCTGCGGGGAGATCGGCACGCGATCGAGGTGTCATTCCGGTATCTCGGCTCCAAGTGCTCCCATAAACAAGCCGCGAGCGGACAATTGTATCTTGCATCTCCGGCACGTGGGCCGCAATTCTAGAGTAGCGCCCACGCCTGCCCGCCGCCGCCCGGCCCACTCGCCAACATATACCATAGTCCATAACACTAAAATATACGACCGCTGCCGCACTATAAAACGATGCCTCGAGAGATTTTACATGCTTTGATGCGACACGAATAAAAACACGACAAGCCTTTATGTTCGACGCATTGTATATCCCGCCCGCCTTTCTTTTATTATGCTCACGGGCACAACAACGCTCCGTCTCGTCTCGTCCCAATCTTTACCGGAGTAAATTTTATTATCACGAACGACCCTCGAGTCTCGCCGCATGTCATTAATGTTTTCAATGCACATTGCACACGTCTATAATGCAAGCTAATGTCTTTGCATTATCTCGGCGTAAGACAACATTCAAACTCCCCACGTCCAGTTTATCATGTCAAGTAATGACACAAAAACTGTTAAAATTTACTACTTACGATGTCCATCAATATTATTAATTCCATAAAAAGATGTTTTCCATACCGTCTCGTAATTGCACACTAGATCATTAATCAAGGCGGTCCTAAACTTTTTCTCGTCGCATCTATTTATAAAAGCATGACACTTCATAATTTTAATACCCTCACGTCGTCGTCGTCGGGGGACTTCCTTAATCTGGTCTAATGGGTTCAATCAATGTTGAAATATGTGGATTGTGGACCGATGTTACCGGTCGCAGTCAGACAAGTGGCGCGGGCGGTGTGGTCCGTCGCATCGGGCTGTCGCGACACACGTGGGTTTAACTCGTCGCCACAACCCCTACCAGCCAGGGGTGAACAACCTAATCGTAGCATACATAATGCCGAGAATACGAAGTATGCGACGAGATTATGCGGTTAAACCTGTACCCGGCTAATGAGATGTTTACGTAGTCTGTAACTCTACTAGACTACTCTCTTACATAACGAAAATTAAAACGTAGTAAAGTTACTAAAAGGTGTATGTAGTACAGTTTGGCACAGTTAACACGTTGTTACGGTGTTTTTAATGTAACGTTTAACCGTGGACATGATTTACAGTGGAGTTTGAGGCAGTTAATTTTTTCGACGCCGCAGCCCTAGCCGACACCGTCGCGTTATCGGCGCGCGCTAAATAAACACGCACAAAAACACTAGCGACATAAAAACCGCATACGCTTTTTGTCCCCAAAACATAAGAAAAACCTTGAGGGGTGTTAACGGCGTACACTGTTCCGCGTATAGAGCCGTTTTTTGTATAAACCGAAAAATATTTCTTTTATGAATTCCTTATTCCTAAACTGGTATTAATTGTCATCTAATGTGTCGTGTTTCGGTGCTTCTCGTTAATTAGCGAAAAAGGTTTTCTGTGTTTCAATATACATTCAACCGATTCCATAACGCCTTGACTCTTGTTATTTTTTAAGCAAATAAAAGTCTACAGGTAAAATTGTAGAGACTTTATTTAGTGAATTACCATCCATTGTTAGAATACGACACAAGATTATCAGATAGCAGGAATATTTGTACCACGTCTTTAAACATACAAAAAAGAAAAAGCGAATCAAATTTAACGCAATCTTTGGCCATTACGAGCGAATGACGCGGCGCCGATACCGCACTAAAAGGTTCTAATGTTCTAACGTAGGCGCTTTTATGTCGAAACATCTTTTTATACGTGGTCGCTAGAAACAATTCCGGCTTTATCGCTCCTAGTCCAGTGCCCACACATCGCAAGACAAGCTATTTCTCATCTAATGAAAAAGGTACGTTTTTTGTATTCGACTTGTGAATATGTCCCGATGTCAACGTGAGTTACCCATTAAAAGCCCTGGAATTAATCAATCTGTTTACAATTCGGCAGTGAAGTGTGATGCCCGGTTTACCTTAAATAATTTTATAGTTGCCTATAAAAAAGCAAAACGAAAATGCGAGATTATTCTAATACAATTCAAACAGCTATAAATATTAACAGCTTATTGATTGATGTCTACCCACAATCAGGATAAAAACCTTTGTGATTTTACGATCGTTTTATATCGGCTCTACATAATAAACTTTTAACATATTACTGTCAAAATATCGATCCAATGCGCGACAAAGCTCAAGCTAAGATATTTAATATGAGATAATTTGAATGTCTTTACTTATAATATTGGAATCCGACCAGTTATGTAAATGTGGCGTATGAGTGATACGTTTGTGGGCTAGCTGTGGGCATGGACGATCTTTTGTTCGTAGAAACAACAAAATTAGCTAAGTATTTGTAACGGTAATACGGCGAGATCAGCTCATTATGCTACAAAATATGAATTGTTATTAATATCTGCGTAGAAAGTTCGTTAGCGTACCCATAAAGCTTTATCTCTGTCACAACAATCGTCTATAATAAAATAAACGTGTATCTCTTCTACGAAGTCTTATTTATTCTCGCCCAAACCTGGGCCGAGATAACAATGACGCGTACGTTCAACTTTCATCTAGTTTAGGGTTGACAGCCTATTATTAAGATCTAATATCTAATATCAAATATTACGTATGTTAAGATTGCTTCAAATATTCAAAGCAAAAATGTCTTATTATAGCCACACTTTTGTGTTCTGATTTTAATACTTGAATCTACTTGTACTAAATATCTGTCTTTTGATGTTAGGCAATATTTAAACGAAGGTTTTTTTATTGTTACAGAATGGATACACTCGTAGGTACCATCACTTCAAACTTTTAATCCTTTATACAGCCAAACATGCGAAAACAACTTTAATCTTACCTAAAACCTAAATAATATGAGCAACGACGGCAACCATTCACCCAACTGTAACTGTAAGTAACTTAGTACTCAGTTTCAGTATTTCCAAGTCTTACAAGATCAATAATAGGTACAAAGTCGTGATTTCCGTACAATCAGCCATCACAAAGCCGTTCCTATTCCGTCAGCCCTGCGGTTGACACGAGCCGCGCCGCGCCTATCGGCCCACGCGCCGGTAGCCATTACCATACTCGATAGCATCGCCAGAACCTGGTTTAGCAGTACAGGGAAATGTCTGTTATGTTCTTGACCTTGTGATGTAAGTTAACGCCATCAGCAACGCTTTATCAACCGTCGAATCTTAGGACAAAACAGCAACATACATACAAGTAACAAAAATGTGTCTTTACCTTTAATTTGTAGTTTAGAATCTAACGCCCCAACTCAAAGTCACTAACGGTTACTTAAATCGCTCCTTAGTACAGAATTTGTATGGTGATTCTTTACTAAGGAGCGATTGAAGTAAACGTTAGTGACTCGGAGTTGGAACGTAAATGACACATCAATACTTAAAATATTGTTTGAATTATTAAAATATGAATAAGAATAACGAATCAGACCGTAACGTATCCGTATTGAATTTCAAGTTAGAATGTTTATTTATAGTAGGCAAGTTGTTGAACAGGAAAGGGAAACAATATTTCATATAATTTAGATAGCTCGTTGCGTTCAACAATGCACACTAGAACCGCCGGCCGCTACAATTTCAGTCGCTTGTCGCCGCGCCGCACACACCCAAGCGGGTACAACGGCCAAGATTTATAAGCTTTCAAGCTCACCCACACACAGCTTTTAAGCCTCCACTCACGCGCACAAACACCTCTCGTTTTTTGTTTCTAGGTCAGCGCCGACCAGAGATGTAAGATTGCTAGAATAGCGGCCGGCGAATATCTGTAGTTCCGTGATCTGTTTTGTTCTGCTGTGGCTGGTCATTCCGCTAATTCTATACTACTCGCTACAGTGAAACGGCCATTGTTGCTAAAACACTGCGCGTAAGAAATTCAAACAGTGTTCTCAGACTTCTCGATAGTCCAAACATAAATATTATTACACTCCCGTAACACTCCCGTATGATGGACCAATGAAAAAAGACAAGAAAAGGGAAAAAAATAAAAAATACGTAAAATACGAGACATGAGTGCCCAATTTATTGTAAGTGTCAAACCATGTATGCAGGATTTCCGTAAGACAATGGGCCATGTTATAGGTATGGTGGTACGTCTGAGAGGCATTCGGACAATGGCCGGGGCGGACGCCCCGCGCCGCGGGCGAAGTCTCATCGCACGTGCGTGCCCATTGTATTCATACGCTATAAACCTGAGCACAATAGGGCTCCAGACGGACAACTCATGGTTCCAAATGCATCTCGGCTTTAATATTTGATACAGGCGATCGAGTTACATATTGGGGATAAAAGGATCGTCTTTTTGGCTTTATTGCAACCTAATTGAATATCCTTATGAAGGGCGAACGTAGTTTTAATCTTATATATTAATTAGTAAAACGTCGCTGGTGTTTTTGGACTAGGTGGACTAGGTTACAGTCCAGGGATCTAGAATTGAAGAAACCTGACCCCTAGGCCTTGTTCAGCTGTGTGCACAATAGCTAAAGAAAGTTGTCACGGACTCAAATGTGGGAAGGAGCCTTTACTTAATTCTTAGACAAAGAGTCTGCGTCTCTACATCTTGTCTACGCAATATATTTTAATGTAGAATCGAGTCAATTAAAAAAGCAAGATAATCCAACCAAAGTATATTAAAGAACGAGTATCAAAGTACTGTACTAGTACCAGTACTAGCATGATAAAGGTATTACACAACGATTCGTGTGAGATGAAAGCGGCTGGCGCAGCGCGTGACCGCCAGACGCATAATGACTTCGGTGTCCCTACAGCGTTGCATAATTGATTCCTAGACACAATGCCTTTCTACTATTAAATATAAATTCACGTATAATACTGTATGTCACATTTAAGATTATTTTATAATAGCACATAATCACGAGATAATTAATTTATTGCAGCCTTTGATGATTCAAGTACATATGCTATGCTATGACCGTCCTTATAAGCTAGACTAATGTAAAACGAATTACAGCTATAAAACTTTTTTAAAGCTGTTATGTCCATTTGATTGGTTTTCTGCAAAGGTAATTAAACAAAACGATAATAACTCATTTCCTGTCCTGAAATGAAAGTCCATAGACTATTGATAGTCCTAAAACCAATAAACGCATTTCAAAAGCAAGTTATTTGTCTAAAAATACAATTTTTTAATTGATCCCAAATAACTTTTAAAACACCAGAAAACAAAAGCATATGCATATCTTTTAATACCAATTCTGTAGTTGTACTAGCCGTAATTGTGTACAGATTATAAACTTTACAATTCAAGCCGTACAAGGTTACGTGTTTAGATTGCGGCTATTGCGAGCCGCAGCGCGCATGCAGTACAGCTTCCTTAATCTTACTGGACGATAGATTGCTTTGCTCGCTACGATGTTGATAGGCAAACTGAACTATACACGTATACCATAACCTAAACATAGTACCTACCTAGTTTGTACTTGACCTAAGGATGTGCCAAATCAACTTTGTTAGACCCTTTTGTAGGGTACCTTTGTATTGTACTTACCTTTCAAAGCTGTCAGCACTACATCTAATCAACTGACGAATTATTTTAATTGTTAATTATAACTTTTAAGCTCTTTAAATAACCTACTTTTATTTACTTCACCTAACACTAGATACAATTCAATCAAGATTTCATCTTATTGATACGAATTAATTTCTGTATCTCGATAAATATGTCACTAATACTAAACAACGACAATGCAATCATCAAAATAGAGTCTTATATTTGGCATGTGCAGTATTTTTGTGAAGTTGTAAGATTTCATAAGTGTTTACAAATAGGCCAAAGTAGGAACCCTACTACGTAGGCGTATTTATTTCTCTAAAAATAAATTTAGTTTTAATTTAATTTCATTTATTTATTTCAATTCAGCCCACGTAACTCATCATTCTATGACTCATGTGTCAGTTTTTATAAATAAATCGATAAATCTATGAATTATAGATAGGAGCAGCCAGACATCCCTAGTCCTGCTCGGTCCAGTGGTGATTCGTCCTGATTGTTTAATGGAGGCCTCTCGTGCGCGCGTGGGCGCCCCTCTGTCACCATCTCGAGTCTCGACACACGTAGTAAATGTATCTGCACCTCACAAATCATCTCTATCTACCAACAAAAATAACAGAATCGAACTATCTACGAATACAAGTATATCATTAGTAACAGATTATGTCGGATATGATCGATTCCGAGTTCCGACATTTTTTTCCGACGTTTTCTAATCAGACAGAAAACGAATGTTTGTTTTTGAAATGGTTTCCTTTTCACAAGAAGATATAACATAGTTAATCATTTAAATGTGTAACTACAATTTGAAAAAAATAATCTTCAAGCTGGATTGATCTTAGTCCTCCGCATACGAGAAAAAACTTCAAACCACTAAAATATGTCTGTTTTGGGTAGTAATCATTCATACTCATAATTATCTTCAATTTACAAACAATACTAAAACGTTTGACTAATGCACAAACAACTTCTCTCATTACCGGTTCATGAAAATGTCCTTATACTCCTTCTCCTCAGCAACAACTACACCGAGAAGTAATTCAACCTAGCTCTACTTCATCTTTGACCTTTATAAAATGGTGCATGAAATCATCGAGGTAATAAAATCAGGAGCAGTCTAGAGCCATCTGGCTAAATTGGTAAACACGCATTCCCATCTTCTTAATAAATGAAGTCTTAAGGTCATATGAGACACACGTGTAGATACTTTGAGCATAGAATGAATATAAAATACGTCTTCTAAGACATCTTGGCTTTAGAGGGATGGATTGTCTACTCGGTTCATGATGAGAGGTATAGATTCTAGCGTATTATTGTATTGTATATTTATAACTACTGAAAGGATGATTTTTTTCTCTCAATAGCTGACTAATGAGTAGGTGAACTATCCTCATGCACTCAGTAACTCAGCAGCGAAAGAAACAACCACGTTGCTGGATAAGGATGAAGCAGAATAAGGAAAAACACTTATCAATGAGTCATGTCGTGAACATGATCCATGTAACTGGGTCGAAATTTCGGTATAAAATCATCTTGAGTTCCGTTTGCATTTAAAACACTTGTCAATATGTTTGACAAGATGATCTTAATGATAAATGGTCGATAAATATAAAAAAAATTAAAAGGTGTCTGACAGTAAAATACAAGGTAAAAAAAGGCAGCCTAGTAGCCAGCCTAGTAAATCTCTAGTAGCGAGAAAAAATATTTTTTAGACTGAATCCACATGGAATCCACCGATATGACTAAACAGTACAGTAAACACACTCAACTCATTTCGTACGACGCGACGTGACTAAGCCACTCATTAGACCGTAACATTCCTTAATTGGTGCCTCGAGTGAAGTCCTGAGTCCTGACGTATAATGACAATGTATGAAGCTATGAGACGTGATGCATGAACACCTGCGTATGAGTGGTGCAATGCGTTCCTATATCATAAACATGGAATCTTTTAATTGTTAATGATTATTTAAATGATGATTATGAGCTACACGTTATAATGTAGCGTAGATATCGTAGGTTATCCCAGAAGAACAATAAATACATCAGGTATACAATACGGCTGAATTTAAATAAGAATTTAAATGTACTGTCTTACCCAAATAACACAAGTCTAAATTGAAATATAATACGTAAGTAAGTACTCTTAAAAGCGTTATACATTAGTCAGAGGCTCTCGACAAAAAATGTTTTAGTAATAAATAACATGGTTGAACGGGTGAATTCGGAGTGCGCATGTGTAGTGCGGTGGGCGCGGTGGCTGCGTCAATGACGCCAGCGCGGCACATGTGATGCTCCCAGGCCCAGCAGCATGTAAATAAACCTTGAGAAGTAATATCCCAGGATATTAGAAAATTATTAGCTCGCTTATCTATCCCATATGTACAAAGGATAAGTATTTATTTGTTTCTCTTCCTTCTATTGTGTGAAATCATCAGTAAAAATAATAAATATTTTACGTCGCGCCGCATTGACTTAATTATGATATATAGTTATAATCGGCAATACGAAAATAATGCCAATACCAAAGTATGATTATCAAAATATTTTAACCATTTTATTGAAATATGTATATGTAAATAAATACAAACTTGGATAAAGCACCCACCTACATAAAATGTATCATACTTATTTAAGGAAAACTATCACTTCACTGAACATTATTTCACCTATGTAGTTACTAGGTACCTAGCTAAGCTACTTCTTAACTAAGACTGAAGTTGACTGAACTGAATACTATTATGCTGTAAAATCTGTTTTATCAGTGATTTCAGTGAATGTAATCAGTAATTATAATCTCTGTTGTGGTTAAAACTATGGCACTAAAACTACGAGGAATGTATGCCCTAATCGATGTTTACCTACTTAACACATTTTAGCGTAACCGCTAACTAATTGACTTACTAACCATACATATTACCATACTCGTATCTCTAAGGCTGCCTGCTAATTTAGCACACTTACAACTTTTATTAAATGCCGAGTGCTTCGAAAAAGAAGAATATGTAAAAACAAAAAATAAAACAAAAGGTGACTCGTTCACCGCTTACGTATAATTTTACAGGCATGTAATTAGGGTGCCGGCGACAACATGGTACATGGCTACATGCTTTGATGATTGCCTAGCCTTTTTACAAGAATTCAGCAGTTTATATAAAAATATAAGCAGCTACCGCGTTTATGATTGCTCTAAATGACGCACTTAAATGCGCACTTTCATAAAAATTTGTTCTCTATTAAAATTCAGTATGTTTTTGCGTCCAACCGAACTCAAAGGTGCGGCAAAAGTGAAAACTCTTGCAAAATCTTATCAACGTTAAATAGGGGATAAGTTTTGTATAAATAATTTTGGCAGACATGCAAATACAGAAAAGAAAGAACTTGCGGATCGCATGGGAAAATGGAATGATAAGGAATAATTTGATAGGAGGTATCGTCAGGCGATCACATGCTTTCACGCATTGGCGTGGGAATGATTTGCGTTGATCCAGTGTTATCCCACACTTGTAAATCTCTGATAAATCATATTTTATGATATTGACATAAATTTATCTTTATTTTTCGTGTTATTTCTCCATAGCTTCAAAGTCTACACAGTGTGTAGCTACATGGCCACTGTATCATACTAATAATTTCTGTCATAAAAATCACTGGTAGTTGTATCATGTATCAGATGAAGAAGTGTAATGTAAATGATGCAATTGTTACGATGCAATTGCAGGCTTAACTGATTTAGGTGCTCCATAAATTGATGAAATAAGCGACAATAAAATTAAAGGAATATAAAAATCGGCTATTAGTTACTACCAATGATTTAATAATGATTAATTTCTTTTATACAGAAATTGAAAAACTGAGTTTTGAATTTATGATTTAAACTCGAGTTTTAGAATATTAGCTACATATAGGATCGTATAAATTAAAAAAATTACCTTTTCTAACTATCTAGGCACAGAGTACTTAATGTATCTAGGTTATTCTATTTTGATAGTGTTATTAGATAAGATGATGGAGCAGAGAAGAACACGATAACAACATTTCACACAGCCTGTCGCTGGACACTTGTCATGTCACCATCACACGTCATCGTGCCACTATAGACAGTTGTGTCACAAGATATGTCGAAAGTTGTTTATTTAAAATGCAGGTGCGTCTCATCAAACATAGGTAAGTTGATGTTAGAGTATATTATCGGGACCGTTTCAATAATGTGGTTATAATACATATACTAGCGTTCTGACGTCGGATTTGCACGTTTTTTCCGGGATAATAAGTACCCTATACCTTATTATCATGATCTAGGGTACTTAGTATTTACCTACCTGTGTGCAAAATTTCATGAAAATCCTTTCATTACTTTTTGCGTGAAAGAGCAACAAATATCCATACAAACTTTACCATTTATATTATTAGGACTTTCACAGTTACAAGTTACAAGGCGATACAGTTACATAAATCGTTATCGAGTTAAAATCGATCGAGTTTTTAAACGCATTGGAAAATCTCAAACTCGCGAAGCCACGACGATTCGAATCGATATGTATCTCGCTCGAATGTAACCTGACATAATTTTATTTTGTTTATAATATTTGCTTGCATTGAGGTTGGTTGTTTTTATATTAATGATAAATAATAAAAGAAATAAATTGAAAAGCATGCGTATAAATACATATCGTTTAGATTAGGACCAGGTGTTGGTGATCCAAGATGTTAGGAGTACGCGGCCGTGATTTTCGGCGTGAAAACAATTTGAAATCTCCACGCAAGGCAATGTATGATAAACATGTGGTGAATGTCAATACACTGGGCCATAGCGCCCATAGCCCGCATGGACTGTTCTCACGCAGGATCGCATGCGGAATACGCAAGCTGCGTGAGAATCGGCCGTGCGGTTTGCGATGTGAATACTAAACCGTCACTTACATTTTCGTTGCCCTACATTATTTTCGTAGGTCCACTTTTCATAGGTCTAGGTTGAATGAACTATAAAGTTTGTAAATTGTTTTAAAAGCAAAGCAACAACCCATAATTGTCCCACTGCTGGGCTCGGGGTCTCCTCTCACAATGTGAGGGGTATTAGGCCATAGTCTACCACGCTGGCCAAGTGCGGATTGGTAGACTTCACACACCTTCGAGAACTTTATAGAGAACTCTCCGGTGTGCAGGTTTCCTCACGATGTTTTCCTTCACCGAAGCAAGTGATAATTAACTTGTAATACGCACATAATATTTGAAAATTAGAGGTGCGTGCCAGGGTTTGAACTCGGGCCCCTTCGTTCGGGAGACCAACGTTCTACCGCTAGGCTATCACTGCTATAATTGTTTTAAGGTTTTACGAATGTAGAAATATTTTTGATGTCAAATATGATTTGAATTCAAATACATAATAAAGAATAATTTATAAATAGAACATAAAATATTTTCTAACAAATAATAATAGATGTCGCTACAAATTTATACTGTGAATCACGCTGGTGAGATTCTTTGTAAATTATATAAGTATTCGGCCTAGTGTCAGTAATAAATGAGAAAGTTTACCTGCACATAGTCGTACTTATTGTTAGTAAATAGTAGCTAACCTACTTCCGTGGTAATAATGTCCGTCGGGGATTGAATCGGGTTTTTACATGGTCCTTCGAGCCGGATCATTGCCGGCAGTCAGTGTAGTGTTCAAGACCGGATCTGTGGAACTTACCGGAAGTCGGTATTCAATTACGGATTTCGGGGAATTTCGATCTGTTTTTTTTTGGGACTCGGTCGATCAACCGGGGTCTCCGGCAGAGTCCTCGTCACGTGAGTGGAGTACCACCGCGAGTAGCGTCACGCGATTGAAGTACCACGCGAGTGAAGTATCTCGCGAGTGGAGTGTCACGCGAGTGTTGTCTCATCAGCAAAGTGAAAGAGTGTGGAGGAATCTGTCAGGCCGCCGACCTGACGGACGCGGATAGTGGTACGGATAAACAACCAGGAGAGTTGCCGACCACACGTTGCAGAGGTGCCGCAACGTAGAGCCACGGAAGGGGTGTGACATAAATGTCATGTCACAAGGTGAAGTGCAGTGTATCAGTGAGTAATTTCTCCAAACTTTTTGAGTAACAATTTGAACGTGGAACTTTAAACTTGAACTTTTAATTTGAATTTTTGAAATTTTAAACTGTCATTGTGTTTGGGAACTTCTTCCTATTTTGAATTTTGTCTTGCATACTTGAACTTTTAATTTGAACTTTTGAATTTATAAACTGTCATTTTTCGTGTTTGAGAACTTTATCATATTTTGAATTTTATCTTTGCAATTGGAACTTAGAATAACTTTTTAAAATTTTGTTTACATTTTTTGAACTTTGAAATTTTTTGGATCAGAATGGAGGCTTTAATTAATTTACAACTAGATTTGCTATCAAGAATATACAGAACTCATACTACTTTTAAAAAATCTCCAAAAGATAGAATTACCAAGGAATACCTTGAAGGGAGATTAGAGATTCTTGATGCATTGTGGTTAAAGTTCACAGAAGGACATAATGAATTAATCTCCAAGTATTCTGCAAAAGATTTAAAAGTTTCAAATTACAATAAAGATGAAATATATGATAAAACTGAAGATATGTTCATAGAATATAAAAGTGACTTAAAGCAAAAATATTCTATGTTGTCTAACACACAAGTTGAACAAACTAAGTCAACTAATATTATTAGCATGAGTCAAAGTCACGTAAAATTGCCTAAAATTAGTATTCCAACCTTTTCTGGAAACTATTCCGAATGGTCTTCATTCCAGGATTTATTTTCTTCACTTATAAAAAATAATAATACGTTGAGTAATGTACAAAAATTGCATTATCTTAAATGTTCATTGGTTGGTGAAGCCGAACAACTAATCAGACATATTCCTATACAGGAATCCAATTTTGACCGATGTTGGGAATTGTTGACTGAACGTTACAATAATAAAAGATATGTTTCTCATCATGTTTTAAAATGCTTGCTTAGTCAAAAGAATTTGTTGTCTGAATCGGCAAATGGGTTAAAGGAACTTATTAATACAACCAACGACTGTTTGGCTTCACTGAACAATATAGGTATTGATACAACCAGTTGGGATATTATGATAATACACATCCTGACACTAAAATTGGATGCAGAGACTAGACGTCAGTGGGAATTTCATGTAACAAAACCTAACAATGATTTGCCCACATATAATGATTTCAAAGAATTTTTGACTAATCGATTTCGGGCCATTGAATTTTTAGGTAACAAACCGGCTTTGCGATACAATGAACCATCTAAATCTTTGCATGCTAATAGTGTCAATGATGTCGTTTGTCCACACTGCAAATCTAATCACAAATTGTCTTTGTGTAAAGATTTTTGTAACTTATCAATTGACTTGCGTCGCAACTTTGCGTTACAAAATAATATTTGTTTCATTTGTATGGGTAACAATCATTCGGCAAAAAATTGTAGGTCTAATTTGAAATGTCGCAAATGCAATCGAAGACATCACGTTCTACTACATTTCAATGACAGTTATAATTCTGATGAAAAGAACAATGAAACCAGTGGATGTACTGTAACTGCTTCAGAAGCAAGCACATCCGACTCAACGCAAATGGTCTCCTGTTTTTCTACGGACAAGGTAAAACAACAGGTCTTACTCGCCACTGCGCTTGTGAAGGCCATGTCCCGAAATGGAGAAGGTTATGATCTTCGGGCACTGCTCGATCAAGGGTCGCAGTCTTCCTTTATTACCGAATCAACAGTTCAGTACTTAGGATTGAGGAAGATGTCAGCAAGGAATATAGTAACTGGTCTGGGAGGAAACAAGAATATTGTATCGAAGGCAATGGTACACTTCAATGTAATGTCCCGGACTGATGCTAACGTAGTCATACCGGTGAAGGCATATGTGATCAAAAACATAACATCTTTTCTTCCAACAAGAAAAGTGGAGACGTTGGAATGGGAAGAAATTAAGAATTTGGTGTTGGCTGATCCAGACCTCTTTACACCCAATCGCATTGACCTTCTGCTGGGCGCAGAAGTATATAGTCAGATACTTCAAGAAGGAGTGAAGAAAAGTCAAGGTGGTACACTGGTAGCACAAGCCACCAGTCTTGGATGGATATTGTCAGGAGTGGTAAAGTCAACAGCCGATTCCTCTCCATATATCCAAGTGATGCATTGCCGCGCAGTAGATAATGAAATGTCAAAAAGATTCTGTGAGTTAGAATCTGACATACAACATCCCAAAGAAAAGATATTTACGGAGGAAGAAAACAGATGCAAAAGATACTTTGAGACGACGCGAAAGGATAACAATAGCAGATATATTGTACGTCTTCCTTTCAGGAATGGGACTCCTGAAGTGACAGATTCCAGGATAATATCAGAAATAAAGTTGAAGTCTTTGGAAAATAGACTAGATAAAGATAGATCATATAGAAGATATCGGTACAAATGGACAAACCATAATTTTCAACCTGCCATTGGAGATGTAGTAGGTAGTTAAAAAGGAGGATAACTTATCTCCGTGTCAGTGGTTATATGGTCGAATTATTGATACTCATCCTGTAGACGATAAAATATCTGTAATTTTACCAGTAGAAAAATAAGAATATAAATTGTATTTAATTCAAAACTTAAGTTGTTATTTTGTTCTATTAATTGTTTTTTTTTGTGGTACATTTTATTTAGTTTTCAATTTTCAATTAACTATTTAATGTAATGTATCCAATTGTTAATATTATGTTTTTGCTAGGAAAAGGCAAATTTCAACTTGCCTTTTGGCTGGCAGTATGTAGAAATATTTTTGATGTCAAATATGATTTGAATTCAAATACATAATAAAGAATAATTTATAAATAGAACATAAAATATTTTCTAACAAATAATAATAGATGTCGCTACAAATTTATACTGTGAATCACGCTGGTGAGATTCTTTGTAAATTATATAAGTATTCGGCCTAGTGTCAGTAATAAATGAGAAAGTTTACCTGCACATAGTCGTACTTATTGTTAGTAAATAGTAGCTAACCTACTTCCGTGGTAATAATGTCCGTCGGGGATTGAATCGGGTTTTTACAACGAAAATAGCCTAAAATAGATAGCAGACACGCAATCTGAATGAATCTGTTTTGCAGATGTCTAGAGATAAGAAAATGTTTTATTGTATTAAGGAAATATTTATTGTCTTTTTAAAGAACTTTTTCAATTTAAATTTAATCGATTTTTTAATAGAAACATTGTCTTACATTGCTTCTTAATCATTAATCGAGAGTCATTATGTGATGCGACACTACAAAGCAAACAGATATACATTCATTACATAAAATCAACACCGGATAATAACACTACCTGAAATAAAACATTATAAAGAGTTAGAATAATAAACATAAATTTATGTAGAGTGCGTAAACAATATTTCGTTCAAAAGACATCAACGCACTAACAAAAACATTAACGTAATTAATTAAATACACTTCCACTTATTAACGAGTGGTAAACGCCTGAAAATATTTTGTTAAGTTTCACTAGTGTAGTAATGTAGATGGCAGGAAAAGTTTTATCTTTTTAGTATTTGTATATTATACCTAGGTTTACTGTACTCCCATCGGGTCCTAATACCCAGAGAATGCGACATTTAAAATAATTTCAAATACACCGTTCAACTCAACACACTAACAAAAATAAAAGTAGATAACGCTCATACTAAACGCGTTAAAGACAAGCTTTAACCAAAAGAAAGAACATTACCCTGGTTTACAGTTCTGTTCCTTTATCTCCCGCCCGGGCCGCGGTCCGTTTATCATTTTGTTGTTATCATTGTGTTGTTATCGCCGCAGCAATCCGGACCAGTCGCTATTTACCCCGGCTTGTGCCGCGCTGCGCTACCCAGAAACAGATTGTAAAGCAAGTCTTATTAAATTCATAGTTGTCTCTAATGGCGCTTGGCACAGAACGCGTCCAAGAAATGTCTCAGTAACTGCTTTTGTAATTTATCTTGACTTTCTACGAATTTAATCTTGAATGAAAGTTATAAGAATTTACTATAATAACTTAGTTAACCTTATTCGGAATCTTCGCAAATTTTAGTTTTTTTTTTTTGCATTTGCAATTTTTTTTAAATGCATACCTACTCGAAATAAAAAAATAGTCTTGTAGTTTTGTGACTTAAGCCTAATCCTCAATAATTAATAGGACCACTTGAATTTCCTATTTATGTACTTGCTGCATACAACTCAATCAACATGTAGTTATATCTATACTACTAACATAAGTAGATATCAGCCCTAACTTCTCTAACTTGACTTCCCAAGTGACGACCCTTCTTCAGAGGATCTTGGAGGTGGCGCTACTCGTTATTAACAAAAAAAATACAATTAGATACGGCTACCACCTACACATTAAGTAATAATTACCAAATATTTCATTTAACACCAAATCCCACCAACTTTTTGGAAAATAGTTTTCGATAGTGCACGCGGTGGTCTGAGCATTGATAGCTTAGAAAGCTCATGTAATAAAAACAAGATCTCAGCAGGCGATCTAATCTCAGTTGGCAGCAAGGTATGCTAATTAAATTAAATTTCAAACTGTCGCTTCGCCGGTATTGCTTCGACAGGCGACAATAATTCATCAGACTTTTTGTAACGGAAAGAACTCGCAGCTATGCCAGATTTTTTGTGATTTGTCACGAGATTAGATCGAGAACAGTAAGAAATAAGGAAATGTCCGGGAATCCCATTACTAGGAGTATTAATGGAAGGCTAATAACGGATTCGAAGACTTTAATGTACGCGAACTAACCGTATTGAATACTTCAGTATTGATTATGTCAAAGCACATTACTACATCTATAGTTACAGAAGGTAAGTTAATTACTTTTACAGTTAATATTTATAAATTTGCCGTTAAGATGAGTTTTATTTTGTATATTTATAATTTACAAGGCATTATAAATAATCCATGGAAATTGACGTCTCTACTAAGAAGTAGTATGTTTACAAAAAAAACTATAGATCTGCATCAACATTTTACAATTTAACTTTTATTGTCAAGTGTAATAATCTAAATTTTACTAACAAAAAATAACCGACTTCAAAGTCTCAAAAACTACATAGTTGTCAGATCTCGTTCAAATTTATGTGAGACCACATGACAAGCGCCTGCTTTCGATTAAAAAAAGAATCATCGAAATCGGTCGGCGTGATATTGAGTTATTCGTCAATTTGTCGCGCACATCTTAACACAAATTTACGACTTATGTGGTTTTCTCGTGGATGCCATTGTCAAATCTCAATAAAATTTATGTGGGACCACATGACAGCCACCAGCTTTTGATTAAAAAAAAAATCATCAAAATCGGTTCGCCCAGTCCAAAGTTCTGAGGTAACAAACATAAAAAAAATACAGTCGAATTGAGAACCTCCTCCTTTTTTGAAGTCGGTTAAAAAGCTATCAATGAAAATAAGTAGTCATGTAAAAAAGCCTTCTATATCTAATATCTATCCCACGCAATGCCGAAACGAACTTCCCACTTTTATTCTATTTTCGCCTAATATAATTATCTTCGTAGTTTATCCCAACTCTATTGCTTATCTGTGCAGTGTGCAATATCCATTCAGTCCTTTTTTAATTCGGCATAGAATACTCGTTGTGCAGAACTAATTGGTGGCAATGGTGGCCAGTACTCGGTTGTACTAATAAATCGTTCTAATCTGGCTAGGGGTGTCAAATGCAGGGAAATCCGAGACTCTACCGTAATTTTGCATCTTGAACCGTGTCCACTTCTGTACATAGGTATGCGGTATTAGACTTTAATGTTCCGGGTTCTCAACTTTTGTTTTTAAAATAATATAAAAAAAAATATTATAATTTCAATTTAACTCACGTTTTTATTTTTGCTTTACAAATCATGTAAAATGTAATCGAGGTCTAATTATTAAATACCCATAATTTTCATATTATTACTAGGGTCCAATAATCCCAGTAGAATCGTCCCAGAAATGCTAACCTTGTCTGACAAGTCTGGCAGCCCTAAATCTGTCATAAGGCGAGCGCGGGTGCCCGGACTGTCGCGGGGGCTTCGCCCGGCGACAAAGGCGCGGAATGCGCGCTGCCAGCCGGGAGGGCCTTTTACCGGCCTTCATTAGCTGGTAACATACCCCCAGTCCTTTTTTACCACAAACACGACAATCGTGTAAAAAGCGCATTGTAATGAACATTTGACTCGGACTGGGTGACGCCATAGAAATAGACGCCATTAAGGTACACCCGAGATATGTTAACATAATTTTAAATAAACAAACTATTTAATGGTGATTGTAATACTATCGTCCATTGCACACATTACCTACGTCACGGTTATCACAGCCACAGTTGCATGAATCATGGCCATTGAAGTATAATGTACTAACTAATCTTGGCCCCGGTTATATGCGCAAGCAATTTTTTTTTATTGACTACGTTAAGTTTAACTAAAACGTGACATCGTTGTTCCATTGATCCAAAAGATTGAGAACAATTTAGAACTACATACTTAGTTCGATATTAACTATCAAAACCTACAACAATCGTTCGTTTGATTGATATTTATTTCTAACGTATTTTAAAAGCACAGTTTTTATTAAAGAAGAATTCTTCATTATCTCTTATTCGTTGTAGAATAAAATATACCTAGAAGTAAGTACACTTGCGTCTCTATTCCATTACACAGCTATACTTAAGTGCTGTTTAATCGAACGATAGCGTCTACAAAGGCTCGACTCATACGCGAATCGGTCGTAAGACCAAGACCAACAATGGCAGCGTAGCCCGCGGCTGATAAAGCCACTCTAGCTCAGTCTACAGTCTACACTGCTATACTAGCCCTCTATATTTTCCGCATTGAGATTGCGTGCCGCGTGCCCGGCGGCTGCGAGCAATTTATAGCTCAGTGGAGCCAAGCGGGGTACATGCTCGTTATTATTTAACGGTGGACCTCAGGTCTGGACACCGCGCCTCCGGCTATTGCAAGACCAAAGCCTCACTTTATGCCAACCTGCGCCGACTTCGAAAATCCGTTAATGCCTTTGTCCAATAAAATTGTAACTACCCATGTCTTTAAACAGAACAGATCACTGTAATTAACTAGAAACGTTCGATGTGAGTTTACGCAAACAGGATAGCAGTTGCAAATCGAAACGCTTCGATATTTAAATCGCAGTTCGTGTAACGGCCTGCAAATTTAACGTTTTTCCTAATTCGATATTTAAATGGCCGTGCATTACTATATTTGGTGGCGGAGGTTTTTTCTCGACGTTGATTTAAATATTTTTATAGCAATGTCCAGTATCGAATGCAATGCCTTACAGAGCACGTGCGATAACTCGATATCATGATGAATACCGCAGCAAGGAGCTGACTATTATGGCGCTCGTCTCGCTAGGTGCGAGAGAGAAGTAGCCGCAGTGAGCCGCCAGGATAGGAATCCGACTCCTTCAGTTGGCCGGCCTTGTGGCACGCGCCAACTCGCGTATTATTCCATTTGATTTACCGACCTCATTAAATCTATTGCTACAGTACAGAGTACTGCGCCCACTATGAACTCGCTCGCCACCGCTGCACCGACACAAAAACCGGTCAAGTATGGGCGAAACAATACAATATATTAGAAGGGAAGTAATTCGATTGTATTCAGAGTTCTGAGCAACGTTTCTGATTATGATAATCTAGCTGGTGGACTGGTGCATTTACTCTTATGGAAAATTTATTACAAGCACCAGGAAGTGCAGATTGCAGGTTAATGTACGCAACTTAAGGTTGGTTAAGGTAAAGAATATGTCTATTGAAGTTAAATTGAATTTAAGAATAATATGAAATTTATGAAAATATACTTCGTGTTTTACCAAATTGGTTGTTTTTTGCTGCTAGCATGTGTAAAATAGTCCAACTTCCAGTCGCGGCGTCCGGGTCAATGAAAATTTCAAACAAGTCCATATATGACGATTATCTGTTTGCTGCTGTCGTAAAAAAATAAAACATAAATATTTTAGTAGATATAAAAACTAAAAAGCTGTCCATAAGAGAAAATTATCCAACCTTTAGATCCATTCAAATGAACATTTAAATATTGGACCTTTAAAACGAATAATAAGTATTCGAATAACATTTAATTTACATTACTTGATTTCATGTAAATAACACATTATATTATTTGTGGTAAAAAAACGTAAAAACGATTGACATTTATGTGGTCCGGTAAAGACGGAGACCGCCATTTACCCTAACACCCAACATAACTATTAAATTAAATACCTATATCCTAAATATTAAGGTATAGAGAACTAACGAAACTAAACGATTTTAATGATGTATTGGGAATTCTTTTTTCTAACAGCGGTCACATTAAAATATGGAGAGGAACTCAGGATCCAATTAGAGCGTCGCGAATACCTAAGCCTTTAAATCAAGCAAAATGACGTCTGATCGGCCAGAAAAGGTCAACGAAAACTGACCAAAATGCTTCGAGGCCTTTTATTGCAACTTTAACAACGTATCATTATGCTCGACTCGAAACTTATCATTGCGAAAGATAATAATTTATATACGAAATGTGTCACATTCACATTGAATCAAGTATTAAAAATTATTTTCGTTAAAAATAAAACGATAAAGTGTCCGGTTCTACAGAACACAATTCCGTGTTATTTGAGGCGTCATTCCAAACGTGTTTTCGAGTCGTCGTCAGTCGTCACTGATCGCTTTTATCAGCGCATTAAAAAGAACAATCCGTTGGAACATTTTATTTTTATCCAATTAATATTTAATTTTAGAATATTAGAGAGTTAAAAGCGTTTATAATTTTAGCGGTAAATCTAGTTTTATGGCCTCAAGGCGTCAGGTTAAGTCTAAAGAATATAACCAAACCGATTAGCGAATGGTCTATACATACCTACTGAGTTTTTATTTTTATTGCCAATCCGGATTGTATTTAAATCACATTTCAGAAACGTCAAGATTTTAACAAGAATGTTAAGAGATTACAAATGTGAAGTAAATATGTATTTAAATACCAAATGTATTTATAAAATGTTCATTTTAATATTCATTATCGACAAAAATATTGGCGAAGGAATAACGCTAAGATAATTGACAACTAAATATGTAAATACGACTGCTATTTCAGAATACAATAAAACAGAATAGGGAAGATAACATGTTAATGGGCCTCCATTAACTATATATTTTTACTTTAAGAGGATAGACACAAAAAATCCAACATAAAATCTAAAGCCATTAATGAATCGTCTATTGTTTATTAGCTGTTTGTAACCTCATTTAAATATTTCTATTTAAACGTCAGAAGAATATTAATTGTGGCTATGAATAATTTTTCTCCGCTTGCCAAAACTTTACCCATTTCGTCGCCTTCCTATGCGCCTGAATTCTGAGAGCAAATAAAGTACAAATTCAAAGATTTTACTACGATCTTGAGAGGCGAAGCTAAAAGAAATCGTTTCAAAAACTAACAAAATGTACTAAATCGAATTCTACGATCGATACGTCGAATCATAACGCCTTATTGTTTAGTGGCACGTACGTGGACTTGTTTAGAAACCACTAAACCTCGATACAATGGTAGACCGCAAACAGGCTTTGTCCCGGGGAAAATAAAATGTCGAGAGCCGGCCCACGCGGGTCCTATTTAAACATTGCTGTTTATTTTTCATACAAGTATCATTTTTAATATTAAATATGCACATTGGCGAAACCTTTTGCTGTTAAGTTAAGATTGTTTGTCACGAAAAAACTCTATTTTGTTTTCTGGCGATTTGAGTTTCGTCGGGCTCAATGTAATAACGGGATCTTAATATATCTTAACTCTTAAGTTTGTATTAGGTGGTTAAGTTTTATTATTATAACAATTAAAAAACTTTATGATCACTAGCTACGGAAGCACTCTATTCTAACACACAAAAGAAAAACAAACATGTAATGAAAATAGAGGTTGTCACGTATCGATTCTGTGCGAGGACTTCTAGCTACTCGGTATGTTTAGTTTTGGTCGGCGTTTCAAGCATATATCGCAGTCAGCAGTGGCCAGTGCTCTGTTTACATAACTCGTTAGCCGGCGAGCGACGAGCGGCGTCAAGACCGCCTACGCCTTCGGGCGCGCCATAGGATTCGTCAGCTAAATTTTAACCGTAGTAAACATTCATAACGAAGCCCCATTCGTCAACCTCACGTGCCCCACGAGGCTACGAACAATCGCAGTGTTGATTTTCGAATCCCTCTCATACATATTCAACGTACATACGTAAACAGATCGGCTCTAAAGTGTCTCATCAATCATAAGATCCGTATTGTGGTATGCCGATCGCGAGTTTTTTCGCCGCAGCGGGCGCTGAATCCGTGACCGATCGAAACGTCTCGTAATGCAATTTTGATTAACTCCGGCGTCGAACGCCTGTTTGCAATCAACTTCAATAATAATGGAGACATTATTTTATGACGTGCACGGCGTTTCAATGTCTTAACAATGCGGCGGTTACCTACCTGAGCGTCTTGTATAATACTCTTTTTATACCGTAAGTATTGCCTTTCGTATAATAATGCAATCGACATGCTGAGTAGTTTTAATAATTTAAAAACAAATAAAAAAGTATAAGCATCATCCCACGAAACACAAATAGAAATTAAACCTACACGTAACATCATTAATTTGACGAGACTGATCAATCGTCGATCATCGATCAAGATCCTACTAATTGACCATTATCTGATTAGCGCCGTGGGTCTAAACGGAGCTGAGAAACGTTAAGAATTACGAAACATTTTTTAGTTGCGTTCATTCATTAGATGGAGCGTAATAGTTCCCATAGTGAGTATAAAAATATTGTCGTCCTCGATAGCTAATAGAGCTTTCGTAACACGCAAAACACTGGTTGTAACTTTCACTCGGTGCTTGAACAATGGCGTTTGTTGCTTGGTGTTCGACTCGATACAAGCTCAATCTATTCATGATCGAGTCACGCAGTCGAGCGACTTGTGATTGTGACTGCGATTGATTGATGACTTGCATAAGGTCACTCTACATTTACATGGAAACTCACCTTTTCCTTTAAAATGTATGAAGGTAAGCATTATGGAGCAGAAGCTTAATGTGGTTAGATTAATTGAATCTACTTAGCCTACACGAAAATCGCTATGCATTATCTATGTACAATTATTAAGTATCCGTCGTCTTTATCATTGTGAAATAATTTACTATTCAAAGTAATTTTGCAAAAATAAAGTAAAATCGAAAAAAGTAAAATATCATATTCTGAAAGCTTTACGGACTTGGTAAGCAGTGACTCAAAAGGCTTAGTTAAAATCCTTATGTATAAGCTATGTAAAGGTATCCTTACATAATGGATTGGTGATATGTAGAAGCAAGGTGCGAACATAGGGGTAGGCACACACGAGGCGTGAACGCTAAATCGCGCTCAAACACAGAGGTGTGAAAAGCCTGACTGATCGCTCCTAATTGTGGACTAAGCCGCTTAGCGAACCAGTACCATAAATCCGAAGAACTTGTGCGTTAAAATGTATTTAAGGCTGTAGGGTGTTACTCTCCGCGGCGCTTTTGAAGCTACAAATGTTGAAGTTTCCATCTAAACTTCAAAAGCGAGGAAGAAAAAGCAACCTTTAGAAAAAACTCTTCAATCCGAAATTGGAAAATATTTTACTGTCGACGCACCAAAAAATTTATTATTTCTGTTATGAATGAATTCGTTTAAGTAGTAGGTACCTAGATAAGTACTAAAAAACCAATTAAAATATTTGTATCAAAAACCTTTAAGATAAAATAACAGTAAAAATATAATATCAGAAGATCATTAAGATGGAATCTTATTATCGACGCGCCACTTTTTTGTAAACATCATCACATATACCTGTTAGATATCTAGTATAATGATAATGACCTAATCATTTAGCTCAAAACATGATAAACATAACCGTTGATAGTGTAGAGTGTACGCTAGACTAGTGGTTTCTCAGTAAAATACTGGTCCACAACCATAAATTAACAGCACTGGTTGCTATTGCTACACTTCTGTTACACTACATACTAATTTAATGTGTTCATTGCCTACATTTGCAAACTAACCTCCAGTCTAATTTATGGTTATTATGACCGTTTGCCGCCGTTGCCTATGAACCATTTACATTTATGTCGAAATAAACTAAATATCCTGTGAAATAAACCTTTTGTGAATTAATTGTTGTCTGGAAACTATTAAATTGCCCTACTTCTGTTACTACTTCGTGTTCCGGCTGGAGGCTTGAAAGCCAGTTCTTCCTTTCTTTTTCTTCTCTCTTTCTTGGCCGGCAAGGCATCAATGATGCCTTTGGTGTTGCTGATGTCCATGGGCGATAACGATAGCCACTTACCATCAGGTGGATCGTCAGCTCGTTTGCCGGCTATTTCCATAAAAAAAACTTCTGTCTTTAATGTCTATATTAATGTATTGTATAATAATACATATCTTATTAAAACCTTCAATAACTTTTTAGATAAATCATATAACTTTACTATTATTTCTAGAACGTCTCTATGCCGAGTGAGCATTCAAGCATACTGAGGAGTTCAAAGTTACAGAAATACCAAGTTACCCGGGTTGACTATAAACAAACCTATGAATAAGCTACGAGGTAGGAGAAGTATCGCAAGGACGAGGCATAATATTCCTCAGCTAGTTAAACAGTGTCAAAAGTGATTGCGTGTTCTGCCGTATCGAATGTCGATGCATGCTGGTATAGAGTTACACCTACGTGCAGAAGTCTGTGTACTCGAGCGGAATTAAGCAATTTAACTCGAAAACCAATTATTTAGCTCGTAAAGGAAGTCTAGTCTTGTGATCATAGGAAACAGATACAATCGGATTATAGAAAAAGTATTAATATTGCCTTGAGTTAGCACACGTTACTGGACTGCGTTTGCACTATAAATGACTCTACCCGAAAATAGATTATAAACTTAAACTTACATTTAAGTCTTTATACTTAATATCTCAATAGATTTATTATGTAGTTTTGGCTTCTCGAATAAGCTTATTAAACATAAATGCCAATTTAACTATTAATTATTTGTAAATCTATCGGTTATCACAAAAAAAAATGGCCATGAATTCGATAGACTATTTATTTAATTAATCAATACGTTGGGATTTATAAAAGTTTATTGAAACAAGTAGCAATAAATACATGTAGAAAACTGTCCACAAATAAGGTTGTACGAGTATAAAAAAGAAGATATCAAATATCAATAAAATCAATGTTTAATTCATTAAACAAGTGAACAAGTTTAGTGCAAGTGTTGCAACACCAGTGAGATGGATGTTTTACCACAGAATACATAATAGTAGTTATAATAGTAGTTTTACTAGTTAAGGACGAGCAAGATTGAAAGATAAAGCCGATTACTTACTTTCAGGACATTTCGCAACTGTCACCCGACTAGAGTAAGCCAGGGGTAAGACACCTTATTAAGCGCTTTGCAGCCAATTTAGCCTTTATCGGGCGAAATCTTTTAAGCTCGGTCTTAGCCACGGGTGGCTATTGTTGTGTCGCCTTAGTTATGTCCTCTTGTCATGAGTATACAAAACGAGTTATAGTAATATGAGAGTTGAGACCCGCCAGCCCACCACGCACTTTTATAGGGCCTTTGTTTATGGTATTAAACATAAGCTTGAAACTTTACTGTACTCTTTATAATTTACGATGAATGAAAAAATAAAATACTGTGCTCACAGGACAAGATAAATTTAAACGACGCTAAGTGCTAAGTGCTGCGATCCTGACATGTGGTTTCACATTAATTTGAAAACATAAACTTGGCGTATAGGTATGTACATATAAAACGCAGTTGGCAGAGTTGGAAAATGCACAGTTTAAATGTGCATTAACGTGATAATTACGGGTGAAATAAGTGATAACAATTGAGCCAGCCGACATTATTTTATCTTAATTCGAGATACATGATCGAAGGCAACATTTATCTGGCCCCAAATGAATACCTACCGATACAAGAAATTCGCTCGATACGCGTAGGCACTTCCAAAGGGACCGCGGCGCGGACTCTCTTTTTGCGAGTCAAATTTCGCTGCTCCTTAACATTTCATCTCCTTTCCTGACTCTTAGCGGTATAGATAAGGAACGAATCACCGAAGAAATCATTGCATGTTTATTTTTTAGCAGTCGAGATTGCGACGGGCTATAAATGGCGCAGCGAAGCCTCGGGCGGTTGCCATTTGCAATCGGTTATGGAACGATCGCGAACCTCTTTTTACATTATAATCGGTCGTCGCCGCTCACTCCTTTTTTACGGTTTGCTCAGATAGCCGAGGATATGGTAAATGCCAGTGGATGCAAAGGGCTTGTAAGTAACGCAGGCGATGTCGAAAAATCACGCCAAATACGGACAAACACCTTACATGCGCAACGATGTCATTACATATGAGTGGTGAGTATGCTTAGCAATGCCTCAGTGAAAATACTTCCACTGTTTGTGCAATGAAGTCTGATGAGCAATCGGTTTCATCTTACTCGGGGAGTCGGGGAGCATGATGGATGAATGCGACGTACGAGACCGGACAGACGCCCAGCGCATGCAGCGGCTCGGGTTACGAGGCCCGTGCCGCCTCATTACCCATGCAACGTCATATTTTAATAAACACTCGCAAATGGATTGAATTACCTGATTTTTTCCTTCGTCAGTCGAATTTTTTGATTATTATTTTCGTGACGGTAATCCGAGCCGCTGCAGCGCTGTTTAATAAAACGCTACGTTTTGTACCTTTCCTGGGGATCGTAATGCGTTTTCATCGTCTATTCTCAGCATGGTCCCGGAAGGCGCACGGTTGAGCATAAAATACAAATTATGATTCGAATCCATCGAAAACGCCATCAGAAGAAATATTATAAGTTATTTAATGCGTGCCGAGCGGATTGATTCTCATTAAAATGCAGCTCGTGCGGCGACGCCCGCGCGCGCGCATCCTCTAATAACGCTCCGAAACCCCTTCATGCATTATTCAACTGTTCCTAAACGAAATTCTTACATTTTTGGCGAAACGACTAACCCTTTGTTTTTGTTCTCCAGATAGTCTTGTTCTATTTGCGACGAACCAAAGCGTAACCCTATCATTATTCAATTTTTTTGTGTTTAAACTTCACTATAGCCGGCAGTGTTGATACTATGTGCTGTTAATATCGGCGAGATGGCCGCTAATTGCAGCGTGTCGCTATTCAAGTCTCGAGCCTGTATTTAGTCAGTCAGTTAAAGAACACTTCAGAATGGTAGCTATCTAATAAATAAAAGACTCCAATCAGACTTTTATTTGAACGTTCAATTCAACAGATGGGGCGATAGGTGTAAGTATTAATTACGCCGGAATATTCCGCTTGCGTACAGTTTATCGTAGCATTGTTTATTAGCGTTAGTAGTGCTGTCATGTTGGTAGGATTTACGAGGATTTCATTTTAGTTTACCGTTTGTAACGTGAAATTCGGAGTGAATTTTCATACCCAAATTTCCATATTTTCATTGACATCTTAGTACAGTTTGTGGGATAATACCTATAAAAGACTGGCTGAGTTTGGCCGGGGCGGACATTTTCTTTACAGATGTTTATTTTCAGGTTATGATGAAGGGAGCGTGTGTGAGCATTTAATGTGAATTTGTTTGTTATTCAAATTTAGTTCTCTATATAGCAGTCACAAACAAGCGCGTCGATGGTGATAACATTGCGGTCGATAAAAATACAATACATATTAAAAATTAAATTCATGTTGACTGAAAAATGAAGTTCGTGTGAATAACAAGATAAGTCCATTTTTTGTGTGCTATCTAAAGGTAAAACTTGTTTAAATATAACATAATGTTTCAAAACAAGTTTCATAATATTACTTTTTCCACCATTGTTCTTCAAACTAATTGAAAAATAAACAACTAACAAAGAACGCCTTCATCTGACCTGCAACACAATGCCGACCTACATTCGCTGTTAATTACACTGTTTCCTTCAAAGAAATGCGCTTACGATGAAAACTGACCAATTTGTGCTTTCATAGGCGCCCCATGCGTAGGTGCCAATTATCACCACTTAGACCCTAGGAGTAATAGCCAGTGAATGAATAGACTGTTCTAGTTCACATTCGAAGAGGGTCACTTCGACGTCGACTTAAAGCTGCACTGAAAATCATCGTCATCGTCTATAACAATAATATTGTTTTCCATTTTATTTATGGAACACTATAATATTATTCTTTATTCTATATTAGTTATATCCTAACCCGCTGCTTTTTGAGTAATTTATTACTGTTCTAGTTTTTCTTTGGACAAGAATTTTCTGACTCTAGCACACTCTATGGTTCTCAGCACAGCTTTTCTTAAAATCAAATTAGAACATCTAGTATTTCTACTACGATACCTATTCAGAGTGAAAGTAAACCAACACTTAAATCCAGGTCTTTACTTGGTACAAGGCTGGAAAGGTTCGTTATCGTCTGAACATCAGCGGCACGGAGCCTGCGCGTGCGCTGCCCCGCCGCTCGCCATTGGTTACGTAGTGGATATTAATTCAAATAAAGCACGACAACGCTGTTAGCTTTTGTAACGTTGTTTACGAACTAGGTCATAATCATTACTATTAATCAACGAGAAAAAAATTCTAGAATTATCTTGTTATATTCTTGCGTCGACTCAATCTTGTAACATTAAGGAGGGATTACCTGGAAGTGTTTAAATTCCGTAATCATCACGAAGTACAGATATACTCAGCCCCATTGTGGAGTTTAAGCCAACCTTCCTTAGTGGACCGTGCTGAACAACGGATCCTCTCGGTTCCTCCTATCAGTTCATCCCGACGGTACTCGTGTATGTTATTAATTACAGTTTTTAGTTCTTTCTTTATTTACTTTAATTTGTCTAGATTACTTCTAGGTCTTACCACCCTTCTAGCATCAACAGTGAACGAAATGTTTTTAAGTCTTTCAGTAGAGCCATAAATAGGCAGAGCAATAAAGGGTTTACTAACTTTTCTCATAAGCGGCGAAGGATCGATGATACCTTGTATACGAATAAGGTGGACTATTTGCTCATTTACCAAATCACTAAAAACCCATTCACTTTTTACTTTCGACGATAGCAGTGTAGTAGTCGCTGATGCATAGAACAGGTTCTTTCAACTAGGAGTTTATGAATCAACAAACATAATTTCTATCGAATATTACCATTACCTATACCCACATTATTTAAGCTCCCTTATCACCATCAAATCTTGGTATCAAATTGCTCCTAAACATTATACCTACATATGAAGTTATGAACGCCCAAACGTTGATCCCATGAAAGTGGACACATGGCACAATCATTAGATTACCCTTTAGTGAAGAACAGACACGTTATCTTCGTGATTGAACTTGAGAGCGTATAATAAAGTATCTGTATTCGTCGGTATGTAACGAGTATGGGCTAGTCGAAAGATGATAGCGGTGTAATGGCGGTAGCCCTCGAGTGTCAGGATTATGGGAACTAATGCAGATAAGATTCCTTAATTACATATTTTACATACCACTATCAAACGCGTGTGAATGCGTACTGAGGTTTAATTAATTATGTATCTCTATCTACATAAAAATGTAAGTAAAAATCGTCAGTAACTTTCTTCAGTTCTTCACCAATTCTGATTTTAAATCATATTAATACGTCATGCACTCACTATAATTTTGTTCTCGTCATAGTTTAAAGCAGATAGGTGGCACTGTAGTCAAACTAGTAAATCGAGTGATTCATTACAATTTGTTTCACTGAACTTGGTCGTCTAAAAGCGAACAATGCAAATCTCGATTTAGTACAATGAAAATTATGAGATATTTGCATTGAATTGCACCAAACTATAGGCACCTACGGCTACTGCATGAGATACGACGACGTCGACGATTCAACGAGCTCAATAGACAGGGCGAGGCGAGCGTCTCGAACGGAACACGTGTCTTTGATTGCCCCCAATTGGCGAGCGAATAAAAACAATCGTCGCTTAAAAATAACCGTGATTTCATCGCAACATGTGATGTATGTTTTCTCTTAGTGGAACCAAGCGTGGAGTTCCCACATGATGGAGCTGCCATGTGAAATGTCGCGGCGCCATGGTCCCATGAAGCGCCCAATCCACTCCGCATTGCTAATGATGATAAATATCATGATGAGAAATTTGACAGCTTGCGAATTTGTGGGAAGTCTAGATAGGACTATGTATCTATACATTAACGATGGGTGGATCACACTGTGTGAATAACATAACATCTGGATACTTGCTATACTAACGACAGTCTATACAACTGAAATCTAGATGAGACACATGGGTTTCTTCTTGTTATTATACTTTATAGTCTTTATACCTGTAATATAAACTTTAATTAAAGTCAAGCTGTTGTTTTTGACTTCGTCCGCTGAAATATACTATGGCAATAGAAGGCGACATCAAAACCAAGGTAAATATTTAAACGATTTTATTAATTTGGAATCAAAATTTATCATACTTTTAGGCTTTAGCGCAACGTTGAGGGAAAGGAACCTCTTCCCGGAACCTAAATCATTCACGCTTACACCCTATTAACTTCAAAATGAACGCCTACTGCACCATATGGCCAGCGTGTGACTTGACCGAGCCAAGTGGCCAAAAGCTCACCATCTGATGTTTTATCACTCGCACGACACGGTATCAACATCCGTCTTGTGTGGTTACACAAATATATGGGTCAAATTCAGGAAGTAAAACCGCAAAAAATAGCATCCCACGCAATTAATAGAACGCAATTATATTTTTATGTTAATAACCGCAAACAAATGTTCGAGGCATCTGATAGTGAGTGGTTAATGTCACAGGGACGAGAGTGAGAGTAGAGAGGCGTTAAGTAACGCCTAGACGGCCAAAAATAGAAAAAAGCAGTCAATCCGCTTCTTGTCGTTTCATGATCTGACCAAACTGTGCATATCGATTTGGGCTACTTTCTTAATTTTTCCATAAAGTACCTATGGTAGAAATAGAAATCTCTTTTCGCAATATTATCGTGTCTTTCATCTCATCTTTTTTTACACAATAAAGGTTCTAACACATTTGAATGGTATTTTCTTGGTTACATTTAAACCAAGAGGCCTATCATTATATTTTTATGAAATATAGGATGCTTAATATCATACCCCTGCAGCTAGGTGTTAATCGTGCAGCTTCCGCTGTTAATCTCTTTTAATCTTATAAGTACCGGGTACCATCTATTGCACTTGCCCACGCGCACTTTATCATTCATGTCTCGGACAGTTAACAGTTTCGTAATCTCCCGATATCATTTTTATTGTATTGTTACATAAAATCACCGTCTCAGAACTGTTTTGTTCAAATGTTATAAGTTAAGTTAAATTATTCTTAAGGTTTAAGAGGTTAATGCGACCATTAGGTATATTGAACCGGTCACATAAACCTACCTCGAACGGCTCGAAATTTTATTTATGATCCATTGTCATCCAAGAGTTTTTTCAAAATTACAAAAACCAGCGATAACAATTATTTACATTTAATACGCGCATTCCACGCCACTTAGCTAAGAGGCAAACTTTTGTAAAAAAAAACTCTTAACATTCTAGAATTCCTTGGCGTTAGACAATGGGGCTTATCACCACATTCGCCATTTAACGGCAATTACCTGTGAACGACTATATTGTTCATAGAGGAGCTACTTGGCGCCAGTTGCTACAAGATGCGATAAAAAAACTTAAAAAAAAATTGCCTTCTGAAGGTTTTTGAACAGATTGTCAATTCATTCCCGTTTTCATTTTTTGTTCCACTCAGTGCTCAGTCATTGCGCACATCCGTTGCGTCTTACGCAGTCAATTCCAGTGCATGGGACAATTTAATTACTCGATTAATGTCCTAAATTGACGTCATACAATCTGAACAAATAAACATTCTTATCAATGTATGGGAATCAGTGGAGCCAATCAGCCAACTTAATTCATCCTGGCATGAATTGAATTATTTAAAAGTTGAGACTTTGTTTAGTTCCACGAGGGCGACGAGGGCTATAAACGCGTGGGCACTCGCAGACTAAATAGGGAACTTATCAATCAGTGGAGCGCATATCGTGCGAACGCGTTATAATAGGAGGATATTATAATAAACAGATCCCGGTCCCCTCGCGTTCTCTCCCTCCCTAATAAATATTAATGTATGAACTTGAAGCTCCACAATGCCCGTCGACGATGCTGGTACATTGACACTCAATTTGCTTTTTTGCAGCCGTCGGATATCTTCTTCGCGGGTAATCTTTGTTCTCACTTCACTCGCTTGCCCTTACTTTACGATTAGCATCACTCCAGACACCGCCACATGAATGTTTTTGTTCAAATGCATTTGTTTCACTGACTAGCGACAGGTTGCATTAGTTGTCAACTTGTCACTCGATAAGTAGGTACTTATAAATCTCCGATACACTCAGCGAATTTTATTAACTTTCAAAAATATAATAATGCGTACAACCACAGGTACAACTGCCATACAGGCAAAATAATGAATCTGTCAAGCGTCAATGGAGATTATTGCAAGGCATTTCCATGTATTGTACATGATAATAAGTTAGAAAAAATGTAATTTGAAATAAGTATAGATAAATGCGTACATACGTACGCTCTACCAAAATAAATTGAAATTACTTAAATTGAATTTCATTCGGCTCTACAAAAACTCTACCAACTTTAAATTAATTCTTCAATTTCATATAATTTCCTCTCCAGTTTTATGGTTGATATATTAAATTATTGACAGAATGACAAATAGAAAACCGGCCAAGTGCGTGTCAGGTCACGCGCAATGTTAGGGTTCCGATAGGTAAGTTTATCGACTACTACTCATTATCTACTTATGCTAACATAGCCGTGATAGTTTTCATTGTAAATTCATCATGTAACCTATTTTTGAAATTTTTTCATTTGTCCAACTCCAACCTTTCAGCCGGCAGGGGGACGATGCTGGAGTTTTAATAAAAGGTATATATATCCATGCCAAATTACACCTTTCTAACAATGAGGGTCTCGGCGCTTTGCTTCGGGCAGACGGACGGACATGACGAAACTGTAAGGGTTCCGATTTTACCTCGGAACCCTAAAAAAGGATAAGTATCATTGAAATCGATACTTCACGTACCCTTTATTGAATTGAAACAATTAATCGGAAACACTACCCCTAGCGCCGACCGGAAGGGTCACGAGTCACATCAAACATCGGGGGTTGTGAACGCTTTTCCCACGGTTTCCCACGCCACCCCAGTCGCCCCGCCACCATTCGATGGGAAACCTTGTTGATTTGGTCCACAATCGCCCCTCGCTTACTATTTCCGGCGTACATTAGCAATAACAATTATTTTTATAATGATACGATGTGATGATGACGTGGGAGAGCGGCAAATGGTAATGCTCCCAGAATTTATGCCACCGTACAATATTACCATAGCGCGGAGAACATTACAATGTGCTGTAAGATATAAACTGATGACATGGGAAAATAACATGATCCTACCATTAAAACCAATTATTCTTGCTTTCAAAGAAAAATAATAATTGCAATGGAATACATTAGTACTTTATTAACATTGAATTAAAACTCCGACTTTGCATATCAATCTCGTCTATGAAATATCCTTTTACGTACTTATAAATAACTAGCTGCCCGTACAGACTTCGTTCTGTCAAAAGTTTTTTTTTTATTTTGAGATGTAAGCTATCCTATCTTTCAAGTTGGATCAAACTGCACACGGTGTGCAAATTTGATTAAAATCGGTTCAGTAGTTTAGGAGTCCATCGCGGACAAACAACGTGACACGTAATTTATATATATTAAGATTAACATTCACTTTGTCCAATGTAGGTAACTAGGTATATATTAACATATTTATTACAGGTACCTAGAGCTATTTTGGATAACTGATTAATGCAATCCATATAATCTGGTAACCCATAAATTTCAAAGTGCTTTGTTTATATTGAGCGCTTATCATAATAAAACTAATTCTGTAAAGTTACCAGACTCTATCGTTGTCACGAGAAACGATATTAAAATTTTAACCTCGATACATTTAAATCATATTGTTGTATCGATATTGGACAATGGCGGACATGTAAATATTGACCCTGAGTGACCTGAGTCTGCCTTGTTTATTATAACCATGAAATAAATGACATTAACATAAACTATAATAAAGCTTTTCGAGCTTTTGTAAGTGCATTAACATAAGGAACATGAACTTATATTGGTATTATTTTTCTTAGTAAAAAACTAGATTTTGTATTCGATTTTTGTAAATACAAAGTTTATTAATTACTTTTAATGATACACTTACTTAGTGTTTTGTAGCTGGTTTGAGGAAGAAAACTGCAGATCTTGAATTATTGTAATTTATTTTCATGGAAGGCACACAGTTCGCACACACTCGGTAGCACAGCCGGAAGCAAGAGCGAAAAAAAATGTTGCCAACATTGGCACTACAATTTCGTCTGTGGATAGCACAGAATATAAATTGTTTGGTTGGGTTCCCAACATGCTCCCACCAACAAGGAAAAAATTAATTTTACACAAAAAGCATAGAAAGAAAACCATGTCATCACATTACATAATTATGACTTGGAATTAGATAAACATTTTCTAAATTGTTTACAAACATTGAAACAAGAGAAGAAATTGAAATACAATTGAAGTAATTGATAGAATTATTGAAATTGTTAATAAAGATTACATTGAACAATTTTATTACATTGTTTTATTTGTCAACAATATGAACCTAGTGCCCTCTATTGTCAAGTATTAGCAACTTATTGTAGGTCGATATTGTTAAATAAACATTTTACACTTACATTTTACTTATAAATTTTACATTTACATTGTTATGAAATTATTAATTCTAAATTATTAATAGCATTTTTATTATAAATTGTCAATATTATAAATTGTCAATATTAAACATAGTTGTCAAGTCTGGAGCAAATTTTATTTAATACAAATTAATAATGAATTTATGAATACAATTGAAATTAATTTATGTCAACAGGAAGTAAACAAATTTTAGTTATAGACCTTGTATGAGTTTTCCCATTTGGTAATTTCACTTCTACAGCCCTAACCTTATTGTCATGACCAGGAAAAACATTTATGACTCTAGCCATTGGCCAGTGCAAAGGAGGAATATTATTATCTATTAATATTACCAAAGAACCAACTTGTATGTTAGGTAAAGCAGTTTTCCACTTAGGTCTAGATTGCAAAACATTAAGATAACTTTTACTCCATACCTTCCAATAATGTTGGTACATATTACAACATACATTCCAGAACCTTAATCTATTAACAGGTATATTAGTTACATCATTTTCAGGAAAGCTATTTAGAGCCCTACCTACCAAGAAATGACCTGGAGTTAGGTAAGTATAGTCGTCTATGTCTGTTGACAATGGAGTTAACGGTCTGCTATTTAATATGGATTCTATTTGACATAAAACTGTACTTAACTCTTCGTATGTAAGCAAAGCCTTTAACATAACACGTTTAAGGTGATATTTAGTAGATCGGACTGCAGCCTCCCATAATCCTCCAAAAATCGGTGAGTAGCTCGGGATGAAATGGAATTGTATCCCCTGTGGAGCTGTATATGATTGTACTTGTTGTTGGTGGTCATGAGAGGATTGCAGCTTATATAATTCAACTAACTGGTTCTTTGCACCTTTAAATGTTGAAGCGTTATCGCAATAAATATCACTAGGCAAACCCCTTCTTGCAATAAAACGTTTTAGCGAAGCTATAAAGGCAGGTGTAGTTAAATCAGAGGTCAGCTCCAGATGAACTGCCTTAGTTACAAAGCAAACAAAGACGCAAATGTAACCTTTTGAAACCACAGCACTTCTAATCCTAGACTGCTTGATGGCTATAGGCCCGGCAAAATCAATTCCAACCTTTTCAAAAACTCTGCACTTATTTACCCGATCATGAGGCAAAGAACCCATTAGCTGTTTGGCTGCTTCAGCCTTTAATCTAAAGCATACAAGACATTTATGAATAATCTTCTTAATCTCATTTACACCATTAATTAACCAAAATTTTTGATTTATTGATGACAAAGTAATCTTGTGACCGGCATGTAAGTTTCTAACATGTTCTGTTTGAATAATTAACTGAGTTATTCTAGACTTATTGGGAAGAATAGCTGGGTGCTTTTGTGAATATGGAATTGTAGCAAGGTCCAGCCTCCCACCTACGCGTAAGATGCCTCTGTCATCAACAAAAGGATTTAAAGATACAATATTTCCCTTTAAGGGTTTCTTATTTAATAACATGTCAATTTCGTTACTAAAGTATTTTTGTTGTTCATACTTAACAATCAATAGCATTGCATTATTCAACTCTTCAGTAAGCAAATAATTATTTTTAATTTTATTTGACTTTAAATTATTACAAAAACGCAATATGTAAGCAAGAACTCGCTGCATTTTGTGGAGATCAGAGTATTTATCAAGAAAATCTAAGCATAGACCAGCATTAGCCTTATTTGCATTAAAATTGGAGCATACCATAGCACTGGAGGATGCGGAGCCACTGCAAGCAGACTTTACTTCAGGTAAGTCCGTAGATATAGCAAATTCATTACCTTTGGGCAGTTGATATGTGCTGTCATGCAGAAAGCTAGGGCCAGACCACCATAGTGGATGCTCATGCAGCTCATGCGGCTTCAGCCCCCTGCTGAGGCAGTCGGCAGGGTTGTCACTGTTTCGTCGATCACTCGCAGATACAAGCAGCACCCGTACGCAGCTGAGCCAGCGGCATCTGCACACCCTTGTGTTTAAGAAGTATGGTTGCTGGCTATTTGCTGGTGCTGACTGGCTGCTGCTGAACGGTGCTGGCTCTTCAATATGGCCGAGATGATCAGCCTGAGGCAGCAACACATAGTATGCAAGAGGCGGTGCTTGTAGCTACGTTGCTCGCAGTTGACTTGTAGCGCTGCCCTGGCAGAGCACGCTGTGGCCCAGGCGGAGCACACTGCGGTTGCTGCAGTGGCCCGCGGGCAGCTGGCTCCGCATTCTCCAGGGCTAGGGCCCGTTTGTCACTAAACGTGGGTATGTCGATACTTGGTAACTTGTTTGACGAGCGATGTTGCGCGGGGGTCCGCTCGGATTCTTTTCCGGCGATCAGCTCCCGTAGCCTTACCAAGGCCCGCTCGTAGCATACCTCGTATTCTGATGACGGCTCCTCCATTGTCTCGATGCAAAGTTCCTCGTACCTGTCGAAGAGGGACGTAAGACGCTCCAACTTGACTGAAAGCGCCTGCTTTGATAGTTGTGATAACGCCTCTTCATCATGTAGGGAATTAATCATTTTCGTCAATTTGCCTTTTGCGTAACCTCTCCTGGCGACAGGATCTGCCATCTTCAATGTCTGGCTCCCCGACGAGACTCCTTTCGCTTCGTCCTTGCTTGACATTGTCCGTGAGGTTATTCGGTCACCGCGTGTGACGTGTCCGGTCCGGGTGAAGACGCACAATATTAATCTAATCAAATTTTGAAACGCGTAGGTACGTAGTTCTTGCCGACATCGACGATATAATTTCTTATTAATTAAGTTCAACTTCTTGGCTTGGCTTGCAAATTGTAATAAATTTTCTTGACTCTTGCTTGACTTGACTTGAATCGCACCGAACGGCTGGCTTGTCGTCGTAAGTGAGCGAGTGAGTAGTGACACGGCGAGCTAGCATTGGCTAGCGCTACGCAGGCGACGCTTGAACTCGTGCCGTGATTGGTCGAATCGACTGCAGCAACGCAGTACCAACCACAGCAGCGTCACCGCGATATATCTGCTTGATCGATAACTCGATAAAATGGCGTCACAAACTCCTTTTGACGCGAGAATGATAATTCTTGCAATTACCTTTATGTTCAAGATTCTTGTCAATTCCAGATCTCTTCCACGTCGCAGGCTCGATGGACCATGTTTTGTAGCTGGTTTGAGGAAGAAAACTGCAGATCTTGAATTATTGTAATTTATTTTCATGGAAGGCACACAGTTCGCACACACTCGGTAGCACAGCCGGAAGCAAGAGCGAAAAAAAATGTTGCCAACATTGGCACTACAATTTCGTCTGTGGATAGCACAGAATATAAATTGTTTGGTTGGGTTCCCAACACTTAAGGTACCCACTGACGATAAGTCCCTTTGGTAGACTTCCAAATGGATGCACTCCAAATGAAAATGTATCCTGATAAGGTACCATTGACTATACATCCGTTTGGACGCATGGCATCACTTCGATCTTTGCAGTCGTGGCAACAGCAGTGTGTATTTAAAAAAAAAACTTAAGAAGAAGTGGATGAAGGGTTGGTTGAAACAAAGAAATACATTTACGCATACCAACTTATTGTTGGAATTTGACTAATTTGAATTTGACGACCCGTGTGGCGCAATGGTTACCATGCCGGATCGCCGCACCAAGGGTCCTGGGTTCGATTCCCAGCGAGGCGGAAAGAAGTTTGAATTTCTGTTCTCGGTCTAGGTGTGAATGTCCTTGTCTAGTGTGTTGTCCATGGCACCCACGACACAGGGAATCCTAGTGTGGGGCGATGAGTGTGAAGCTTTATTTATTTATTATAATTATCTTTAGAGCCCATTGATTGGAGAAACTACTTGAGAATGGACGAACAGACGTATTACAAATTACTGGAACTTGTGACACCATTAATAAAAAACAAGATGCTAATATGAGGCAATCCTTATGTCCTCATGTGAGGCGTAGACGTAGGCATAATAATAATATAATCCAATAGATAGGTACAGAGAAGTTTGTTTGTTAGATACAAATGACAGATCCAGCACATGTACCAAGTACCACCAACGACACCAAAACATAAACTGAGACAATAAACACAAGAAAATGGACGCCGATTTGCCCATTCACTGACAAATCGGACTGCTTCCATATGGCATGGCGCACGTTTTTTACATTCACAGTCGGCCGCAGACGACGTCCATTTAGACTGGATGCGTGGATTTCAATCCGTTTGGAAATCCAGAGCTGGACGACGTCCATCCAAATGGAATATTATTTTACCATTCACGGAACGATTTTGGAAGACTACCACTCCATTTGGATTGATGGACGTATCGTCAGTGGGTACCTTTAGTAAAGAATCACCATACAAATTCCGTACTAAGGAACGATTTAAATAATGTTCAACCTATGCACCAGTTTTAATAGTTAAAGTTCAGACAATTAATAACTTCTAACACCATTATGGACTTTGTCCCAAAGGACCCAAAGTCCCCTATTAATAAAAATGTTTTGTTACTATACATCACAATTAAAAATATTTTTCCACAGCATCATTTAATCTTACTAAGCCAACTATCATCTTCATCTTCATAACTAAGGATTAAGAGTTATAATTTCTACGACGAAGTCGTTTTTATGTAAATCAAAGTTAATACTAATTTATAGTTTTAAATGTGTGTTACTTCACTAATAAGAAATAATACAGGAAATTACAAATAATATGTAAATATTGGTTCCCAAAAACTAATTAACTGCTGATAATATAATTGATTTATGTATACCGATTAATTTATATGCGTAATTACTAAAATATTTAGATCAGTTAAAAATATTGCATTATAATGGTGTTCTTTGAACTGCTTAATATGAGACCTATGTTATAAAATTCCTTAATATTTTAAAACACTTTCTTGGTCCATCATCACTGAGATCCGTCAGTGAATAAATAATTTAGGTACATCAATTTGATGGCAATAATTTTGCGCACGCAACGGACGGTACAAATTGCTCGGTTGAATCTCTGTCGAATTTCGCCTCAGGTCAGGATCGTATGGAGAAAAGGAATGGAGGAATGTTATAAAATTTAAATTATTTGTATGTTTTTTATTAATTACTGGACTGTGCTTTCGTTATTTTAATAGAGAGTTAAATGATTCATTCGGTAGAGTCGATAAGCAAAGACCAAAGGGTATTTTTAAAGTAACGAATTGCAAATGTGACTGCGACCCGAGTGATAAGAAGAACAATCTCTAAGTATTATCTGTTATTCTATCTATGATCATGGAGGAAGTACCAAAATACCTGTTTAGTAAAAACAATAAAAAAAAGTATTTTATGGAAGCTAAATTTTCTCCTATCATTTGTAAAACTTAACCCAAGGAATGTAGGAACGGAGAATTTTAATACTAGAAATTATAATGGAAAACCCCACGGACACTGATCAAGTTAATAACATAGGTTATCTAGACTGCCCACTGCCCAGTAATATCTAGTACCTATCTACTACGCACTGAGATGGAATGAAACCGCAAGCCGTATTTTAATTCGCATCAGGAACAGTTGCTCATAAAAAAGCTAAGCTAATAATTCCACTAGGTATAGATTGTATAATGGAAAATTTTGATTATAATGTTCTCAGATCAAAGATTGATTCTAAAAGTTCCCCTGATTATTATCTAAGATTAATGACTAATTTTATTCAACAAATAAAAAATTGTTCCTCATTAAAAATAGCCTGACTATAAAAACTCTTGAGCAAGAATCTATTCACAGGATAATTATTATTACGGATAGTTATTTAGGTACCAAACTTTGAGGCATATTCATATAGTAGGTTGTTAGAAGACTCCAGACTTTATCAGACCAAAAATACATAGGTACTTATCATACATGCAACACGCTTGACGTATTGTAAGCAGACATAAATGCACGCATGCATATGCCCTATTGTGGCGCCCAACCAATTGAACCCTGATAATGCGAAATCAGTGCTCGATCCGGACGTCAATAACTAGCAACAAGTGTTTTTTTTCTAATAGGGTTTTCTTATTTTGTACCTGCTCTTTATGTTTTTGAACTCTATAAAAAACACGACCCTATAACTCAGTTTATGGTGCCGTTACTGCCGTTCTGCAACATGAATAGAGTGGTTCTGCGGAGCCCTTGCTCAATTGGGTGGGCGCTAAACATCGAGTAACATACCCAATGTTATGTTACCCATATGTGTACAAATTGGGCATGTGCTCGATGGTGCCAAAATAGGGCATCACTGCAGGTTGCAGGTTTGATTTCCACAGGGACAGACAAAGGCATTAGGTAATTATTATGAATTTAGGATAAGGATGTTATAGGTAGATACTTCTTGGGGTCTCTGGTATCAATAGTACCTGAGTACCCGTCGGCGGAAGTAATACCTACCTGTAACCTGTGCTCGGCAAAGGGTTGTGTTGGAGATGTATTTATATTTCTAGAATGTCATTATAATGTTTCATTTTAACGCCTTTACGAGTTGGTAATATCCTTTTTAAATTCCAATTTAGTACCTAATCATTAATCACAGATCCGTTGTTTGTACTCCAGAGGACTATAAACAACTTATAATTATTTCTACCTACTAATGACTAGTACAACATAATATTTTAAGGGTTTTTGACGTGATAACGTCTATTAAAACGATGAGCGCCGGGCGCATCTATGAAAAAATGTAGCGTTCCGCGAGCGAGAGAGCGGCAAAAGCGACAGAGGCTCTATCGGCTACGATCGGCGTATCGTAGCCGATGCCGTAGGCAAGCCGTAGGCGATCGTAGTTGAGTGAAGCGGAGCGGGGCGGGGTGGAGCGGGCGGGGCAGGGCGGAGCTTTATCATGACGTTGTCACCTTAAACTACCGTCCATAAATTATTTTTTATTTAAAATTAAAATGCCTCACATCTATTTATGTACTCATGTGTAATTTGTAAAATTAGGACTAACTTTTGTTTCCAGGAAAGATTCCGCGCCTAAAATGGATTAGTAGTTCTTTACAGCCAGTGTAGTGAAGGATTATCGTGAAACCACAGAAGAATAGTACTTTTATTATGGTGAAACTAAGAACTAAATTAAATAAAAATCCCGCGTATAGAATAATACCCAGCTAGGGTATATTTTAAGCCTTTTAAGGTATCACCTAAAATTAGAACTACCCCAACAAAAAAACCCACGAAACGACTAGTAGACTAGATCAGTTTTAATAAATTAACAAGCATAGAAGTATTGAGGCCTCTATTTTTCATAAATTTGTCCAATAAGAACAAATCATAATATATATTACTGATTTTCAAATCGAACTTGAGTAAAAGGTAGGTCTTGGCTTGGTAGTACGAATAAGAAACTAGTAATGTCTGAAACATAAATAAATAAAACAACATAGAAGTACATAATTCAATAACATAAGCTTGTAGGTACCTGCCAGTCCAGTCGCATTGATCACCAATCATCCCCGCCTCCGCAGCACAAGTCAGCCCCAAAACTGTCCAAAATGCAAACTCTAAACGCATCTTGGAGATCAACAACTCAACCAGTCAAAATATTTCACCGCAGTATCTCTCACATCACAGTGTTACAGCTAGTTTGTGTCAGCTCCATAATTCACATTCATCGTAAATATTGTTCCGTCACAAAAATAAACAAATCACGTTTAAAATTTCAGATAACGCGCGCGACATCCCCTCGCCAACATGAAAACTATACTAAACTTAAATTAAAGTAGGTAACTAAACTCAAGTAAAAGAGACAGAAAACTACCTACATGTTGCGCCAGTGAAGAGTGAAAGAGATAGAAATATTTGTACTGTCGCGTAGTAAACACGTACAGTAGACTGTAGAATATTTCGCTCCCTTTCTACACTATACGCAAATGAAAAACAACCTTCTGTTGTATGTTATAAAAATAAAAATATCCCGAATATAATGTTAGCTTCTCCAAATGGCGGGAAAGACTGAGATTAGTAATTGGCCAGGTACACAGCAAACGAATTTTCATGTTTTGAATGCAATCGCATAGTACATTATTCTGAAAAAAAAATTAGCTTTGCTCATTGAGGTAATACATAGAGACGCTATTTCAAACAAAATGTGTGTTCCACCGCCGGCTTGCCCTCCGTTCTCTTTTCAAACTAGAAGCCTCGTTTGCACACTTGCCATAGAGTAACTTTGTATATGACACTTGTCGAACCAAGACAAGCAGTCACCGACTCCAAATCTTTACAAGCTCTTACTCCAACTTTATTTAACGTGCAAAAGCGTTTAAACGATTTCAAACGTAATTACCATTGATTCGTGTCAAAAAATCCAAAACTTTAAATTGGTCACAAGCGTCGCGTCGGCAAGCTTATTTAGTCCATTAACACGCTAGTGGCTTGCCAAGTTCAAACGCTCCTTATGATTTTTTCATTCAAAATGGCGGGAACATTGCTCAATAATTTAATTAAATTCGTTTTAGTTGATTTAAGATAAGATTTTGTTTTCTTACTGATGATAAAGTGATAACATTATCTTTTTTGTTTTTTGTCGTGCAATTGTGACACATTCTTATTACGCACGACGGCATTTTTTCAGTTTTTTTCATAAACAATTTTGACATGCGGCCGCCATGAGCGCAGCCGAGTGACAGAATGAAATGCAGCCGGCCGGCTGCAATGCACACCCCCGAACCCGATGTTCGCGGTGTCCCTTCTATACGCTAGTAATATTAATTCTATGGCTTTGCTGGGATTATCAGCGCGGGGATTTGATGGTTAGCGACAGCGTGGGGAAAGCGCGGAGAATCACAAAAATCAGAGAATTTCGGGGAATATATGGGGAATATACGTCTCGCGAGAACAAAAAAAGTACCGCTTTATACCAAATGTATACAAGTTGCTTACTTGTATAGGTACATCAAATTCACGACCGATGACCTTTTTAGGGTTCCGTATGAAAAAACGAAAAACGGAACCCTGATAGGATCACTCGTGCGTCTGGTCGACCGCCGCGCCGTTCACAGCCAATTCACTCCGAAAGCACTCCAGTGCTTTGGTCCACCAAATGAGTTGAAATTAGGTAAGACTCATGTACTTTATTGTGACCCAAAGACGAAGGTATACTTTATACCAACTAAATTTTGGAAAAAAAAATTCGAAATCAAACAAAAACTGTTTTGCAAACCGTATCGTATCGTATGTCAAATGAAAGGGCTTGTTGTAAGGATCTCAAATATATATAGAAAAATAACGGTAAATACAATATAATCAACGTACGGAATCCTCTCGAAGCGAGTTTAACTCGCACTTGTCAAGTTTATTTTTTTAAATGCGGCGCCCTCTAAGAAAGCTCGCCAGCCCCTACTTCTGTTGGCGCCTCTTGCCGCCCTTTTTCTTCTCGGAATTTGGCTCTTATAATATTATGAACGTCATTGGAGCGAGGGCCCCTCGACCTCATTAAATATATCGCACCTTTGGTGGAACAAGGGCACATCTTACAAAAAATCGTAAGATGACAAAAATTAAACAAAAAAATATTTTACACCTGCAAAGTACATGGCCATATTCACAAATAAATGGGTCGTATCTCATGCAAAGAACAAACACTTTGAAGCAATAAAAAGACGAATAATACGACTCGGAATGCAAAAAAAAAAAACTTTAAAATGGCTCTCCTATAAAATTACAAAAGTGCAGTTGAGCCCTTGTTCCACCAAAGGTGCGATATATTGATTCAAAGTAAAGTTCATTTTTCTTTCTATAGATCTAATTCGCTCAAGTTGACTCCTACTCTTCATAATGTAAGTACAGTTGCAGTGCAGGTTGATTTGACCCTATTGGCATGAACCTCTCGTCGGCACGGTTGATGCGGTTTATTTTCGTCATCCGTTCCTAAGGCCCGAATCTCGACTCTAGAGCGCTATCTCAGATCTTACGAATGTAATTTTTACATACGATTTGACATATTGCATCTCAGACCGAATCCTGAGATTGCAGAGATCTTATGAAAGGTTATTAATACGGATCTTACGCCCCAACCAGAGTCACTAACGGTAACTTAAATCGCTCTTTAGTACAGAATTTGTATGACCGTGATTCTTTATTAAGGAGCAATTAAAGTAACCGTTAGTGACTGTGAGTTGGGGCGTTTGAGACTTCATCTCAGGTACACTGATGTTTCAAGCATTAATTTATATCTAGACCTAGAGTAAAAAATAAGTATTATTATACATAATAGCTATTAATAATATTTTTAATCTCGCGTGAAAAGGTTACAAGTCTGTATTAAAAATTTAAAACAATAGTGGAGTGGTAAATATACAATTTTGTTTTATATTTAAAGCAGAATGGTTTCAAATACAAAGAGGTACGACCGCCGTCGTTAGCATGCGGCAATGTTTAGCTTCAGATAAGCTGAATCAATACGTACGTTTGTTCGTCAATAGATAGACGCTTTGTGTCTATTCACGCTTGCTTATTTAGGGCCTGATTCGCTTTCTTATCTCTGCAAATAAGCTGGTTGGTCATCATGGAACATGACTGTATTTGTTTTATTTGGATGTTATCAACATTTTTCCGTTACTAAAGGTCACTGCACCTTGTCAATTAGGTATATATTTTTCAATACTTAGTTTTGAGGAAATAGCCGACAAACGAGCTGACGATCCACCTGATGGGCTATTGTAGCCCATGGACATCAGCAATACCAAAGGCATTACTGATATACTGATACATACGTTGCCGCCCAAGAGAGATAAAAGAAAAAAAAGAAAGAACTGGTTCGCAAGCCCCAAGCCGAAGCACGACGAGTCGTTTGGCTACTGACGCAAGCCAAGCAATTTTATTATGCCATGCCTGTGGTGTTGCTGATGTCCATAGGCGCGGCGACTGTATAAAACAGGCGACGATGCCCAAAAATTATATAACATAAAAAACCAAATGCGAGACAGAAGGTGAGGATTGAGGGTCCCGTTCCCGTACCGTATCACCGAATCAGGATAAGAATATTTTTTTGTAAAATAAAAATTATATAGTAAAAGGTGAGCGTACAAACATTGACATAAATTTAATTTATGTCGATGCGTACAAAGTTTAGATTTAATCCCATCAAAAACATGAATGTAAAGTAAAAGCCAATTTAAAAAAAAAGAATTGAGATCTAAATGGGTGCCAAGTTCTGTGTAGAAAAGCCTAAAATTTTAGTCACAAGAACATGTAATTCAAGCTCCACATTTGACTTGGTTAGTTTTCACGTACCTATCTAGGCTATAATATTATATTTGCATAATTATCTTTGTTAAGTCTGTTAGGTTGATGACCTATGTTACTTTTCTAAAATTTTGTTTGTTGGTTGCTAACTAATGAAAACTAGCCAATTCAAATGTAAAGCTTGAATTACATGTTCTTGTAACTAAAATTTTAGGCTTTTCTACACAGAACTTGGCAGTTGGCACCCATTTAGATCTCAATTCTTTTTTTTAAATTGGCTTTTACTTTACATTCATGTTTTTGATGGGATATCATTACTTTTTGTACAGAAATTATTAGTAGGTACTTATTCATAACGTTACTGATTAATTTTGTTACCTTATACATGAACTGTAATAGTGCCCTTCAACTAAATCCGTAGTTAGTGCACCGTGGTCCAAAATACCTATTAGGTACTTCATTATTTATAAGTAATGATCTTCTACTATTCATGTCCGCTAAATATTGAAATAATAATTAATTCTAAATCCCAGTTATAACAATAATAAATACGATACGATACGATAGTAGTAATAATAATAGTAAATACGATAGTCGAATATACTCTTATTAGTTATAAGTAGTTTGTGTTCGATGAGATAACGTGCCATAATATATTTGGAAACAATACTTCGAATCACTTTAAACTGGTATAATTTCGGAAATAATACAAAATTTTGTGGTGTACATGCCATACAAGCTAAGAGAAGAATAATTTTTCACACATTAAAAATGAAACAATGCAATACACTGGAAATAACGGCTACTGACGTCTCACTAATCTGTACGTAAATAATACGTACGTACACTGAACATCTTCCCCCCGTTAGAAGCTTCACAAAGTACTAAAACTGATATGTTTCGATTAAAAAAATTAAGGGTGGTATTCCACTCGTTATATATAACGAGTTATATATAACGTTAATCGTTATATATAACGAGTGGAATATATATATTCCACATAATGACCTGTCATCAATTTTGATTGCTGTTCATAAAATTCAGGCGTTATAAGGAAGTGTTCCTAATAGAATCAATTTTTTGAAAAATTATCATAAAATGATAAAAATTTACTACTTTCAGATTTATTCCTTCGTATTCACCCGACTACCTATCTGCATGCCAAATTTTAACTTTCTAGGTCACCTGGAAGTTGGTTATAGTTTTGATCTATAGGTCAGTCAGTGATAAATTTCTCGATTTTTGGACGTTAATATCTAAATAACCGTTTGAGACGTGTTTATGAAATTTGGAAGACGTATGTATTTCGCAAGTCTCAATAAATGAGCCAAATTTGACAGGTTTATGTTGAACAGTTTTTGAGTTATGAGGTGATCAAAAGTGGCTCCAAATGGTTCGTGTAATATTACACACGGTGCTGCTTGCCAATTCTGTTAGTTAGAAAATTGGCTTACACGCTACCGCGTGTTTAGATCTGTGATGTCGTATGAAAAAGATAACATGACAAATGTCACAGTGACATTACATCGGCCGCGTTCCATAGATTAAAGTATTTTGTCTTGTTTGGCCGCGTTCCACTAGACGCTCACAACGATCAAATCGCCCAAATTCGCGTTCCATTTGGCGACCACGGTCTTCATGGTCGCGGCGAATACGTCATTGATGACGTCATTAATTTCGCTCACGGCACGCTCAAAACAACCCACCTCACGGGGTGGGTCGAAGTGGTCGAATTGCAGTGTTGCCAGATACGACGAAGTTACTCTCGCCAGTTTTTAGACCTGGCAATACTGGGTAGAAATAAATGGTGATAGAAAGGCGCAATTTTATAAAAGTTAAGGATGGTGATGGAAAAAATAACTTTAAACGATTCGACAAGAGATACTTTAGTGGAACTAGTAGTTTCTCCACAGATGCTCGACGTGGGGTCACAAGTTGATATAAACATGTTAAATTATGTAAATAATTTTATTGTATAATTCATTAAACATATTTTATAGCCATGTATACATTTTTCCTCGTCAGTTAATATCATAAACTTAATTAAAATATGCAATTTTTTATTATATTTCACTTTTCATAAAAAAAATGATTTGTTTGTAGACATACTTTTTTGCTAGTATAAATAAAATTGATAATTAATTAAGTAACGTTTAATTATAGCTTAAAAATTATAACATAACCTCTAATCTAAGTTTTAGACTTATTTTCAACATCACAAAGTACATTTTGTATCAATGGCTAAAACGTGTAAGTACTCTGTGGCTTAAACGCTCACGTCGCTCACTATACCTGTTCCACTTGGGTGTATGATTGTAACGCTCACAAGCTAGTGGAACGAGAAAAACCGCGGTCGTGAGCGTGATCATTGTGATCGTGTAGTGGAACGTAGGGTTTGTCTGTCCCTACGTTCCACTAGACGATCACAACGATCACGCTCACGACCGCGGTTTTTCCTGTTCCACTAGCTTGTGAGCGTTACAATCATACACCCAAGTGGAACGGGCACTTCGACCCACCCCGTGAGGTGGGTTGTTTTGAGCGTGCCGTGAACTGCCGTGAGCGAAATTAATGACGTCATCAATGACGTTTTCACCGCGACCATGACGACCGTGGTCGCCATGTGGAACGCGTTTTGATCGTTGTGAGCGATGTGAGTGTCTACTGGAACGCAGCCTGTTTGTCAAGTCAAGTGACAACCTGTCAACTGTCATGAACTGTCAAGCAAGTGTAAGAAAATTGCATTAATGATGAAGGTTATAAAATGAAAAATAACATAGAATTGGAATTTAATTTGTTATAAATAAAATAACCTGTATTGTATATTGAAATTGACTGAATTTATGGTTCTATAAATACTGAACACAGCAACATGTTTCGGATTGTACAAAAAAGTTTTCATCTTCAAAACAAGTGCATAATTTCGAATATTCTTTTCAAAGAAGTGAAATCCAGCATAAAGTTTACAGTTTATCATAATTTTTCTACTAAAACAGACACAGACAGTAAATTGGATCGCATCTATTATGGGCCTCTATCACCTCAAATAAAAGCTGTGAAGATATTTTCTCTCAGTTCCAGTATAGCAGGTTTGATAGCACAACCTATAATATTAAGAGAGGCTTCGACTATTGGGAGTACATCTTTACTTATAGCATTGTGTTCTGTTGTTGGATTCTTCACCTTTGTCACACCAATTTTGTTGCACTTAATTACTAAGAAGTATGTGACTGAACTACACTTTAATCCGAACACGGAAACTTATAAAGCAACAACATATAACTTCTTCCTTGTGCCCAAGGAGGTATGTATTTAAAATAATTTATTCTATTCTTTCTTATACTTTATTACACCTGTTAACATTTTTTTTAACAAAGTTGTAAATGTGATGTGCTTATTCCATTCCATTTCTACATATATTATACTTGGTGTTCAAATAAAGTGTCTAATCCCATTATCAACCAAGGGCTTGGTGAATCTGGTGATGTTTAAATCTATATAGAAGGTAGTAAATTATTGACCATGGACTAAACTCAACTTATTACTTATATCATTAATTAGACAGATTCTCAAATACAGTATTGAGTACCACTTTTGTAAATGTAAGCCTAATCAGTTCTAAAATATCCAATTCAAAACTGTTAAACCAATAATGTGACTAGTACTATAAATCATAATCATTACTATGAAAGCATTGTATTGAAGTTACATTGATTTTCATGAATATTTTAAAGTTGAATAAATGGTTCACTTTGTTGCAGCTGGACTTCAAAGTAGAAGATGTAAATGTACCAGATATTCCTGGAATGTTCACAACAATGATGGCGAAAGGAAAACCTTTATTTATTGAAGCAAGGCATTTCTCAGATCCGATGCACTATGCAAAGATTATGGGGTATGATAAGCCGATGGACTTCAAGCTTGGAAATGTAGAAGACGGGGAGCAGCAGCATCCCAAATAGTTTAGGATGATGTGTTATTTAAGTTTGTTGTTAACTAGTGAAGTATATTGTTTACCAAATACTCTTAGCTTTTTTACCATCCTCGACACTACATTATTTTATTTATGGTAAAGCTGATATTTATGTGACACTTCTTGATTACCCATAGTCCCACACTAGTGCCGTGAGTCTACGGAAAAAAACATGTGGACCCACAAGTGGGACACAGTGGTGGGATTACAGCTAAAAGGTCGAATTTAGTTGAAAACTATTATCCTTAAAAAACAATTATTATTACTTGAGCTTGTAATTTTTTACGTCAAGAATTCGACCTGGGTAGCAGTGGTACGTTGATTTTATGTTTTTAAAGAAAAAAAAATGTTTTTGGTATAGTTCCATGTTGCATTTTAACTACTTGTTTGGCTGGCACAGTGTCAAATTTTGGCTTAGTTGCGGTCATGTATAGTTTATGTGTTTAATTGATAGCTGTAACTATTTTAAAGAATTGACAAAGACACTGAAGCTTTTTTTTTAATTATTTTCTGAGTTTATGTGATTATCGAGAAAAACCCATAGAAATCATAGAAATGCAATATAATTTTTTTTGTACATTATTTGGAATAAATAAAATATGTTCTCATAAAAGAAGTTTATATCTATAACCTAGCCAAAAACTACAAAAAAAACACGCTAAGTTATGGCACAATTAATGTTTTTACCAAAAATGAAATTTTTTTTTTGTGGGACGGTTTCTTAATGGTCGCATTTTATTTTTGAATGGAAATAATCTACATGTAATAACGTATTTGTGTAAAAAATATTGGCTAATAAAAATAAAGGGGTGACAAGATATGAATTTTTGAAAGTTTTGTTAAGGGTTGTCGCTTTTCTATGAAAATTTAATTACCATATTGATATTAATTTATATCGTTATTTCGGTATATATTGTAATAATAATAGTAATATGTATAATAATAATATAATAATATTAAAGGTTGATCTTTTTAATCAAAATTTAATATAAAAAAGTCACATTTTTTTGTTTTAAAAACAAAAACTTTGTCTTTAAATTTATGATACGCAATATAATGTTGCGTCAAGTCTTTTCACACGAAAAGATCTTCGATGAAGAACATTGAATGGTATTGGGAAGGGGTCCGCCCTCGTGAAGCTTACGCTAAAACCCAATATCAGTACTCAATGTCCGGAGAAGCGGTGGTGAGGCGTCATGGAGCCGGCAAAGACCCATGGCGCTGCTTTGCCTCAGGAGATATTGACCCATTCTCCTGGGGATGTCATATCGGGCCTCGACCGAGTGACTTAATGTTAGAGGGGCATGAGTGCGCCAACCCTCATGTTGGTCAGCGAGTGGCAGAAATAATTAAATTGACTCATCTTGACTTGTTCAAGTTATTGGAAAACAGTGCTCATTTACGAGGACCGAAATAACGACCTCTGGACGTTCCCGAAAACGAGAGAACAACAATAGTTTTAAATGCAATTTACCCTAAAGGTATTTGGTAGTTTTTAATCATTTATTTATAAAGTACCTTTTGCCTTTGACTTCGTCCTCGTGGAGTACAATAATTTGACCATTTTAGAAATTTTCACATTTGTGCTGTATCCTTCTCCACAACTCAAACTATCTCCATATCAAACTTCGTCTTAATCGATTCAGCGGTTATTGATGTCCCATATAAACTTCACCCCCCTTTTCACCCTCCTTAAAGGATAATTTCTGGGATAAAACTATCCCATAGGATAGTTTTATAAAAGACATATCTTTTCCCGGAACTCAAACTGTCTATATACCAAATTTCATCTAAATCGGTTTAGCGGTCTAAGCGTGAAGAGGTAAGACACACATTCGCATTTATAATATACCTAGGATAGCTGACCGCCAGATGTTAAGATTTCTGAAATTATCCAAATTTCTGCGTATTTTTTTTTATTTTTTCTTTCCGTAAAAAAAGATAAATGAAATTGCTCAAGTCGTTCTCATGTTATGGCGTGACGTGACCAAATGAAACGAAGTTTGTTTATATATACATAAATTTATTTTTATGATTACTTTTAGACAACCCTATTTCCATAGAAATTTCTAAAATACTTAGAAACGCTTTATCTCTCTACCCCTTTTATTGTAATTTTTAAATTTTTAGGACATTATAAAGAACAATATTGTGCATATTTATAATGAAGAATAAAATGCGACCGCAACAAGATTAAATTAAAAATCAATAAAAAGTGGAAATAAAAAAATCTTAAATATGTCTTATAATATTACAGCTACATTTCCTATTTTTTTAGTATGAATAGATAATACAATGTTACATTATTTAAGATACTAACAAAAACAAAAACAATTATATTTTAGGAATAAAAAAATAATTAAATTTTCCTTGAGGTCATTGACCTTTCACACAAAAAATTATTTCTCTTAAAGTATACAGAAATTTACTGTGGGAATTTTTATCAATTGTTTGCCACATTAATCTCTTTCGAAAAAACAGATAAACTATACATGACCGCAACTAAGCCAAAATTTGACACTGTGGCTGGGTGTATCAGCCAGGTTCTCACAGTCCTATTTTGTTTGTTATCTCTTTATGTACTGATACTATTGATATATAAATACTCAATTGGTCATAAGTCACAATATTACTGAATCTTTAGTCAAATCTCATTTAGTAAAGAAAGGAAGCAGATAGATCAAAGACAGTATTTAAAAAATATGTTTTATTCATACATATTTCTATATTTAGCTTATTTTGTTAATAACACAGAAATATATTTAGTTTCTTAGACAATATTGACACTTACTAAAATAGAAAACAATGGAATTATTTTAATATTTAAATATATATAAATTTATATAATATATGTTATATTACATATTCACAATTTTTTCTTTACAATTAAAGCTTGTAGAAGGATAAAATGGATACTGACTAGACTATTGTATTGCCTATTGAATTCCCACTATGGTAACATGAACTAACTCATATATTTATTTACAATTACTCAAATGGATATGGAATGTATTTAAAACATTAGCCAGTCTATATTCATGTCCACTATTTCATATACACATTATTTAACATTTTATATTACATTAAATTAAATGTTCATCAATCAAATTAGGTATTATAATTTTGATGATATAACAATTATTTGCCTAAGAGATTTTACTATAGATATAATCCATGCAAAAATAATAAGATATTCTAGAAGATATAATAGAAAATACAGATCAAGAGATATTACCTATATTTTCTATTGTGCTTCAAATAATAATATTAATATATAATTTTTATTTTAGGTAGTCAATACTTCTTATTACGATATCTAAAAAATATTTATAATAATTCATACTGTAAATGCCAACAAGATATCAAGCCAGGGAATTAGTCTTACGCCTAGCAAAGCATGGGTTTAAATGCTAGGGAATGATATTTCAATTCACAAAAAAATGTAATAACAACACCCTGTACACAAAAACATTTAAATCTCCTAAATAAATTAATGTGATGTTTCACAATTTACAATATTCGAACCAATATCATACTAGGAATGAACTACAACACGTAACAATCATTGCCTTAAAAGTACACCAACAATATTAATATTTGTTTCAAATACATACAGTAATCTCCAAACTTATTGGCCGGGCTGAAGTTAGGCGCGAGTCGATGCGCAGAACGTAAAATAAGGTATTAGCGGAGGAGCGCGGGTGGGCGGGGCATCGACTATGATCACCCGCGCGCTCCCCTCGCGCAGCGCTGCCAACTTCAGCCCGGCCAATAAGTTTGGAGATTACTGTTCATGTAGTCCGTTTTTTAGACAGTCTTATTTGGTAAACAATCTTGGTACTACTTTTTATAGAAATATTAATTTAAATTAGTTTTAAAATAATTACTATTAATAAGAAATTAGTTTTGGAATTAAATCATTATCTGTCATTAAATTCCTTTCATTATGTGTTAGCCTTATAAAGATAAAAATACACCAAGATTGCCAAAAAATAGAATTGTCTAAAAAATGGACTAAAGAAGGATTCATCTGGTAACGTAATTGAACCTATGTTATAGTCTAAAGAGTAAATATGAAACCTGCACATTTCAAGTCTTTCGAACATGCCGACGAGCGACAAAATCAAACATCATCAAAACATTATAAAGAGACCATTATTTAATGTTTTCAATCATGTACTGTGTAGGTGATGTATATCAACGTCATATTGCAGCTTTCTAGCATTAAGGGCATTTAAGGGTCTCACGGACGGACGGAAATGACGAAACTATGGGCTCGTACACAAAACTGCGATGCGACGTCGCATCGCAAAAACCTGCGAGCTCGCACGTCGCGTCGCAAGAACTTGCGAATTGATTCGCATCGCGCATTCCTGCGATGTTACGTCATACTTGTTGACAACACTTTTAGTCGGCTCTGAGACAGCGTGTTGGCAAGACGTACACACATCAAATAAAGTTTGAGATCACTTTGAAAATACGAAATCTTTGTTGTTACGTTAAAATGAAAAGTTTTTTCTTTTTCTTCTAAGATTCTTCATTTAAAAATCAAATCTTTTAATAACAAATTCATATTTTCGATGAAAATAGTTCCCTTCGGCGTTCATAATAGTAATAAATGGATGAACCCAAAATCTTCTTTGTATCTTTTGCCTGTATCTCCTAAGCAATAACAAAAGTGCACACTTCTTTTTACGATCCATGTCACGACCTAGTTTTCAACGGTCGTCAAAGGAATGGTCACCTTATCGTGGAAGGGACACGCCTTGCCGCACGAAATCGCATCGCAGCAATTCGTGTCGCAACTTTTTGCGTTGCGAATTCGCATCGCATCAAATCGCAGTTTTGTGTACGGGCTCTATAAAGGTTCTATTTTTACTACGAAACCCGTGACACTATTTTATGTAATGCTTAACATAGTAAAACATTTTTTAATCTTATTTTCAATGTAGCATCTGCAGTTAACATTTCACAATTTACTGAGGCTTTGGAACAATCGATTCAAATCAAAAAATAAAACGGTAATAAACCGTAAGTATTTAAAACAGTATCAAGATTACAATACATAATTTATTTCTCAGTTACCTCCCATATACTGAATATATTCAGTTCCTAATACTACCCAAACGGGACATCACGTATTTTTTTATATAAATAACCGACAATCGAGCAGACGAGCCGAGATATAAGTAGTCACCGTCGATCATTAACATTAGTGACACCAAAGGCATCTCAGATGCATTGTCAAACACGAAACGGGGGATCCGCATTAATTTAGTTAATCTCCCTACTAACAACATTTTCAATATCCTATCCATCGATTATCCTCAAGTCAGTTACCTAACTGTCAGAAAGTCACAATAGTTACCTACTAACTTACCCAAAGACAGATATATTAAAACGGCTGTTAGTAAATAAATGATCAAACGTAGGCATCACCGATGCGTTTCCAAAAAAAGCGGGGATCCCATTGACTTATACATATTATTTACCGAGGAGACGCTGTCTCACAGGCACGCACACACGCATAGTACGCGAGAGAGAAAGAGATCAACTTTTTCCTTGTATGAAGAACATTTGCGTTCAATATTCCACGACGTTACACTTCCTTTTTGATCCGCATTAATTTAGTTTCCTTACTTAGTGTAGTGATCAATCATAGTGCAACGCGTTGTCGGCAAGCGAGTGTGTCGCCGGCTTGTCGTCTATCAGATCGAGCGCGGCCTGGCGGGCGCGGGTGCGCGCGGCCCACTCCACGCGACAGAAGGCGGCAGTGCCCAGGGTCGCCAGCACAGCCAGGATACCCAGCTGGACTGAGAGTAATGCCCGGGAGGAGTAGAAGAAACACGCTGCTGCTGCTAGCGACTGGAAAAAGGAGAATTAAGTTGAGAATAATAAATAAGAACAGTGGATCCAAGTGGCACACGTAAGGGCTATGTGTAGTCGTTTAAAAATAGACTGATTAACGCTACAACTCAGAGTCACTAACGCTTACTTAAATAGCTCCTTAGTACAGAATTTGTATGGTGATTCTTTACTAAGGAGCGATTAAAGTAACCGTTAGTGACTCTGAGTTGGGGCGTAACACAAATTATGATGGGTTAACACACAATAACTATAGTAGTCTAATATAATATGTATCATATGACATATGATACATATTATACCTTTTGTATTTCACTTGATACATACATTGTATGTATCACGGAAACACAAAAGGTATTCCGAAACTTTATTCAGAGTTTCCACACGAATGGGTAATTCAATATGTTGCGGTGTATGTACACTTATGTAACAAGTATCAAATGACTTGTAACATAAGTGGTAATGGACACTTGAAAAACCCTTACTTAATCGTTCATTCTCCAATTTATAAAGCACTTAATATGAAACAACAACTCGCTTCTGTATACTAAAACAGGCCAAGTTGAAGTCTGTCTGATTACGAAATTGATATGAAGTATGAGGGCCCAATTTATTTCCATTGGGTTGCCGCAACCATTGATGATTAATTATCCAATAAAAATATGGTATGTTATTATTCGCTGAAAGAATGGCTGCAAGAGTTATTTAAGATTTTTTTAATAAGTTAGTAATTTACAAAAAACGATTGTTTAGCTGAGCTTCGAAAGACATGTGTACAAACTTATGTCGAATAACAAAAACCTTGGCATATATCATGAATATTATTGTTATGAAACTTACACTAATGAAATAATTGGGCAATGCTCGGTACGCGGCGTATTATGTCTCAGTCACATGTTGTCGTGTTTGTGTCGCTATCTCTGTCTAACATACGCTAAAGTTCGCAAAGCCTATGTTCAGACGCGCCAAGATACGGAGGACATACTGTACTACAGAAAATATTTAAAAACCAATCAATCTATTTTCCTACTTCCTGAAGTCTCCTTTGGTGTTATGAAAGTAAGTGTCTGTATTGCATAACAGGCCTTTTATAATAGGCTCATAAGTCTGGTGATCATGCACGGGCGTAGCAATTTCATAAAAATATAATAAATAAAAGCTCTCTCTTTGTTAAGTTCCATAAGCATTACTCCGCTTTAAACCCGAAACAAGCTACAACCAATTATGGCCCATTACTGAGCCCAGGTCTCTCCTCCCAAACCCAAAACTAACCTGAGTAAACTTGAACAACGCGAACGCCGAAGTGCTGTTATCCGAGTAGTTTCCTCCGAGGATTGAATAAATCTGGGTGTTGAAGCAGGCGTCGCCAAAGCCCAGGAGGAAGCTGCAGAACATGGCGAGGTAGGGCGAGGGGGTGATGTAGGAGGTGTCCATGGTGTCTCCGAACGGCGCCACGTTGGGCAGGTTGATGAAGATCAGGAAGAAACTGGTGACGTGGATCAGGTAGCCCATGATGACGATGGGGTCGCGGCCCCAGCGCGTCGTCTTGTTGCCCAGGATGCCGAAGAGGGCGCCACCTGAAGGAAGATAGTATACGTTGATATCAACGGCCATTTTCTGTGCAGTTTATTCTATGTATCTTGATTGTTGCCTACAACAATACATAGAATAACTTACAGTAGCTAGGGCTACTGTAAAAGATGGTATTTGATGTTATTCAATCTACTAACTTATCCAGAGGTAATGGATGGATAGATTATTGAATAAAAACGTATAGCTTCTTGGCATTCTCAATACATATTCTATTTACCCATAATTCTTAAGTCAGAATAGTAACTGTTAAAAAATCACAATATTGTTGTAAAAGTTCATATTACGTTCTACTAACTTATCCAAAGAAATGGATATATATATTGTCATATTGAAGTGTAAAGATTGAATTATCATTTGATATGGCACTCCATAAGATTTAAGTCATCAAATTTCTCTCATGGTGATAAAAAAAATCTCTAATTTTCTTATAACTTTCACGTAGGTAAATTTCCAATATGACAGTCATATTTCCTTTGCAATACTTTATTTATATAATCAGTCAGAACAAACACTGATATGTAGTAGCATTCAAACAATGATAACGGCGGATTTTTTAAAACAGATTACATCGTTTTTCATTGACAAACATTGATATTTATACAAGACTTATAGAGATAACGAAAACTCAATCAGAACATAATAACATAATACCTATTGAAACAATCGGTTGAGCTGTTCAGTTCTATCAAATATTGATAAGGGATTACTATAAAGATGTATGAAATACTCCAAACATCACTTATGTTATAAACCACAACCTTGTATGAAATGGAACAAACACTTTATAAATCAATTTGCAGGACTTTTATTATATTTCCAATTGATGTAATAGATTAGCCACTTGAGTCTAACGGTAAGGCCATTAGAATTACGCACTCTTACATTATAGTAGTTTACAAAAATAAAAATGGAAGGACTCTGAAGAACTAGAAAGTAACTCAACAGCTTCTTTAAGGGCGAAATAATAAACTGTCAGGCAATTAAACTCATTAATATATTTTATAACAAACAATTGTTACGTAATAAAATAATTTCCACAGGAAAGTCTCCATTTGTCAAGATAGACGTTAAGACATCATAATATGTGTTTTTAGTTTATCGTTTTGATGTATTGACTCTTTAATTGTAAATATGAAGTATATAAGTATTTTTTTAAACATTGTCTTAAATACACTTTAAAAAACAGCACAAGGTATGTTCCAATATGAAATAATTCAGTCAGTCTGAGAATCTTAACGCACTATATTATATCACAGCGCTTTTAGGGTTCCGTAGTCAAAACTGAACCCTTATAGTTAATATTAGCTTTCTGCACTCCTCCATGTAAACAATAACTGTTCCTAATTTCACTTCTCCGTCCACGTAACTGTCGTAAAAGGGGTACAAAGTTTTTCCTTCACGTATTTATATAATACTAGCTGACTAAAAAATCTGAATAGGACACCCTAATCACCTAGCGGTATGATATTATACTTTACGACCTATTCTCATATCTACCAAATATACACAAAAAACTTAATAAGAATCTGTCGAGCCGTGCGGAGGAGTGCGACCTTAAACACCGGGATACGACATTTTTATATCTTGACTAGCTGCCCGGACAGACTTCGTTCTGTCAAAAGTTTTTTATTTTGAGATGTAAGCTATCCTATCTTTCAAGTTGGATCAAACTGCACACGCTGTTTTCAAATTTGATTAAAATCGGTTAAGTAGTTTAGGAGTCCATCGCGGACAAACAACGTGACACGTAATTTATATATATTAAGATATATATATATTAAGATATATATTAAGATATATATTAAGATATATATAAATAACGTGACACGTTATTTGTCCGCGATCGACTCCTAAACTACTTAACCGATTTTAATCAAATTTGAAAACAGCGTGTGCAGTTTGAACCAACTTGAAAGGTAGGATAGCTTACATTTCAAAAAAAAATTGACAGAACGAAGTCTATCCGGACAGCTAGTATTAGTTATTATACGAGCATTACCTAGCACCTCTCCCATGCCGATGAAGACGCCCGAGAGGCCGACCAGCTGCTTGGCGTTCTCGCCCATGGCCAGCGTGAACCCGATGCTGGGGCTGTACACGCCGCTGAAGAACGACAGCTCCACGCCTAAGGGACAATCATAACAATGTCTAGAATACGGTTAGTTCGTTACATATTGTTACAACATTATATTATACACCGACAATATTCTCTATCTATCTCTGCCTAACAGCCTTTTAAAGTCCACTACTGGACATAGGCCTCCCCTAATTGGCGCCAGTCCGACCGGTCCTGGGCCCTCTGAACCCAGCTACTAAAGACAGTCAGCAGTCCACCTGGTCGGCCGGCGACCAGCGCTCCTTTTACCGACAATACATCCTAGTGTAAAGAACCTGCCTACCGAACGAGAAACCTTTCCCACACCAGTTGGGGTTAACATGATGTATATAACCATTACACATTTTATTACTGTTGGCCACATCTATGTATCTTTTAAGTTTCTGATATTTCTATTTAAAGAAAGACCTTATGTTTTCAGGATTTTCCCAGTACGTAGACAAAAGCCGATAAAATAAGTCATTATAGGTCTAGAAAAATAGCATCCGAGCAATATTGTAAGTAAACACATTTAATATTCTAATAACGTTTCGTCAACAAGGTAATAAGGAAATGGGAAAACATGCAGTATCGATATTAGTCAACGATCGCGATGTAATTACGATACAAAATGTCCTTGAAACCGTAATCGATTATTGCGAAGTAGAAGGTTACTTACAGCAGGTACATTGCAAATTTAATTGATTAACTGTAGTGATTTTGTAAATAAAGTTTTTCAATAACAAATTTTTGTTAATTAAAATAAAACGGACTCGTATATGCCTGATGGGCTGACCATAAACAAAGTGGCCATTGGGCTACCTGATTGTAGCAAACTACAGAAAACTCATCAATACCGGCCTTAATGCCCAGTTCCCACCAAGCAACGTGTCAGAAACGCGATTTTGAAGTATGTGCGAACTTGTCATGGTGGACATCGGGCCTAAAAAAGAAATTTCCTTTTTATTTACGACGCATGTACTTACCAGTGTAGATGAAGGTGGCACTCAACAGCAACATGTCTCGCGTACAGAACAGCCTTAGGGCACCTTTGAAAGCCTCCAGAGGACCGTCAGAGTCATGGTTTACCATTTCGCTCTGAAAATTAATAAACTTTTTATAGTTATATCTAATTTATTTATCTTAGCGCTATATATCAACATTTTAAAAACTCCGCCAGAGCGTGGGTCCGTCAACAAATTCTGAAACAGCGCCCGACTAGCCTCCTACATCCAACATTATATAATTTCTTGGCCACCAAATCCACGAATTTTCAAGTTACTACAATATTCTCGAATTACAACTTTTTCCCATCACATCACACACGATATTATGTTTTGTATGAAGTAGATCACCAGGGCTGTAATAACCATGTCGGAGCCCCTAGGTAATTCACGTTTTGTGGCCCCTTTGTTTTTCGTTCAAACAATTGGTGCAAATTACGTCTATTTTTTAGGAAAATAGCCAGTAAACTAGCTGACGATAAGATGGTAAGTGGCTATCGTCACCCATGGCCATTAGCAACACCAAAGGCACTGATGCGTTGCCGGCCAAGAAAGAGAGAAGAAAAAGATAAACTTATTTGCTTCTCGAGTTCTCACCTTAACATCATCGATAGCGGGCGCGCGTCGCGTCGGCCGCAGCAGCAACAGGAACACGATGCCCACGATGCACACTGCAGTCAGCGCCCCGAACACCACGTTACGCGTCTCCACGTCGATGTGCGTCTTGCCTTGGAACTTGATGAATACGAACAGGTTGCCGAAGAACAAACTGTAAGCGGATAACTAGTTGTCAAGCTCTTCTATGAACTGAAAATTATGATGCAACTAAACTAGGTTTGTCCGCGTAAGAGTGTTTTTACAAAACTAAATCATGAACATATTATAAAAGTCCGAATAGAGCCTGGGAAGTTCCAGTCACGGTCTAGCTAAATAGATTTTATTATTACTTCTCGAATTATGTACTGTTGCAAAGTCTCATTTATGTGAATCCACCATCTACAACCTACAACCATCTACAACAGGGAATCCTAGTGCCATTTAAAAACAATACAAACAACAGAAAACATGAATGAACCGAATTAACAAGATGAATGAAAATATTCGTTAAGCATTTTATTACTCTTATTGTAACTGTAACCCAAAATGTATTAGCGGCGGTAGTAGTAGGAGTTCTAGGTCAATAAGATTACTCAATACGCTATATTGATAACGCCAATTAATAACATAAAATCAATAATATAAATTCAATATTTGCGTTTATATATCTGCAAACTACCTAAAAGTGTTACAATGTCAACCGTGGGTCACTTTATAACCTTACGTCATTTGTATAACCGGATCTTAAGTGCATCTTGCACAAGATGCGTTTCTTTTGATAATTTTCGGATGTACCTATTGCATACAACGATTCTTTACAACGGTTATGAAAGTATCTTAATTTGGTTCTGTAAATATATTTTAATTTATGCCGCTATCACTTTACATTCAACGGAGCTCATGAGACTGCAAATCATGAATAAATTATTCATATTTTATTCAAACTTGATAACGGATGGAAAAAAAGAACTCTCATTGATGCCATAGCGTTACCCGTTGTTCAGCTGAATATACCATGAGCTAAAGTTTGGATACGAAGACGTTATAGGAAAGAAAATAGGAAAAGAGATGTTTACAAAAACCTAACCAACTTTAACTTTTTTGCCTATGTTTTCGATTTCGAATTTAAACACTACTAGCTGCCCGGACAGACTTCGTTCTGTCAAAAAAAATTGCAATAAAATAATATTGCGCCTATAAATTGAGATGTAAGCTATCCTATCTTTCAAGTTGGATCAAACTGCACACGGTGTGCAAATTTGATTAAAATCGATTAAGTAGTTTAGGAGTCCATCGCGGACAAACAACGTGACACGTAATTTATATATATTAAGATTACCACTAACTGCAATTGCATGTTAGGAGAATTATTCATCCCCTGGCTAGTTTTCACCCTCCTCTTAAAATCGGCCGTGGCTTGTTTTTATGTGTTGCTGTCGCATGTCAGTGAGCCAGTAATAAATTAATGCGGCCCCTCTTGCCACAGATTAAATAATATTCATATTTCATACCCCCCCTATAACGCGTGATGCTAGGAGACGGAGTAATTGTTGTTCATGGGCGACGGTGTTCACTGTTTATCGACCGCATGTTTATTTACTTAAAAAGTCTTTAAAAGTAAGGTACAGTCGGCAAAATAATTAGATATACGGGCAGTGCATGATAAAAATGTTATGTTTAATATTACAATTTCTCTTCTCAATATTACGTATGTTATGATCTTGCTGATTGTACGTTAAAGTTGGAACCCTAACCTGCACTGCAACATCGCCCAGAAGACGCCAGAGTTCCTCGAGATGGTATCGGCGTCGCTGTTGAGCGTGAGGTAGTTGCCCTGCCCCGTCCATATCGCCGCCGCGCCCGCGCCGATCAGCACGCTGGCCGCGTACAGCAGCCACGTGCGGGGGAACAGGAACGTCACTATGAAGAACCTGGAACAAACGGACACTTCTATATGCTCTATACATAAATAATCTGTGGCGTAGCTTGCTCTCAGTAGGCCATGTATCTGTTTATGTTAGGATTTGTTGAGAAAAAAAGGTCCCAACAGTAACGGCCTTAGGGCGGCCTTTCAATAAAGGGATTGATTTTCCAAAAACGCTAAAACACGTAAATATGTTTTTAAAGGAAAAGCTATCTTTCGATTTTGGTAGGGCATGCTTCAAAATCAGCGGGTTTTCAAATACCCCTATTTATCTATTTTAGGGGTTGATTTACCAAAAACGCTAACACGTATTAATTTTTTCCTAAACAAAACGCTAAATCGCGGTTTTCGTAGGGGCTTGCTTTAAATTTTAGCGGTTTTTTTAACAGTAAGTGGTTTTGACACCTTTGACAAGGGGGGAATTTCCAAAAATCCAGTGTTAACACTTATAAATCTATGTGTAAAATTTTAGCTTTTTAACTCCAGAAGTTTGTACTGGGTGTGGATGTCAATAAGTCAAGAAATGCGAGGGTGATAGATACGTTTTTTTTATTATTTTTTTCAGAATCAGCACATCAAACTATATAGAAAGTAGCTAAAGATATTTTTTTTGTTGGCCTGATTTTGATCTCCCCAGTCTCCGATTACAATTTTAGAGCCAACCGTACCACTACTAACTCACTCTAGCCGCTCAGTTTTTTAGATTTTGAATAAAACGGAACCGAACCGTAACGAACACACGCGTGCATTCTTGCACGTTCGACAAATCGTGATGGCCTTCGGTGTTAGCATTTGATTTTCGGTTCAAATTCCCTTTCACCCTAATAAATCAGGTTTTGTGTACCATGACTTGACACAGCACACCTGTTATGAAGCCATAAGGAAAAAAACCATGGAACGAACTCTTATTTTATTTCAGGTTCAGAGGTATTGTGACACAATACTAATTCGCCCTTCCCTAGGATGCCAATTATCCACGTTTTTCACCAACCTCTACAATTCCAAACTTTTGATCAAAAGGGTAAATAGGTTTCGTAACAAATAGGAGATCAATTTCATTTTCTAATCCTGGTATCAGCAAAGTTCATGAACTTCTTTATTTTGCTACAAAATACTCAAAATATAGGCAGGTATATCACGACATTCACGACTAAGCAAAATTTATATTTTGACTCTACATTGTTAATTATCCGCTGAAGTAACATTTAACCAACGCCAACTGCTATAAGGTGTATTCATTCAACAAGCATGACAGCTTTCTTGCAATAGTTCGAACAAGGTCGCGTCGAGTCGAGCCCCCGCGCTCGTTGGTAAACAATTGCGTGTGCGTACGTTACCTGCGTGCCGCGTGATGATTTGACCATATCAGTATTTATATTCGCGATTATTTGAGATTTATTTCCTTTGCAACAGTAGAAAGCGCATCGAATCTTTGGCAGTCTTGGCGCTCTAAAACGAGATGATTGAGATGCCAGAACATCGGATTATTATAGGTAATCCACGAGCCTAACAAGGAGTTTCTTTCGTCATTTCTTCTCCATAACGAAGCACCTTTCTAAATATAAAATGTCAAATGTCTAGACAGAACAACAATAAAAAAGTTGATTTACAAATAAAGTTAAGAATGGAAAATTTTAAGCTACGCGTACCATCTATACTAATATTATAAAGCTGAAGAGTTTGTTTGTTTGTTTGGTTAAACGCGCTAATCTCAGGAACTACTGGTTTGAATTGAAAAATTCTTTTTGTGTTGCATAGTTCATTTATCGAGGAAGGCTTTAGACTGTGGGAGTTTTGGAAATTCATAAGGGGTTAAAACAGGGGTTGGCAGTCACTTTCATACAAACCAACTTCGTCAGTTTTAGAGTTATAAACATGAATTTTTTTTATGCAAATTTATAGTTATTAACAAAAATTAATTTTAAGAATTTTTTTTGGAAAATCATCCCTTCAAGGGTTAATTTAGGGGATGGAACTTAGTACGCAAGTTCATCAGTTTTGAGGTAAAATGGGTGAAAATTTGTATATTATAAGCTTATAGTTAAACAGGAGAGGGGGAGGGAAGGGAAGTGGGAGGGGGAACGGGAGGGAGGGGGAATTTAATGGTCTCTGATTTGTTAAACCTACCATAACTATAAAAGTTAAAAGTAACAACAAAGTGCATTCACTGATTGTTAGGCGATACGAAGTTCACCGAGATGTGCTAGTGTTTTAATCATTTTCGTTAATTTTAAAAATGTTGGTTCCTGGTGGTTGGTAATATTAAATTCCGTACGTTGTAGAGACTGAAATGCCAACGTTATAAAATGGGTGTGACAAAACTAGTTAGCCTTGAGTGCCTTCAAATATCGTGTTGAAATAAACTAGTTCAGCTTACTTTTTTATTAGTTTAATCAATTTATCACCAACAATCTACACTGTAGCAGCGTGGCACTGGCGTGGTGGTGGTGGTGGTGGTGGTGGCGTGGTGTGGCGTGGTATGTTCTAGGCCTTTTTAGTTATGAGGAGAGACCCGTGCCCCGTAGCAGAGTACTACAGTGGACAGTTAATGGGTTGCTGTTAAACCCAATTAAATTATTACATACTAGCTATTACCCGCGGCTTCGCCCGCGTGTTCAAAGGGAAGTAACAATGAGTTGTTTAACATGCATGACTCTTTCCTAGATATAATAACATAATAATTAATAACAATAATTCATAAATAAGTAACAGATCCAAAATTTAAAAGATACTAAGAGGAACCAACTGTAAAACCTATGACCCTCCTCGACCTTCCAACTGTAAATATAGAAATTCATGCATATATGATATTATTATTATCTCTAATCCCACCTGATGGTAAGTGGCGATGTAGTCTTGGATCGTCATATAATTACTTTTGATATACTTTATATTTACAGTTGGAAGGTCGAGGAGGGTCATAGGTTTTACAGTTGGTTCCTCTTAGTATTTTTTAAATTTTGGATCTGTCACTTATTTATGAATTATTATTAGTATGTTATTATATCTAGGAATAAATCATGCATGTTAAAAAACTCATTGTTACTTCCCTTTGAACACGCGGGCGAAGCCGCGGGTAATAGCTAGTAATTCATAAATAAGTGACAGATCCAAAATTTAAAAAATACTAAGAGGAACCAACTGTAAAACCTATGACCCTCCTCGACCTTCCAACTGTAAATATAAAGTATATCAAAAGTAAGTATATGACCATCCAAGACTACATCGCCACTTACCATCAGGTGGGATTAGAGATAACTAGCTGTTGCCCGCAGCTTCGCATACGGAAATTATGTTTTACCTTATTTGTACCTCTTGCAGAAGGAAATTTAAAAAACGGTGAATTTATATTGAAGTACTTATATTTAGTAATTTATATACTGAAACCCACGATAAAATCACAAAGGATTCCTTCAGGAGCGGGTTTTGAAAAATAAGCAATATTCACATTAATTTGTATTTTTTTCTTTTTTTTTTGCAAAATTTTGAAAAACTGAAAAATACTTATTCCATAAATTTAAGCAAGGAACATTTGATGCAAATTTAAAGCAAATCGGTTGATGTTTTAAAAATATTCCATACAAACTTTCATCCCGTTTCCCGGGGAAACCTTTTAATTTTCCGGGATAAAAAGTATCCTAAAATATGACCCGGAGTATTAGTAACAACTCTACCAATTTTCATCGAAATCCGTTCAAGGGTTTTCATGTGATGCCCGGACAGACAGACAGACAGACAGACAGACAATAATTCTAAAAAAAATATTTTTGTGCTCTAACACGTTATTGAAGTGCCCCCTAATCAAAATTTAAAAAAAATATTCAATGTACAGTAAATTTGCCCTTTGAGTTTTATTATAGTATAGATAGATAATAATATCATATATGCATGAATTTCTATATTTACAGTTGGAAGGTCGAGGAGGGTCATAGGTTTTACAGTTGGTTCCTCTTAGTATCTTTTAAATTTTGGATCTGTTACTTATTTATGAATTATTGTTAATAATTATTATGTTATTATATCTAGGAAACAGTCATGCATGTTAAACAACTCATTGTTACTTCCCTTTGAACACGCGGGCGAAGCCGCGGGTAATAGCTAGTATTAAGTATGGAAGTTTGGAAGTATGGATAGTATGGATGGATATGGAAGTATAGAAGTATGGACAAATACGCATCATAATGGATCTTTCCATGGGAATGAGTTGTTTTACTGCGGTAAAAAGTAGCCTACGTTACTCTCCAGCCTCCTACCTATCTCCACACAAAAAATCTTACCATAACATCGCTCTGTTACGACGTGAATCACGGACAAACAAACAAACACACTTTCGCATTTATAATATTAGTATGGATTAGTATGGATGTTATTATATCTAGGAATAAATCATGCATGTTAAAAAACTCATTGTTACTTCCCTTTGAACACGCGGGCGAAGCCGCGGGTAATAGCTAGTCATACCATAACAGCGCTCCGTTACGAAGTGAAAGACGGACAGAAAAACACACTATCGCATTTATAATATTAAGTATGGAAGTTTGGAAGTATGGATAGTATGGATGGATATGGAAGTATAGAAGTATGGACAAATACGCATCATAATGGATCTTTCCATGGGAATGAGTTGTTTTACTGCGGTAAAAAGTAGCCTACGTTACTCTCCAGCCTCCTACCTATCTCTACACAAAAAATCTTACCATAACATCGCTCCGTTACGACGTGAATCACGGACAAACAAACAAACAAACAAACAAACAAACACACTTTCGCATTTATAATATTAGTATGGAAGTATGGATATCAAAAGTAAGTATATGACCATCCAAGACTACATCGCCACTTACCATCAGGTGGGATTAGAGATAATAATAATATCATATATGCATGAATTTCTATATTTACAGTTGGAAGGTCGAGGAGGGTTATAGGTTTTACAGTTGGTTCCTCTTAGTATCTTTTAAATTTTGGATCTGTTACTTATTTATGAATTATTGTTATTAATTATTATGTTATTATATCTAGGAAAGAGTCATGCATGTTAAACAACTCATTGTTACTTCCCTTTGAACACGCGGGTGAAGCCGCGGGTAATAGCTAGTATTAAGTATGGAAGTTTGGAAGTATGGATAGTATGGATGGATATGGAAGTATAGAAGTATGGACAAATACGCATCATAATGGATCTTTCCATGGGAATGAGTTGTTTTACTGCGGTAAAAAGTAGCCTACGTTACTCTCCAGCCTCCTACTTATCTCCACACAAAAAATCTTACCATAACATCGCTCCGTTACGACGTGAATCACGGACAAACAAACAAACAAACAAACACACTTTCGCATTTATAATATTAGTATGGATTTTAAATTAAACGAAGTCTTCGTATCGACTTTAAAAGAAAATCAGCAACAACGTTTTTATAGATGGTCAAATTGAAATGTTAGGTCGGAATTTGTGGAACATTTGTTTACTACAAGAAGTAATGGGGGAACGGACTATTAAAATTTCTACGAGGTTTTGTAGCTACTTAGTCTTCGGATGTTTGAACTAAAAAATATTACAAATAAATTAATAATGTGTTTAGGACTTATTAGAAAATAAAATTCATGATTTTTGAACAATCGACGACAGATGCCTAAATGACAGATGCCTAAATAAAATAATCTAAATTTTACTAACAAAAAATAACCCACTTCAAAGTCTCAAAAACTACTTGTCAGATCTCAATAAAATTTATGTGGGACCACATGACAGCCACCAGCTTTCGATTAAAAAAAGAATCATCAAAATCGGTTCGCCCAGTCCAAAGTTCAGAGGTAACAAACATAAAAAAAATACAGTCGAATTGAGAACCTCCTCCTTTTTTTGAAGTCGGTTAATAAATATTATGATTACTAACTACTATCATGCCTACTTCTTACTTATTTCTTATACCTACACATATTGTAGGAATGTAAATTATCACATTATTTACCTAAATATATAGGCATATATTTAAGTAAATAATGTGATATAATATTACCTTTGTATAATCTTTTTGATTCCTAAATAGGCATTTAGGAATCAAAAAGATACTACAAAGGTAATATTATATTCAAAGCTAAAATGTTCTTTATTAAATTTTATGGTACAATAAAATAACCACCAATTTCGTTAAATGAAGGGTTTTTACAAGATCTATTTTATTGAAAGGTGGACTTTGAGGGAGTAAAGTCGTTCGTCTTTCGACAAATCGTCTTTCTTCTACAACTTATATTAAATAAAATTTATTGTTGTATGTTGTATAATATTGTAAGTTTTGTTGTTTTATAACAGACTTCAAAAAAGAAGGAGGTATTCCATTCGACTGTATTTTTTATGTTTGTTACATCAGAAATTTCGATTGGGTGAACCGATTTTGATGTTTCTTTTTTTAATCGAAAACTATATTTTAATTTTCATAAAGGAAAATAAGTTTTTACCCGAAGGTTAGCTGGGTGGGTAATGTGGGTATAACAAGTACAAGTAAACTACGAACCAATAAATAAATAGTTACAGCTAACAAATAATCAGGCACAAAGCAGAATAATCTATTTACTTATAACGTTTTTATTGCATCAGACCATTGTAGATTTTCCTTAATAGATACAAGGTATTAAATTAAACACTTATCCGGAAATCTGTACTATTTCATAAGTAATGGCGTAAATGTTATTGGATATAACTATTATAGCTTTCCTTTTACTTAAATTCGTTATGGTCTTGCAATTAAGTTCCGGCATGAAAAGGAAATATCAGAAAAATATTAACAGCATTGCACGTAAGTGGTATTCTGCTATTATTATGATGTTTTAAGCGTCATCTAGAACGTATTTACACGTGCTAAAACTTAAAACAAGTTTCTTTAAACTGTTTAACGTCTGTTAGAACTCCAGTGATAGCCATATTAATAATATTGATCTGAATAGAAACATCTTTATTAGAGAAATTTTATCGTAACGCCAAATATCAGGCTGAAACTAGTTTTAGATAAAATACATTTTTGATTAGCCGTTAATTCTAGTTCTATTTCCGAAGAAACAGTTTTCAGTCTGCGCTGCACAGAGCCTTATAACTTTCCTTTCTTTGTATTCAAACCAAAAGATAGATAGATTTGATTGAATAATTCATACATAGTACATGTACATATACTTTAGCTACAGTTATTTTTTGTCAAAAACCGTAACAATTATCTAATTAGAATGCAAACAGTGGCGTCTAAATAACGGCCTCGTATTGCCGTACCACTCCTCGGCTGCGGGCTTTTAAAATTTAAGTGAAAAAAACACATTGCATGTACCCCTCTTACGAATACACCTTAGTACAATATTATAGTTATAATTAACGGGTAATAAAATTAACTAAACTATTGAATTCAAAATTAAATATAAGTGAGCATGAAAAACAAAGAATCATCAAAATCAATCACACAAAGAAAAATTACTGTTTTATTTTTACTGACACTTTAATTAAGTCTAAAAATCTGTTGTGTGATTGTGTGACACTTTAATTATGTCGTTTGGACCGCACATCGGCGCATCGTATCGGTGCAACATAGGTACTTCGTGATTTTCACTTAATTATCTGCGGAACTCTGCTTAATAACAGTGTAGCCAGTAAAACAGTGAAATTACTGTTAGAAAATGTCTGGTAATCAGCGATGCAATGTTGAGTGAAATGCATTTAACATTTCCATTGCACACGTTTTAGCTTTGACATTCACCTGCGTAAATTTATCGCTACATAGAGTTAAGAATGTCCTTATGGTTTCGCTTTTTACATGCTTTATATTAGCTTCACCTGTATGTTAGTTTGTTTGTTTGTAACTTCCCTTTGGACTTGATTTTGACCTGCTTCAAACGGTCAGATTTCTTTCAAACTTCGTGGACTTATTGAGGACCGATGACAATTCAATATTTAAAGAAAAGAAAGAAAGAAAAAACCTAATTACAGGCTTTATATTAGCTTTAAACGGTCAGATTTCTTTCAAACTTCGTAGATTTATCGAGGCTCTATGATAATTAAATATTTAAAGAAATAAATAAAGAAAGAAAACCTAAATTTCATTTCAAAAATTCAAACTAAAAATAAAAAAATAAATAATACCTAGTTTAAAAAAAACTAAAAACTAATAATAATGATGTTACCAGTGTTTAAGAGGCGTTGTAGATTCTATGTCAGTAGATAATATATCCGTTTTTAGTTGCTTCTCAATAGATATTTACTTTTAGATAATAATATATGTTTGTAAACGTCAATGTCTCTATAAGAATGTGGAAAATGTCCACACATTTGTATGCGAGTAGCGATTGCTGATGTTGTTTATATTTATTACTTACTATCGGCAGTCACTTTTCTATGTAGGCAACTTTTTAAAAATTATATTTATTGTTCTTCAGACATTCCAGTCCAGACGTTGTTTTCTTCAATGCGATAAAATTGAAATTTTCAATCCGTGTGATAATGACATAATGAGTAATAAATGTTTGGTGAACTCTGGTTTTGCTACGATTTGTAGACGTAAGCATTATGACGCTAATGTTACCTAAAGCGAAACTACGACAATTACTAGTTTCGTTATGTAATGTAACTGCATTGGAAAACTTGTACTTATCTACCTGGTTAGAGATCGTTACAAGAGTCAGTTCCTAAGCTGTTGCAATCCATAGATACACTTGTACCCATTGTGAACAAGTAACAATGTGTACTTAATTAATATAATTCTTACAGATTATTTTTCTATTTTAATCAAATTTTTTTGTCGGTTTCTCTTTCCTTTTTTCCCCCTAATCTCAGAAATAGCTTAACCGATTTGAATGCAGTTCTCACATATACTTTTATACGTAAGCTTTATATTACACTGCATTACTTTATTGCATTTATTTAATCAATTGACAAATAATAAAAGATACCCATGCCATTTTATAGAATCTTGTCTAAACATTTTTTGATACTACATACAAAAACATTGTTTCCCAAAGTAAGGCAATGTTTACAAGTACAAAATGAAGTGCGTTATTTCATTTATTTCTCTGCTATGGCAGTCGCAGTAAACCTGTTGTATTACCAGATCATAAGAAATATATTCGGTTGAATCAGGTACAAATAAAGCGAGCTTTTTTTTTACTCTACCTAACCTTCTTTCCTGCGGAAATAGGAAGTTAAAATATTTACCAGAAGTCAAGTTTAAACTGGAGGCAAATTCATAATCTACATATTATTTGTAAGATGTTCCGTTAGTTAAAAATATACTACGTATTCCTTCCGATTTCATAATTGATATCATTTCTGATTGGTCAGATAATAAGACTGACGAAATAAAAAATATAGAAAATTTAACTTAAACAGCTTGAACACGACGAACACAAAGAAAACTGAACATTGCCACAGTAAGAAATAAGTACCCATAATTTGTTATTTGTACCGTGACATTGCTGAGAGCTGTTAATAAAGCAGTAGCATTCCACACTATGTATCAACTGTTTTATTACGTACAGAATGAGGAACCAGATTAAAAGTTGGCTTTTTCTTCCACCGCGTCGATAACCTCAGCAGCCACAGGTTCTGTCACAAACAGCGAACTAGATTCCTGCTAGTAGCGGATCAATGTAGTTATTTCCATTAAATAATTAAAAAATACAATGTAAGTAGCCAAATTCTTTGATTTCTAACTATTGATGTGGAACGTTCATTAGGCCGATCAACAAGATTATATACTGTAGCCCAGTGATCGCGGAAATATTATTTTGATGCTCACACAAACGAATTTCCAAAAAATATTTTTAGCACGCCACACTCTTAAGTTTGTATAAAGTCAATACAGATTGTACAAAGGTTCAACTTTCTAGTCCACTGGTTCAGGCGGTTTGTCAGTCACCGTTTGCGTAGAAGAAACGGCAGAAGAGGTAATTTAGTCAACGTACTCTATAAACAACACACGAATTTCCTTCATTCGTATGAAGTAACCGGCAAAAACGCGGGCTAACCTAAGAAACCCAAACTAGAACAAGATAAAGCAGCAGTTTCCCTAAGATGGTCTTATGAAGATTAAGTATGACATGTCTAATATACTAACGGCCCAACTCAGAGTCACTAACAATTACTTAAATCGCTCCTTAGTAAATAATCACCATACAAAATCTGTACTAAAGAGCGATTTAAGAAACCGTTAGTGACTCTGAGTTGGGACGTAAGTCACATTTTGGACAGTCTATATGGTACAAATACCGACGAGGCAAGAAAACTGATATTAATATTATTAGTGCATTACATTACATGACCTGACACCAATCTCAATAGTTGAGCAACTAGAAAGGTGCACCGCGGCTACCGACACTATAATAATATTAGATAAAGATAATTTTATTTATTGGTTACAAACACTTACGACGTAACTAGTTTCAGCAAACGTCAGGGTTGTCAATTGTTTTAATAATTTTCTATGTAATTAATTAGGTTTTAGGTCTGAGTACATGTACATTTCGTTAGGTAGGAATGTCTACTCCTGGGCCTAAATATAACATCAACAATCAATCGTTCTCTACGTTTGAATCCTTATAATTATACAAGTACAAACTTATGTCAGTACTTACTTTTTTAACCCCCGACAAATAAGAGGGGTGTTATAAGTTTAACGTGTCCGTGTATCTGTATGTGTGTCTGTGAGTTCTGTGACATCGTAGCTCCCAAACGGATGGACCGATTTTGATCTAGTTTTTTTGTCTGAAAAGTGACTAAATCGAGTGTTCTTAGCTATGTGGGGTTTTTAAATTTTAATTTAAGATTATTAAACATCCTAATAAACATCGAAAACGTGCTCCAGAAATCTATGAAAATAAACGTTTGGTCCAATTTATAGCGCAAAGAATTTAACATTTAAATGAGGTTAGCTCTAATCTATCTCATTATTTTACGTTCTTAATATGTATTAAATGAATACCATACTGCTCCTGTATAATAATATGCGATAAAACATTATTCTAAATAGCATGAATTCATGCTGATATTGTAATGACAAAAACGTGAACGGGTTAACGATTAACAAAATATGAATGAACCTTCTCTTTATAATACTTCCTTACATTGTATGGATATGGAAACTTACAATTAGATTAGATATTGTATTAATTTTATAAATATGAAAGTTTGTGATGATGTTTGGATGTTTGTATATGTATTTGGATGTTTGTTCTTTAATCACGCCACAACTACTACACCGATTTGGCTGAAATTTGAAATGGAGATAGCCTATACCCTGGATTAACACATAGGCTACTTTTTATCCCGGAAAAGTTCAGTTTCCGCGGGATTTGTAAAAAACCGCGGGCGAAGCCGCGGACCAAGCCTAGTTAACTATAAACCTAGACCATTGCTTTTGGATAAAAACGTCAAGAATTTCTAAATGAGTCGAATTTCTAAATGAGTCGAATTGCTAAATGAGTCTAATCACACTTTAACTTTTTTCCCTTCGGTCTATATTTGTTGACATTTTTTATTCATTATGATGATACTGATATTTTCAAATGAATCTTGAATAGATCTAAGTCTGGACAGACAAGTGTTTCAAGATCAAACTGCTTTTTATCGGTTGCAAGGTCAGGTAAACAACCTTAAGGAATTCTAAGTGGACCAAATGTGAATTTAAATTACCTGCTACCAGGTGTTTGACATTTAAGATGATCAAAAAATTTCTGATTTGAGATCAAAATTTTAATCAAGCGTAGAGAATTTTATTACACGAATTGAGTTACAAGCAATAGTCGAAAGAAATGACCTGCAAATAGATTTCGCCAGAGATTTTCAAACCTCGCCTAATGAAGAAATTATTATTTTTGTTGATGAATTTTCTTCGCACAGCGCCTCGCATACTTACACATTTCTGTATACCTAATACTACTCAAAAGAGCAAATGGCTTACAGTGTCAATTTCTGTTAATCGTGGCTATTCGCCAGTGTTATGCATCTGCGAACGCGGTCGGCATTTGGATGAATGTCTGATAGTGACAAAGTTACAGTGAGGACAGGGTAAGATAAAGGCATTTATTTTGGTCGGGCACCACCACAGACCACTCCACCTACTCGTCTTGCAGCAGATAAACGAAGATGATGAAGTAAGCCGTTAATGACATTAAAGACTGACGATAAAAAACAAAATTTTATGCAGACTAGACTTTTATGCAGACTAGACTAGACTTAGATTTTTATGCAGACTTATCTTAAACTAAACTTGCTAGATATTTGACACTTAAGCTGATCAAATGTACATTTTCATAGTGATCAGGAATTTCACGAAATTTCTTCGCATTTAGTTACTTCGACGCATGTTATGTTTACATATAGACGGATACTTTATAGATGTAAGGCCACACCTCCCTTGCAACAACACAACAACTACGAGAGTGGCTACGTCGACAAGTGAGGTTATTGAATTGCCCAATGGGCAATGATATTATTTTATAGAGAAAAAGCCGCCCGATCCGGTCTACGGCATCCGCGTTCCATTTACTTTTATATGTTGATTTTTGAACTACTTTGCTCTGTACAGTATATTGGTCAACTGAACTGAGCTTAATGCTGGGCTATCTATGGTGTCTTTGACCTGATACAAATTCAAAATCTAAGTAAAACTTGATATTAAATGCATGCGTTCATTCACAGAGGAATACGGAGCACTGTGTTACCAAGTTAATACCACTGTGGTATACGCGTAGTACTTTTAATTCTGTTTGATGATTCTTCATTATCTTGCCCTCACAATTAATCGATTTGAATTCAAAGCGTGACGAGCTTGACGAGAACATTTTATTGGTCAGTTTACAAAGTCACCGAACATGACAACGATCTCATCGGGCAACACTGTCAGTTTGATTTGTTGTGTTACAAAAATATCGCATTGCAGTTTCAAATTAGAAGGATCACAATAATTTTAGTGTCTGTATGGATTACAACAATACAGGAAAATCGCGAAATTAGTTATGAGTTCAATTATCAATTTCGTTCGGTTTTAGAATTGCTGCACTGTGAGGTTTGAAGTGATATAAAAGAATATTTATGTGCAGACTAGTCAGAGGGTAGACTGAGCGTAAATGGTCACCGTCACAGTTTTGCATGGACATCAGCAAAACCAAAGGCACCACCGATAAACTACTAGTCAAGAAAGAGAGAAGGAAGAAAGTACAGGATCACCAGAAACATCAGGAGGAGCCATAGATGATAATTATAATATGTTACATAATTGTATTATCACTAAAGTTACATGATAAGCATTAACTTATATGATATAAAAAAAAAAAAAAACATCTGCTAAATAATTGTTGGTTATGCATAAAATCCGAAAATCTTCGCTGTGGAGTCGCAAAGCTGACTCAATATTTATGGCCAAATTATAATGGAGTCACATGGAGGAGCCGTATCAAATGTAAAACTGTAGAAGCGAAATTTAAAATAAAGTTCCCATAAGGTTATCTCCAATATAAAGATTATTATAAATATACAATAAAATACAAATTATCTTTATTGTACACATAAAATTACATAAAATATCGTTCATACATTTCTATAGACTGACCAGTGAAGGCGGGTCACGGCGGGTGTGAGTATTTAGCGAACGTATGTGACCCAACGTAACACAGTAAAATATTTTGCAGCGTAAATGTCATGTTGACCATTCATTTCTCAAGAATCAAGTTATGTAATTGAGTAATTGCATATTCTGTATCTCTTTTATACGTACATTTAAAAAAGTCATTTTCCAAATTCTAACATCAACCGCTTCGACTTTGACGACACGACAACGACACCGGAACTACATTGCTTTATAATTCAAGTGTCACACTTTTGTTATTAAATGTTTAAAACATTAGTAAGTGTATACATTGAGGTATTATATACAAGTAATAGTAATTCTATGAGTGTATATCATTTATTGTTGTAGCAACACTATAACACCTTTTGCTATACGCTACTCGCACGCGCACATGGATTTCCGTGTGTAAACTAAACCGTGTGTACACACAATACACTTACATACACAAGATGTAGTTGTAGAAGTATAAAACCGTGAAATCATACTTACAAGTAAGTGAATGCTCCAATGAGCATAGCGCCCCTGGGTCCAGTAAGGGTGATGGCTGACGGCGCCATCCAGTTGCAGATGGCCAGAGTGGCGTAGATGATGGCCAGGGACGTGTAACCGTCGCCGGTGAAGTTCTCGTCATCCTGGGTTATGCTGTCGAGGATGGTTTTCTGGAGACAATTTTTTTAGGTTAGATTCATTCTTGGGCAATTCAAGTGGACATAAACAAGGAGACGTCATATCAAGTGGGTACCGCTGGACAGGTACATCTACTTTACCAAGGTAGGTACAACAGAATTAATATTGATAGCCAGATAGAGGTGTTCAATCAAGGGTCAAAAATTTTACCACTTAATTATGTGGTGACTTCAGTGACCATCGATGCAAGGAACCATTCATAATTGACACTGTTAATTGTTCAGCAGGGTACATCACAAGCAATGTAGGTTGGCTACCACTCTTCGTCAGTGATGACTTTGGTGTTATTGTGCATTGTGTAATGTCCTCGCCAGGGGTGATCGCTGACCACTTACCAAGTGACTCATCAGTTAATTTGTCAGCTAGTTACATGAAAAAATATTGCGTGTATATTGATTTATAAGATAATTTGATAAAAATCTGTACTTAAATTGTGATTGTTTTAGTTGACCTCTACATATTTAGGGGCTCCCTATAAAATAAATTTTATGATTAATATTGATTGCTATGGCATTGCTCACGAAGTGAATAATATTGTTATATTTTTACTGACCAACTTTTAAGAAATTTCGGAAAACCATTGAGGGTCCTTCGTAGACATTAAATTTAAAACATAGGTAGCTGTATACAGATCTTCTAGCCATTCATTTTTTCATAACAATTCATTAATGTTATTAAGCTTCAGTTTGAGGATACACGTAATATCGCAACAATATTTTTTTAAAAAAATTGTAACCGCAGACAATGTGGGAGAATTATTTCTACAAAGAAAACGTTACTTCTCTTTAAAAATCTAAGTGAGAGGCGTAGTCACCGCCTGACATTGTTTGATAAGATGCAATACTTTTAAAATGTCGCAATCCATAAATGTGTAATGCATTCCGAAATCAATGTCTTGTAAATCCCAAACTCAACTTACATACAAGGTAATATGAAAATAATGGGTTCTTAAGCCGCGATAAACCGATGTTGAAATATTGCTGATTAACCGGCACTGTTTCGTAACAAGTAACAAGAATATTGTCGCGCCGATAAAAGATTTCATATTGTCAAATTTGGTGTTATCAGATAACCAAAAACAAATGACAAATTGATATAACCGAGTCGAGACATAAATAATAGCTTGGCGAATTCCATATTTCCTTAGACGCTTATGCTTTGATTTAAATGGTGATGATGGATGTAGGTGTACCTTTCACACCTTTTAAGGTTTCTTCCATATTAGTTTAAATAGTCCACAATAAAATTAGTCTATTAAACACTGCATAAATATTACAGATGCATTTTGCCTTATTTAAATCATCAAGTTTTCATTAGAAGGCGAGGTGACGAATATCCATAGTAAAGTGCGTTAGAATTGGATCCTCTTACACCTGTATCTGTTATCGATCGCAAATTCAGAGCGGCACACGAGGTTAAATGGCAAGACGAAGTTGCGTACTAAGTTCAAACCCCTAAATTAACCCTTTATAGCCTATGAAATTCACAACTAATGTGGCTTTCTATTGGCAAAAGAATTTTCAAAATCGGTTCAGTAGATGCGAAGATTACCCCTACAACCTTACAAACTTTACCTCTTTATAATAGTAGTTTAGATTTAATAACATATTAATAATAACTAACTAGGATAGATATAATTAAAATTTCAAATTACAGAAAATTACGAGTTGAAATCGAAAGGAAACATGATATAGGAAGAGTTATTATAAAACGTTAAAGATAACATAATCTACTTGACATGTTATTGAAAAAGATGCCCTTGAATATTGGAATATCTCGCCAATAAATCGGTTTGACCTAAATTGTATACTTACAACAGATCCTTGAGTTTATCGACTTTAGACAAACAAGCAAGCGATATGCAACGAGTGTTTTAGCATTTAACCGGTATTGGAGTAGGTCCTTTGACACGGTTTCAATAAATTGTTATTTAATGCATAATACAATGATGCAATTATCAGACCGAGCCCTGCCCCTATAGCATTATGCAACAATGCATTGCAAGTTCGCAAATGACGTTCGAGTTATGAATCTCCAATGGACTTCGTCTCCATTTGGTTCAACGGCTGTTATCTGCCAGTGTCAAAGCTTATCTGAATTAATGCTTTGGTTTTTTTCTTAAGTACTTTTACATGTTTTCGAAGTGTATTTGTAAGTGTTTATAAACTTGTTTGTATTTTTACTATTGTAAGAAGATAGTGTTTTCATCTTATAAGTGCAATCGGTTTTTCTGATAAATATGCCATCAACTTAAGTTGCTTTGTATCCTTCGATATATATTTTAAACACGATGACGAATATACGTAAGTTACTGATTAGAAAATAAATATTATTATCTTTTGCTTCATAACTGAGGTTTATACTAACTTGGTTATTATCAAATAATTTACCATGATCGTTTCCGTTATGATCTTTGATTCCTCAGTTTTACAATATTTACTATCACGGCGTTGTGCGTGTTTACCATTAATGTTTTGAATTTATATTATGACTTTTTTAATTCGCTGTTTTTTTTGCTTCCGTTGATGTTTTTTTCCTTTTTTTAGGTACTGTATTTTTTTGACGTGATAACGTCTATTAAAACGATGAGCGCCGGGCGCATCTATGAAAAAATGTAGCGTTCCGCGAGCGAGAGAGCGGCAAAAGTGAGAGAGGCACTATCGGCTACGATCGGCGTATCGTAGCCGATGCCATAGGCGATCGTAGTTGAGTGGAGTGGAGCGGGGCGGGGCGGGGCGGATCGGAGCGGAGCTTTGTCATGACGTTGTCACGTTAAACTACCGTCCGTAAACCGACTTTACAGACAAACATTTTTTTTCAGAGTATACGTAGCTAACGCTACTTATGCGATACTTTAACCAGTCAACCGAGCTGCTACCACACCAGGCTATGAGGTATAGCATTGAAAATTGGTGGAACCACCGACTGTTGGCCTTTCGGGGGATGGGCAATAGGGATGTTGACACTATCAGTAAATTAAAATAAATTTATGTTTAAAGTATCAAGGACAACATTTAAAAACCTAAAATATTAATCTTTTGTCGAAATCAATCGCAACAAATCAAATAAAATTATTTTAAAATGTTAAAAATAGTACTCACTGTCACGTGACCTCAAACGCCATTTAGAGCTTTTGACGTCATTGTTCCTATTTTATATGGAAGTGCAACTAACTTCAGTCGACAGATAGTATTGAATATCGGCTAGTGACGTCACGTGACGTTTTTGGCGGGAAATTTGAAAATGATTTTTATTTATCAATATTTGTTTTTAAATTGAAGATTATTATTTTTATACAATTTTTTTCGTGAATCTTAAGGTTCTATCTATTAGAATCCTAAAATTAGTCAACATCCCTATTAGTGCTTGTAACCTATTAGGTTTCATCAAATTGAATCCTAAAATTAGTCAACATCCCTATTAGTGCTTGTAACCTATTAGGTTTCTATAAATATTCTGTTCCATTCTGAAAAGAATTTATCTTTCTTTATCTTTCTACGTAAGTAGCTCAGCTTTTATATGCAGCTGATTTAAGATTATGGAATTCTAATTTATTACCTAACTATTTATGTACCTATGTGTAATTACTTCAGTGGACACATGTCTTAGCAGGCAAGCAGATAAACAAGAAATTAATTTACCTTGACACATGAATATAATAATAAATTATATTCGCAAATAAATCAATTATGTACGTACATATGTGTACTTAATACAATTAAGACATACCTTTACCTACCGTCTAATGTGGAATTTATGTCATGGTTCATGTAAAAAATCTTTCCAATATTATATTATATCTATCCCATTGTGTGTTTACTTATGTTAAATCTTCGGCTTTAATATTAAAGTAAATGTAACATTTAATTTTTAGTAACATTTTATAATTTAGATGCGACTAGCGACCCGCCCCGGCTTCGCACGGCTATAATGTGCATGAAAGGCTTAAAAGGTAACTAAATTTTTTAAATTGATAAAGATTACTGTATCCGTTTAAATAACTTTCCAGTTACTACACCGTACGTAGTTGCGTACACAGACAATATGCCATCGCGATCTTTTTTGTAGATCTATGTATAAAAGAGGAACAATCGCCATACACTGTTTTGTGATATTTCATTTGGATTCGGATTCGGCAGCGTTTTCGATGAAGTTTTTTCCGACTTTTTCAACATTAATCATCATATTTCAACCAATTTATACAAAATCTTAATAAATTATACACGAAAAATTGTCCTGAAGAATCACTCTATTCATTGGTGAAAGCCGTATGAAAATCCGTTCAGTATTTTTTGAGTTTATCGCGAACAGACAGACGCGGGGGGACTTGTAACGAGGTGTACTAATACCTCGTTCAATACTCCTTGGCTGGCAGATGCATTTTACTTATAAATTTTTAAATATTGACATTTTGGGTTTTGAAAAGAAAATTCATCTGTCAGCTGGGTTCCCTTCGGGAATCATGTAAAGTTATGTTATTTTATTTTATTTTGAATCCTTTTATTGTTTTTATAGCCGTAACAGTGCCTATTTTTATCTATACTAATATTATAAAGAGGAAAGCTTTGTATTTTTGTATTTTTATATTTTTGTATGTTTGCAACGAATAAACTCAAAAACTACTGAACCGATTTTAAAAATTCTTTCACCATTAGGATGCTACATTATTCAGAAGTAACATAGGCTATATTTATTACTAGAAAAAATTAGGGATCCTTGCTAAAACATCAGTAACGTGAACCAAGGTGTGAAAAAATTTGCTTAAAAATTTCTTTCATCGCATACGCTGCGAAAACTATTGACGATAGAACAAAAAAATGTTCTACAATATTAGAGAACATATCAATATCTACAAAAAACCTCGCGATACTATATGTCCAACTATTGTTGTTATGCCACTATAACCACTTTTTACATTTTAAAAGTTAATAAAAAAGATGACCAAAATCAGAGCATGAAAACCATACCTTCGTAAAATAAATCATTTCATATTCAAAACTGTTTCAGTACCTATAGATAACTTTTTGAATTACTCAAATCGGACATTCCATTCAGAAGATAATACGAATTAAGGAAAATAAACACCGCCGCCGCGGCCGCGCAATGGCCAGTGTGGCCCCACGCAAAGAAGCTTAGCGTAGGCCTTTATATACTAAAGCAATAAAATGTAAATAGAGGAATGTAAAAAAATTTGTTCAAGTAAAAAAATAAACACATTACGAATAAATTACTTGAGTACATAAAACTTAAAAAACAATTTTGATAAAAATGTATAGTATGTTATAAAAAAATAAAAATGGGTTGGCAAGTACAAATTTAAAATTTAAAGAATAAAACACATAAGTAAGTATGTCCTATAAAAAGATAATAAATAAAAACAAACAATAAATAATAACGTTTCACACTCATAGCCCCCCTAGGATTCCCTGTGTCGTGGGTGCCATGGACAACACACTAGACAAGGACATTCACACCCAGACCGAGAACAGAAATTCAAACTCATCATTCAAATTTCCGCTTCGCTGGGAATCGAACCCAGGCCCCTTGGCGCTGCGATCCGGCATGGTAGCCATTGCGCCACACGGGTCGTCAAAACATAAAATCTATATATAAATTACGTGTCATGTTGTTTGTCCGCGATGGACTCCTAAACTACTTAACCGATTTTAATTAAATTTGCACACCGTGTGCAGTTTGATCCAACTTGAAAGATAGGATAGCTTACATCTCAAAATAAATAAAAAACTTTTGACAGAACGAAGTCTGTCCGGGCAGCTAGTCATTTATAATTTGATAACTGTGCAATAAAGCAAAGCAATATAAACTTTGAAGAATCGGAGTATTTTTCCCTTATTCAAGTAATTTCCTACCCCGCCCTGAGAGTCTAGCTACTACTACTACTTACTTGTCGAGGATCTGCACCCTCGCAGACTTTGTTTTATAATATGTAGTGATATATTCGAAAAGAGTCTACTTAGAAGGGTTGATTTGTCAGTCACAGCGATAAGCACCATCAAGGATTAGGTACATTATAAAAAATACGTTCTGTATTTTTATGTTTTATACTTAACTAATATATAGATCTATATACTGTGCTAATACATAGTTCAATGCACTATAGTTCCTTTATCGAGATAATGATGCGGTTAATCGCATTTACGGCCGGTCTCAATAATGTACTAACAGATGGAAGGCTGTGAATAGGGCTACCATTAGTATGTTATCTGTCATATTTGTCAATTTTTGCCTCTGAAAAATTGACAAATATGACAGATGACAGCCCTATCCACAGTCTTCCATCTGTTAGTACATTATTGAGACCGGCCGTTAATTGCAGTTTCAGATAACGTAAAATCTTGCTAGAGATAGTGAAGTCGGAAGAAATTACAAAGACCTGCTGAATCACACAAATTAAAGTCATGCAATGACATTAAATTAGATTTCAACTGAGGACTTCAACCAAAATGGTCACTGCATCTTTTATTGCATCGAAAGTTTTGAGAGAGGGCGTAAACATTTAAGGCAAACAGGTCAGAATACTAATAAAGTTTTAGTGCGAAATAAAATAAACAAATAAGGCATCGATGACATTTTAAATGTCTTCTAACCTTCACATTTTCTTATGCGAAATAATTTACCATGAGTTTGCCATACTGAGTGGCAATTTATCGAACATGCAAGTGATCAGGTGGACAACCTTCATATTATTATAAATCTGAATTTGCATCATCAGTATGCACAAAAGTGCATGTTTAACACCAGAATAATATATAGGTTTTGGATTTTTCTTTTTGATAAAAAATATTAGTAAAGAATGACTACTTAGTAAAATTATTCACTTTTATAGGTACTCTATGAACCTGGCAAACTTTACTTAAAGTGTCACTATTTTATTTAGAGGCCTCTCAATGGCTTACCGGTCACCGCTGCATTCGTACAAGAGTCATTGATTCTGAACAAATTAAATCGCAAATCTGAACTGCATGAGAAATGCATTTCATTCCAAAATTCATGCTGAAGATCTTAAAAACCGATTGTTATTGATACATGCATGCATTAACATTATCTTAATCGTTAAGATTTATTATTTTCAGCACAGTGTATTAATACAATGTCTCATCTTAAAAACTTTAAGTAACTACCTATCATAAAGATTTTTTTTTATCTTAAAAAATTTAAGATGTAGAGATCACCTAACATATTATATTATTATAACAATATGGATAAACATAGGTAATACACAGTGCATAATACAGAAAACCTAGTTTAAAGGAAATAAAGCATCAAAAATTATTTTTAAGCCGTGTAATTTGATAAAACTTTTCTTGTTCCTCGCGCTACCACAGTCATATTATCATCGTAACATTCGCAATCACGGAACATCATTCTATTTCATGTGCAAACGCAACAGATTCAAAGCCAAACAAAACATCTTTACACATCAATGAGGCTGTGACTGACAGGCGCAAAAAATTAAATTATATAACGGCGCCGAAGCCGTCAACGTCGCGAATCTCGAACGATGATCTCAAATTCTTAATTCGAGTTTTGTTATGCAATATCAACGGGCAATTGTCGATAAACTACGGTAGCGCCTGCGCCCGCGCCGTGTCAGTGAGGATCCCGTAAATTACAGTAATCATCATTACTTTGCCTATAATTTCTAATCTATTATCTATTCTACCAATCTGAAATCTACCAATCTGAAATCTACCAATCTGAAAAAATAATTTTCCAAATCGATAAACGGAGTTCTGAGGAAACAAACATGAGCAACAAACTAATACAATCGAATTTAGAACCTTCTTGGAGTCGGTTAAAAAACCGGTCAAATCCGAGTCGGACTCGCGTATCGAGGGTCGGTACGATTCTCCACGTTCCTGAGAAAAATTGTGAGAGGAGACCCCGAGCCCAGCAGTGGGACAATTATGGGTTGTTGCTTTGCTTTTTGCTTTGCTGAGAAAAAGGGTGTTTGAGTCTTCACAGACAGTCGGAATAGCGGATAGACAACGAAGTGGCTCTATTTGGGTTCCCTTTTGAGGTACGGAACCCTAAAAAAATAAAAAATGTTAGATAGGTCCGTATATGAAGCCTACCACCTTGAGCCAATGATGTTCGATCGACCGAGTTGGCAGTATCAATATTAATCAGAAATAGTTGGGAAATGGTTTTGAGCCCTCGGGCAAGTAAAACCGTTGAAGCAGTGGCACAGCAAAATAAATAGAAATATTAATTATGGTATAATAATAATTTATTTAGTATATTATATTTTTATGATTTATAAATAATAAATTTAAGGTCTCATTTTAATTCAAGGTCTCTGAAAAATAAAATCAGGGGGAATAATATAAATTAAAAAAAAAGTAAAGCCGTTGCACTGTTACTAGTGTACCGGTTGTTATCTAATTGTAAGCTAACTACACTTTGATCTTAGCCAAAGGGCGGAAAAGGGATTAACAGCAGTGTTAATTTATTTGTTTTTTAAATATTTTCAATTTAAAAAAAAAAACTAAAAATTATAATGCTTAAGTATAAATATGGAAATAATATTTTTACAAGAAAATAATTTTTACAAAATAATGAAGCCAGAATATCAATAGTGTCAAAACTTAAAAGCAATATTGTTTTGCTAGGGTTACAGTTTGTTTGGGTTGAGCACACCATAATAAAACATTTTATGGACTTTTACAAAATAACACAAATACCTAATTAAAGAAATTATTATACATACTCTGATACCTTTATTAGCAATAATTACCAGATGTACTACACTTGGGTCAATTTGACCCAGTAAAATTATATTCTCAAATTAAATTATATACTTATAAAGCCAAATTACAGAATATAATAAGAAAGTTTTTTTACTCCTATAATACAAGGCATTTTAATAATAATATATTGTTATCTATCATAACACTACCATTGATATCAACTTCCTATTGCAGAAGGAACTAATTGTTATACAGCTAATCTGTTACAACACCTACTGAATATTCTGAATATGCTTGTTATTCAAATGATTATAATAAAGAATATTAATTATATTAAGTATTATAATAAAGAATAATAAATAATATTACAATACATATTGTGTTAAAAAAAATCCTGTATTCCCTTAAATTCCAAAAAAAAATTATAGAATTTCACATTAAAAAATAAGTGGTCTAAATTCAGTTGTATTTTTTCAAATGTTTGTTATATCAAAACTCCATCATAATATATGAACCAATTTGGAAAACTTAATTTTTATCTGGGGAAGGACATACTTCCAGATTGGACCCATTTATATCAAAAGTCATGGATCCCAATTCCCATGAGGAATCGAGGGAACTCCTAAAATATCATAGATGTACATAACATGGCGATTTTGATATGTATATTTGGCGATAATTTTAGTAGTTCTTATTGAAAGACTATATTATGTTGAAGTCAGTTGTTTTCATAGTCAAATTAAGATAATTGTTTACCTGTAGTAAAAATTTTGTTGCTGATAACTTTAGGTCTTCAACTTACTTTGTTGACAACTCATGTTGACAAACACTATCTATGCTTAACTTTTACATTTCTTATGTAGAATAAATACATACATACACATACAATAAATACATTGTGTGTTCGTTTATTTATTAAAAGATATTTTAAAATTTGATTTTAATAAATAACATATTTTGTACTTTTTTACTTATAATTTTTTTTAATACAGTGCAACATATAGTAATATAATGAAATAAACATTATATCTTCTTAATTAAACTAATAAAAAAATATGGCATTATTCTGATTGAGGATATTGGAACAAATTGACAATTGAAGGCTGACTGTGAAAGTAGCAATATGCAGTAGTCACAAGTCAGCTATTGTACAAATAGTTTACCCATTTCATAGACGCCTAATGAACACAAACCACCTGCTGCAGATAGAAAGTTGCACTCCAAATTTAAATATAATAAGTAAATAATTTTAAGAAATAAAAAATATTAACTTACTTCAATATTTCCCATTGTTTGGAATGCAGTAAACACAAACATAAATCCGAAACCGAGCAAAATAACATTTAAAAATTTCCGCTCCATGGTTGCAGATATTACTTTAAAACCGAACTAAATTTAAAAAAAATGTGAGAAAATTTAATGCAGGACGATGCAATGCGGCACTTTACTTAGTTCTGTGCAGTGTATTATTTACGCAACCTTTAGAAACTGAAAACAAGACAAACTACATTGACTGGCGTTCGCTTTTGTAATGTTGATAATATATTCTGATTCCATTCTCTAAATACTCAACTCCCTCCCACCACCACAAGTCACACTCACAACCAAGATCAACATCAACACAACGTAAAATTTTGTTTAGTTTTTATCTCCGATGATATGATTTGGTCTGACGGCAAGTATCTATGTATTTTACGCATTTGTACCTACATAATGATATTACACTAAAAACATTATTTTATTCAAATCAATAAAATACGAGAACAACGAGCCTCAAGTACTATATAGAAACTTCATTGTGACATTTGATTTTGAGTCACATTTGTGACATTCATTGGTGACAAATGACAATTTATCAAAGTCAATTTTATTGCTGTCAAAGGTGTCAAAACTCAACATAGACCCTACGTTCCACTAGACGATCACAACGATCACGCTCACGACCGCGGTTTTTCCTGTTCCACTAGCTTGTGAGTGTTACAATCATACACCCAAGTGGAACGGGCACTTCGACCCACCCCGTGAGGTGGGTTGTTTTGAGCGTGCCGTGAACTGCCGTGAGCGAAATTAATGACGTCATCAATGACGTTTTCATCGCGACCATGACGACCGTGGTCGCCATGTGGAACGCGTTTTGATCGTTGTGAGCGATGTGAGCGTCTACTGGAACGCAGCCGACAATATATATCCAAGAACTTTATAGTACAACTGGACCCTAAAGCTTCGAAGAGATACCTGAAAGGGGTCCCTTGACATTGAGTTTGATCTTCAGAATTTTAGGGTGTCCATATTGACTTAGACCAATTATAGTTCTAATTTGATAATTTCTTTAAAACGTTTTCTGTTGATAATTATTATTTTCTAGTGGAAAAATATTTATTATTATTTATCCAATTTCACGTAATCTGTGTGGTACCTCTTCGAAGCCTAAAGTCCAATCATATTATAAAATTCTTGGACAGACCACTATTGTCTATGGTCATATTAATGTCGTTTATCTGTATCACAGAGTACTTAAAAACTATAATCTGTATTAGCTCCAAGTAATAAATTAACTGTGCATAACTATAAAACGTAGTGATTAAGACTGGGAATAGATTTCCGATTTTTCTCTCCGATAGTCGGATCCGATAGTCTGATCAGACAATCGGAATGCACTCGTGCCATACATTTGTTTGAGTACGTAATACACATCCGATCCGATAGTCGGATCGGACGTCCGAGTCGGAAACAGCGCCAAGACGTTTACGATTTTATTGCCGATCCGATTGTCTGAAGGTGCGGTCTGCATACTTTTGTACGTAGACCAAATAAACGTCCGATTCCTCCTTCCGACTTGCCATTTGACTCTCTAGCGTGACACTGAACGGACGCATCGCATCGTTGTAGTTCGGATGATGGTGGAAAATTACGACTTCGAACGGCTTATTATGGCCGTAGAAAAACGTATTTGCATAAGGGATACAAGCAGTGAAGGGTGTTACGATAGACAAATGAAATATTTGGCTTGGGAAAACGTGTGTAACGAAATATTGGAAGAAGCATGAGTTTCAATTAGGGTTGCCAGATGGTCGGGATTCATCTGGATTGTCCCGACATTTCACATGATGTCCAGACAAGTCTCGACAAGATATAAAATGTCCCGACAAATCCCGACTTTTTGAAGTTTTGTTCAGATATTTCAGTCTTGCCAGCTGGCAATCCTAGTTTCAATGGACGTCGAAAAGAGAAAGAAAATAATAATTATATTGTATGTCATTTAATTTTTGTTTTTATTTTTTTTCACGGTTGTACCTCAAACTATATAAGATATTGTAATTTTTTTCAGTTTAATTACGTTAAAAATAAGCACATTTTAATATCAATAGAAAAATAATATGTAGTAGAAATTACTCTCGGTAAGTCTGTCAGATTGATTGGGTGAATCTAATAGCGACGTTTTTTCTTCTTACGCGCTAACACGAGCAAATATGCAATAGGTATCAGTAATTCGTCGTCCATCTTTTCTTGCTGGCGAACAAGCACTCACAGCTCTCACAGGCCACAGCTCGAGAACGACTGCGTTCAGAAAAAGTCTGACGCAAGAATCGGACGTGTATCGAGTGTATACGATCAGATAGTCTGATCAGACAATCGGAAACAAAATCTGACGTATATTCCCAGCCTAAGTACTCTGTGAATAAAATAAACTGTACATTTTTTAGCTCGATGTATTTTATTTTTCTGATTCATCGTGATTTTTTATTTCTGCAGTAGAATCAAAAATAAATAAGAAAATCTAAGCATTTTGTAGCATTATTGCAAGTGTTTATAGGAAATGTAGTGCCTTATTGGGAAGATAGGACGTTCTGCCGTGTTCGGTGTGTCGTTCTATGAGGATGATCTCACTGACGCGCTGACTATAGTTACGTTCTTTTCGGCGAGTTCTTGGTAGTTTTATTATTTTTGACCAAGTCCAATGACCTTGTAGTGTGTAATAAAACCGCCGGACAAATCTATCGAAGATGAAGAAACAGTTCTACAGGGTGAAGCAACTTGCCGACCAAACCTTTTCGAGGTACCTATTTATCTATTATCAGATAACATTCTGACACTTTTGATGATATGATACATCCGCATCTCAATTGATATTAATATTTCGTATATAAACTCGCCTCGCACTAACATTCTTTTAGATTAACCAATTGATCTATTCATGTTTAAAGCCTCTTTCTTCCAATAAGAATAATTTAATTTATTCTTAACTTGGGTGCGAGATGCTACGTAATATTTTAATTTTTTCTAGGTCAGGCAAAGCGGAAGCCTTAACTGATGAGTTGCAAACAGCAGATAGGAAAGTTGAACATCTCAGGAATGCCTTACAGTTGATAAGCAAGAGATTGTCGACTGGCGCAGGCAGCACCCAGGGGCAAGACCCTGCCGCCAGGGAAAAGAGGCTTAAAAAACTACCGGAGTATATGTTGGGACTCTCTATGTGTGAAGCCAGTAACTTTGATGATGATGATAGCATTTTAAAATACATTCTTTATGAATGTGGTGAGTATACACAGGATTTTGTTCGAATGAAACCAGCAAAAACAAAATGCTGGTATTTTATGTATTACTTTCATGTGGTAATTATCTATTGTGTTGATTATTTTCACTATAAAGTTCTTAATTGTATTTTTATATATTAGCTATAAATTCCACATATTGCTTGACAACAGTTTTTAATGTAATATACATAATAAACTTTAAATGAACTAAACATTGTTATTTCCAGGTAAGACTGAAAAGTTCCTTGCAAATGAGATTGCGGAACATGAACTGAAAGTAGAACAGTTGGTGTGTGCGCCCCTAACAGCCATCAGCGACCAGGATTTGCCCGCCATCATGAAAACTAAGAAACAACTCAGTAGACTGATTAGTGAAAAAGAATCCGCTCTCAATAGATATAATGTGAGTATATGATACTTGTGGAAGTAATATCTCACTTCCCTCGTGGTAGCCAATGAATTTTATTTGGTGTTGCTGATGTCCATGCATGACTACTTACAGTACCGCGTACTTACAGTACAGTATCGCGTCTGAACCTAGGCTTTGTGAACTTTAGCGCATGTTCAACAGAGATAGCGACACAAACATGCTAACATGTGACTGAGACATAATATGCCACGTACTGAGCATTGCTATAGTACCGTCACATGCCTCATTATGCTCATTAGTTGGCTTTTTATAATATAACAAAAATATTACATAAAACCACATCTTATTGTTTTAGAATTTATTTATTTATTTACATTTTCTTATTAAAACAGCAGTATTTTTGGTGTACAAATAGTTATTTGATAAAGTAATCTTTGAATCCCTTATCTGCATACAATACCAATGAACCACTATCAATCAGATAATAATATTATGAAATATGTATATATAAAATCAGATTGTAGATAGCTGAAACATGAGACCAAGAAAGTATATATAATATTATTAGTAGATTTGTAACTCCATTCTCCATTGCCTTGATTCTTGAAATTATATCTTAATATACTTTTTTTCATTGAAATACAAACACATCTAGTCAGTTATCTATGACTATTATGGCCATTGTTTACATATTTACTAGTTGTCATTAAACACATTATCAGAGCTAATTTACTTAACTAGCCCTCTAATTTTTCCAGTGATTATAAGACATAATCTCTGTGATAAAATGTCACATTAGGAGTTTTAATAGGTAATTGAAAGAAAACATAGTTAACCCTGCATTATTAACAGTATTATTTAGAACAATGAAACAGGGTCTGTCATTTTAAAATGTCTAATTTATGTCACATAAATGTTTGTCCTGGCTAGAAGTCTAATCCCTGGTCTTTTGATGGTCAAAGTCAACTGCTTAGTAAATTCAATATATCCAGATAAAACTGCAAATTGTTACGACAATGCATTTTTATGACAATATTATACTGATAATAGTGATTACTAATTAGTTCCGATTATTGGAAAATGTCAATATGCTTGTCATAAATACATTAACCATTACATAAACATTCTTGTGTGTAGCATTTAGAACGTCAAAAGGAGGAAAACCCAACAAAATTGAATGCAGCTAAGGAGGAGCTAGAAGAAGCAGGAATCAAGGTGGAGGCAGCCCGGGACGCCCTCGCGGCCGACATGTTCGCGCTAGTAGCCAAAGAAGCCCAGTTAGCTCACACGCTGCTACAGTATGTGAAGCTGCAGAGAGCGTACCATGAGTCAGCACTACACTCGCTACAAGATACCGTGCCAGAACTGGAAAGGTTTATAAGTAAGTGTTTTTAATTTTAATTTCTAGGTACATACCTGATGGCAGCAGTGACAGCAAAGTGGTTTAAATGTAGGTTTCACATGGACTGAGTTCAAATCCTGCACCTTTATTATCACTTCATTTGGAAAGCATCTGAGGAAACCTGCATACACAAGGGTTCTCCATAATGTTCTTAGTGATGTGTGTGTAATCTGCAGTTAGAGGGGTGGTATATAGTCTGTGGTCTTGTGCTCCTCACATAGTGAGTTGTCAACATGAGCAGATGAATCAGCTATTGAGAATTTACTGATCTGTTGGTCAGCACAAGCAGGAAAGGTTGACATGGATGTAGTTCTTCACTAGATTAAGTACAGTTACAACTGCTGAACATGCAATTTATTTTTCATTGGATTAGAAGCAGCACATAGACATTCATTCAGTGTGGCTAATGCAGCCGACCTTAATTCAAAATGAGAAAGTTTACAATATACATTACTTATGTAATTAGCCAATAAACGCGACAGTCCATGTGATAATCAAATAGTTACTTAAAACACTTAATAACATAATTTTACATATAATCCTACTTTTATGCGTGAAAGTGAGTATTTCTTTTCATCTCGGCACTAACCGTTGTATGGATGAAAACAGGTTATTAAATTATCCCGGTGGTATGTTTCCGTGGATGATTCGGATGTTTAAATGATTGTGATTTCATTTTATGAGACGACTCATCCGTGGGCGCAAACACGAGCGGAAACTAGTAAAACAGATAATTTTATTGGTAATCTGACAATTTATTAATGTACGTTAAAAATGTAAACAACTATTATTGTATGCCCCATTTAATCTTTTGCAATGATTGTATGATGTTTAATGTGTTTGCTCATTTTAATTTTGGCTTTGGAAGATAATTTATTCTTTAATCGAAGGTACTTTACATAAATACTAGTTATAAAATGTAAATATGCAAAATACCTCGGAAGTTAAGTTAAAAGTGTTGCGTAATATTTTTCTTACGCAGGGCGAAAGTTACGCCCTTTCGCCATTGTTGAAACTTATTTTTAGTTCTTATTTCAATTATATTTAACTCATTGTGGATTTAACTATGAACACATTTTATTATGATACGGGAACGCGTACAGTACAAAAACGTAAAAAGGATGTAAACAAACCGTGCTCAAACCGTAACTTTATTAAGATGATACGCATTGCTCTCTATATTAGTAATTTGCAGTGAGATGCAGACTCATAGATTAGTTTAGTTGCTCAACAATTCGTGGAGATGTCACACTTAATTATAATCGTTACTCTTAACGGGCGGCCTTAATTAACTAGAATTGTTTCTCGCTAAATAATTTGCTTTGTTATTCAAGTTGTGTAGGACGAGCTATAAGTTTATGATAATATGACAACCCTGTAGCCTGTTGGTAGCGACCCTGCCTGCGAAGCGATTATTACTATCCCAGGTTCGATTCCCGGCCAGTGCAGATATTTATGTGACAGATTAATATTTGTACTCGGGTCATGAGTGTGATTGTGATGTGTTTGTTACATGTGTCTTCCATGCCACTCGCGATACAGGTAATATCTTACTGCAGGCGTATGAGTGTGTTAGCGTTTATTTATTTATCTAATATAATAAAACTATATGATAGGGTATATTTCTACAATTTTCATTATTTTACAGGCAAACTTTTCTGATAATCCTACCCATGACTGCATCTATAAATTAAAATGGATTATAGATTTTTTTCGCAGATGTACTATTTGCGATTTGGTTTTGAAATAATTTTAGTAAAAAACAACTATTTCATATCAAAATTAGATGGAATGTGTATGATACGGCTAAGAGTCTTTGAATAGGATATAAGTGATTCCATCTATCTTGAGCCCAAGCCAGCCTCCCCAGCTTGTGGTACAGTACACACCTCCTGAACAACAGACCAGATTATGGCTCCAGGTCCCACCTGTTGGTCGTCACCACCATTCCCTTTAGAGAATATTGGTGGTAATTTAAAAAAATTCACTGGTTCCAACCATTTTTTTCACACAGAGTTAAAACAGAATCAATTTTCAAATTTCCAGATGACAGTTCAGTAAAACCAGTGTTTGGATATCCACTAGAGGAGCATTTACGAGTAACGCAGCGGACTATAGCATTTCCAATAGAATTGTGCGTGTGCACCCTCCACGAACTGGCGCTCAACGAGGAGGGACTCTTCAGGATTGCTGGCGGTGAGTAGCATTACTGATTAGTTTTTATTACAACAGCCACGACAGGGTGCGACTATTGTTTAGCACTCAAACTGCAACTGCAGACATCTATAGAAGTATTCATGATGTAAATTATTTTGACTTCTTAGCAGCTTTATTATCACCTGCTGTTTAAGTCTGTACATTAGTTATTAGTAAGTTCATCGTTGCCCGCCTACCTATAGCTATATTTCGTTCTACAGTCCACATACTATCCATGTACTAAAACAGTCGCAATTAAAGCATCATTCAGAAACTTCTTACCCCAACAAACCAAGCACCTTTAAATTCAAATTCAAATTCAAAATCATTTATTCATGTAGGTATCATTGATACACTTATGCACGTCATTTTTTTAATTTACCAGCTTTTCGGAAAGGTGCTTTGTCATGGAGGAGAAGAAAAGCCGAAAGAAACTCCTCAGCACATCTTTTAAAAATAAAATACATTGGTATATTTCTTACAAAGAAGTATCACTAGCCTGTACGGAACTGGTTGCAGATCTGGTCATTTCCATGCGTCTTTGTCATTTATGTACTCATCTACAGTATAGTAGCCTTTGCCTAAAAGTTGAGATTTTACATGTTTCTTAAATAATTCCACTGGCAAATCACGTATTAACTTTGGGATTTTATTATAGAACTGTACACCACGGCCCATAAAAGATCGCTTCACTTTAGAAAGACGGTAAGATGGCGTTACTAACTGGTGCATTTTTCTTGTTTGGCGATTAGTGATATCAAAATTTTGTTTATACGCGCTTATATTATTCCGTATAAAAACCACGTTACTATAGATATATTGTGAGGCTACTGTAAGTATACCTATTTCTTTGAACTTGTCACGCAAAGTTTCACGAGATCTAAGTTTATAAATAGCCCTAATAGCTCTTTTTTGTAGTATGAAAATTTGTTCTATACTGGCTGCTTTGCCCCACAGCAAGATGGCATATGACATAATACTGTGAAAATATGCAAAATAAACCATCCTAGCAGTTTCGACGTCAGTAAACTGCCTTATTTTCCTAACAGCATAAGCAGCCCTACCGAGTTTAGTCGCGAGATTTGTTATATGTGGGCCCCACTGAAGTTTACTATCTAAGGTCACCCCTAAAAAGACCGTGGATTCCTCCATGTGCAATATTTCATTATTCAGTCTGAGAGATTTGTTAACTTTTTTAACATTAGGTAGTACAAACTCTATACATTTAGTTTTTTTTGCATTTAAAAGCAAATTATTGATAGTGAACCAACGCGACACATGCGAAAGAGCACTATTTACGTCGTCAAAATTTACTTTATTCCTTTCACACTTAAATATTAATGATGTATCGTCAGCAAATAGTACAATATCCGCTTGGTTCTTTACATAATGTGGTAAATCGTTAATGTATACCAGAAAAAGAAACGGACCCAAGATCGAGCCCTGCGGTACACCCAACACAGCCGGTGACCCCGATGACTTAATATCTTTTATACTAACTTTTTGTATCCTATCACTCAAATAAGACGCGATCAAGCTAAGGGCCTTGTTTTTTATACCATAGTGGCCAAGTTTAAACAGCAATGTTTCGTGCTGAACACAATCAAATGCCTTAGATAAGTCACAAAATACACCTATGGCATTTTGTGATGATTCCCATGCTTCAAATATATGCTTTAAAAGCCTAGCCCCTGCATCGGTTGTACTACGGCCTTTAGTGAAACCGTATTGATCAGGATGTAATAAATTATTATTGTTGAAATGGGACAGCATTTGATTCAATATTATTTTTTCAAAAATCTTACTAAGAGTTGGTAAAATAGAAACTGGTCTATAGTTATTAATATCGGTTTTTTCGCCTGTTTTAAAAAGTGGTATAATTTTGCTGCATTTCATAAGATCTGGAAAGATACCTAGATCTATGCATTTATTAAAAACTATGACCAAATATGGTGCTATAATATCTATAATATGCTGTATTATTTTTACCGAAATGCCCCATAAGTCACCGGTATTCTTTACCTTCAGAGACTGAAATGCGTTAATTAAGTCTCTAGTGGTTATATGTTTAAATTCAAATAAAATATTACATTCATTAACATGATTTTTTAATATAGAAAGTGCTTCCGTCGGCGAAGAAGCTAATGAACTAGTTAACGTTATAGGAATATTACGGAAGTGATTTTCAAACTCACTTGCCACGTCTTTATCAGCAGTGATTGTGTTAGGTGCAGCGCAGACGGCATACAGTCCGTGACGCTCTTTTAAGACTGTGAAAATAGAACCTTTGCAATTATATGCAGTAACGCATACGACGCGCAATAAGAGCGGCGCACACAAATTAGGTGCAGCGCAGACGGCACACTGTCTGTGACGCTCTTTTAAGTCTGTGAAAATAGAACCTTTGCAATTATATGCAGTAACGCATACGACGCGCAATAATTACGGCGCATACAAAATACGTGTAATTCGGGCAGCCCGCGCGGCACCGCGTCGCGCAGCTCCGCACAAGTGGTGTGCGAAAGAAATACAACGTTTGCTTCAACACGCGCTAACGCAGACGGCGCACACTTCAGTCTGCAATCTGCATTCGTTAGTGGTGGGCGTAACGTATGCGATATTAGCATGGCGCCAGAGATCGATTGAAATACAAAACAGACCAGCACTTTCTCATTGTTTCCGAATGAGTCAAAGCTGGTCTTAAAATAGATAACAGTTCATTAAATGTTGTAAGAGATATTTTATAGAATTTGAAAAATTTATCCGGATAATGTTTCAGAATTGAATGTTTAATATGGAACTGTCCTTTCAGTAATCTCTCCGAAAGTATAGAATGTACCCAAAATTCTCTATTTCTTCTTTTTTTCTGTACTTCAAGTACAAAATAATGCATCGCGATCTCTGCGTGATTTCCATAGCGTGTACGTCACTACAGTTCTGCCGACAGAGTGATCGAAGGTGTGCGTCGTGTGCTTTGAGTCTGCGAAAAATCCGAGATAGACTGTTTGCGCGCCATGTAGTCATTTGTGCGCCCGCAGTCTCGATCGCTCAAGAAGAGTGACGTCTGCGCTGCACCTTACGTGTAATTCGGGCAGACCGCGCCGCCCCGCGTCGCGCAGCTCCGCACAAGTGGTGTGCGAAAGAAATACAACGTTTGCTTCAACACGCGCTAACGCAGACGTCGCACACTTCAGTCTGCAATCTGCATTCGTTAGTGGTGGGCGTAACGTATGCGATATTAGCATGGCGGCAGAGATCGATTGAAATACAAAACAGACCAGCACTTTCTCATTGTTTCCGAATGAGTCAAAGCTGGTCTTAAAATAGATAACAGTTCATTAAATGTTGTTCAATCCTTTATCACTGGTCGGTGTGAAAGAAAAGTAAAACCCTTCCAAAATTGACACTTAATGTCAAAGGAAAAATATCGCGAGTTGCGTCAACTCCGTTGAATAGAATTCACGACGTTCGTGGAGTTTCCATCTTCAGAAGACCATAACGTTTATGGTGCTGTCCTCCGGCCGTGCCGTGAAAATTTGAAGCAGTCGTGCGCAGCGCAATCCTGCGACATTGGATGTTAAGGTTGGTGGGTTCTTTCTTACTGATTTTGGTATTGGATTGGACATACTACCAACCTACTGCTTCATACATACATACATACATTTATACAGTCCACATTACATACATCGAAGGATCGCCCCTGCGATTACCGCACAATTTTTTGTGGCCTTCGAGCCGAACATAGAGTAGGCAATTCATTATTCTTTTATTTTATTTGACATATTTTATTTAGTTTGCACGTTGCAATGGCTAAAAAGGGTCAGAAGGTTCAGGAAGTGTACGAGGAGTGCATAGCTGATGTTGAATTAAACGTTTTAATCAACAAAAAGCAAAGAATTTTTGAACAATTACAAATAATATCTGACATGTCATTAAATGTAAGTGACAGCAATGTTCGTGAAATGTTTCTATTGCGTGTCACGGATATAGATGAACTACGTTCATCTTTCGAATTATGCATTTTTGAAATTTATAAATGTCAGTTACAAGCTGGTATGAAAACCATATTTCAAAGTCAGGAATTGAATAGTTTTGATGAGTTGTATTACCGTATAAAATTGATTTCTTCAAAATTATTAGCGAATGATAAGAACGTTATAACTGAAAAAACACAGTCGTGCATCGAATCTAGGCCACGTCTTCCAAAATTGGAGTTGTTTTGTTTCGATGGAAATATTGAGAATTTTAATACTTTTTACGAGACATTCTGTTCGTTGGTTCATAATCAGCCTCAGATACCTAATATAGATAAATTTCACTATTTACTCTCATGTATCAAAGGTTCCGCTTTGAACATAGTCAAAAGTATTCCGATATCTGCTAATAATTACGATATAGTTTGGCAAGCTTTACTCGACAGGTATCAAGATAACCGAATGTTATTTGGGAATTATTTAGATAAAATGTTAAACTTTACACCTATTGCGAAGGAATCATCCTTTCAGTTGAATAATTTCTTGGAAACCTTTGATAACTCATACAAAGCTATACAATCTCTTGATATTGAAGATTTGAATAGTTACATTCTGTGTCATATAGCATTACGCGCCTTGGATCCATACACTCGTAGATCATTTGAACAAAGTATCAATCAGAAGTCGATACCAAAATTCTCTGAATTGATTTCTTATGTTACTAATCAAATAAAAGTGTTGGATCATTCTAGTTCTTATGGTGCTAGTACAAGCAACCAAAACGTTGTACAGAATAAACGTCAACCAGATGTAAGTAGGTTTACGGCGCGAACTAGAAACAGTGCACAGAAAAACTACGCGCATGCATCGTCATCAAACTCAAAAAATAATTTATCTTGTTTGCATTGCGGAGACAATCATATGATATATCGCTGTGCTCAATTTCGTAAATTGAGTGCTTCGCTACGAATCAGCCGTGCTGATGAGTTGAAGTTATGTCATAATTGTCTTAAACCTAATCATACTGTTGAACAGTGCAGGAGTGAATTTAAATGCATTATTTGTGAGCGACCACATAACTTATTATTGCATCAGGACGTAACGAAAACGTTTCTCGCTTCCTCTTATGACTCCGGTAATGCATCGATTCCTGTAAGCGCGCCCGCCCAGTCGGGAGGCCCTTCAACTGATAATAATAACAGTTACAGTACGGTTTTGTTGGGTACCGCGATTGTTTATATTTTAGACAACTTTAACGTCTATCAACCATGTCGCGTATTAATTGATTCCGGTGCACAATCCAATTTTATTTCCGCTGCATGCTTACAACGTTTAGGTTTATCTCAACGTAAATGTCCGTTTAGCATTTGCGGATTAGCTGATGGTTTAGTTAAGAACTACGGCATGACGTCATGTAGCTTAAGGCCGCGTCACACTGATAAACCTGCTTTTAATATTGATGCTGTTATTCTTCAGAAAGTAACTTCAGATCTACCTACCATTAAAATTCCTGAGCATATAATAAAACAGTATGATAATTTATTTTTAGCTGATCCTCATTTCTATAAGCAATCGCCAATTGATTTAATTTTAGGCGGTGACGTTTTTCCCCATATTTATAGTGGGAAGAAAATTATTATGGGTCCCAATATGCCAGCCGTGCTGGATAGCATATTTGGGTATATTATCACAGGTAAACTAGTTACACCGTCGACTAATGACGTCACGGAAGTGAACGTTGTAGCGTCTACAACGTTGGTGTCGTACACCTCTGATGATCATTTAAATAATACTCTTAAGCGATTTTGGGAAATAGAATCCTCGCCGTGCGATGTTCCTTTAAACCCCGATGATGAAGTCGCTGAAAAATTATATATTGAGAAACATTATCGAGACGAAAGTGGCCGATATGTTTCACCTATTTTATTAAAGCCAAATCACGAACCGTTAGGTAATTCTTATGACACAGCCTTTAGGAGACTCACGCATGTCGAGCGTCGACTTGCGCACTCACCCGAGTTCCGAAAGGCTTATTCTGATTTTCTGAAGGAGTACGAGTCACTGGGACATATGAAGCTATATCGTGGTACGGAGCCGTCTAAGTATTTTATACCACATCACTGTGTGTTACGGCCTTCTAGCTCCACAACACCGTTGCGTGTGGTCTTTGATGGATCACAGAAAACTGGTACTGGGGTGTCATTAAATGACAACCTTTTGACCGGCCGTAAATTACTTCCAAATATTTTAAAAATTATTATTAACTTTCGTCTCTACGACGTATGTTTTACGGCGGATGTGTCAAAGATGTATCGAGCCGTGCTCATTGACCCAGCTGATAGGTGTTATCAACACATATTATGGCGTGATACACCGTCAGACCCAGTACAAGTTTACGAGTTGAAAACGGTCACTTACGGACTGCGTAGCGCGCCTTACACGGCTATTCGCACGTTGCTTCAACTTGCCCAAGACGAACGGTCAGACTGTAAGGCTTCCCGAGTTCTAGAAGAGGGTGTCTACGTCGATGACTTTTTGTGGTCATGCCAATCTGTAGACGAAGCTTGTACCTTACAAGACGGCTTAATGAATCTTCTGAAAAAGGGCGGGTTTGAATTACGTAAGTGGGCTAGCAACTGTCCCGAGCTACTGACACGTATGAAATCAGAACAAATAACGCAAATAAATTTTCAAGATGATACGTTATCATCGTCCTTAAAAGTCCTAGGATTGACATGGTTGCCCTCATGCGACTTCTTTTCATTTAATTATAATTTAAAAGATAATAACGGAACGAAACGTTCAGTACTTAAGCTGCTTGCTAGTATTTACGATCCGGTTGGTTTTATTTCGCCGTGTACTTTCGTTGCCAAATGTATCATGCAGGATCTTTGGAAACTGAGCCTCGGCTGGAATGACCGTTTACCATACGAATTGTTACAAAAATGGGATAAATTTATCGGTCAATTACCGAACCTTTCACAACTTCGCATTGAGCGACACCTTCTAGTGAATTCGTTTGTAAACGTACAATTAATAGGTTTCTGTGATGCGTCATCACTGGGTTACGCAGCTTGCATATATCTTCGTAGTACTGACAAGGATGGGAACGTCAAAGTCAAACTATTGACGAGCAAATCTAGAGTTGCTCCATTGAAGCCGTTAATGTCTATCCCTAGGCTTGAACTTATGGCAGCCGTGCTGTTATCGAAGCTAGTTCGTTTTGTCGTACAAAACGTTAAAGATTTTAATTTACCAATAGTTGCCTTTAGCGACTCGAGTGTAGTTTTGTCGTGGCTACAGACTCCGCCATACAAGCTAAAGGTGTTCGTGGCTAACCGTGTTAGCGAGATTGTTGATGTGATTCCGCCCAATTGCTGGTTTCATGTAAACAGTGAGAACAATGCAGCCGACCTCTGTTCTCGAGGCGCGCTGCCTGAACAACTTTTAGCAGTAGCGGACGAATGGTTTAGTGGCCCTGCATGGCTTGCTGGAGATCCGCGTAGTTGGCCAAGAAGTACTTTAATTTTAAAAGAAAGTGATATCATTCCAGAACTTAAAACTAATGTAGACACATTCACTTTTAATTCTTACAATTTAAATAACTTCAATGATCTTGAACGTTCCTTTAATAATATTTCATCCTTTAGTAAACTCGAGCGCGTAACAGCGTGGTGTCTTCGTTTTATAAATAATTTAAAATGTAAAAAATCTGATCGAACATTTGGTTCACTAAAGTCTTGTGAGTTAAGCAGGGACAAGATTTAATTATAAAAGTCATTCAAAATAATTATTTTTATTCTGAAATGCAAATGCTGGCAAAGGGAACTCATGTATCATCCCTTCGCAAACTATCTCCCTTTATAGACCCTGATAATTTCCTCAGGGTGGGGGGTCGAATACAACAGTCGGATTTACCGTATAATATAAAACATCCGGCACTATTACCCAAGAAGTGCCACATAACAAATTTAATAATTGATTATTTTCATAAATTGTACATGCATGTAGGACCGCGCACCTTGCAAGGCATTTTGAATAATAAATACTGGATAATAAACGCTCGTAGTGTAATTCGTTCAGTTTTGTCGAAATGTCGGGCTTGTTTTAAATTTCGTCCATACTCCACACAGCCTATGATGGGTACGTTACCTGCAACTAGGCTTAAGGCCAACAAAGTGTTTGAACATGTTGGTTGCGATATTGGTGGTCCATTCTTTATAAAAGAAGGTATGCGGCGAAACGCAAAGGTTACTAAGGCATATTTATGTTTATTTGTATGTTTCTCTACAAAATCAGTGCACCTAGAGGTGCTCTCAGATTTATCTTGCGAATGTTTTCTGGCCACATTTGATCGTTTTGTGGCACGCCGCGGTCTCTGTACTTGCTTATATTCTGATTGTGGAAAAAACTTTATTGCGGCAGCTAAACATTTAAAAAACGTTACTAATTATTTTAATTCTACATCAAATTCTGATGAAATCCTTTCTGGATTATCCTCGCGAGGCGTCGAATGGCGCACGAACCCGCCTAATGCAGCTTCCATGGGTGGTCTGTGGGAGGCAGGTATAAAATCAGCCAAACATCATCTCTACCGTGTAGTAGGTGATAGGTCCTTGACTTTTGAGGAGTTGAGTACTTTATTTTGTAAAATTGAGGCGATTATGAACTCGCGACCATTATGCTCCCTTTCCAATAATCCTAACGAATTTGAAGTTCTGACTGCGGGTCATTTTTTAATTGGACAGAATTTATTAACTGTTCCGGAATATAATTTTGAAGATGTTCAGATGAATCGATTGTCACGTTGGCAATGTATTCAAAAGGCATCACAATCATTTTGGAAGCGATGGTCAAATGATTATTTGCACACTTTACAGCAAAGAGAAAAGTGGTTCACCTCAATTCCAAATGTTAAGAAGGGTGATTTAGTGCTTCTTAAATCTAACTTAACCAAACCTTTGCAGTGGCCTCTTGGCAGAATAGAAGAGGTTCACCCTGGTTTTGATAACATTGTACGTGTAGTTACTGTACGCACGCAAACTGGGGTTTATAAAAGACCAGTAAATAAAATCTGCCCATTGCCATATGCAAACTAAATATAAAATTAGGTTATTATTAGTTTAGGACTTAGATTAGGCACATACACTCAACTTTTTTACTTAACACTAACAAGTTTCTTTAATTTATTTTTGAATTATTTCGTAAATATTCAATACCACATATTATTAACACACTCATTCTTCACACACCGACACTATTAGGAAATCATCACACTGATTTCGGTGGGGGGTATGTTCAATCCTTTATCACTGGTCGGTGTGAAAGAAAAGTAAAACCCTTCCAAAATTGACACTTAATGTCAAAGGAAAAATATCGCGAGTTGCGTCAACTCCGTTGAATAGAATTCACGACGTTCGTGGAGTTTCCATCTTCAGAAGACCATAACGTTTATGGTGCTGTCCTCCGGCCGTGCCGTGAAAATTTGAAGCAGTCGTGCGCAGCGCAATCCTGCGACATTGGATGTTAAGGTTGGTGGGTTCTTTCTTACTGATTTTGGTATTGGATTGGACATACTACCAACCTACTGCTTCATACATACATACATACATTTATACAGTCCACATTACATACATCGAAGGATCGCCCCTGCGATTACCGCACAAATGTTGTAACAGATATTTTATAGAATTTGAAAAATTTATCCGGATATTGTTTCAGAATTGAATGTTTAATATGGAACTGTCCTTTCAGTAATCTCTCCGAAAGTATAGAATGTACCCAAAATTCTTTATTTCTTCTTTTTTTCTGTACTTCAAGTACAAAATAATGCATCGCGATCTCTGCGTGATTTCCATAGCGTGTACGTCACTACAGTTCTGCCGTCAGAGTGATCGAAGGTGTGCGTCGTGTGCTTTGAGTCTGCGAAAAATCCGAGATAGACTGTTTGCGCGCCATGTAGACATTTGTGCGCCCGCAGTCTCGATCGCTCAAGAAGAGTGTCGTCTGCGCTGCACCTTATCATTAATCAACAGTTCGTAACTGAAATCACAGGACTTTGCGTTACCATTCTCACTACTAATTATATTCCAAGCCGTTTTTATTTTGTTATCCGAGTTAATAATCTTGTCCTTTATGTACATTGATTTCGCCTGAATGCAAACTATTTTAAAGATTTTTGAATAATTTCTTACATGCTCCTGAAAAGATGGAGAAAAATTGTATTGTTTCTCGGCATAGAGATCGTACATCTTGTTCCTGCTTTTATAAATACCTACAGTAGCCCAATCACTAAATTTACTATTTTTAGCTATATCTATATACCTAAACTTGAAAATTTGATTAAATTCATTATTTATGTTATTTGACAATGTGTTATATAGTTTAATTGGATCTCTTTGTTGTAACGTTAAATGCGTTTGTAGTTTTGATTGAATTTTCTCTTTAAAAGTTGAAATCTTTTTTTTAGTTATTGGTCTACATTTTATTAATTGTTTTTTCTTATTAACAGAATTATACAACGAAATTTTTTGTCCGCAGTGGTCTGACCTCAACTTACTGAATATCTCTTTATTTAAAATCTCACAATTGCAAAAGATATTATCTAAACATGTAGCTGTAGTGTCAGTTATTCTGGTTGGCTCATTGAATATTGGATTTAAATTAAAGCATTTAAACAAACTTAGTAGCCTAGTAGCCATAGGACTATCTAATAAGATGTCTACGTTTAATGCATAAACACCTGCAAAACCTGCAATATGATGCTTAGAACATAAAATTATAACAACTGATAACTAATTTGTGTCAAATAAAAATTGCAGGTACATCTAAAGTGAGAAGAATGAAGTTATCCCTGGACGCGGGGCTGTTCAGCGTGCCCCTGCCGCGCGACTACCGCGACATGCACGTGGTGGCCTCCGTGCTCAAGTCGTACCTCCGCGAGCTGCCCGAGCCGCTCCTCACGTACAGACTGTACGAACACTTCCTGCTCGCCTCCCGCCATCCCACCGAGCAAGCCCGCCTCAACGCTCTCTGGGAGGCCATCCACCTCCTCCCCGATGCCAACTTCCAAAACCTCCGGTATCTCATCAAATTCCTGTCTACCTTGACCCAAAATCAAGCCACCAACAAGATGACCCCCTCCAACTTGGCCATCGTGGTCGCTCCCAACCTCCTCTGGGCCGCCGACGAGAGCACCTTCGACATGAACATCACCACCGCCGTCAATTGCGTCGTCGAGCTGCTCATCAAGCACGCCGACTGGTTCTTCAAGGACGAACTCAACTTCTTCATCTCGTTCTCCAAGGAGGACCTTCTGCCCGACCAGTGCGAGTACGGGTTCACGCCCAACTTCGTTCAGGGGTACAACCAGACGGCCGCGCTCAGCCAGGAGCAGGCCAACGGCGACTACAACAGCATGAGCAAGTCGATGTTCGATTACAACCACCAAAATTCCCTGAAGGCCAACGAGGTATCCGGCCGCCACTCGAGGAGCAACAGTCACGACACTAGCCTAATATTACTCGAAAACGAGATGAAAAAAGCTCAGTCCAACAGCTCCCTCTCCGATCAATCTAGTCCCCCGCACGGCAGTCCGAAGCCCATAATGAGGCGGAAGAATAAGCCCCTGGCACCCGTCCCGCCCAACTTCACACCCGACAAGAACAAGAAGGTGGAGGTGCAGCCGCCGCCCGCCGACCCCGCCCCCGCGCCCGCAGCCGCCCCCGCAGCCGCCCCCGCGCCCGCTAGGGATCAACCGCCCGCGCCGAAGGTCGACGTCGAGAAGCCGGCGAAACCCCCGCGGCCTGTCATCTCGGATACCGGCAAGGTCATCACAGGTGTTCAAACCATCAACAGATCGACGTACCGCCAGAGTAAGGCTCTCAAGGACGAGGCGGTCCGCAGCGGCAGCCGGGAGAACCTGACCGACACGCGGCGGCAGAGCCTCGAGCTCGAGAAGGACAAGCTCGAGGAGTCGACCCTCGTCGTGAGGAGCGTCACCGCGCAGAGTGGGGTCGTCGGACGGATGAAGGTGGTCGGCGACGTCGTCAGCGGCCCTTCGTCGCTGGGCGCCGAGCGGCTCGCGGCGGACCGCGCGCCAGCGGGCAGGGCGGCGGGCGCCGTGAAGCCCACGACGCAGCCGCCGCCGCGCCCGGTGGCCGCGCCGCGGACGCTGCCCCCCGTGGCGGTCGCGGTCGCGGCGGGGGCGACGGCGGCGGCGGACGAGGGCGAGGTGCAGCTGCGCAACAAGCCGGCGGTGCCCGAGCGGCCCGCCACGCTGCGCCCGCAGAGCTTCCGCGCGCCGCGCTCCTCCCTCACGGACGCGCCGGACGTGGCGCCCACCGTGCTCGAGCGGACGCACATGTACACTGTCGACAAGCACCACCCCACAGTCATCCAGGTCGGGGAGGAGGGCAGCCGCGCCGGCGTGCAGCGCACGCACAGCTCGGGCGGGAAGGACGCCGAGCTGGACGAGCCCAAGGGGCTATCGAGCGCGAGCCGGCAGCTGTCGCAGTCAGAGGGCAGCATCACGGAGGGCGCGGCGTCCCCCCGCCCGCAGCCCGCGCGCCCCCCGCGCCCGCTGGTGCCGGCGCCGCCGCCCCCGGTGTCCGCCCCCGCCCCCGCGCCCGCGCCCCCGCAGCACGAGAGCACCGATCTCTAGTCCCGCCCTGCCAGTATACCGGTTATACTCAGGCGATAGGTGCCGTACGCGCTGCGACGACGACGCCGTCCGTCGCGACCGATCGTTCGTTGGATTCTCGGACGTCCTTTAGAGTCTAGCGCTTAGAGGCGAAGCGATTTGTCCCGTTAGTTTTCTTTGCGAGTGAAATATTTATTTTTGTACAAATGTAATCGCTTGGGTGTTACGGATCGTGCTCGCCGTGAATCGCTGAGTAGTCACAATTGTAATGTCTTAGGGCGATTGCGTCCATGCAATACATTCCATTTAAATTATATTACTATTTCTGAATTAATGAGCGATAATTAATATTGTTATTGTGTCGAGACAGGAGTGTATGCTAGTTAGCGATGTCGCGGCAGGACGATCCGCAATATTCCTTAAAAATAATATTTTTGTAATCATTAACTATCGAAACAAGGTATATCATATTCATCTGTAACGCTCATCCATAATTTAAATGAACATTAATAGTAATATTATATTTGATACGCTAATTCATAATTCCATGAAGACATATCACTTACGTCAATTTCGCTTGTTACGCGTACCATTACAATTATGCTTTATACTTTTTGTACAATTAGTGTTGCAAACGAGTATTGTGATATTAGGAGATTGATAACTGAAGCCCGGCTGCGGCGGGGCGGGTGCACAAACGTACCGCGTTGTATGACGATAGCCATATTTTTATGATATTTAACTCGAAGTGCATCGCCATCGCGAGCATGAGTTGCAGGGCCACTATGTTTCAGTGAATATTATTAATTTAGGCTTAACTATGTTATGTAGTATTTACGATGTTTTATGTGATATGCATTTTATTATATATACTGCAAGTATACAAGCTTCTGTTGTAAGTAATAATAACTATATTCCAAAACTATTATACTCTTTTATTTACAAACATTGAACAGTGATTAACAATTTTCTTATCAGAAGATTGTGTTATGTCTGCCACTTCACGATGTAGTAATTCCGTTTTCCGACTCGAAGCAATGAAATTAGATTTGGCAGTACATGAGCAGACTGGGTAATAACCTCGTCAATTTTCTTTATTCTCTGATGATTTATATAAAACCCTCCAGCTTGAATAATTCTGATGGCATCACCTAAAATCATACAATGATAAAATATAAACCAGTGAAAAAACTTGACATAAAATTCAATGGAAATTACAGTTTTCTTTACTCACTTTCTGTTGGGAAACATTTTGCCTTGAGACCAAGGTCTAACACTGTAATGCCGGGAGACAACAGTAAATTAACTACAGGAGCACCATCAAAAACTTGTTCCAGTTCAGTTGATGACAGCGTTACAAGAGACTTGACATCTTTGCTGTAAATTGCATCAGTCGCTTGTCGTGCTTTGACAACACCTTGTTCTAAAATAACAATAACTTTTTATATATGGTGCAACAACATTTAAATATCGTAATTAGCTCTTATGGAAATCATGTCTAATATCCATATTAGAGTACTGGTACATTACTTATAATAAACTAACCTCCATGAACTAAAGTAGTTAAGTGCTCTGCGAGACACATCTGGGGGTATCTTTGCTCTGGATGTTCCTTGTGCTTGAACATTATATCCTTAATTTCTCCTAAGCTAAAGAAAGTGAACAACTTCAACAATCTTTCGACATCTGTGTCTTTTGTCCTGATGAAGTACTGATACAGGCTGTAAGGACTGGTTTTCATTGGATCCAACCACAGAGCATTGCCTGCAGATTTCCCAAACTTATCCCCTTCCTCAGTTGTTACTAGTGGTAATGTTAAGCCTACAAAAAAATATAATTACATAAATCATTTTTAAGAAAAATCACACTTATTTTTTAACCAACTTCAAAAAAGGAGGAGGTATTCAATTTGACTGTTTTTTTTTACATTTGTTACTCAGAACTTTCAACTGGGTGAATCGATTTTAATGATTTTTTTAATCGAAAGCTGGTGCTTGTCATGTTAAAATATGTTAATTCATGTTATTCATGTAATTAATGTTAAATTGCTACTTAAAGTTGAGCTAGATCTGACGAGTAGTTTTTCAGTTATTTTTTATTTTGAAGTCCGTTATTTTTTTCTTGGTAAAATTCAGATTATTACAAACCATATACATTTTGTTTAGCTGTTCTACTAATTAATTCATGTCCTGCACTAATATTTCCCATTTGATCACTTCCACCAATCTGAAATAGGAAAAAAAAGAATGTTGGCAACTTCCGTAAATAAAAGGGCTGCAACTGACTCCACCACGGATGACAGTGCCGCCATCTAGGAAACCGGGCTGCTGTTATAAAAAGCGAGTGACGGAGCCTACGAGGAGCATTCGCGATCATACCACGCGTAAGGCGTTACGCTGCCGGATTGTCCGTAGAATTAAGTAATATTGTCATATAAATTATCTCCAGTGTATTAGTGTGCGATTAATTAATTACTCTGAGTTTAATTAAGGTTAATTACGAATATTCTATGAGTTATATTCTATGAGTTATATGTACAGTGTCTTACCGAATAAAGTGTTTATGAAATAGAAGTGAGTTTCGTTTACATCAGAAGTGTTTCGGACCCGTTGAATCAAGCATGGGTAGGAGCCGCAGAAGCAGCAAGCGTAGGTACTCGAGGCGTTCTCGCTCGACCTCATCAAGCGCAACTTCGACGTCATCAAGTGCAAGGACGCCTCCGCCACCATCTCGAACACGGAAAAGGAGGAAGGTATCGCCCAAATCCGTGAGTAACTGCTCCCTGACTTTGAATAACCTAATACCAGAGTTTGACCCACTTAAGGACAACGTGAACGCCTGGCTCAAGGTAATACAGTCGTATGCTAATACTTTTTCTTGGCCTGATGATATTATTCGTTATCAAGCATTAAATAAATTAAAAGGTTCCGCAAAAACATGGTATGATTCTGTATTGCGTACCGACATTCAATGGCCATCTTGGAATTGGAATATTTGGAAAAATAAAATCGCGAATAGTTTTCAAATACGTAGAAACATGTTTGAGCTTTTGAAAGACATAATTGAAAGGAAACCGACTGAAAATCAATCATTATATGAGTTTTATTTTGAACAAAAGAGTAAAATAGATTTGTTGGCATTAAATTTTACGGACCAGGACATTATTTCAATAATATTAGGAAATATTGGGGATAGTACCATCAGTGCTTCTATTGAGGCGAGTTCATTTACATCATGTGACAGTTTAGCCAGCTTCCTACACAGTCGCACATACAAGTCGAAGAATACTAAATCAAACATTATTAAACCAATCATTCAGAATCAGGTCAGTCAAAATATCCAAACTCAGCATTCTGCACCGACGAACACTACCTCATCTAATCAGCCTAGTACTAGTGTTATTGCTCAGGATAATACTCAAACACAGTTTCGTAAACCGATAAGATGTTTTTCATGCGGCGGCAACCATAGGCGAAATCAGTGCGAAATAAAATGTGAATATTGCGGTAGAAGGGGGCATTCGGAGTCTATTTGTTTTCAAAAGAAAAATAAAATGAAACCCGAGAAACAGGATATAAAATTTATTGCAGCATCTACTTCTAAAAATAAATTTATAAAGCGGGTAGTTATAGATAATTTTTCTCATGATGCCTTTATTGATACCGGTAGCAGCTGTTCGCTAATTTCGGATGCTTTGGTGTTAGAAAATAATCTAGAAAGCGTCGCACTGCAAACTCCAGTGCTCCTACAAGGATTTTCAAAACAAAGCTCTAAAACGGTAACGCATTCGATAAAAGTGGATTTGCAGATCGATTCAGTCTTAATAAATCGCGTCGAGATGTATGTTATAGATGATTTATCAGGGTGTGATATTCTGATAGGACGCAATGTAACCGAACGTCCCGATATAATATATTCCCGCGTCGGGGATGTACTTAGATTCGATTATGCTGATTCGTATACAAATTTTTGTAACAGTATTAATGAATTTGATCTGGACGCCGATTCACACCACAGTCAACTAATTAATCTGTTTCAAAAATATAGAGACTGTTTCGCATCAAATATAAAAGAGTTGGGAAAAGTCAATAATCACGAGATGAATATTACTTTAACTTCGTCGCAACCTATACAAAGCAGACCATACAGAGCCTCTGTTACAGACAGGAAAATTATTAGGGAAATGGTAAACGAACTAATTGAAAACAACATAATTCGAGAAAGTAAGTCCGCTTACGCGAGTCCAGCTGTCTTAGTTAATAAGAAAAACGGAGAAAAGCGTCTGTGTATTGATTACAGGGCTTTAAATAAAATTACAGTTAAAAATAAATACCCTATGCCTCGCATTGAAGATCTTATAGACAGGCTTCAAGGTTATAAATGCTTTACTAGTCTTGATCTTAAAAGTGGGTACTACCAAATTGGGATGGGAGCGGAATCAATAAATAAAACTGCATTTATTACTGAAGACGGACATTATGAGTTCTTGAGACTTCCTTTTGGTTTGGTAAATGCGCCCTCGTGTTTCCAGGAAATGATGAATAAGGTACTTGGTAACCTAAGGTTTGATAAAGTGATCCTGTACCTCGATGACGTATATCTAGTAACTGAAACGGTAGAAGAAAATCTAAGTTTACTTGAAGAAGTGTTGAAAATATTTCGAGATAATGGCTTAACATTAAATTTAAAAAAGTGTCATTTCTTTAAAAGTGAAATCGAATTTCTCGGTTATAAAATAAAATCAAACGCTATAATGCCTAATGAGACAAAGTTAAAAGCTGTGAAAGATTTTCCTGTACCCAAGACGGTACATCAACTAAGACAATTTCTAGGCCTTATCAGCTATTTTCGGAAATTTATTAAGGGCTGCGCAGTTTTATCCAGTCCTCTTTCAAAACTTTTAAAGAAAGACACTCCTTGGATATGGGAAACAATTCACATGCAAGCATTTGAAAATTTGAAAGATAAGTTAACGTCTGATAGTGTTTTATCAATTTTTGACCCCAATAAAGAGACTATATTATATACTGATGCATGCAGGGACGGTCTTGCAGGAATCCTTATGCAGCTTACTGAGGATGGTGAAAAACCCGTTCATTATTATAGTCGTCAGACAACAGATGATGAAAAGAAGTACCATTCCTTTGAACTCGAACTGTTGGCAATAATTTGTTCCTTACAAAAATTTAGATTGTATTTATTAGGGTCGGAGTTTAAAATAGTTACAGACTGTAACGCAGTTCGCTTTGCTTTAACAAAAAAGGACATTATTCCTAGAATTGCCCGTTGGGTACTAGCGACACAGGAATTCTCTTACACCATAATTCACAGGGAAGGTACCCGCATGCAACATGTGGATGCCCTGAGCAGAAACCCTACACATTGCGGTGGAAAATCTGAAGCAGAATTGATCTTATCAATAACAGAATCGGATTGGTTACTTTCTGTACAACTACAAGATAAAAACTTGGTGAAAATTAAAAACATTTTATTATCAGGTGAGGCCGATCAAAATAGAGATATTTTTAACAACTACGAGCTATTAGGTTACAAAGTTTACAGAAGGACGAGCCGAGGGCGTAAGTGGGTGGTTCCAAAAAATTGTATCTGGCAAATCATAAAGTGCAACCATGACGATCTGGGTCATTTTTCCTTAGATAAAACGATTGAACGTATTCAATATCAATACTGGTTTCCTCGCATGCGACAAACTGTAAAAAAGTATATCAAAAATTGTTTGAACTGTATTTATTTTAAAAATAAAGGCGGACCCAAGGAAGGTGAATTATACCCGTTACCAAAATATGCACAGCCTTTCCACACTCTTCATATCGATCATTTGGGCCCATTTGTTGAAACTACAAATAAAAACAAATATTTGTTAGTGATAGTAGACGCCTTCACTAAATTTGTTTTTATATCAGCCGTTCGCTCTACAAATGCGTTTGGAGTTATTAAAGAACTGGAACAAATTTCGAAAATTTTCGGGAATCCTAGACGGATAATATCGGATGCCGGATCATGTTTTAAGTCTAATGAATTTATTCAGTACTGCAAGAACAAAAATATTCGCATGCATACGGTAGCAACGGGTATGCCACGTTCCAATGGCCAGGTCGAGCGATTCAATAAGACTATACTAGAAGCCATGAGAACATTAGGGGCTGATACAGCTGATAATTTATGGGACGAATGCGTGAAGAAACTTCAACAAGGGCTAAATAGTACAATTCACAAAACGATCAAAGCTGTTCCAAGCGAAGTTTTTCTTGGTTATCGGTTACGTGCCGATAGCGATTGCTTAGCTCCGAATTCAGATAGTGATAAACATGTTGACGTTACTAAGTTACGAGAGTGGGTAGACGAAAATATCAAGAATAGTGCAAGAACTCAAAAAGAGAGATTTGATAGAACCAGGAAAAAAGCAAAAATATATAGTGAAGGAGATTTGGTTTTAATTAAAATACAAAACCATAATAATGACGGAAATAGTAGAAAGTTATTACCAGTGTACAGAGGACCATTTCAAATTAAAAAAGTTTTAGGTAATGATAGATATGAGGTGACTGATTTGCGAGGTAGTCAAAGGAGTAATAAACCATATATTGGAACAGCCGCCGCGGAAAACATTAAGCCGTGGATAAATATTGAAGATTGGGAATAAGCGCGTAAGTGCCCGTGTTGGCAAGGTAAAGATTATTTTTATATATATTTTTAATATTTTCACCTGCATTTTGAGTTTTTGAGAGTCAATATAAAATACAGAAACAGATATTTAATTTCTCTGTGACTTGTATTGTATTCACTTTGCTCTGCTTTTATGATATTTTATCACCATAGAATGTCGAGGTGCAAGTGTCACATAACCTTATCTTGGAAGTCTGTCAGAAGACTGTTAGTTGGGACGAATTTGGTACGCTTAAGTGAGGCTCTTCGCCCTTTAAGTGGCAAACGGTCCTTATAAACGAGGCGAACCTGGAACACTTAAGGGAGGATTACATCCTGAAAAGTGCAGGCGGTCTCACCAACATCACAAACATAAGGGGCTTGTGTGATATTTGCATTTACGATTGATATATGGAATGTCAGTAACACTCGCCAAAATAAAATTAATATAAACCTTTTCGTGTTTCAGTATTTTATATGGACTCCTGAGGTGCCCGGGACAGGCACCATGCAGCATGGCCGTGTTGGCAACTTCCGTAAATAAAAGGGCTGCAACTGACTCCACCACGGATGACAGTGCCGCCATCTAGGAAACCGGGCTGCTGTTATAAAAAGCGAGTGACGGAGCCTACGAGGAGCATTCGCGATCATACCACGCGTAAGGCGTTACGCTGCCGGATTGTCCGTAGAATTAAGTAATATTGTCATATAAATTATCTCCAGTGTATTAGTGTGCGATTAATTAATTACTCTGAGTTTAATTAAGGTTAATTACGAATATTCTATGAGTTATATTCTATGAGTTATATGTACAGTGTCTTACCGAATAAAGTGTTTATGAAATAGAAGTGAGTTTCGTTTACAAGAATTGCATTGGCTCAAAAAATATCTAACAATAAGTAAAATGAACACAAGAAAATAAATTACCTGAAATCTACAGTCATACTCCTTTAACAAGTGCAGCCAATCGTATGATTGGAATATTTGGTATGCAAACTCTGTGAAACTCATGCCAACCTCAGAGTTGATTCTGCTTTGTACGCTCTGTTTCAGCAACATTGTGCCCATTCTAAAGTTGCGACCTATCTCACTAACAAACTGTATGGAGTCTATATTTCTGTACCACATCTCATTGTTCACTATTCTGGAATATTATAAAGGAATTACTATTACATATATGAAAAAAGCACCTTAGCTTTTATATCAGAATTCAATCGGCCTCCAACATTTATTTGGCTCACAAAATAACCTGTAGTAATTTATATTTCCTTACATACCTTATTGGCTTTAACTTGTCTTTATCTTCAGACCAAATATACTTCTTATGGTTTTCAAATACAGTATCAAGATTCTTTTTGAGGCATTCAATGTTTTCCCTTATGACGTCACTTCCTAATGCAATGCGGTCTGTACTTCTCCCACTTGGGTCTCCGATGTAACCTGTAGCTCCACCCAGCTGAAGGTAATTAACGAATGTTTTAACATTACCTAGTGTTATATTTTTAAAATACTAATATCATAGGCATGGGTTTAAAATATGTTAGAAAGTTGATGTTGTTTAATAGATCTTGTATTATGTATCTAATCTAGCAGTCTTATTTTAACATAGTGAGGTTAGGACGCTTGTTTTGCAATTCCTTGAAATCAGTGTCTCGCCATTCGACATGTAGTTTGTATATCCTTGTCCATCCATTAATCAACTTAAGAATGTCTACAATCAATACCACTTAATATAGAGGTTCAAATAACTTACCAGAGCAATAACATTGTGACCCCCTCTCTGCCAGTGTATGAGGTTAATGATTACTAGTAGATTTCCTACATGCAAACTGTTTGCCGTTGGATCAAACCCAGCATACACGCATTGAGGAGACTTGTTCAAAAGATCTAAAATTTCTTTTCTGCAAAATTACAAGTATAAGTAGCATACTGATAAGTAGATACACATATTTATGATACTATTCATTTAAATCAAACTTACGCCGAAGTATTTGGAAACAAATCTTGATACATTCCTCTTTCATTTAATTTTAGTATATTTCTACTGTATAAACGTCTATACATCTTACAACTACTCCAGAAAGCTGGGACACGAGTTAGTTTCAACAGCATCTTTTAAAATTTGCCACAATATTTGTAATTATTTAAAATATTTGAATCGGTGAGTGTTATAGTTTCATAGAGCATTTAATTAAGTTATACTTTTACTTAAATTATACATTTTCATTAAGTTCAACCACACATTTACTTCCAAAACCACAAATCTGACTTTTCAGTGTTTCATTACAATTTGTTTTCAAGTTTATTGATTCTCTGAAAAGTTTAACCTCTTGTACTCTAAGCTCTTGTCTAATTCAAAATTTCAAATTCAATTTCTGAAATGAAATAATTTTTTCGATTAAACTATGTCAAAGTCAAATTGACATACCATCCGACACTTCTATAGACAGACTATAAAGCCAACTCAAGGATATTATAGTCTAAACTGGATACAAAAATTCATAGAATTACCTGAAGATGGATGACGTAACATTGGATGATCATTTTTCTATGGTATCCATGTTATCTATAGACTATAGTTCCAGGTTAAATAATTCGATTGCGATCAAACTTTTATAAAAGTGGTGTTTACTTAAATAAAAGAAATATACGGAAGTAAATAATATTGTTTCATTTCTTTAGCACCTTAAACAAAAAAATCGTATTATAACATCAGTGTATTCAATAATTTTGAAGAAATTATAGTAAACTGTGCTACCTCAAAATTATTGTACTTTTTAATCAAAATATTAATGAATTTAATAAGGACATAATAAAATTGGTCTAAATATGGACACCCCACAATTATGAAGGACAACCTAAATCCAGCCTGTGATTGGTTGAAAATGGTCATCCAATGTTACGTTACCCGTCCGACGTTATGCGTCCATCTTCAGTAGCTCGAGCACGAATATTTGCGAGAAGGTATTCGTATGGTTAACGTAAGCAATTTGTCAAAGTATGGCATTTTAGTACCATTTACGCACGATAGGGGTGCTTTTAAAAAATGCCATACAAATTGCTTACGATAACAATACGAATACTTTCTCGCAAATATTCGTGCTCAAGCTACAGGTACCTCTACGAAGACTATATTACTTGTCTACATAATCGTCGGTTTTGCCCATGGATATATTACTCTATCTGGATCATAGGCTTTGTAGAGATACCTGAAGTTCGATGACGTCATATCGGAATGACCATTCGACCAATCACAGGCCGGATTGAGGTTGTCCTTCATAATTGTAGGGTGTCCACACTAAGAAAGATTGTCCTATTTTCAAAAGGTTCGTCAAAATATTTTCCATATGTGATTTTCATAGCGGTGAATGTTATAATAATAATGAAATAATGTTTTTTTACCTTATCAGTAAAAAGGAAAAATGTAACAAGTAAATCGAAAACATGCGACAAATATGTTTATTGATTTAATTATATATCGGCAAATCTAGATCGACATCAGTATGTAGGTACATGCTGCGTGGGTATGAGGGCAGTTACTTTTCAAAGGACAATGTCAAATCACTATTGTTTTATTACAATCGTAAATGGCAAAATAGCACCTCACTGTACTTCCGTGATGGTTCTCTAATTAATTGGAATAAATTACATATCAACACTTATAAGGATAACGGCGATTAAGATTGATTTATAATTCGGCGATCCGTCGGTTACGAGCAACTCCCGTGGTAACTACAAGATAGTCGCCACAAGATGGCTGCTCTTCTGACGTTCCGCCAGAGTGACAGTGACGTCTCACTCTTTCAATCTTGCATCAAAAATGACAGCGTCACTGTCGCGCCGTCACGGCCATACTGACAATCGCCCGTCCTCGGGCGCATTATAATTGTATTATTCATTTAATTTCATTCTGTTTCACTTCATTTCATTTCGTTTCATTCCGTTTCATTTCATTTCACTTCGCTTCACTTCGTTTCATTTCATCTCCTCTCGTCTTGTCTCATCTCATTTCATTTCATTCGTACTTTACAAAGGAATGCGTCCTTTCAACCAGCCCATGAGAACTCCTCACTCTGGACCGGACAAGTGCATCCCTTGGGGAGGTCCATCCCGTGAGGGCATGGACCGGAAAACACCGTCCCATCGACCAGGTTTTTCACTCCTTACTCTGGACCGGACAAATGCGTCCGTTGGACCATCCCGTGAGGGCATGGACCGGACAACACCGTCCCTTCGACCAGGCTCTTCACTCCTTACTCTGGACCGGACAAATGCGTCCATTGGACCATCCCGTGAGGGCATGGACCGGACAACACCGTCCCTTCGACCAGACTCTTCACTCCTTACTCTGGACCGGACAAATGCGTCCCTTGGACCATCCCGTGAGGGCATGGACCGGACAAAACCGTCCCTTCGACCAGACTCTTCACTCCTCACTCTGGACCGGACAAATGTGCCCCTTTGACCATCCCGTGAGGGTATGGACTGGACAACACCGTCCCTTCGACCAGGCTCTACACTCCTGACTCTATTTTCTGCTCAAAAATTTGCCCGCTCCTCCCGTGCTTATCAAAACCCGCGTGATCACTCCGCCAATAGCTGCCATCATGACTTTTCACTGTGCCATTCTTCGCAAAGGGTATGATTGTACATAGAAAACAGTTCAGGGATACTTCTCGCTGACTCTGGCATAACGCGCGACTGACTGGTCAACACACGTAATACTTGCTCGATCGCAGTACATACAGTATACAGTTGTGCTCTCCACAGAGTTAACGTCGTGCAATGTTAATGCAACGTCGATCTGCTCTAATCGTCCGCTCAGCTCAGAGGCTGTCTCAAGAGTGCCCATTGGCGGATGGCAAGTGAATAGCTGTTCTATGCTAACGCCGACACTGCGTGTACTCAAACGCACTGTGCTGCCATCTTCAACTTCCGAATACATCCAAACTAGTTCCGGCTTCACGTTCCATTTAATGCTTGCCGTCTCGGCCTTTCCTGACCTATTGTAAAACTACACGTGTTAATCGTTGAGGCATTGGCAAAGTTAGTTTTGACGAGCAATATCAAAATTGTCGAGGTGTCAGCGCTCTAGGACTTAGCCCCTGATCAGTGTAGGGCAAGATGGTCTTTTAGTACCTTTCAGTCGACTCATTCACTGAACTTTCGATAGTTGCGTTCGTGTGAAAAAAAAAGAGATCGCTAGCATTGAGCCGCCACAGGTTGTCCTAGTTAGCACTTCCAGCCAACCCGCGCACGGCGACAACGCTATACTCCTTGTAACGATATACTCCAGGTATCAGCTGCAGATTGTCGGCCCCCCATCATTTACACGGTTGATATTTCGGTAGCTTATCTAGTAATTATTTAGGGTACTTCACCAAAATTGAAGGGAGTTCGCAAATATTGAAGGTAGTTTGCGAAAAAAAAAAAAAAATAAGGGTAATTCATAGAACTTGCGTGTCTAATTGAATAATTTATGATGTCAATTATTATCTCTGCAGTTCAACCAACTCGTTCCACGCATCATTAATAACCAACCGATAACAATGTCACTTTGTCAAGTTATTTTCACCTTGTATGACTAAATTGACTAAGGTATTTAAATTTTACCGAACATTATTTCAGCATCGAACTAATATTCAACCAACATTTACACTTAACGTAGGTACTTCATAGTCGTGATAAAAGAATAATAAGTAACATGATAATTTCACAATAAAAATTTAATGGTGTAATTCCTCCAGAAAACGTCTCTGGTTTCCTCTGAAATCAGACTTCCATCAGAGTTGACTGTTTACCGCGATCCCCAGGACAATTAATAATTTTCGCAACAAAAAAATAGGTAGCTTGCTCTTCGCATTACCATCGAATGCTTACATTAGATAAAATTCAACAAAGCAACAATTAATTTCAATAAGATTCATTCAAATAGTTACTCTATGAATTTTAGAACTCAATACCGATTGATTGCTATTACTGTGGCCTCTCACTATAATGGTAAACCAACAAATCAATTGTCGTAGAAAGTGGAAGGCATCTCCAGGATACAACCAACAAATTATTGTTCTCCAATTTGGTTTGTACACTGAAATTGACTACACAATAAAAAAACTAGACATTACGCGACCAATAAACGTGTACACTCACCACCCTTACGAGTTACGAGTGTTTACTCGAAATTATTATTTTTTTCTAACCATAAGAAAATTACGTAGGTAGCCCGTTTAAGCGTAACACTGCGGCAAAAGAGTTGTTGATGTAAAACGCATTTACTGTGAAATGCAGATCACCTGTTTCAAACAGTCTTTCTGAACTATCTGAAAAGGTAGTGACAGCTTTATGACGTTCCCCATGATAATATGTGATACAACCACAATAATGTTCCCTTGCGAAAGAAACAGCTTACAGCAGCATAGCTGTTAATGAATTTTGTAAATCACCTTAACTGAGTTACTCTGCGATGGGTAGATTTTATATCATGTCAATCAGTTGACTAAGCTATCAATAACCCCGTGTGATGGTAAAATGTTTAATCTGTCAGCAATTACAGGTTTCAGTAGCAGTGAAGATTGAGAAAAGGGTTTCTTTATTTAATTTCTTATCTATCATAAAGTGCGCACTATAATTTGATATCGTCACTAACAAAAGATGTGTTAATTTCAGTAATATTTAAGCACTTTAACTTTTAGCTAATATAATTGTTATCACACACAAAGATCATGGTTCATCTGACGGAACTGGCAATTGGCCATGATACGTTTCTACTTTGAAGAGGTTAGGTATCTTCAGCAATATTTAAAAATAAAAAAAAACTGCACCTATTAAATTTTCTTACTATGTCATCCTGTCTGTCTTAAGGATAATCAAAAACCGCACAGCTCTTCAGTAAAGTAATAATTAATTAATTATCTTTAGATGTTTCTTGTAAGTAACAAAACGTCTATTCCTCACTCATTTGGTGCCAGTTACTCAATGTTGGGTGCACAAAAATTTTTTTTACCCTACAGATCCTTTGTTGCCAGAAATCATCAAGTATTGAAATGCCAGTAACTATCAAATATCAAATGTTAAATCACATAATATCACCTAATAACAGCAAAAATTAGATAAGGAATAATTATTCCTTACCTAAGCCACAAAGATAAAATCAATACAGATCACCCGTTATATCATGTCGTCCTCCGATGATGTAAATCGTGAGCCTAGTGAAAGAAGGCGTATGCGCTTCCATCAATATCAACAAAATGCCGGTAGTTGGTGCTCAGCCTCGTTTCGTCGCAATGATGAAATCCCTTTTTGTTATCTTCGACCTTGCATGTCCATACCACAGTCACTGTCACTTAATATTACATGTATCTGAAACACCAAAAGAAAAAAAAACCAAACGCCAGAAACACGGAATTTTCTAAATGATATTACATTAAAGAATTACAGAATGTCTTTAATCGAATCGTTATCATCACTCTTAGATGTCACTCGCTTGAGATGCACAGACATTTGCACAGATTTCCGATACTTTTGTGGGTGCCAGTTAACCATACTTACGATACAAGAATGACTAAGTAATTTTTCGTTAAATCAAGCACAAACAAAGCGAACCAATTTGGTTTACGCAACCACCACTCTTAATAGTCATCATCATCATCATAGTCTTTTGCCAACACAATAGCTCTAGTATTCTCCATGTTTTATAAACGGCACACGAACGTTTTTTTTTTTTTTTTTTTTAAGTATGCTCGGTATAAAGACCCGTCTTTCCACTATTAGCAGCAGGATCCTACGATACTTTAGTTATGTAACGTGTCGCGTGGACGCCATGAAACGCCTAGTTGTGCAGGGTTGCCTGAATGAACACTGTACTGACAAGAAAAGCTGTGACCAACAAGAACGTACGCCAAGCTCCTGTTCGTGATATACGAAGAGCTCTAGTGCTACTCGCTACAAGATAACATAACTGACTACGACTGCTCTGGCTGCAAGGGCGTATCGATAATAATAAAATAAAAAAAATGTGTCATACCAATAATAGCTGTCTTACTTTCGGTTCCTTACATATTACCTCAAACCGATCCTCCATAACCGAATCCTTATTTAAACAAAGTTGGTAATGACTAATGCTCGCCATCTACCTGCTTGTATTACCAGGATAGCCATCTGAAAATCTGAAAATGGGTGAAATGGGTGTGGTCCACACACTTCTGATATCGGCAAATCTAGATCGACATCAGTATGTAGGTACATGCTGCGTGGGTATGAGGGCAGTTACTTTTCAAAGGACAATGTCAAATCACTATTGTTTTATTACAATCGTAAATGGCAAAATAGCACCTCACTGTACTTCCGTGATGGTTCTCTAATTAATTGGAATAAATTACATATCAACACTTATAAGGATAACGGCGATTAAGATTGATTTATAATTCGGCGATCCGTCGGTTACGAGCAACTCCCGTGGTAACTACAAGATAGTCGCCACAAGATGGCTGCTCTTCTGACGTTCCGCCAGAGTGACAGTGACGTCTCACTCTTTCAATCTTGCATCAAAAATGACAGCGTCACTGTCGCGCCGTCATATACATTATAACAAAACAATACACATTTAAGGCTTTACAACTATTCTATTCTACGCCTAATAAATCTATCATACTTGCTAAGTTAGTTCCCTGGAACAGTACACCAGACTGCTTCTTACCAAAAAAAGCTTTGGACAATTCATAACAATGTTATTAGTATTTCTTGATTTCAAATATAGTTTTTAATCACAGAGATAAGGTCACTGAAATTGAATACACAATTAACCACTGTATCATAAAGAAATGCTAGATAATTTGTTTTATATAAAAAGCATAAAATGGAATAAGCGGTACAATTAAATGCTTAGTGCAACTAATAAGATATTTGTAAAGTGCAATCACTGAAAGTCTTAGGACGTGCTCTAATCGTATACAAATATTTTAATTTACATAACAATCTATAACTTTTATGGCCTAAAGTTAAATGTTATAGACAAGGACATAAAAATATTTTGTCATGATATCAATTCAAGGAAGATACAAACTGGAACTGTCAAAATATAGGTATTAAATTTTGTAACAATAAACACATTGCAAACTAGCATAATGATGTAAATATAGCTTACATTAAAAAACTAATAGTAATACTATAAAAATACATTATAACGGTATAAATTCTATTTTACAAGGTACTCCACAGTCCATACATAAATCGAATACGATAGGGGGTAGTGGGGCTGCACAATATGTACACCATTTAATCTTCGAGTGTGACATTTTTGAACAGATAGGACATGGATTCCTTGTTGTGGATGCGACGAATGGCTTCGCTTATAAGTACCGATATGTCGATAGTTTTGATTTTGTTGCACTGCATCTTCTGTAGCTCGTGTGGGACTGTGTTGGTGACGACCACCTCGTCGATGGGAGAGTTCTCGATGAGGCGCGGCGCGTCCGACGACAGCAGGCCGTGGGTCGCCAACACATAGATCTTGTAGGCCCCGCACTCTTTGAGAACTTCCGCCGCAGCGACGAATGACTGCACGTCATCAATCATGTCGTCCTGTAATTATATTTTTATTTTAATTGGTAACAATTTTTTTTAATTGAGTTAGCTGGCAAGTAAGTTTTTAATGCTTACCACCATGATTGCTATTCTTCCACCGACATCTCCAACTACGTTAATGGGGGGCTTTTCCTTGGCTGGGTGAACTGGCACTCCAACTGATACGTCCATTGTGCGAGACCTGTCCACACTGACAAACCATGTTATGATGAAAAAATAGGAAATATTATATGATCAGTGTCATGAACTATGATGGTTATTATATAATATATACATATAAGAGTAAAAAGAAACATTATTGCTATTAGAATGAGGTAATAATGAAAATAGAAGTACAGAGAAACATATTTATATTCCTTCAAAGAGCAATCATACACAAAATTATTTTTCAAATCCTGCGAATTAGATTTTGTTTATTGCAAACAAACAAACAAAAAAGCTCTTCAGCTTTGTTATATTGGTATGGAATAGATATAATACCTGGGAATGCAGGGCGGCGAGTAGCGTCCATCCACTTCATCACTCTCCGCTTCCTTCTGCTCCCCGTGAATGACAGCGATGGCCAGCCGCAAGCGCTCCGCATACGATGTCGCCTTCTTAGCAGAGCCCGGATTACGGGCCACTATTACAGAGTTGCGATAATCTGGAATCTTTGGAAGTTTTTTATAATTAATAATTTATCTTCTTGCAATACCAAAAACTATGGTGACTTATTTGGTTTCCCATGCATAAATTAAATGTATAGTAAATAAGAACATATCGGATGGCATGGAGTATAGATAGAAAAAAGGAGAGCCCTCTCTGTGTATGAAAACGTATCCAATAACGGGTAGTGCTGTGGTGCACTAGGTTGAACTCAGCAAACTTCACTCTGCAGCTCCATCTACATCAACAGCTACGTTCATATCGTACTTATTGCGTCGCTAGCGCTATGGTCGTAGGTACTGGGACAAATTCTATTTTCAGTAAACAGCTGGACACTTTCTCAACTTTCCCCTTATATGAGATGGCTCTCCTTGCTCTATGCTTCATGATGTATGCTGATACTACTAACAGGGCCCACACAAAAAGGGAATGAGAATAAATTGAATGTACCAATTTTTTTTGTAAAAATGTATACCCAATTAATAAAATACTGGTAGAAATGATGGGAATGCCATGCTACAAATTTAATCCTGATCTCAAGTTTTCTTATAACGAAAGCTTATTAAAAACTTTTTGGTTATTTAAAAGCCATGACTGGCATTGTTAGTACCAATGAAATAGTAATAACTTACACTTTCTTGGATATACTGCAACAAGAATGGTGAAGCTCTTAAATTATCCACTGGACAATCATAGAATCCTTGAATCTCCTTCTGATGCAAATCCATTGTGATGATATGTGTGAGACCAGACTTGCACATCATTTTTGCAAGCAACTTTGTGACAATGCACCCACGCTTCCTCATTTTACACTGCTTGCTGTATGGCAAGTATGGAATGACCCCCACAATAGACCTCGCCGAAGATGTTTTACATGCATAAGCCATTATTAATAATTCCATTATGTTATTGTTGACATCCCTGTAAGTCATCAATGATTGAATACTTTTAACATTATTGATTTGATTTTTTACATTAACTATGATTTAACGAGATGAGCCGTATACCATCTAGTTGGCTTCGCTGGTAGTCAGGTACACATTCAAATGATCAATTAATTTCATTCAATTATTTGTTTTCTCATGTGATATCATGCATATTTTACTGCGACAAGTTCCCATCATCACATAAGTACTACTTTATTGGCTTCAACCCATTAATGGCCCACTACTGGGCACGGGTCTCTCCTCTTGAGGAGGCCTAGAGCATACTCCACCACGCTGCTCCAGTGCGGATTGGTGGAGGGGTTAGTGGCCAACCCGAGTGTCGGAAGTTTTCAAACCGCCCGAGGGCCTCCGACATTGCTTAACGACTGTTATCTTATGATAACAACCGGGACCGACGGCTTTACGTGCCCTCCGAAGCACGGAAACGCTCAAGAAATTTTTGCCACTAGCGGTCACCCATCCAACTACCGACCGCGCCCGCTGTTGCTTAACTTTGTCGATCACATAGGATCGACGCAAGCCGCCGGGCTATGAGCGCTTCATTAACATCTAACACTAACTACTTTATTAACATCTAACAAATTTTCCAAAGAGAATCAATAAAATATTGCAAACTACCCAAAACTAAAATGATTATTGATAATGCTCATTAACCAAGGAAGTTTGAATATTTTCTTTATCCATATGAAGGATTGATTGGAATATGGCAATAATAATAATTTTATTGACCAAGACATTGGTTATTTGATAATGAAATGATATAGGCAAGCATGGAAAACCCGCTAAATTATGCATTGTATTGCCATGTACTAGTTGTACTACACTATACTTTTCCAGAGCCAGACCCTCGGCTCATATCATATCATATATTATCAGATCTATATAAAATATGAATAATCCAATGCAAAGAATCTACATAAATAGTATCAGCATGATATGTAAACATTCAAAATAATATACCATACAATATTTTAGTAGGCACCTACTTTGTTCCCGTTTGAACTATGTATATATTCTTGCCACGAATTGAGTCTGCAATTTCCACCATAGTCTCTCTGTTGGTTTTATGATATACGGAGCATCCTCCTTTACGAACACCCAGCCGACTGGAAATCAAATTATCACTTTGTTACAAGCAGCTGTAAGGTTACATTTTTATTGATATAACCTTCAAGAGGTTATGGAAAGATTTTTATAGGAAAAAGTTTCTGAATTACTTTGCAATTAAATCAGCCAGCTCCGGGTGCGAATTACCACTTATAATAATGATGTCTGACGTGGAATTGCTCTCCATATTGACCTTCCGAGAGCGGTTTGTGTACCCCACCAGCCTGTAAATAAATACACAATTATTTTCAGATAAGACGTGTAATAAGAAGTTTTAAAAAAATAAACAAAATAAAGGATAAGGGTCGACACGTTGGATCAACAAGAAAAACAATAAACCTGGTTTTGTTGAGTAACATAATAACCTGATGGCTGTCTTGTATTGTACTTTTTAAAGGTACTGCACACCGAAATTTATTAAGAACTTTATACAGCTGTTACAATAGATTTGAATCTGAAAAAATATTTATATTTGAATGACTGAAAACGTGAGAATCAATGATCAAAAATGGTTTCGAAAAACCTCGATCGAAGAAACGTAAAATCCAATCCAATCCAAAATCCAAATAGAACACAGAGTACTTTAATCACTATGAAATAGAATAAGACCATAGACACAGACACAGAATAAATATACCGGCCTGAAGGAGACACAGAGTACTAAAGTCTAATTTACCATAGATTTAGAATCAGTAATATACCCATGGATAATATACTCTATCTGGATCGTAGACTTTGTAGTACCTGACATTCGATTCCGATATAAAGTCATCGATGACGTCATATCGGAATGACCCATTCGACCAATCACAGGCCGGATTGAGGTTGTCCTTCATAATTTCATTTTATATTGTAGGGTGCCCCACACTTAGAACGATGATGACCTATTTTGATACGGTTCTTCAAAATGTTTTCTAAACGTAATTTTCCTGGAGGTAATCATTATAAATGGAAATAACATTTTATTAAAATTTCTTCATAATTACCGAATTTAAATTATTGCATTAATAGTAAATTGAAGTACACAATTACTAGTCCAGTGCCGATAATTTTTGAAACGAAAAAAAATTATAGTAGAATGAAACCTATTGCAAAAGGAAGAGAATATAACGAAGATTATAGGAAAAATAAATTACGGGCGATCTGAGGTCGGGAAGGGGTTTTTTATTTTTATCTTTTACAAAAAATATATTTTTTTTCACGAAATTTGGTGAAAACTTACCTTTGTATGTCCTTAACATACTGTAATTTTTTTGATTCAAAAAAATATTTTTTTCCACCTTATTTTGACCTTAAATCAAAAAAACAACCTTATTTTCAGTCGAAAAATCTCACGTCAAAATATCTGATTTTTTTTAAAAGTCGGTAGTCTTCTTGTTCGTTGGAATCTCTACTTTCTAATGGTATATAAAAACCTATACACTACTATGGTAAATGTTCTCAGAAAATGCAATGAAAAGACTACTATTTTGCAAAATAAACTCTATGGATAATTCATAAAAATTATAAACATATAATCTGTTTTATGCACTCTGGTATCTGTGGTAAAACTGGTCTATGGTCAAAACGGTATATTCATGGATATATTACTCTATCTGGATCATAGACTTCCTATGTAGACTTCGTAGTGGTTCCTGACAATCGATGACGTCATTTAAGAAGGGCCATTTTTTGTATTGTGTCCATGTTATCTATAGTCCCAGGATATATCATTAGATTGCGATTTTTTATAATGGTTTAAAAACATCAAAGATGAAATTATATTGATGTAGGTCCCGTATAGCCCAGTGCCGATAGCTCTAAAAACGGTAAAAAGTGGAAGAAAATTATAGTAGAATAAAACCTATTGCAAAAGGAAGAGAATATAACGAAGATTATAGGAAAAATAAATTACGGGCGATCTGAGGTCGGGAAGGGGGGGGGGGGGGAGGGGGGGTTTAAGGGAAAAAAATGGTTTATCTCGATTTCCGGAAAAACTGACAACTTGAAAACTTGATCTGTCAATGTCAACCATGTGTCAACTGTCGATATAAAAAAATATAAGTCAAAACAATGCAATGTTTTAAATTCCCATGTGCGTTTTGTTTAAATTAAATTTATTTTGCTTCAAAAAATTAAAAAATGGGCCTTACAAAACAGTATTTGCGATATGTACCTAGCGGCACTTTTAACGTTATCGCGAGTGGAGATTGTAATAGTACTCATGTATCGCTAAAAGGCATAAGTGGAAGATACATAGCCGTGGGCGCCTGTGAACATGTTATTATTTGGGACATGAGACTTGGCGAGAAGGTATGGTAACGTAATGGCTATATAAAAACAGTACATCAAAGTATTTCAGAAATAGAATTTTGTTTTTGTCGGCGTTTTAACCTCTAGTATCTTGAAGGAAAATATCTCCCACTTACAAGTCAGAAATAATGCCGACCCGTACTTGACTAACAATTGAGTTTGATTTATTCCTCAGGCACAAGTAATACCCGGAGAGAAAACTGTTGTGTCACAAATAGCGGCAAGTCCGACTGGCAACCATTTAGCAGTGGGGTTTGTTGATGGCAATATCAATGTGTTTGAGCTGACCAACAATGAGGTGGTCTGTGTGTTCGCTGGCCATAAGTCAGCTGTTACCTGCCTGCAGTATGATGAACAGGGTCATAGGGTTGTCTCTGGGGCAAAGGTGAGCTAAACACCTTTTTAGATGTGTCTTATTTGGTAAACAATCTTGCAATGTCTTCTTATAGCCGTTTGTAATTTAATTATAAAGTAAGCAGACACAATGCATTTTTTTACTTAGACAAAAATAAATAATATTTTGAAAATTAAAAATGCTATGAATTGCTCAAGTGTTGTTACCAAATTGTTCATATGATAGTTATTTGATATTATAAAATGATGTGTTTCTAAGATGCAATAAGCAATATATGCAATAAGCATATGCAGTATACAATAAGCTGTCAGATTCTGTTTTAAACTTTACGTAAATTTATTCTTTTACAGGACACTGAGGTGATATTATGGGATGTGGTGGCAGAAAAAGGTATAGCTCGCTTCAGTGGTCACAAAGGCGCTATTACCAGTGTACTGTTTATCAATGGTAGAAACTGCATAATCAGTTCCTCTAAAGATACATTTGTGAAATTCTGGGACATTGAGACCAAACACTGCTTCAAGACTTTGGGTGGTCATCAGATGGAGGTAATATATTAATATTAATCTCCACATAATGCAACTACTTGTTTTTTTATTAAATATGAGTAACCGCCCTTGCTTTGCTTCGGTTTTTTTATTTTTTTATACCTTGGGTTGCATTATTGGAGTTTTATTAAGATTCCCTAATTTTTTTTTAATATAATATAGCCTGTGTCACTCAGGGATAGTGTAGTTTCCCGACCGTGAGAGAATTTTTCGAAGTTCAGTAGTTTCGGAGCCTCTTCAATGCAAACAAACTATCAAATCTTTCCTCTTTATAATAATAGTATAGATTACAATCGATGTGATCATTTGAATAGCAATGAAACAAATGTTTTCTCTCTTTCTTTATAATATTCTAAGTAAAATTTTAACTATCAGGTTTTGAGTAACATTTTGGTGTACCATGTATAAAATTTTCTTACAGAATAAATCCAAAAAATATATAATCACTTTCTTAAGTAAGCTAATCAGATTCAGATATTTGTTAAGTATTGTGAAACCAACTTTTTCCTTTACTTAAATAAAAGAATTAAAGTAATATTATGTTAAGTATGCCCCATACTTTGTTTATTGATGATTTCCAGGTCTGGTCAGCAGTATTGATGAAGGAGGAAAGATACTTGGTCACAGGCAGCATGGACCAAGAGCTCCGAGTGTGGAAGCTGAACTGGACAGACAAGATCAAAGAGGAAGAGAAACTAGCTCATCAGCTGGAGATTGTGAAGTTAGAAGAAAATGATGATGTGGAGGACAGCTCTGTAAGTATGAAGCTCTTTTTTTATAATGAAAATCATGAGGGCACCATACTGAAAAGATGGCTAACAGAATATAGCTTTATAGTTAGCTTAGCTTAGCTGCCTAGTTATAATTTTATACAGGTGACATTAGTAGTAATACAACTTTTGTAACTATAGTATTTTTAAAAGCAGTAGTAGCCTAGCGGTAGAATGTTGGTCTCCCGAACGCCCGAGTTCAAATCCTGGCACGCACCTCTAATTTTCAAATATTATGTGCGTATTACAAGTTAATTATCACTTGCTTCGGTGAAGGAAAACATTGTGAGGAAACCTGCACACCGGAGAGTTCTCCATACAAGTTCTCAAAGGTGTGTGAAGTCTACCAATCCGCACTTGGCCAGCGTGGTAGACTATGGCCTAACCCTCACATTCTGAGAGGAGACCCCGAGCCCAGCAGTGGGACAATTATGGGTTGTTGCTTTGCTTTGCTTTAGTATTTTTAAAGTGTATATAAAATGATTTTTTAATGATATACATGTATTATCTACTTGAAGGCCAAAGCTTAAAGTATAATAAAGTATAGAATAGTTTTAATTAGTGAAACAAAAGTATAAGACCAGCATCTTTCTTTTCAAAAGCGTAGTGTTTACAATTTACTTACATACTGTCGTAGTGATTAAGTACTCTGTGCATACTATGTTTTAAAAGATCCTTCCATAAAAAAGTGAGTCAACACACGCATTTATCGTAAAAGAACTGGCCAGGAAATTGTACATAACTCTTGTATATTGTTGTCAGATGTTACAATGCCATCAACTAGGAACGCTAGTCCGCGGCGGCAGGGGGCGTGTCGTGGGGCTCGCGGCCGACCCCGGACAGAGCGTGCTCGCGTGCTATGGAACCGACTCGTTGCTCGAGCTGTTTGCCTTCTGCTCTGACGACGAGGCTAACACGAGGATGGCTAAACGGATAAAGAAACAACGGAAGAAGCTAGCGTGAGTGATGTGAAGAAATAATGTTCATTATTTGACGTTTCCGTGGTCCAGTTGCGTTGATCTTGATGGTAGAGCGAGTGCCAAGATCGATTCCTGGCTGGGGTAGATATTTTTGTTACAGATAAATATTTGTTCTCACTGTACTCTTGTGAGTGTTTGTATTGTATCATCCTAATATAATATACTTGGGATTAAATATCCCTTCAGACAAATTCTTCTATCTAAATAACCAATAAAATAGCAGAGGTAATGTGTGCGTCTTTGCCTTGCTTGAAAAGTTATCGCCAACTCAATGATGGAAATAGTGCAAAAATAATAGCTTAAAACATTTTATTAATTAAACATCTTTACTCTATTACCAACAGAAAACAAAAAGAGAGTGGTGAAGCAGAATCAGATACTGTAGATGTAGCAGAGATACTGACTTTGTCGGATGAAGTGCGAAGGCTGTCTTCAGTGAAGTTATCCTCTAAGATAAAATCTACGACGCTACTACTTGGCACCACGGGGGAGTTACGAGTGGGCGTCACGTTAGCCAACAATACTGTGGAGCTACATAGCTTGAAGATAGCTGAAGGAAATGAGGGTAAATAAATCTGAGCGATTTAAAAAATGTCGGCTCATTTCAGTAGGTTGAACTCGACGGGTATTAAGACTTTAGTTATTCCAACTAATACTCGAAAGACTTATTTAAATTCAGAAGCAAATTATATTCTTTTTGTATTAAACATTTTTGTTTTCTTTCCACCATTAGAGACAATGAAATTATTATACCCTATTTCTCAAGCTGTTTTTATGGGAATCATTTTTAAGTATTAAAACATAACTAACACTGTCTTAATATATATTTCAGTTCAATGTCTTAAACAAATAACCCAGCCGGGACACCAGAAGGAGCCTCGATGCGTTGCAATCAGTTCAGACAATTTGGCCATTCTCTCAGCTTCTGCGGACTCTATCAAGCTTTGGAACAGGTTTGTTTGGCAAAATAGATGTTATTATTAAAAGAAATTCTTGAACATTGACAACATTACTGTTCATGTCTTCATCGCCAACGCTGTGCTAATATACTGCCATAATTTTTTTTTTCAACTAAAAAGTTTGGTTTAGGAATTTTCAAAGTTAACTCTTGTTTTGCGACTTTGACTTTGTATTGACTTGAACTTAATATTTTTGTTATACTGATGCAGTCGTGACGATAAAACGTTAATTTTGTATTCTTGTATTTTTGTTTGACTCTGCTGTTTATAGAAGTTCCACTTCAAAACGTTTTATTTATTTAAACAAATAACTAAGAACAAAATAAATAGTTTACATTATACATAACATTTACATTATACAACATCTGCCAAACTGGGATTTTGTTGGCAGTATATTTCATAAGTACTGAATTATAAGGGCAAACCGAACTATTGAGCGATACGCACATGTGTGTGTGTCTGTATAACTCAAACCCCTCCTCCCCACCAGGAGTAGCCAATCCTGTCTCCGCACGATCCCTCTATCGGGCGGCCTGCCGACGAGCGCGGTGTTCACCCCGGGCGACCGACACGCGCTGCTGGGGATGACCGACGGGTCGCTGCTACTGGTGGACGTCGCCGCCGCCAGCGTGCTCGAGACCGTGCCCGCGCACACCGGGAGCTGCGCTAGTGTCGGACTCACGCCGGATATGGTGAGGACTGAGTAGGAAGAGACGGATAGGATAGTAGTCAATCAATCAATCATATATTTTATTTGTGAAATATGGTATCATAGTTTGCAAGGTTAATTTCTAAGTTGATTCTTATAATATATTATCAAAAAAAAATATGTCTCGTAAATACTGTAAAATAGTAGGTATAAATAAAATTTAATAACATTAGTCAAATCAAAGTACAACGAAATTAAAAAAAATATAGCCTATTAATTTAAAAAAAAAAACAGGGAATTGCAGCATAAATCATACGATTATTATAATGTTTTTGTTTATTAATACATTCATTTATGGTATAGTGGCATTTACTTATTAGATAGTTGTCAGTTCTCACCAAGAAGCATTACTAAATGGAGACCACTTTTCAAAGAACTTTGATAGAAGAATTTTGATTGGATAAATATCAAAATAATAGGTACTATATTTCTTTAGTTTATTAATATTATTTCTTTATTGTCTGTACAAGAAGTAATAAATTGCATATTTCAGTAACAAAAATTAATTTCAGCAAATTTCAAGTATTTACACTAGACTTTAAAAACAAAAAATTAAAAAAATAAATAAATGAAAATTGAAATGACAAACAAAATTGTAATTAATCTTTATCTGTAGCGCGGCTGTTACACGGGCGGCGGTGACAAGACGGTCAAGTTGTGGCAGTTCGAACTCATTGCCGATCCGACGGGGGAATCCAAAGCAAAGGTAAAGTTGTGATGTATACGGTTTTTAAATTCGATCTTTGGTTCGAGAGGGCTGTTATCGACACTTATGTGTACAGTATTAGCTGACCGCATTTAGCTGGGCCTCAAACATTTTTAGGTGTTCCTAAGTAAAAAATATTATTAACCACAATCAAGTGTAGCCTGTTACTCAGGAATAATGAAGCTTTCTATTGGTGAAAAATTTTTTGAAATAGGTCTAGTAATTTTTGAGTTTATTCGTTACAAATTTACATATCTTACCTCTTTATGATATTACGAGTAACCGCCCTCGCTTTGCTTCGGTTTTCTTATTTTTTTACACCTTGGGTTACATTATTGGAGATTTAAGGATCCCTAATTTTCTTGAAAATATAAGCCTATGTCACCCGGGGATAGTGTAGCTTCCCGACAGTGAAAGAATTTTTCAAATCGGTTCAGTAGTTTCGGAGCATATTCAATGCAAACAAACAATCAAATCTTTCCTCTTTATAATATCGCACACCTAGTAATATAACGGCACATCTACGTTTGTCATATTTTACAGAAACGAATTTCAAAAATTATATAAAAATGTTTAAAATTAATTTATGGGTTCTTTTTACGTTTATTACAGATTGTACGGGTTTGATTACTAGTATAAACATTATTACATATTTACTGTGTATTTATCACTATGTAGATTATGCACTTTTAGACACGTATACCATGTGAACTAAATTTCGCATTTTTTGCAGTGCCATTATATTACTAGGTGAGCGATATTAGTATAGATAAAGAAGTAATAATAATGTCATTCCTCAGGTGCTGTCATTGCTCCACACCAGGACACTGGAGCTGGAAGAAGCGGTGACGGCGGTGCGCGTCACTCAGAACAATAAGTTCATTGCGGTCGCTCTTCTGGATTTCACTGTCAAAATTTTCTTTTTCGATACATTTAAGGTAAGTCTAAGCACCCATTAAATGCTGGAAAACATATCTATTAATTCAATACTTTCAAATAAGCAAGTTATAATAATTATTATTATTATGTACGAGTAACCGCCCTCGCTTTGCTTCGATTTTCTTATTTTTTTACACCTTGGGTTACATTATTGGAGTTTTACTAAGGATCCCTATTTTTTTTAAAAAATATAATATAGCCTATATTCACCGGGGATAGTGTAGCTTTCTAACAGTAAAAGAATTTTTCAAATCGGTTCAGTAGTTTCGGAGCCTATTCAATGCAAACAAAAAATCAAATCTTTCCTCTTTATATATTAGTATAGATATTTAAACTACGATTGTTTAGTGTTAAATACGTACATATAAAATTATACGGTCTCAGAAATAAAAATTTTAATGTCTATAATAATGACCGTTTTGGTTACGTTAATTTAATGATGAAATAAAATCCCAAGTGGCATGGATTTGTAAAAAACTACTTTAACTTATATTTCTACGTTACTTCCAGTTTTATCTATCCCTATACGGGCACAAGCAACCAGTACTCTGCCTGGACATGAGCTACGACTCAACCCTCATCGCGACGGGGTCATCTGACCGCAACGTCAAGATATGGGGCCTAGACTTCGGCGACTGCCACAAGTCGATCTTCGCGCACAACGACTCTGTGACCGCGCTACAGTTCGTGCCGCAGACACATTACTTCTTCACCGCGTCAAAAGACGGCAAGGTGAAGCAGTGGGACGCTGATACTTATGATAACATTATCACGCTTAATGTAAGTAATGGAGCTGAGGTATGATTAAGATAAAATTAATATAAAATGTGAAATGGTCCAATTACAGAAGGCCATGAAACTATCTCGTTTACTGTTAGAGATTGATTAATAGAGTAATATTTAGTGTTTGGTTTATTTCAATTAGTTCACGAAAAAAAACACATTGAAAAATTTTGAATGCTTTTCATGTGCAAAGGAGTCATGAATTGTTTTTGTGATGTCCTTGATATACGACGTTGCAATTTTTCATTGAAGACAGCACACAAGCGCAATTTGTATTTGTGTTGTACGTGCCAGCTTTCGCTAATCGACCTATACCACTATCGTTTTTTCAACTATTTATTTTTATTTATTTATTCATATTTTATGTCACCTTATATCATTTTCTTGGTTGCTGGATACGCATCAGAGATACTTAAAGTATTCCAGATGTCCTTGAGCGACGATAACCACTTGCAAGTGGCTCGTCTGGTCTTTTCCCCGTTATTAACATAATAAAAAATGTTTTCCACACACGAGCATCTACAGTGCCTCCAACTTATCTGTAAATTGAAAGAGTGCGCTGTCGGACGCATCGGACCAATCATTGGACGCAATTCGAGACGTAGTAAATGTCGAATGAATGAGCACAAATAATTTCTGAATGGCGCGGCATTAGTTCCAATTTTCGCCATTTCACAGATAACTTGGTGGCACTGTACATAACATTCCCCCGCGTCCCCCTCCCCAGGGCCACGCGGGGTGTGCGTGGGGCGTGTCCGTGGGCGCGGGCGGGCTGCACGCGGCGTCGTGCGGCGGCGACGGCGCGCTGCGGCTGTACGCGCGCTCCGACGAGCCGCTGGTGCTCGGCGACCAGGATGAAGAGGAGGAGGGGCTTGCTACCACTGAACAACATGTTGGTATACCACTGATACATCTACTGTAGCCTTAACGTGGTGGTGGAATGTGCCTTGATTTGCGTTAATCAGAATCAAAATCCTTTGATGTGTCGGGTGACCCGAGGTAATTAAATAACAGCCACGCCTCTTTAAACGCGTTAAATGTTGGCTACACCTGCCTTCAACTATGATAGAAGATTTAAACAGCATCACGGCGGTACATTGTTCTTGACTTTATTACTGTATAAACCGATGCAAATCAAATGTCTCCCAGGTGTTCGAACTATCGATTGTGCTTTGGTTAACCAGGTGGATAAAGCGACGCTATAATGACACGATTTTCCGCCAGGAAACAGCATAACATATATGTTAATACAGATTTTAATGTAATCTCATATTTAAAATGGATTTTCAGGCTCCTGTTCCCGGGCTGCCAGGGTTGACCATGCCTACAAAGAAGACGATAGGTGCCGAAAAAGCGGTAAGTACATTTTATACAATTTTATCAAGTAATTCCTTCGCTTAATAAGTTCGAGCAGATTAGTTACGTACATAGTCATTAAGGTTGATCATTATGGTATACTAAAATGTACACCATATTTTACTTATCGTTCTTATATCATTCGAAAACATCATGACCTTACGCGTTTGTCCTTTTAGCCATTTAAAAACTTTGAGCCTGATTAAGAACTAACGTTAAAGGTAATTCCTTTATCAAAATCAAATAATATAAATTTCCCAACATAAACAAATAAATATTTACATCATTATTCCTTCATGAATGTACTACTAACTAATACTAATAATATTTGTGTAGGCGGACGCTATTACGGAGTGCCTGTCAGTGGGGGCGGAGTACCAGCGCGAGCTGACGTTGTCCCGCGGGCAGGGCGCGCCCCCGCCCCCGCCCCCACCGCTCATGGCGGCCTACGACTGCGCCACGCCTGAGGACTTCTTGCTCGAGACCGTCAAGCGGATTCGCTCTAGGTAACCAACATTATGTTTTACTAGTTGCTTCTACTCTTTGGTCGGTGGTCCATTTGCTGCACTAACCAAGAAAATTTAAGGAAATTGTAGCTGTGATGTAGGATGATGTTTAATCACCTTTTTAAAATGTTTTGCAAAAACTAGACTTTTCTCTTTAGACATTTATTTTAAACTCTCTTGAAGAATATATTATTTAATTTATTTTCATTTAGTATCTAAGACTACCTAAAATATACAACCTCAAACAAAAATAGACCGCGTCCGAAAGTTCGAGACCTTCTGTAATCCTTCTACTTGAAAATATTTTTGCATTGTACAGATGCACTTTAGCAGGTGCTGGAGTTGGTATTCTAAAGTGAAGAAATCGTTAAGTTATCGCTTAACATGTTATTGCATTAAATCAATCGGCCATACCTGCATAATTGCCGCAGGTATGGCAGGGACATGACATTGAAGCCCAATGCATACGTAACGGGGTTTTTTCCCGTACGGGACGGGACGTGAAGTTTTGGAAACATCGTTTTATAGAAAATGTATATGATAGTGCATACGCAGCGGAATCCCGTACGGAACGGGAAAAACATCGTCGCCGACCCGTTACGTATACATTGGATAAAGTCCAGACATTGCAAAGACATTGCCGTTATCCCACCAGCGACCTAGAAGAAGCACTCCTCCTGCTGCCATTCAGCTCCGCGTGCGAGATAGTGCGCATGCTGCCGGCGCTTCTCGAGCGCGGCTCGGACGGCGAGCTGCTGTGCCGGCTGGCCGTGTTCCTGGTGCGGGTGCACCGCGCGCCGCTCGCGCACTCGCACGCGCTGCTCAAACAACTCATACAGATACAGGCTAAGGCCAACTTGCGGGTGCAGGAGATGCGGGTAAGTAAAGAGATACTACTCACCGCCAGGAATAACAACACCTTAAAGTGACGTTGGTGGCTTTGGTACATTTTTGTGTCATTTTTTAACCCCCGACGCGAAAAAATGTGTGTTATTAGTTTGATGTGTTTATGTCTGTGGCATCGTGACTCCTAAGGGTCAACGCACATTTATTCGGCGCCATTCGCGTTTCGCCGAATGATTTACGCGTACGGCGTCGTAAGAATGCGAACGGCTGCGTACGGCGCTGAATACGCTGCGAAGTCTGTCCGAAGCAGGGTTGGATTTAAGTACGTTCAAAAATATAGTACAAAACAATGAAAAGTATAGTATTTATAAAAAAATTATAGTACACTCAGTGTTGCAAGCAAAAAATCGGTAGATCAACTGCTTTTGCACCCCCCTCCTCCCAATTTGTTGAAATGTCAAAATACTTTTACTTTCAAGTCAAGAAGTAGGAAGAACTTCGTAAATAAACGTTAATACGTAAAATAATTTTTACACATTAAATTAAATTAATTAATAAATTCGCAAGCGATTGTTATTGCTTTGATTGAATTTCGTATGGAATGGAAGGAATCATAGGGAATGACATTAGTTACTTTTAGTGGAAAGGAACAAAAGAAATCTACTGCTGAGGACATCGAGACAGGAAACGCAAGAAGAATTCGGTCGGATCGGATACACGCACTGTCGAAATATTCATAATATTATGACGTAAAACTAAACATTCGGGACCAAATAAAATTATAGTATTTTAGTGTACTATACTTAGATGTGGATAGTACATAGTACAAAGGGCGAAATTATAGTATAAATACTATAATTATAGTACAAAATCCAACCTTGGTCCGAAGACGTTAGTAGGTATAATCTATACGGGAACCACAATATAGGAATCTAACAGTATTCGCTCTTCATACAAACGGTCGAAACGCGCGTCATACCTACGCACATCGGAATAAGTGTAGTAAAAGGCAGAAACTGTGGCGAACGAGCGTGGTTTGAGCCACGGCCGGGGCCGGGCGGCCCACGGTACAAATAACAAATTCTTTTAGTTTAGTTCCTTACTGCGGCTGTGGTGGCCGTGTGCGGCGTGTGACTATTTAATAAGTATGGCAAACAGGAATACAAGATATTGTGCGGTTTTTAATACGACATTAAGTCACCCAGGAATATCATTGTTTAAATTACCTGGAGACTCCCAAAGGTAAGACTATTTTTATATACGTACCTACAAATACGTATTATATAGATATACATATATTATTATAATACTATACAATATAATAAAATATGTAATACGTACTTGTAGGTAGATATACATATATAATTATTGTAGGTAAGTAGGTATTGTATAATTATTGCGTCATTGATTAATATCAACTTTATTATTGTATATTGTAATTATTAATAAGAAATCAAATTTCAATATTCAAGGTCTTCGGTCCAGCCGAAGGAGATCAGTGCATGTAGGATAAATAAATAAAAACAAGTTAGTACGTATTGCAATAAGTAGGTACCTAAATTGTTTATTTTTCATAAGTCCACCGAGTAAAATGCCTAGATTTACAAATAAGGGGCTAAAAAAATCAAATGGTTGATTATTATTACTTTTGCCGTATTGGGGTGGCTTAGAATAATAGCCCCAGTCTCACGCCGGATGGGTGTCGTAAAAGGCGACTAAATCCGGCCCGCTGGTGGTAGGGCCCCTCGACGGATTATATTGGTAATATTGATTTTCATAAAAGTAGCCTAAGTTACTCCTTGTTACATCAGCTATCTGCCAGTGAAAGTCCCGTCAAAATCGGTCCAACCATTTCAGAGATTAGCCGGAACAAACAGACAGACAGACAAAAATTGTGAAAAATGTTGTTTTGGTATATGTACCATGTATACATCCAAATGCACTTGGTAAAAAGCGGTTATTTTAATATTACAAACAGACACTCCAATTTTATTTATTTGTATAGATATAGATGAATTGCATTTATTAAAATAGAAAATATAACATTTTTAAATACAAAACTACTAAGAAACTCAAGTCGTTTGATAAAATTAAAATACTGTCGGCGCGGCCGTAGGCATGTTTTTCGAGAATCGGCCCGAGTTACGTTACTGTTAGATTCCTATATTGTGCGGGAACTATGAAGGTCGCAACCTGTCGACAAGGCCAAGGAGTCAAAAATCTTCCATGTACCTACCTACAGCGCGGCGCTGTTCCGCCGCGTTCGGCGTCGTACGCGGCCGTACAGCGCTGAACGCGGCCGAACGCGGCAGTACAGCGCCGAACGCGCCGAACGCGGCACTACAGCGCTGCCGTCCTAACGAAGAGTGCAATAAGTCGAGTTTTTGGGCAAATTGATTTAAGACCTTATGTAGTTAGGGATATGGTCTAAAGTCCTAACGGACGGCAGAGCGCTGAACGCGGCGGATAGCACTCGACTGATAAAACACATTTGTCGTCGTTTTGTACTTGTTTACCGCGAAAGCGGAATCGGCGCCGAAAAGCCGAAAGGATGCGTACGCGTCTCCATACAAAATCGTTGTTTACTATGGACAAAAGCCGAATGAAGCCGAATAAATGTGTTTTGACCCTAAACAAATGGACTGTTTTTGTTTGGAAGCTGATGTGATCACAATTGGTTTTTAGTTTTGTTTGGTGAAAATGTGTTGAGGGTTTACGTAAAGTAATAGCACACTATCAAGTAGACGAGCCTCAATACTCAAGTTACTTATATAGTGTGTTTACAATTTTGCTAAAGGGTAAGTTACTGTAAAGGTCGCTTAAGCAACCTGTTGGTTTGGTTCCAGGACATGGTAGGGTACAACGCGGCAGCGCTGCAGTGGGCGCGGCGCGAGGCGGAGGCGGCGCGCGGCGAGCAGCTGTTCCGAGACGCCACGGGTGCGAGGAGACAGAACGAGCGGAGGCGACGCACACGGCAGGCGGTCAAACGACCCATTGTTACTATTACTTAGCGAATAAATCCAAGTTTATGTTTAATTTATTGGCTTTTTTTGACATCTTCGAACGTTTCGAACGCTTACGCCGGAGTGCCGCCGCGGCTTGATTCAAAAATATGTAGTGAGTACTTGAGTAGTGTGATTCGGCAATGATGTTCGACAAATACTGCCGAATCGAAAACAAATATGAAGACCGTCTTAGGGTCTAACGCACACTTATCAGCGCCATTCGCGTTTCGCTGAACGATTTTGGTTACACTTATTCAGTTCTGCTTCTATCAGCCGCGTACAGCATCGTAAAAATGTGAACGTTTCTATCTACTGCGTACGGCGCTGATTATGCTGTGAAGACGTTAAGCTACTCATTTAATAGGTATTATAGCACTCTAATGATAAAAACACATTTGTCCTTATTTTGTACTTGTTTGCCGCGAAAGCTGAATAGACGCGGAAAGCTGAACGGATCCTTACGCGTCTCCACACATCCATACAAATTCAATGTTTTCTATGGACATAAGCTGAATAAATATGCGTAGACCCGTAATCATCACAATTTTTGGACACCTTCCTGCTTCACTAGGATTCAACGCTGTATAAACGGCTAAAACAGGAGTAAAGAAAAAAAAAACGCTAAAATTATCTGCTATAATTTATTTGTAAAAAAATATTCTACTCGCTACATAGCCAATATATCAGTTAAAATTTTAATAATTTAAGTATCCATCCCTGCGTAAGTCACATTATTTATCATCTATACAACAATAATTAATGTTCACATGAGTATTGCGGCGACACATCTCACCAAACATCACAATCGGATAATTTATGCTGAAACCTATCATAACTTGACGACGATCAACATATTCAATGGTCCATTAAGCTTATTGGAAAGTAGATATAATACCTATGTGAATACATATATTTGATAACTGACAACTTTGAACGAATTACATACAATATATTTTGTTTATATAGTACAGTACTAAAGACTACATCAGATCATTTTGTTAGATATCTTATGTTTAATATTGACATTACACTTCAATCGGAAACTGTACCCGAGACGGTCAACTGATATTTTCTATTTTAAAATGGTGATGTTTATAACGGCGCAGAAGAAATTAACACAAGATATATTTTTTTTATTAAGTTAAAGGACACCGAATACAAGGAAATCGGTAAATTATTTCAAAGAGATGTAATTTAACCATTCAACAACGTTATATTATTAGATGACATTAAAGCCCAATGTATACGTAACGGGTTTTTTCCCGTACGGGACGGGACGTGAAGTTTTGGAAACATGGTTTCATAGAAAATGTATACGATAGTGCATACGCAGAGGAATCCCGTTCGGGAAAATACCCGTTACGTATGCATTGGGCTTAAGATTTTTTTTTTGTTGTGTTACAAATGAATGTAAGAATCTAAACAGTTAAACTTTATTCCGTATTAACGTGTCAGTGTAAAGAAATAAATATATGTACATTAATATTACAGTATCGGACAAAATTATTATAACAAACTTTTGACTACGTTTTTGACCGTCTCGGATTATTGCTGGATAGAACGAACTCACAGTTGCTGAGCGAGACTTGACATAAACAAAATATAATCCTTACACAATAAAATGTCCAGATGCTGGTCACTATTCGGCCAGATGCCAGCAACGGTGAGCCCGGACACGCAGCGTGCGTTTGACCTTAATTGACAATATTCACAATACAATATTATTACGGAGTATTCTGCTTATTCTTGCATACAATGCTCATTTCTACTTATCACAATATTATTGCTTTTCGGAAAACACACATTCTCAAACACATATCACATTTCGATTAAATATTTGAGATAAGTCATTTATAAAGTTGTGTAAATAAAAAGAAAAACGACGACGTTTGAGTGAGTTTGTCCGTCAGTCTCAGTCTTCGCAAAACGGCAACACACTTTCAATGAGATTCACGCGGACGAAGCCAATATTTCAGCATAAATTATATAAAACAAAACAACTGAATCGGTACCCTGACTGCTCAACCTGCAAGACGAATCGTAAAATAAAACAATCACAAACACATGCTTGTTAGAGCGTAAGCACACACAACACAACCGGTTTGTTAGTAGCTAAATATCGATAGGTATACATTGTTCATCAACCCTTAATACCAATATTCATTATATCATAAATTAATCTAGACAATAATAAATAACCAAATTGGAAGAACGAGGAGCATAGCTGCTTGTTGCGAGGTCCGAGAGAGTGACCCGCTGAACCTAGGAGTACGGAGTGCAACTACCAACGAATGAAAACACGCGATTACAATTTGAACGACAACTAGAACTAAGGAAACATAAAAATAACGTATCTAACACAAAATGTACAAGAGTAATGAATAAAAATAATACTGTGTCACTACTGCGAGCAGCAATGTTAGTGGAAATCGAGAACTACTTTACACAACGCTGACGCTGACGCCCTGAGCTGCTCTGCTTCACTGAAGACGTTCACCGTGTCACTATACAATTACAACCACTATAACGATACAATTGACACCGATGCCTTTCACCAGACAGAAATTGACTTTCGCTTACAAAACGATACACAATCGAAATTGACAAATTTTGTATTAATATCATTATATAGAGAGCTAAACACTATGTACATTAGAGAGCACAATATTTGAGAGTAAACATTTTAGCACTAAAATAAGAGAACGTGTAATTTTATTGTCCAGGCGTACCCTCGCGCACTGATAACACGTCCAACCGCTATATGAACGTAATTCCTACACCGACAACTACACAAGAGATTCCAATAGTAAGGAGTAAGTAAATAATCTCAATTTTTAAAGCTTTTAAAATACGTCAGGACACTTCACGTGCGATATTCTCGTTCCGGTGCGACGACAGTCGACAACGACTAATGTGCTTGGAAGTCAAGTAGAATGCGAGTAGCAACAGAAGTGGAGTTGTTCACGAACTGAACGCGACGACATGGTAGGTATTAGGTAAGCATGGTCTAGCTAAGTAATTATCACAATGTCTCAAAGACTGATCTATTTTACTGGCCCGTGGGGATTCAATAATAAATAAATTATCACTAAATTAAGTAGAGACGTTAAGTGAAGGACGGGAATAATAGAGTTAATTTAAATTATAATATATGATCGGCAATAACAAAACAGCCCAGTTCAAATTAGAACAATGTAAATGCCTTTTGCTTTAACACGAGTATGTACAAAAACTGACCACAATGAGGTGATTTCTGTAAAAAAAATTTACTCAAAATAATGCCACGACGATTTGGTTCAAGGTTGCGCTTGGATATCGTTTATCCCAAATGCGTAAACTTACCAGTGGAGTAGAATATGTCTTCCTAAAAATATACGTTTTCTACTAACTCTACATGTAAAACTAAATAATACCGAAAATATATGACATCAACTAATACGTATTAATCATTTTATAACTAGCAAGACAATAGGAAATTAGTGCAATTTCAGCTACGATGACGACGGTGATGGAGTTATTTTGGTTAATAATATATCTCAATAACAGCAAACTTACAATGCAAGCAATGTAACCATACGAATCTCTCAAACTGTCATTATTGCTTTCAAATACAACTTTATCACTAAAATACTCGACGAAAATGAAAAATACTTACACTTTAAATACTGACCGAAACGGGAAATAAATTAAATCACTATGATTTTACGAATTACTTTACCACTAAGAAAATAATTAAATTTACAATATCTTAAAACTGACCTATACCTAAATGAATACTTGTTTCCGTCTATAGGGTAACCGTAAATATAATTTCATCAATATCGAGAGAGCATTTTAAGGCAAGATGGCGGAGGCTGCCGCTTCAAGGTCAGATCCGACTCGCCGGCCGCGACCGGCTACACCCGACACATTCTACAATAATATAAGATCGCACATACCAAAATAATAATTTCGTACGCACGCGTTATATCTCAGATACCATGTCACACTAACGTGCGATTCAATTGTCTCAAGTATCACATGTCGACCAAACACTATCGATCCACCGATAGGAGTATAAAACAAATAATGCCCTGCTTATAAAGTAATACCCTTTAAAAGTAATACGTTTCAATACATCTAGTATGGATTCCGTAACTTTTACGACCTGTCTAAACCTACCATCAACGAGAATTTTAATCTTGAATAGACTGTTAGGTACTTAATTTCCTTTAAATTATTATTATCTCATATTTGTGTACATTAAATCTATAAAATAATTAGTTTTTAATTATTCCTTTCATTGGATTGGGATTGCTGATTTTATTCAGACTTCTTTGTATACAGTTCGGAGAAGATTCTTTCTACTGTCTTTAGACACTGGCCTTATTATCACTAATAATGTTACTGTGAGTGGAACACCCACCACATAGAAAAACTATTTGCATGTACAATATATAGACTGAGTTTCAATATATCAGATCCATCTTAGGAATCTAGTATGAGCATATAATACTTAATCCTGTCCTTTCCACGTACCCAAAATCATTGAAATAATTTCAAACGAGTTCAATATGAGAGCTGAACTACTGGTTTTTGAGATAACAAAAAATAAATAAATCATCACTCCTTTGAAATTCTCGCAATGATTTTGTTTGGACAAATCTATGATTTTGCTGGCGTCCTTTACACTCGACCTTGCATTTACATTATTTCAATGGTAACTCACATGCTAATCTGAAAATTAATGTAAAATATTTATAAACTGAGTATTTTAACATGTTTTGAGATTTAGTCGATTTGCATCAAACGAAATAATCTGATAAACGCTCAGCGCTATGAGATGCCTTGACAGGCTTGCTAACGTAATGCTTCACTGGTTGGTTATTAGCCGCTGACTCGGGCACTTGGTTGTGTGTGAGCATGTGAGTGCGGGCGCGGTCGCTGGGCGTGGCCGGCGCGGTCAGTGCGTCTCCTCGGCCGCCACGTGGCTGGCCACCAGGTTCAGGGGACCCTCGTCGTACTCGGGAATGCTGCGACCCCGCTGCTGAACGTTTCGGATATTATCATACTATCCTACTAATATTGTAATGTGAAAGTTTTTGAATGTTTGTCTTTTCATTACGCGCTATCCGTTGCACGGATTATGAAGAAACTTATCACACAGATAGTGCATGTGCAGGACAAGAAATAGGGTAATGTCTAGTATGTCTACCCTATTTCTTGTCACGGCTGTGTGTTCCCTTTGGATGATTGATATGACGAAGGGTGAATTGACATTGTAAGTTTTTTTAGTGTTCTGTAAAAATATATACTAACGTATATTTTATAAAACAATTTATCTTTCTGCACTTCTTCTTATAAATGTGTTCAAAGGTTTTCCCTCCACGTATTAATATCCCTAATATAATAAAGTAAGGTGTTCACAAGCTACCTGTTCTCGATGCGGGTGTGCGTGTTCTCTGGGCGGGTGCGCGTGAAGCGCGGCCAGCAGGTGCGGCTGCAGCGTGCGGCGCAGCGCCGCCAGCACCGCCTCCTCGGCGCCCTCCCCGCCGCCACCGCCCCCGCCCCCGCCGCCCGCCTCGGGAGCCTCCGTCGTGTCGCCCCCGCTGCCGCCGCGACGAGATTCTACGTTGGAACGGTACAAACAATTGGGGTTTCTTTATTTAATTACGAGTAATCGCCCTCGCTTTGCTTCGGTTTTCTTATTTTGTTACATCTTGGGTTACATTATTGGAATTTTCAATCAACTCAGGGTGATGGTGAGAAATTGCGGTAGGTGGCAAGACAGACCATCATTCTTTGTGTAGATGAAGTTGTTGTTATTAATGAAGATCAAACTTTTAAACCTACTTTCATTTGTTTTTACGTTCGTGTGTTACGACTTATTAGTAACTAGTAAAACTTTTCTGTAACCACACTGGAATAAACGTATGGACGGTATTTTTTAAATTGACATAACTTTTTTTATTTGTGAACCGATTGAGATATAACAAACACTAAATGTTAACCCAAATTTACTACAATACATTAGCGAAAACCGCTTCTAAATCCGTTAAGCCGTTCCTGAGATTAGCCAGAACAAAGCACAGACAAACAGACAAAAATTATAGTTTCATAATATGTACTGATTTTTAAAACCTTTATATAAAACGAGCATATTGTATTTTATTAGCGTTTTGAGAAAAGGCTTTAAATTGTTTATGTAGTTAGCACTTTTGGTGCGTATGATGTGTATTAAGCATCCCATACATTTAACATAATACACTAAAATATGTCGTTATTCTACATGTTTACTTGTAACATCGTAATCGTGAACGTGGATTTGTCGTGTAAATGTAATTGCTGTAGGTATATTTTAGACAAAATGTGAATGCTGAGAGGTAGGAAGATTTGGCAAGTGGTGATCTTGAAGAATTTATCCTAATTCCCAGCCGTTAGAACCTAAAAGAACTCACTGATTCCCTTCAGCCGACGACAATAAAAATCACCTAATACTAAAATCCCAAGCGTGCAATGTTGTTACAATGCTTCGATCCAGTCGCTAGCAGCGTTTGGCGTGAATTGACATTAAAATAGTTTTGGCTAGAGGTGCAGGGCCGATATTGCGGCTAATGGTTAGTCAGCGAAGTGACGTTACAGTTGTTGTCACACATCCCAGTCACAGGGCGAATACTTCTGCTGCGCCCATTCAATTTAAAAGATAATGCAGCAAAACTGTACTAGGGGCTTCCACATACAATCTTTTATAATTATAAAAGACCGTTAAATCTGCTGCGTATGTACTAATGATGCGTTTGCAAGACTTTTCTTACATCGGTGTAATATTAAGGGCCATCCATATTCAAAGATTTGTATTGTTGTTTAATATCAGAAATTTTACAAAAAATTAATGGTTTTGACAATAAAATAAATAGTTCAATAAATTAGTAATTTATTAAGTCTTAAGACGAAACAACTATGGAAGACTAAATATAATAAGTCTTTGTACAAAAGTATTGCTTGTTTTCTAGCACTCGACACTAATAATTAACTATAACTATAATTAATTAAGGATAACTTCTGTAGATCTATAATATTGCTAAACATTCGTTTTTGCGGGTAATCAGACCGTAGCGAAGATAGAAGTTCGCTTGTTTTCTTGATATTTTCCTCGAAGAGCTTAAGGCACAGCTTACTCCCAGAAGGTAGCATAATCCATTTTCTTAGGCTTTGTCTCCTTCCTGCCCACTCTTCTTTTTAATCTAAAACAAATTGAATAAATATCATTGAATACACAAGGTATGTTAATTTCATGTATAGGAGACATATAGTTATTATTTAGCTAGTAAAAAGAAAGCTGTGTGTTTATTTAAAATGACATATTGAGAAATCTAAGTTTTGTTTATTTGTGTGTTCAAGGTCGTCCATGACTATTGACAACTTACTAAGGCAATACTTAGAAGCAATAGGATCTTTAATATTGTGTTAGGATGTATTGATATTGATTAGGGAAAAACGAGAAATAAATAAAAAAGCAAATAAAATAAAACAAAACAAAAACTTACTTACGGAGAATTATCTCGGGGACCTGGCATTGTTGAATTTACAACTTTAGGCACTACACTATATCTTAATAATTAGTTAACCCACCCAAACTTCCTTTCGAGAAAACTAATACTTACTTACGTTTAAAAAAATAGGTATCCCATGCAACAGTAAATATAACGCTCACACTCTCAAACCGTAGCGTTGCTAGGTCTCTTGATTTGCGCAGGTATTGTTCATAGCTGGTTTCCGAACCCTGAATTCCATAGATAAACCCAATATTAATATTATTTCATAAGCTCCTTTTGTCTGTAGTTCAATAGGAATTTTCATACGAAAATTTAAATAACTGTTAGCACCCTTAAAAACCTATGCTCATATTTCTTCATAATTTTCCCGCTAAAATATTTATCTTCTTCATTATTTTCCGATATGAAAGCCAATTTCTTGACATGTAAAGCCTTTCGTCCCAAAATATGGCAACGGATCTGGCAACACTACCCAGACATCCACACTAGGACCTCAACTTACCTGTGTTTCGCGACGTGTGGAGAATAGAGGGATTACCAAGAATAAACTTTTATTTAACACTAAAAAGCTTGCGGTCCTTTCTTACTAAGGTTGTCGATTCCAACCTATTATGGTCACATGACTAATCACATGGAATTTTACATGCAACATGAGTGTTGTCAATTAACGCTTAAGATGACAAATCTGTAATAGATTAATTGTCATCACGCAACACCTGGTATCAGGCAAGTATACATTGATTACAAAGCTAATATGGTATGATTCACATAATGGTTAATATTAGACGGGAGCGTTCTGTATACTTTTTTGTTTGCTGATATTATCGTATAATTATATTGTTTTTTTTTTAGTTCCGTACTCAATACAATAAGTTTAACTTGCGTGCGTCCGCCAGCGGCTTAGCTCTCTCTAAGAATACTTATGCTTCTCTAAAACAGAGCTGCTTTGGTGATTATAATGTTTATCACTTCGACAAAGTGGTATACTAAAGTTTGTAAAAAAAAAATTAAGGTACCTCTCCTATACTTAAAGTGGGGATGGGTTAGGTCTTATATCCTACAGCGTAGGATATAATTGGATTCATTTTTAGAAAATCACGTCTTAGTCGTGTTTTGAGGCAATGAAAAACTGCCACAATAGACTCTTCCTGACATCTATTGGCGAGTGGCAACACTAAAGCTACTTCAGTAGATGGCGTTGTTAAGCAACACTAAGCCAATGAGTGTTTGGTTTGAGGTTAGACCAAGAAAATCAATTGTTCCAAAAAACACGATTTACCAAGAAAATACCGAGCAAGGCTCGGTCATCCGGGTACTATTATGTAATAATAACAATTTACAGCAGGCAAACAGAAAATACATATTTATCAAAAAAATGGTCCCCGAGGCACAATGACTAAAAAAAATGTCAATCAAGCAAAGACTAGTTCTACAATAAAAAATAAACAAACAATAGATAAGAACATAAAATGATTGTTTCCCATGTGCTCAGGATTTTCGGAGTCAGCATCGTGTACAATTAAGATATATACCATCTTAAGCCTTAGAAATATTTGTAAACTTAAACAAATAGGAGTATATTTTGTCAAATGGTAGAAATAAAAAGTAAAGGTACTTTTGTAAATTTGTACAACATAATTTGTACAATACTTAAACAACGCAGATAGTCGAATACCATATTATTTCCATATTCATAACGCTAAAGACATCACCGTCGCATAAAAAAGAAAGCGATGAAAATTGTAACTGAAACACGTTACAAATATGGCACCATCATAATTATACGGGTAATAATGTTGGTTGCCGACACAAAATCCAGCGAAATCCGACAGGTAATGCAAGTAGTGCTTTATTTTTGGCTTGCATTTATAAACGGTCTTCCTTCCCCCCAAGTAGTAAAATTATCAGTTTTAATATATTTATATTGCGCTCTGACATTAGGCAAAATGCATGAACACCACTATCTGCTTCATATATGTGAAGATAATATCATACCTATCTATGTAACCACAGATCATTCTCACCAACAGGCTGTTAAGACATTACCAATAAGACATAAAAACAATCGCAAGTCACATCGCTAATCGCTAGCAATACAAAACATAACAATACATACTATTCCTCGCGTGTTTCGCGTCGTGCCGCGGCCGGCGACGCCTGGTGTGTATCGTATCCCGACGCATGGCGGTGGGGCGCGGCACACCATGCAGCTTGTAGTACAGCCCGCACGCGTTGCACACCATCTCACCGCGCGCGTCGCGACGCCAGATCGTGGTGGTGTGCGTGCCGCAGTTGGAGCAGGATAGCTCGACGCGCGCGCTCGTTCCCCCCGCGCACGGGGCGGGGCCGCCGCGCGACAAGCCCCCGCCGCTGCTCTCTACCTCCTGGGGATGATTGAAGGATAAAAGTTATTTTATTATTTAGTATTAGTAAGTTATATCATAGTGTGAGTAGTACCTAATTTTGTTTTTCCTTGATGTAAATATAATCCAGTTTAATAAAAAAAATATTTAAAAAAAACCCGACTGCATAAAAAACTAAACAGAAAAAAATAAACCCAGTAATTTAGAATGTTAAAATATTAAAAGTAATACTGAACAACTAAACCATAGAAGGATTAACAGTTGGGTTGGGACCCATTCTTCAACCAATCAAATCTTGTTTGTTTTTTCTCAAGCAGCCCTGTAAAATTTAAATGGGTCCAGCCTGTTAACCCAAAACACTAATCTAATACTAAGTTTGTTAGTTAGGACCAAAAACACTAATCTAATACTAAATTCACATACAATGGGTGGTTACAAATGCGTTATGATGTATTACGGGACAAATAAGTCGAATTACGTCGATGAGACTACACGTAGTTGAACAAGAAGCGGTTTCCCAAATTCCGTTTCAGCTAACACGTCGGTAATGGTGATGCTCATATTGTTTCGTCTTACACCTTCTCTGTTCATTTACGCGGCTAGGAAAAGACAAGAGAATTGTTTTATCAATGCCTACGCCCTACGTACATGGTCTGTGGCAGCGGGCCACTGCGCGGGTTGCGTGTCGAGCGCGGGCTGCGCGCGCGCCGGACAGCTCTGCTTGCGGCGCGCCGTGCCCGCCCCGCCCCCTCCCCCTCCCACCGCACCACTCCCGACGCCCGCACCCGCGACCCGAGAGCTCGACCATTCACCATTCTATAAATATATAATACACTCATTTGTAATCACTCGTAAAAATGAAATGAAAAACACAGGAAACAAAAGTTGAATACATCTAAGACAGCCTTGGCTTGTGACTTTGATTTTTTAAATGGAAAAGCGATGGTTAGAAATACGTGACTACGGTATTTATAAGACGGGAATTTACATCAACATTGAGAATAATAAATAAATAAACAACGCTTCACACTCATAGCCACACACTAGAATTCCCTGTGTCATGGGTGCCATGGACAACACACTAGACAAGGACATTCATACCCAGACCGAAAACAGAAATTCAAACTCATCATTAATGGCTTCAACCCATTAATGGCCCACTACTGGGCACAGGTCTCTCCTCTTGAGGAGGCCTAGAGCATACTCCACCACGCTGCTCCAGTGCGGATTGGTGGTGCATCATTAATAAATAGTTTATTAATAAATAGAGTTATTTGAAATTGTACCATTATAGTACATTATGATACAAGTGTGGTATGTTGGTCATTACACTCGAGGTGATATTGCACAGCGCGAGCCGAAGGCGAGTGCTGCAAGATAATCGAGAGTGTAATGACCAAACCTCACGTGTGTCATACGACGTTTTTCAACACACTTACGAGTAAAAAAAACAATGCTCAAATAAACAATGCTCACAGACCAGACGGAAAGTTTGTTAAAAATGGCGCGCTCCGCGCTGATTTTTTTTTGCGCGCGCATAGCTAACACGCCGCTGGAGCGTAGGCACGAACAATTACGCTAAACAGCCAAAACGCAAAATGTAAAAAAAATCTAATATTTATGAATTCGTTTCACGTTGAATTATTAATTATAGTAAATAAGTTGTTGAAAATTTATCATATTCAAGGTGGTACACTTCTTTTTTTTTACAAAAATAGTGATATTTTTATTCTTATGTTGAAACGAAACGTATCTAAGTCAAAACTTTTTTCCGAAATTTAAAAATAAAACTATAACCCGGCTAAGTTAAGAGCAAATAGAATGCATAAATAATATCTTTCAGCAAGGTACAAACTTAATTTGATGGAATATAAAATAAAACACTAGTGCGATAAAGAAAAAAAAGCACAAGTGTTTAATACCATGGTTTATGAGTGTAAAAGCCATGTGATAAAAACCAATTTATGAGCAAGGGTGTTGAAAAAGTAGTTTAAAATTGCATTGTCAGTCATTTACCACTGGCTCTATCACATAGTCCTTAGAAGGTACTGTTGACTATTAAAGTCATCCCTTGAGTAACCTTCTATATCCATATAAAACAATATCCAAAAGTCTATTTTTACAAAAATATTGCGTGTTGATAAAAAAAAAACAGAAATTATTATAATGACGGAATAAATGCCTAACTTATAAATATGTCTGTTGGTAAAACAAAAAGAGGACAAATAATAACTTTACACATTATCCTATTACTAGATACGAATCAACAACTAGTATTGACGTGAAAACTTCAATGTAAATTAAAGATGCAATGTACGTCGGAATCCAAGGAAAAACCCATTTTACCTGTGGCGCCATTAACATGACAACTCCGAAACACAATAAGGAATATAATAAATTAGTCTGCTAAGGTGAGCAGTCACTGTCAGTTCTCACTCGAGCTCAAGATTAGTGTTAGACACCAACCTTGCATGTTAAAGTATACAAATTAAACAATTTTGTTATTCGACCAGTTAGTGCCTCAAGTTTATGTTGCTGTAAAGGTTATAATGCCTAATTGGCTCCGTTCAACGTTAATTAGCGTATTACAATGTTGCAAGTTCAGTTTAATTACGTTGCAGGTAAGATATTTATAACAGTTCGTGATTTAAAAACGGATATTGTTGTACATAGTAACAAAAGTCAATGTTCGGGTACTGCGGTTGTTCAATATTAATTTAGGCCAAAGTATGACGTATAACAATGGGAGGAGTGACTGTTTTTGAAGCATCCATCATTTTATCGTTCAAATTTTGTTATCATCGGTATCGTAAAAAATCGTTAGTGAAAATGGCTCAAATACACATCAAGTTTATTGTTTTGCGTAAAACACGGCGAAAAACAAAGAAACAAGTAAAATTTCAAAAGTAGAGTTAATGGGTTAATTTTTGCATATAAAATATATTTAAAATTTAACAAAAAGATAACACATGGATAAGGAATTCGGATTTACATCGACGTTTTTTTCATAACTTTATTAAATTACGTTATCATATTTTCTGATAAGGCCACGACATCAGTGCAACTGTGTATCCTTTACAGACTAGTGGGTATTTAAGAGCCTTTACATAGTAAAATACGAAGTTATCGTACATCGGTAGACAATACCTGATTGCGGTATACTACGAAGTATGTAAAGTTAAACTTAACAGACCCCTGTTTTTTCTCATGTTGCAGCACATGATTTCGTGTAGTTTTTTATCTCTTTCTACCGATAAGAGATTATATTATACTATATTAGAGATTATACTATATATTTTCAAATCAAGTTTGCTTATCTCACACTAAATATTTCACAAGTAAGCTAATTTAGCATTTAAGGTTACTCCGTAGAGTGATGTGATGACACATAGTGATAAATTAACAGTTCATTTTAAGTTTCAGGGGTACTCTGATCTAATTTAAAACCCATGGCGTAATCGTGAAATCGGGTTAGTTTATGTCGGCTTAAATAGAGCTAAGTGCAATAAGTGAATAAGTCATTAGAGTTGTGTATCGTAATATGGTTCAACTAAAACTTTCTTTTCGTCATCACTTGCAGTGACCACGATTTATCGATCAGATCAAAACATGTATCAGTATTTACGCGATACAAAAACTTCGCACTAAAAATTATAATGATCCCGTTACTGTATTAAGGCAACATAGTAACTATTTTCTGAAAATATATTAGTAAATACCTATCTATATCTCGCATAATATATTAGCCAAAACAATCTTTTTTTTATGGATATAGCCGACAAACGAGCTGTCGATCCCAGGTGGATGGTAAGTGGCTATCGTCGCCCATGGACATCAGCAACACCAAAGGCATCACTGATGCGTTGCCGGCCAAGAAAGAGAGAAGAAAAAGAAAGAAAGAACTGGTTACAAAACCCCCAGCCGGAACACGAGTCGAGTCTGCAAAATTATCTAAGTTTAAATGAAGTCATACCGGCGACACAGCCCCGTTAGACTGTAGCACGGTGGCGGGTATGGGGGAGGTGGTGGCCCGCAGCGGCGACACCGTCATGCCGAGGTGCTTGCTGTTGATAAGCCGCCGCAGCAGTTGTGTCGCTTCACCGCCGCGCCCTGTCACACACCAAACACAAATATATTATATGTACATTTACGTCACAGGGCGACGTCACGCCAAACCTGAATCACGCTATTGCAGTTTTGTAAGCGTGCCTATACAAATTCAAACATGGACGATAAAAGTCAGCGTAACGGGAGATCTTCCTTTACTACACATCAACACGCACCAGGGTTCCCTATATCACGGCTATAGACAATAGACACATCACTAACACGCATTTCATCTATCACATTAAATTAATGTTCTCTCCCGCCGGGAACTACAATTAATTAATGTTAAAATGATCTTAATTATATTTGTGGTTCTTAAACCATTTCCTGTAATACAATAAATACAGTGCTGTCTATTCAATTACAAACTTCATTTACCGTTTTGTCTGTGGAGCGCTTGCCATAATGACTCCTTGTCGGTTTCATTCTCGTGCGCGGGCTTAGGGGAAGACTGGGCTGATGGTACCGACTGGGTCTCTTCGGGATCGTCCTAAAAAGATGCAGTAATTAATTACTTTTCTTGGGAGTCACAACATCTAATCATAATACAGTAGATAAATATACATTTACGTTTTGATATTAAATGTACAGAGGTTTAAACTTCCCAACATTTCAATTATTTTGAGTACTAGAGTATGGCTGTATAAGTGTTCAAATATTTTTTCATACTAAATGACAAATGTAAATTAAATGTTGCTTCGGTAGCGTTTACTTAACATTTTATATTTGAACGTCTCAGATATGATAAAAACAATATTACCAGTGTAAACACATTCCTTATTGATAAGAATATCCGATGATGCTAGGATTAGTTTTGATTGAAATTACCTGTGACATTTCGGATATATCCATCTGCAATCTGTCTGGATCTGAGCCGCTACTGCTCTGACTGCATTCTTCGTATACAGAAGAGTTGTCCTTCGACTGCTTCACTTTGCCCGTCCGGGCGAATACATGTTGCTTGTATTCATCGACGAAGGTAGAAGACTTGTTGTTCGTTAGCGTTCTGTGTAAGTACGTGCTTGTAGACTCGCGGTCCTGGTGCTCGCTAGGTTCGGCCGATTCGTTCTTGATCGAGCCGTACAACGAGAGGTCCATTTCTTTGTTGTTGCGTTCATCGTTGCTTATGGGACTGGTGGCGCTCTGAGCAGCATTGTATGCCGCGTACTGGTCTTCGGAGTAGTCCTGCGAATACACTACCTCGGTGTTGGTCGCGTGTGTTCTGTCAATGACGCTCGTATAATTTGGTGGGAAATTCTGAGCCTCCTCGTTCTCTCGCTGCGCGACCGCCACAGCCTTGCTTATAATATCTATGACGGCATTGCAGTGCATCACCTCTCTCGCTCGGTCGGAAGGCGGCAGGCCCGGCACGCTATTGAACATTATATGATGTCCTTCCTCCACTTTGACCGCGTACTTGCTGGGATCGTGATTTTTAATCTGGAGAAGTGTTACTGCAGCTTGTCGGCTCTCCAGGTTTTTCATTTCCTCGGTGGAGTCGGGCGAGCCAATTTCGGCGTACTTGTGTTTGTTCGCGAGCTCATATTCGTTATCGTTCAACGGTTTGATTATTTCCTCCAACTTGTCCGCCGTTATGCTGAGGACATCCTAAAAATAAAGAAAAACAATAGGTGAACGAGCGCCGGTCCATATTAATGTTATCACGATTAAGCAAATAAACATCCACCAATGAGGCTCTCGCTCGCTTCATGACACGTCGTGATATCATTTGCCTCCGAACTGATAAGATAAAAACACATCTTTATCGGAAGGTATTCAAGCAGTGTCCTTTTAAATTTCAAGGAAGATGCATATGCCACGAAGCGGCCGCGAAGTGAGTAGAGCCTCCGGCGCCGCGGGCGGACTTCACGAGCGGATCTCGCTATCAATTACATAAGCTATGGTGTTTCTTTGTTTTAGGTGTTAGTGTTATTGTGTGTGCTAGTTACGTCGAGTGGAGCACAGAGCGACGGGAAAAACAGACCCTGTGATGTTTTCATTCAAGATGTCAACAACCTCACCTTAAATTGCTCACGTCGGGAAATCGACAAGATACCGACGACTTGGCCGGAACAAGTAAATAACATCTCAAATAAAGGTAAAATATACGTAGCACTACTATTATAAGTGATCAGAACCGCACAAAAGAATGACGTAATCAAAATAAACATTGTCTCTCTCCGTCAATCTGGTACCCCTCTAACCACTCCCCGCGATACTGCGCCCTAAATATAAAACATATAACTGCTGATATCACTGATAAAAGTAAAATTTCAGTTAACATAGCAAGAACAAATACCAGGTAACATAATATATCGAATTTGGCAGTCAAGATGACTCTTTATATTATGTTAATTGAACTGACAGATTTCATACAACTCACGTAACTTCTACTTCAAAACCAATCAATAAGAAAATTACGTTTATTAAATATGTCACTAATTTTTATTATTTTGAACAAAATGTTCATATTTTTTATACCATTATGTAGTGTACTATGTATTGAATATGATTTTGATTTTAAATAAAATTTTTAACAAATTGGTTGAATTTACTTGAGAAAAAAGGTTGTCCATAACCTACATGGATATTTTTTTGTAATTAACAAAGCTAATGCTAAGCTAGTGTTATCTTAATTGTGAATCCTTTGGTTATTTTTATCTTTTAATAATGATTCTTTACAAACCATTTTTTTCTGGATATGAGATCTGGAATAAATATGTAACTTTATACTTTTTAGTCATTATAACAACAACGTAATACTCGTAAATGTATTGAAAAAAATGTATAGTAATCTAATATTATTTTAAGGAGATTTTTTTGTTTTAATTTTCGAGCATCGATATCCAACTTTGAATTTTAAATATTAATTCATTAGCTTATAGAATAACTCGTTTTAAATGAGTAACAGTAAAAATTTTAAAAATATTTATCTGCGAGTTTGTGGACACTACGACAAAACGGAAAAAGTAGGGTAAAGGAGCCCAAATTCCGAAAAGTTAAACAAAGGCCAAAATCTCGAAAACCGTGACACTTTTACTAAGGCCATTTTTTGACATCAGGTAGGACAACCCTTAACCTATCTTCGCCTCAAGGTTGATACTACAGATGTTGACACTACAGTAGACACTTAGTATAGCTATTGAAAGGTAATATAGAATTAGAAATAATAAAAACAGAAAAATAATACTTCAATGGAGACACGAATATTAAATTTAAATAAGAAATTAATAAATGTTTAAAAACTTGTTTATCCAATGAAATCAAATTATGAATATATATTCTAGCAAAACAGGTGGTATGAACATATGAGACTTCTATTTCGAAAGATCCATTTTATTGCGTTGTGATTTTCCGTGATATAAAGGTCAATTTGTGAAAATTTCGATAATATTACGAACTGTTACTGTAGTTTATATTGTTTAAAGCTCTATCTATAATCGGACCTAAAATATCAATATCTATTTTATCCATTCTTATCTTAAGATAATACTGAAGAAATTGAATGAGGGATGATAACATTTAAGCGGTCTCCAGGATCGCACGTAGGTGGTTAAGAAACCGAAGTAGGTGGTAGGTGATTAAGGGTTAATCAATATGTTTCAGCCCAGGAAACAAACCTCGAGCCAAAGTTTAGAAGACAGGACTTTTAACAACGACACATTGGATCTTATTTTGTTTATTATTAATCATCAGTTTGAATTTACTGCGCTTTGACATTACAAACCTAAATGATCTAAATGCATGAACCACTATCTGCTTCAAATGTGTGATAAATCTACCATCAGCATCAAAAGTAGAAAATCATATTGCAGAAGTCTTACTTAACCACGTTTCGTTGTTTAAATCGCAATAAAATTCATTTCACCATATCGAAAGACTATAAAATCCTACGTATTGTTCACTACCATAAACATAATCATCTACAACTACTGATGCTGACTGTACATCATATCATAATAATATGCATATCGTGTATCATATCTGCTATCTCCTTGATTCAACAAAACTTGCTATCGCTCGATTCATCAATTTTCCTGTTATTTCAGATGGCCATGTGCTTATAACATTTTTCAGCAATGACATACGAAATGTGACGCAGCTAAAGAGCGTACCGGGCACGAGGGTAGCCATAAGTTTCAAGTCCAATAGAATCGTAGATATCGAAGACGATGCCTTTAGAAATATCGAGAAATTGGTCTATTTGGATTTCAGTAACAATCTCATATCTGGTAAGTTGGATATTTATTATTTTAGCAGACTCCTTGAAATGTTTCTTCAAACTATTAAGGTACTATACTAAATCTGCTTTATTCCCTACTCAGGGGCAATAAAAAAAATCCTGAAAATAATTTTTAAAATCCATTAGAATATTGCCTAAGGAAAGGACATTGGTTGCCAGTTGCCACTTCATATATGCGTCGCTTCTTATTCCCTATTGTAAATATACAACGATACATAATAATATACTTATTATTTTAGCTTAAATCAAAATAAAAACTTATGGTAAACTTCGGAATGTAATTTTTAGGTGAAGTTTTAAGGAGCGAGATCTTCCAAGGGCCTTACAGGGACGGAGTGTACAAAAGCATCGCGCTGGAAACATTGAATCTAGGGCACAACGAAATACACTCCCTCGACAGATACCTCTTCCAATACACGCCCAACCTGACGAGATTATACCTGAACAACAATCCCATTGAGATTCTCGACCACGTCACGATTCTCGCTTTATCAAGCGCTACTAATTTGGAGGTAATAAATACAGTCGTATAGCGTACGGAGCCAAAATTAGAATAAAGGGAATGTGGACGGCTGCAGATAGTAATCTCACGCGATTCTGGAGTTTTGAATGCATCTTAATGTATTCGAATAGTAATGTTATTAACAATCGGATACGCGTTCTACATAATTTAATAGCATACATGGAAACGTTTCCAGAAATAATATAAGAGGCTATAAAAAATAAACATTCAAAAATATTACTTTTATAATAATTCGTGATTTTTAGAAAAAGTGCTAAAACGACAAATTTTATTTCATTGAACTATTTCCATTTTAGGTGCTGGATTTATCTAAAACCGAAATCGACAACATTCCTTTGGACACGTTCAAAGGGTTGGCGAACCTACGACAAATAGACCTGTCCGGAAACCAGTTTGTTACAGTGCCGGAGAGTTTGAGCATCGTGGGCAATTCTCTTCAGTACCTAACCTTTAATGATAATCCGATTGTGGAGCTCAACGATGACAGCTTCGTGGGTGAGTCTAAACACTACTATATAACATTTGTTTGTGAGCCGTGCTGCCGTGTTACATGACTGCTGTCTATATTACATTATCTCCAATCACAACATATATATGACAAAGAAGATACTTCTTATTTAAAAAGTGTTCCTCATGACATTTTTATATTATCAAGAGAAACTATATGCATGTAAATACAGTACGTCCTTTTTGCGCTTGTTTTATGGCCACCTGCTGTTGGGTGCCAAATTTTGTACGTACGGTATTTCTTTGCTACTCCAATATTATCAAAAAATTTGTTAACATTGATATTGTTATAGCTATATTTAGAATAATAATTATAATATCAAAGCAAAACTTCAGTAAAAAAATTAAATAGATTTTTAAAATTAAATCTGAAGAAGCATCTACACAACAATGTAATCGCTCTGAAATATAATAATCGTAAATGAAAATTGTACGTTGCCTAAAGTATTTTCCACGTCATAATGAATATGGAGCTCATGGGCTAAGTGCTAAGACGATTATCTCACCGATAAATATCCACTTGCGGAAGCCCTTACATTAGCTAAGAATCTACAATAGTTTGCCTAAACCACTTAGTTCAAGAACAACTACTTAATTTAATATGAACCTGAATTAGTTTAACGGTGTAACGTTTTCATTAATTAATGTAAGCGGTCTTTTTTAATAACATTTTCAATGCCAAGTTTATCTCCTAAAGTATCTAACGGAGTCGGAAATACCCCGAGATGTTAGTTTAGTCATCTTGATGTGACTAAACAATAATTGCGTTACCGTACACTTTCAAATGTGCAGATTGTGAGTTGACGTTACGTTCAGCTATTTTTATACAAATTAGTGGACGCTCCATAACGAAATTATGATGATGTAGATCATAGAAGATAACAAGCATCAGAATACGTCTCGGCGGATAACTCAATCAATCAGTCGGGCGTGTTAATATATTAATATACCTACTAGCAATGGTAAAATTGTGTGAGGATTGCCCAATACAAATTTCGTATTATTACATAAGTACCAACATTCTAATTACAATCGGACGATCAGAACTTTCTATCTCCACAGTAAAGTGGTATAAATCATTGAAATATTACACATGAGATCGGTCGCCTCGCTCTCCATGTCTACGTAATAACGAAACGAAAGTGTGTTTACACTAATTCTCTTATCTCGGAAATCATTGGTGTAGCTATCAATCGATCTTCGTAGTATGTTAGCATCCATATTCTCCTATTGCAAGATAAAAATTCGTGAAAGGATTACATCATTTTTATGTTTATTATTATTTTTCATGTAAATTAAAGAGATCTGCAGAGAGCTGCATTTAATTTGATTCGTCAGCTATGCTCGCAACGTTGTTCGTATTTAAATCAAAATTTGGAATCTTTATGTAAATAAATTATAATTATTAATATAACCTTTTAATGTCCCCGTGTACAGTCGGCCGCAGAAGTAGGTTAACATTTTAGTACCTTGTCACATTACATTTCTTGAATTTGTCATAGATGTTGCTAGGAAACCGTAGAAATAGTTACTATTACAAAGTACTATAATGTTAAGCTACTTCTGCGGCCGACTGTACATTATACAAGGCGCGATATCTTCAAAGTAATTTTGGATTCCGAGGTTTAAACTCAACGGGTATTTTGAATTCACTTAGGTACCTATTTTGAATTTCCTTACATCAGTCATGAATGAAAATTACTTATAGATTTTTTTTGTAGGGTGCTTTTACAATGTATCTTAAACAAACGTTTGGTTGCCTTTTACTCAATACCGTTTTAATTACAATGATTAGTTCTGCATATTATTATAAACTAGACACTTAGAAATTTTCCTAAGAAATAAATGTATTATACTGTAATCATAAAGAAACGATACCATATTAATCGGCAAAATTTAAATTCACGCAAGCAAAAATGGTTCGATGTTAATATAAGGAACGGGCGCCTCGTTTCATTTAGCGGATAGAATTTATATGTAAAATTTCACTACATGCTAAGCATGATAATTTTAATATTAGGTGACTGACATTTTATTCATTACAATCAATGATATATTAGTAATCTATTTTATAATATCATTGATTACAATTAAACCGCTCTTAAATCAACCCGTACCACGCGACCGGCTTGCCAGTAGGGCTCCACGGAAGGTTTTTTCAATATTATTAGACTGGTATTATTCTTTCCTTGAAGCCTGCCTGCCTGCTGGGTTGGTAATAATACTCAACCTCTTCCTTGAGTCAGCCGAAAATGTATTGTGGTTGGAGGTTTGTGAGCATGAGCCATTCTTTATTTTTTTCTTGTCGTTTCTTTTAGTTGGCAACGCATCGGAGAAGTCTTTGTGCATAGATGATGTCTTAGGTGTTACTGACATCTATGGGCAACGGTTACCACATTACACATACCATATAAGGTTACCCGATTGTCAGCAGTTCATATTTTTTTCTATTATTACCAAAATTATGAAGACGGAAGAGCACATTAAAACCTTTTAAATTGGTATCGGTATGTTATAAAATTCAGACGGTTGAAATAAAATTATAATAGCAACCAAAGGGGACAAACTGGCCAGCCCAAACGAAAGACAATACTTGGGGTACTTTTGTCCCTGTCATAAAAGAACGCTTGCAATTGTATCGACTAACGCAAGCAACAGAATGAGAATACCACGTACTAGATTTTTTTTAAGATTCGGGTACTTTAGTCCTCAGACGACAAATTTACCTCGTGTGCATAGTCCTTTTATCCTTTTTATTGACTAGTGGACTAGTTTAGTGCTATGAGATGCTATTTTGGTTTGGTGCTGTGGAATACTGGATAAATGTAACAAAATTGTAATATGTACGTAAATTGCGATGAGATGTAAAATATGGGAAATTATATTTTTTACTTTTGATGGATAAAATAATCACCGAAAGTAACTTGAAATTTAATAATTTATATTATTCCATTGATTCTATTAACGAATGCGGAGTAGATACGCACTGGTTAACGAAAACAATATACCCGTTAAAAATATTTTTACAGGCTTATCGAACTTATTGGAATTGGAAGTTGGCGAAAACACTTATTTGGAAGAAGTAAAACGCAGCACCTTTTCACCGCTCAAAAATCTGCGAGTTCTCCATCTATGTCACAATCCTATGTTGAGGTATATCAGCCATAATGCTTTCCGAGGACTAAAATCTTCGTGGACTCTTAAAGAAGTAAGTTTCTTGCACTTTCCTATAGAAAACGGCTAAAAAACGCACCCAGCTCGGATTTCTACCACTAGCCCCTATTTGATATATTATTTATTTTTACTTAATTGGCAAAATAAATATTATTTTATCCTAAATGATAAATCTATGAGGAGGTGTTTCCTCAAGTCTTAATGGATCCCATGATCTGATAATCAATGGACCCAATCTGAAAGCATACTATTTCAATTAAAAAAACAATCTTCCAAATCAATTCATAAATGATGGAGTCATGAGGTATCACACATTAAAAAAAATACAATCGAATTGAGAACCTCCTCCTTTTTTGAAGTTAGTTAAAAAGTAAAAACTTTAGCCACAGCAGCAAATGAAAATATGATTTATAAAAAAATTGTTAATAATGCAGATAAATGAAAAGTTTAATCCTATTTCATACTTGTTTATGTCATCTAATGAGACAATCTAACACATTAAACTTTTAATGACTAGATCTCTACCATTAAATCATATATCTAGCAAATGAATCATGGGTAGAAACATTTACGCCTTCAATATGGATATGATAGGATTACATGATTCTAATATTAGATCCAAATGAGATAATGCAATGTGTTGAAATGTGAAGTCATGGGTAATATTAACACTAAACATTTGGTTACTACAATCAGTTAAATGTGCAATTCAATTTGGCCCAGATAAGGTTGCTTGCTTGTCAGCAAACTCAACTGGGTCAGCTGAACAATCATTTATGAGAAATTATCAGGCCAATATTTTCTACTTTTCATAAATAAATAAAAAAACATTCATTTATCTTTAAAATTTATCAATGAACCTAAAATATAATGGGTATAATAGGTATAAAATTACCTTCTATTGTGTTACTGGTTTTAATTAAATCAACAGGTTTACTTGGATGGAAATTATCTGAGTGAGCTGTCAACAGACTTAATGCCATGGAACAAACTGGAGGTCTTGGGCATGACTGGCAATGACTGGCTCTGCAACTGTGACCTTGCTGATATAGTAACTAAACAAGAAGCTGGTACTAAATTCAAAACTGGAGAAATTCCTTAGTAAGTGTCGTAAATATAACAAACAGTAGTGAGATTAAGCAGTTTAAATGATACTATCTTTATGAACCAAGATAATATCAATACAATGAAATAGTTACTTTAATTATATTCTTGCTATTGTCTGTTTATTACTATGATCAACTGAAAGATACAATTGTTTGAGGTTTAGAAATTTTGTTTGTTACAGTTGTGCAGCCCCTATGAGATTGAGTGGGGCATACATAACAAACATCACAGCATCATTTTGTCCAACATTTGACAACACATTTGCTACAAGGAAAGGATTCAAGTTAACGGATATGAAACCAAAACATATTGTGTGGAGTATTCTAGGAGTTGCTGCTGTAGTAGCAATCGGCATGCTTTGTGGTCTACTTGTCAATGCCACCAAGGCTGTCTACAAAAAGAAATTAGGAAGCGAACAAATACGCTACATACATGTATCTAACTCAAACCTTGCTTGATTTTTATATTGTTTTATTTTATTGTGTTTAATTTCTGTTTAGAAATCAATTTAGTATTTACTTAATTAAAAGTTACATGTGCAATATAAAATTATTGTGTAGCTGTGTTATTCAGTTATTTTATTTCCGCTTAACTTACCTCTTTTGGCCCTGACAAAGAATTGGCATACTGAACAAATTGTTCAAGAAGTCTTTCCGATTTATGTGATAGTTCTCTGAATGTGTGAAATTCGTCAAGTTTGTGTGCGCAGCTCCCGCACACAACCTGAGGCAGCATGTCCACTGGTGATACCTAAAAATACAATTAATCAGATACAAACATTTCACAAGACTCAGTCATTAGATGAGATGAGGTAGCTAGTGACCTTTATTAGTGCAATCACAGATGACTCACTACTAGGCAATCTGATAACAATCAATATAAAATACTCATAAAGTATTTTGTTAATATCCTACTAACATAACATTAAGATAACATAAAAGGGCGATGTTGTTCCCCCACATATAAAATGTAGGGCTATATTTAGAAAATATTGATTCTGAAAATAGCAGTGCAGTAGTTTAATATGGGAGTATGTGATGTGCAAGGAGCCGAATCCTTGGGGAGGTGTGCAAGGCGTCGGGCGCGAGGGGGCGGCAGGGGCGGAGGGCGCCGCGGAGGCAGCGCGGATCTCAGCACGCTCCTTTGTTATCAGCGGCGCGGCCGCGGCTGATACCCACCTGCCACCCGCCTCGCCTATCACTTCCACGAACGACATTAGTCATACGCTCGAGCACTCGACGCGTGGGCCGTAACATGATATCACAATGCGAAAATACCCAACACCCGCGAGAAAGTTAATGGCGCTTATCAGTATCCACAATCTCTTACGCTTAAGCTAAACTTTCACACGAGAAAACGCCGTCTTCCCGGTAGCCATGCACTAAAATTGATTGAAATGATTACCATTATCGACAGGTATGTCGTTATCATCTCGGAAAGTCGTGATTTATCCTTATCACGGTCGAATATTGGAAGTTTAACATCACTGCAATTATCGCCACAGAATGATAAACAAAGGCGACACACTGAATGGAACTTAGGCGGCAAATTACACATATTTAGAAATCAAAACAGAGAAACGTGATCACAATGAAAGAAAACATTTAGAAATCAATGGAGTAACTGATATAAAATTAAAAAGACTTGTTGAAAATATAACTCAGCATGCGATGATGTAGGATACATCACATCGCGATTGTCAACCAAACGAACGAGCAAGCTACACACACACAGAAAAGCCCCATTGTTTACGGTACGCTGATTATTGCGTCTGTATGCGCTAGATTGTGGCGCTAGTGGAACGGTTGGCTAGTTGACGTACTGATAAAATGATAACACTGTCAAGTGATTTCTACTATCATTAACAACAAATAATAATTCAACAATTAACTTCGTATTCTGTTATTTTTAGATAAACCATTTTTACGTGTAACTCAACAAGCATAAATTGCGATCTTAAGAAAATATTAAAGTAAAATAATAAATTAGAACATGTATTTTTTCATATAGCAATATTTTCACTAAGTATATTATCATAAATATATTTTGTGAATTGTAACAATAATAAGTTATGTTATTATTATTATTAATATATAATAATAATAAATTCATAATTTTATTTTGTGTTCTATGATTTTACTATCTATCTACTTGCATAGTGAAATATATACCTTCTCAGAAAGCAATAGAGTTGTTTCTTGCTTGTGACAATAATTGATTTCAATAGAAATAAATGAGTGTCATTGGATGCGTTTCGTTTCTGCGCTTCTGCCATAAAATAAAAGGTCAATTGAGTTTTTTTCATAGAGCATAATCATTAATTTACTAGCAATAAAATGCATACCAATAGAAACATATAATCAGAGGTTTAAGTACAAAAATACAATAATTTACGGTACTGAGTGCCGATTAAGTGTTTTGTATTTACATTTTTGTGTACTACTGAGAACGGGAAATGGAACGGCTTAGTCAAATCAGATGAAGTGTCAAGTAACTCGAGTCAACTGTCAAGTGTCAATGTCAAATTATCAAAAGAGCACGTCAAAATTATGTTGAAAATAGATAGCAGAAGTTGCGAACGTGTTTAAATAATAAAAATAAAATAAACAAAGGACTATGTTACTAGATTTTCATTGTAATAACATTATTCAAGAATGTTGCTAAGTGTGTAATAAGTTAAGACTATTAGCTCATATGTTGAAAAAAATTCTTGGTGTTTTACAATGGAAAACAGCATGAATAATTCTTCAGTGTTCCCAGCTGAGGATACAGTGAACGTATCAACATCAGATACAGCCCAGTTAATCAGCAACGACGAAGCCAGCACCTCCAACTACACTCAGTTAAACAAATCACATGATTTTAATGTAAATTTATCTGTGTTTATTATTATGTTGATAATATTTTTCCTTTGTTTGATGTTAATTGATAACATTTTCCAAATAAAGACATGCTTATGTGTATATAACATTAATCTTACTAAATAAAGTATTATATAAAGTAAATTGTTAGCTGTTTCTAGATCACATGTGATTACACATTTATGTTCTAGTATGGTATCTAATACAATTTAATGCATATTCTAATTATGTTATATCAGGACTTTCAGGACTCTATAGAAGATGACCTGCAAGGAAGTCATGGTGTCAGAAGAAGACAACCAATCCAGAAAATTGAACCTGGTTCTATGAATATACTCTCAGCAAAATATGAAGTAAGTTTTATGATATTGAATATTGATAGGACCATAGACTTTCATCATCATGAATCTGCTTTTTCTATATTTTTATAATAACAATTTTTAAGGTTGCATTCCATTCAAGTATTCTGTAATTTTTTTTGCAGAGTTTAGATTATGACACATGTGAAAACCACTTGCTGCTTGACGAAGAACGAAAGCGAGGATACACTTTTATAATTAGGAAGGATATTGCCCGATGGCTGATCGTACTCCTTATTGGTGTTGTGACTGCACTTATTGCATTCGTAATTGACATATGCATAGAGGAATTTACAGGAATCAAGTACAAGCAACTTAAAAAATGTATCCTTTTTAATTAGAAAAGTTATGAAGTAATAAATTTAATAACTGGTTAATGAATAATACAATATATCAATTATAAAATATATCAACTTCAATAAGTAATTTATTTTTAAGGTTTTCTACCTTTTCTACCATTATTTTTAATTTTAATGTTTTATTATTAATGCCCTTAGCACATTCTCTCAGCTGTTGACAGTTCTGTTTTAGCGGACCAATTGTATGTTCCATATCTACTATGGGTCTTGACAAATGTGTGTATAGTTTTCTTTGGATCTGTGCTGGTTGCATATGTTGAGGTGAGTTCAAATACTCTACATTTTTAACCAAATTGAATAGCGTTTGAAACTTATAAGATATTAGACAAAAAGTCATAAATATTATGTGTCTCCTATGGTTCTGGCAGGAGTGTATTAAGTTCTCAATAGTATTCAACTGCCAAAATTCAATTCTATTTTACCAAAATGTAATTTTTTCATTTCTGTATATTGTTGTTGTAAAGTCAAAATCGGCTATGTACAGATTGTACAGTTTTTATTTTGTATTAAAAACATTAATGATCTCCGAGCAGTTTTTAAAAAACATGTGACAAAAAAGTCCCAGGAAATAAACTCCTATCATGCCCATGAATCATTTCGAATTTTACAGTCCATTTTCCCTGCAGATATATGATTTACTTATTTTGTTATCAGTTGTGTGGATAATACAGTGGCGTTACGTATATCATAGTCCACTACATACCAAATATGTGTCACATTCCAGCGATAGGGACAGATGAGTAATTAATTATGTTTTGCTGATAATGTCAATCCATAAAATTGTATTTAGTGTAACAGCTTGCGTCATTCATATAGTGTACAATCTCGCACAACACAAATGTGTTTACCAAGTTTTTTAAACCCTCACAACCTAGTAGTTTTGCACTCCTAGTGTTATTTCTAACTTGCGAAAGCTGCTTCTAATGGCAAAGCTTTGCATAAATATCCTAGTAGCTGTTATGTTATTAAAATTGCACATAATTTTTGTAAATTATGTCGACAGGAATAATATAATGTACCTATAAAAAATATATTATAATGATTAAAGGCCGGTCTCAATAATGTACTAACAGATGGAAGACTGTGGATAGGGTATATTATCTGTCATATTTGACAATTTTTGCTTCTGAAAAATTGCCAAATATGACAGATGACAGCCCTATCCACAGTCTTCCATCTGTTAGTACATTATTGAGACCGGCCGTTAGTAGAGTTATGCTAATTAATATTCAGCAGAAATGTAAGTTATTCGTAAACTTCATGTAAAATGCTGAGCTATCATGTGTTTATTGTTGATTGCAGCCCGTCGCCGGGGGCAGCGGAATACCGCAAGTGAAATGCTACCTCAACGGCGTGAAGGTGCCGCGGGTGGTTCGCATAAAGACGCTGGTCGTCAAGGCCGTGGGTGTTATAAGCGCCGTCGTGGGCGGTCTGGCTGGAGGCAAGGTATTAATAATTTTATGTATAGTAAAATAACTAAATAATTTCTAAATTTGAAGTATTTATTACGGAGCAAACACAAGTACTCAACCCTATAGCCTAGTTGGTAGCGACCCTGTATGTGAAGCGAGGGGTCCCGGGTTCGATTCCTGACCGGGGCAGTTATTTATGTGACTGATAAATATTTGTACTCGGGTCATGGGTGTCATTATGATGTGTTATATGTGTCGTCCATGCCACCCGCGACACAGGTAAAAACCTACTGTGGGGGTATGAGTGTGTAAGCGTTTACGTTTATGTTGTTTATATTGGGTTTTGGCTAGTTTAAGTGATGGACATATTTTATGACGGGCGATAATTGGCTGAAACTGTGAAACGCCCCTGTCCCCCCTCCCCCTAACTCACGAAAGCACGTACTCACATACACAAAACCTCACGAATGATTGATTACACATGGAGTCTGACATGTCCAATTATATTATGCATATCAATATCAATTAAATAAACGCTTTAACCTTACTGTCTTTTAATAGGAAGGGCCAATGATCCACTGCGGCGCGGTGGTAGCGGCTGGCATATCGCAAGGCAAGAGCACAACGTTCAAGAAAGACTTCAAGATATTCCAGTACTTCCGCGAAGATCACGAGAAGCGCGACTTCGTGTCTGGCGGCGCCGCGGCCGGCGTGTCGGCGGCTTTCGGCGCTCCCATTGGTTAATATAACTGTTGTTGTTGTTGACGTTGTGGTATCTATCCGTAATCCTCAGAAATATCTATGCCAACAATGTGGCAAATGTGAGATGCGAAATTCATCTATGAATCACCACATTTACGCAAATAAATATTTTCATTTCGAAATTATTTGTCACTTTCCATCAGTTGGGATTGGTTGGGATCGATGTAAAGCATTACCTTTTTATGTAAAACAACTGTCTCTATTGTTCTATCAATTTTGTGACAGAGTCGCTAGCTTGTATGAGGTGAGTCCTTGTATTGAGTGTAGTTCTATCGACATTGGACATAATTAACGTACAAACCTTGGATACTTCAACTCTGATAAACTTAATTCGCTTCAGTTGGGTCCGAGCGAACACAGTTGCTTTGTAGACTATAATAACTTATCAAATTGCAGGTGGCGTGTTGTTTTCACTGGAGGAAGGAACCAGCTTTTGGAACCAGGCTCTGACTTGGCGAACCTTCTTCGGGACTGTTGTAACGACGTTCACGCTAAACGTCGCTCTGTCCGCGTACCACGGTCATCCTGGGGAACTTAGTTATCCAGGTACTTAATTATTAAATATAACACTTGGTGACCTATTGCAACATCCTGTGGTTGTATAATAATAATAATATTAGCTGGTGCCCGCAACTTTATACACGAAAATAATTAAATTTCAATAGGTATTAAGTTCTTATTTAAACCCTGTGAACTCTCCGTGGAACAATAATCCTCAATATTCATGTCAGAAATTGATACATTTGGAACTGTCGTAGGTCTGTTGAATCTGGGCAAGATGGAGCCCTTCCCGTTCCAATTCTACGAGCTGCCCGTGTTCGTGGTGTTCGGTGTGATAGGCGGCCTGCTGGGCGCGCTGTGGAACCACATCAACTATAGACTGGCCGTGTTTCGCATCAGGTATGAATTGTTCTCTTTTGTTTTTTCGTCATTATAATTCACTCATAGGGCACCTCTGGTTGACTAAGAATCATGATAATTGGCAAGACGCAATGTGTAATAATACAAATAAAGGAAAACATTCGAGAATCGTAAAAAGAAAAAATAACCGACTTCCAAATAACTCAAAAACTACTCGTCAGATCTAGCTCAAAGTAGGACCACATGACAAGCACCAGCTTTCGATTAAAAAAAGAATCATCAAATCGGTTCACCCAGTCGTAAGTTCTGAGTAACAAACATAAAAAAATACAGTCAAACACAATAATCAATAATCGAGCACCGACACCAGGTATATTTCCGCGCCGTCGCTGCGTGTGATCGAGGCGTGCATCGTGGCGGCCGTGAGCGCCACGTGCGGCTTCCTCATGATGTTCCTGCTCAACGACTGCCGCCCGCTGGGGGAGGACCCCACTAAGGTACCGCTACAGGTCAGTATGTGTCATTTTCTATACCATATGCTTGTATCATATTTCCTATAAAAATCATTGATTTAACTTAGAAGATAGATAGAGAAGTGTTATAAGTTCGGCGTGTCTGTGTTTGTTCGTGATATCGTAGGTTCTAAACGAATGGATCGATTACGGTGCGTTTTTGCTGCAATTTATAAGATCAGTTCAGGCGTTTCAAGGTCATCAGCTCTTTTTTGTGGAAATATATCGGGAATTTAAAAATTTATGGTTATTTTATTTTCGTAATTTAATTACTGTTAAAATCCTTGCAGTTGTACTGTGCCGACGGCGAGTACAATGCCCTGGCTGCCATCTGGTTTCAAACTCCCGAGGCATCTGTAAGGAGTTTTCTGCATGATCCTATGGGTTTGTACCCTGCTTTTGTTGATAAAAAATTATAAATACCACCTGATACTACAGTGGCATTAAAACGGTCAATATAGCGTCGTCAACTAATGGTGCGTCCAGATCAGGCGAATGCGCCGTGCACGCCGTGCGCGTAAACTACGCGTCGTATGTTTTGTACGCGTTTTGTACGCGAGTGGCGCAGGAGCACACTGTAACAACGTTTGCTGAGACGCAGGCAAGTGAGGCGTGTCTGTATGGCGACACAGATTCTTGCGTCACGTGCTTGGACGTGGACGTGTTTACGCAAAATAACAGCTAATTTGAATTAGTTCATGGTGAAATAAACATTTTGATAAACAGTTAGTAACAACAACAAATTTATATCTTACAATTAGTTACGACTCTGAAATTATCTGTTCTTAGCACTAGTTAGGAAGCGTGTGTGTATATGTGTTTGCCATATACACCCACGCTATTATTGGTCTAAGTGGTGCTCGCCAAGTCTATTATGAGTGTTTTATTAGCAAAAGTACGTTAAAGTGGACCCTTTCCGTGGTTTTAAACTTTTACTAGCCTGTTATAGACCTGGCTCCGAAACCACTACAAGACTACATTTTGTTAGGCTGTGTTCCCAGTAGGCAAACTGTTAGCGGCCGACTGAGTTTGCGGTGTATCGGTTTAGTACGCCCTTCCATATATTTGAAATGAAGTGTCCACAGTTTGCTAGTTTTGCGCTCACTATACGCAGTTTGCAGCGTTACGTGCGCCGACTGTCTCAGTAGTCAGGCTAACTCACAGCAAACCCGGTTCTAGTCGGCGGCGGCGATATGGTTGTTCGCCGGGCGTAGTGAGTCCGTTTGCCGCAAACTGTTCATGCGGACAGCTGGACAGTTTTTATCCTCTTTCAGCGCCTCTAAGATACCAATTTCTTCAAAAATATCCATCGTGACCAACACAACCACTCCCTTCGTACAACAATAGTAAAGTGAAAATTCAGTCGGTTGACCTAAATAAGCGGCTAACTCATAACAGTTTGCTTGCGACGCACGCAAATTGATCTGAGTTTGCAGCTAACTCAAATTTCAGTTCGCCACAAAGCGACTCACTCAGTCGGCCGCTAAAAGTTTGCCTACTGGGAACACAGCCTTACTTGGGCATTGAGCTACATAGGATCATACGTTCGTGACAAATGTGCGCACATATATGTACATGTCCGTGGTGCGCACTTGTATCTCAACGTGCGCTCAGCTTCATGTGTGTGTGTGTGTGTGTGTCAGGTTCGTACAAGCCGTGGTCGCTGCTGGTGTTCGTGGTGTGCTACCTGCCGCTGTCGGCGTGGACGTTCGGGCTGGCGGTGTCGAGCGGGCTGTTCATCCCCAACCTGCTGCTGGGCGCCGCGTGGGGCCGCCTGCTCGCCATCCTCATACAGTACACGCTGCCCGCCACCGTCAGTAATAATAATAATAATGTTTATTTATCTCCACAAATTACATAAATCATCGTATGAAAAAGTTTCCAAAAAGGTCCGTAGATTAGTAATTTGTGAGAGATCTGGTGTCTTAACTAAGCCGAAGCCTGTAATATAGATCACCAGGCCCTCCTCACAAAATGCAAGTGATCATAGTTTGGACTTTGTAAGTAGTGTATAGGAGTTTTATAATCATGTGTATGTTTAGAAGGTTTTGTGGCATCCAAAGACCTTCGACAAGACTTGGTTTATGTAACGCGTTAAGAATGATATGATGCGCCTGCTGTTGCTTAATTTCTGTTCTCGGTCTGGGTGTGAATGTCCTCGTCTAATGTGTTGTCCATGGCCCCATGACACAGGGAATCCTATTGTGGGGCTATGAGTGTGAAGCGTTATTTATTTATGTATACCTAACAATGTTTATATCGACCAGTCAATAAACCCAGCGAAGTACGCGCTAGTGGGCGCGGCGGCGCAGCTGGGCGGCGTGGTGCGCATGACCATCTCGCTCACCGTCATCATCATCGAGACCACCGGCCAGATCTCCAACGCGCTACCCGTCATCATCACCCTCGTGGTTGCCAAGTGGACTGGCGACTTCTTTAATGAGGTGCACTTTATATTGCTACTTTTGGTTAGGGTTAAGTGTCAATTTAAACCCAATGCATACGTAACGGGTATTTCCCCGTACGGAACGGGATCGTCGGCGACGATGTTTTTCCCGTCCCGCACGGGCCACGTTCCGTACGGGATTCCGCTGTGTATGCACTATCGTATACATTTTCTATGAAACGATGTTTCCAAAACTTTACGTCCCATTTTCGTTTTAGCTTTAGTGTTTGTGATGGTAAAGGTTAAAGTGACAAAATGGATTTTGAATCTTGTGTTAAAATAATAATATCTATTCAATAATAAATATTAATATTTTACATTGGTGAGTTGACTAAATCGTATGTAAAAAAAAACTTTAACTTACCAATTTCAGTTAGCAAATTGACTTTGAATTTCTGTTCTGTTTGGGTGTGTCCTTGTCATTGTGTGTTGTCAATGGCACCTGGGAAATCCTTATGGGGCTATGAGTGTATTTTTTATACCGAATAAGTTAGTGCTTGAAAACAAAACCACCTGATGGTAATCAGTAATTAAGTCATGGATGGTAAATCACACTAACTTAGTAGAAACCTATTCTCTCTTGACTTGAAGATACCTACATTATAATCAAACGGGACGCCACGCGGGCAATTTATTCCAGTCCTTTGCCGTACACATAATAAAAGACGAAGCAAACCGCGACGTCCGCGGATGTTGACTACGAAGGGATGAAAGGGGAGGGGGGAATTAAGTCATGACGTAGGTATAGCGTTATATCATACTATACATTAAAATGTGAACACCCCAGGGTATCTACGACATCCTAATCCAACTGGCGGGCGTCCCCCTGCTGCCGTGGGAGCCGCCGCCGCTCACGCACAACATCTACGCGTCGGAGGTGATGTCGCACCCGGTGTTCGCGCTGCGCACCGTCGAGAACGTCGGACATGTCGTCGAGATACTGCGCGTCGTGTCCTACAACGGGTTCCCGGTCGTCGACCCGCCGCTTGCTGATGAGGTAACCGACATACTATTATAATAATATTATACTGTACATATAACTGGAAATTTTTAAATTAAAAAAAGCGTTATATGGCCTTGAAAATCCTGAACAGATCCTCTAGACAATACTGTAAACGCTGCCTTCATTTATGGGAATGACATGACACTAACAATACACGTACGTGCAGCGAACGAACTGTTGTGTACCTAGTTCCTCGGCTTATCAATGGCTTGCCCCATGATTTTCGGACGGAATTAACTACTTTATAAGTATAAACAGTTTTAATAAATTAGTGAAATAATATCGATGTGAACTCTGTTCAAAGCATTAGACTATATCTAAGCCTCAGTGGCTTCATTAATGCTGCAGTACCTTGTTAGTTGTTATTTGATTTTTAAGCAATAGATAAATAAATAAATAATATCTTATGATCCTTAATGTAAATTTGCGTTTACCAGGCAGAGGTGCGCACATACAAACGTCTCCGCGGGCTGATCCTACGCTCGCAGCTGATCGTGCTGCTGCAGAACAAGATCTACAACGAGAACGCCAACACCACCTGGTCCAACTTCAAGGTGGACATGGACATGTTCCGGAAGGAATATCCGCGGTATCCCTCCATAGATGAAGTTAGTTTCATTGGTTTTATTGAGTAATGATGCAGATTTTTTTTAGTTGGAGATCGAAAACTAATTCAAAATCATTTATTCATATAGGCATTGATACACTTATGCACGTCGTTTTTTTAATCAACCAGCTTTTCGCAAAGGTGCTTTGTCATGGAGGAGAAGCAGAAGCCGTAAAGAAACTCCTCAGCACATCTTTTAAAAATAAAAATACCCGTAGCAAGTGAGATTGGTTCAAGATCCGTGTCCATCATTGACTTGTTGCTACATTGTGTTGATTAAAGTCACGATCACAATGACCATTACACGCTAGCTATTGGCAAAGGGAGATCTCCCGCCAGGCGAGGTGTGTTGCCTGGGAGGCGGCCGAGCCCCGACTGATGTTATCGGAGCATTTATATTATATGCAACCGATGCAGAAAACTTCGATAGCGTGATTCAGGTTGGCGTGACGTCACCGTGTGACAGTACCAATTAATATTCTACCAGAACTATCTATGACATCTGTTATGATTAGCAATAAGCCGTGTATGTATGTATGTATCCAACAGCTAGAGATATCAGAGTGGGAGAAGACGTGCACGATCGACCTGCGTCCGTTCATGAACCCGTCGCCGTACACCCTGCCGCACCGCGCCTCGCTGCCGCGCCTGTTCCGGCTGTTCCGCGCGCTCGGCCTCCGACACCTGCCCATCGTTAATGACGTCAATGAGGTTGGTCGCAGACTCGCAGTTGTTTCACAAAAAATACAAAAATCTTTAATTGTCTATTAGTGTTACATAACAATATTCAAACAGTAGTTGAGGCCACTTATTAAACATATAAAATGACTAGCTGCCCGGACAGACTTCGTTCTGTCAAAAGTTTTTTATTTATTTTGAGATGTAAGCTATCCTATCTTTCAAGTTGGATCAAACTGCACACGGTGTGCAAATTTGATTAAAATCGGTTAAGTAGTTTAGGAGTCCATCGCGGACAAACAACGTGACACGTAATTTATATACAGGGTGTTTCAAAACTACCCGTAAAGCCGAAAGGAGGTTAAATGGCGCCTTATAACGAGTCCATTTACAATATTTAAAAACCGTAGTAACGCTGTATAACATAACCCAAAAAAAAAAAAAAAAAATTATTATTTTCACTGATGTGCAAACCCTATTTCAGTAAAATCAAAGAGTAAACTACGCAGAATGTACCTACATTTCTACCTAATTCGCGGAACGACAAAAATTTTAAAAGACCTAACCTAACGATACAACCTAAATGAACACTTAATTTTTCATAATAAACGTTAAATTTACAAAAACGGCTCAAAGTGTGCTCCGCCTTGCTCAATACACAAACTCGCTCGTCGTGATATGGCTTGTGTGGCATTTCGCACCATCGTCGATGTTATTGATGCGAAAACCGATCTAACACGCTGTTCCATCTCGGCAACCGTTGGGCAATCGGAGAAATACCTTCACATAACCCCACAAAAAGAAGTCCAAGGGTGTGAGATCTGGAGAACGAGCAGGCCATAGCACCGGTCCCCCGCGGCCGATCCATCCTCACGGAAAACAACCGTTAAGATGTTCTCGTACGTTGCGACTTGCGAGCAAAATGTGCTGTCCAGCTCCATCGGAGGACATTTTTTGAAGCCAGTACTTGAGTATAATGACATTCTTGTATTGAGGTAGCAAACATTTATGAATTAAAAATAGAAAAACTATTAAAGTAGATAATTATTAGGTAAAATAGGTACGTAGACCTTTCTGTTAAATAATCTGGGTCCCCGACATGACAGCTTACTAGGGTTGACACAATTTTTGGCTTTGATAATTAATTATATTTTTTATGGGGTATTTTGAAACACGGTGTATATTAAGATTATTAAGATATCATATTTGGCCCCGCTCTTCTTTAATACATCGTTCTTATAGTAGACGCAAGTGTGAGTGAATTCACATAACTCACACTTTCAGAACATTACGGACAATTCTAGAGTTCACAGGTATCCTAAGGTTTTTTTAACCAGACCAAGTGATTAATTACCTTTACTACAATAGCTCAGTTCGCTCAGTCTGCCGCCAAACAAGTCGTCGTGTTTCATTATTATTATCAAGTGCCTTTGTTAAACGTCAGAGGATTTTAAAACTGGTTTTCTTCTTAGGTTGTCGGCATGGTGACTCGTAAGGACATAGCAAGGTACCGGGTTTGGAGACATCGTGGACACATGGGCATGGAAGAATTACTACTCTCTAGCGAAATTTAATTTATTAATCCGATAAACTAGGTACTTTATTATCGTATACAAGGTATTTATATATTGACTTATTGCTCTTAGAGCTGTGAATATTGTTGTTATTTAAGAAAGAGTTTAAGTGCGTGGTTAACTTATCGGATATTAGCGAGTTATAATTTAAGAAATATATTTTGAATCTCTTTAAAGCAGTCAAGTAGCTGTACTTATATGTATTATAAAAAAAACGTCTAATAAGTCTGTGCCATTATTTGATACTTTAGTATCAGGACTTACAGTAGAAAATACATTATAGGTCAAGACAAATATTGGCTGCACAATTCAAAGAAGAGTTACAGTGAAACCAACTTATCTGTTAATTGAAGGAGGGCGCTGTCGGACGCATTGGACCAATCATTGGACGCAATTCGAGAGCTAGTAAATGACAAATGAATGAGCACACAGAACTTATGAATGACGCGGCATCAGTTCCAATTTTTGCCACTTCACATATAAGTTGGTGGCACTGTACTTGAAAGGCTCCACAATGTGTCATATATCATAAGGCCACATTATACCAGCGCTTTTCGAACGTACACGTTCCTTGGCCGCTGACGTCGCATATATCAACGCTTCTATCGTATGGAGCGAAACCGTACATGGGGAACAATAATGTTCGGAGAATGTATGCGATATCTAGTATGTATGTACATATGTTGCTAGAATCGAACCATCTCGCATTCATTTGTGCATTTAGCACACCCAGGCCGCCAATTGCGGTAGTGATAATATAGCGAAATTACAATTCATGTCATTAGATGCATAGGATTATTATGGACAGATAGAGCGAAATGCTATATTACGCGTTATTTTCTTGGTGGCCGTACCGATTTTGTATAATTACCAATACTACTTTTATCCAAAAGAAGTGTTTATGTATATACAAGTATACCGCGGCTTGCAGCGTCTGCGTGTTGAAAGCACTTACTGCACTAAGAAATTCTTAATTATTGTAATGATGTATTACGTTTTTAATACAATAGCGAGGCGAGATGGCTCTATTCAAGCATCCAGGAGAGTATTTTTCTATACCAAAAACTAGCATAAAAATCCAGACATTCCAGTATGTTATGGAAATCAATTCAATGTATAATAAATCAAAGAAAATTTTATAACATAGACTAAGTATTTTCCTATTAAATTTTATAACATTAAACCTTTATATTTACATTGTAGCCATAATTTAAGTAATGTGATGAATTTCGTAATATATGCTATGAAGTTGTTATCTTATGATTTTATTATATGAATTGCTTATGATAATACTTTAATAATATTTATTTTATAACTTTATGACCAAATTTATTGTCAAAGTATTACTTAAAACTTGCCAAGGCTTGTACAAAATATGTGACACTTGTTTTATCCCAATCTTAATTGGCCTAATTTAGTGTAAGGTTTAGTCAGTGGGCAATGTAAAAGCTAATTTAATTTTATAATTTAAATGTTGCTATGCTAAGTATCGAAATATATTTTTTATGTGATGAACTTATCAGTGTTTATAACTTTATACCATTGTTGAATAGGTATTTGACTGTCATTTTATTTCTGCTGAAAATGACCTGTTTAATATTAATCATGTTGGATATAGTCACATACTCACAAACATTACTTAGGAAGATCAGAAATTAACACTTTGGTGGACAGTACAAGTTTAAGAATTACTTTCAAAATGACACTACTTATTCTCATACATTGCGAATTACTTTCCAAATGACACTACTTATTCTCATACATTGCCTATGGGCGTAGTGTCAATGCGGTTGTATGTAAAAGTTTGACAGTAGGAAAGTACTGCAATGACACGTGTAAAAACTGATGTCTATAGGCGTCCTGTCGTATCATTCTTTACTACCTGAACGCACTTGGACTGTCCGTCAAAGTGTTAATTGCATGTGTAAATAAGAAAACAATCACCAGTGACAAGCACCATCTTTCGATTAAAAAAGAATCATCAAAATCGGTTCATCCAGTCGAAAGTTCAGAGGTAACAAACAAACAAAAAACCAGTTGAATTGAATACCTTCTCCTTTTTTGAAGTCTGTTAAAAATATAATGATACTCATACTACTCAATTAAATGCATCTTTTAAACTCACAATTACACATGGATACATTTAAATATCCATAATTTTATTGATTTAGAAACTTTTAATTATTAAATCTTTTTCAATACACCTATGAATGTCTGTTTTTACCATCATTTCAGAAACATGGTTTACATCAGGAATGGCAAAAGAAACTCCTTACCACATCTTTGAAATTAATCTGTAATAGCTACAAAATAAATTTCCTACACACCTTACAAATGCTTTAAATAGATCTTGAAAAAACAAATATTTACAAATTATTACAGTTTCTTGTGCGATTAGCAATTCTACCTACATGATTTAGTTTTGTTTCTTATAAATATTAAATTGCTGATAATTCAATGAGGCACTTTTCCTATTGACTTATCTTACTACTTTTAATTCGTTTATTTATTTATTGTTTAAGTACTTACACATAAAAAATTACAGGAAAACAATTACAGAAATAATGTACAAAGGTTCTGCTTATCTCTAAAGAAATTTCTTCCAGCAGACCTGCGACTGGAGAGGTGACGGAAAGGTTTGTTATTGCAATCTATTTGATCAATATGCAGTTATAGGTCTGATAGGTCATGAAAAATTAAGTTTGTGATAGTTTTATGGAATGGTTAATAGAAAATCAAATACATCTGAACACTTTGTTTTATTATTTAACTTTACCACTAAACAGGTAAGCAGTTAAGACTTGCATTAACTCCATCACATCTGGGGTTTTCCATCACATAAAAAACTATCGACATCAATTATTGACAAAGAGCTCCCATCCAATGCCTGCCCACAAATTTATAAACAAAATTACTGGCAGTATAACTAACAAAAGCAATAAATAATTGACGAATTCGTCCATTGACTCCTGAATAGCTTCGGAGGAACAAATTGTGATAGAACGCGAAAAATTACAAATTGTAAATCACGAATTTCCTCAAGAAGCAATGTTTTAAGTTTTTTTTAAAGCAAGAATGAGGTAAATGACAATGACTTTGTCAATTGTCAATATTGTCATTGATAGCATGAATGAATGACAAATGACAACTGATTTGAAATATTGAATTTGACCTTTGACAGTGAAACCCACAGACATAACAATAATATTAACTCTGACCATAGCCAATCCACCAAAAACTGTAAACCATAGATTTAGTACTTAATTATAAAACTAAATCTATCACAGAACACTTATACCCTAGAGAAATCTATCAAATCTATGCTGTAAACTGATTCAGTCTGTCTGTGAAGATCATTTTGAGAAAAATTATCCATGGATGATGGAAGAACTGCTGCACACGCACATATAATGCAATGAAATCTATATATATAAAAATAGATCCCCTCAATGTTTTTTAGAATATACATATATCCGGCTTCCTTCCGGCTAATCTTCAAAAAGGTTTAACCAATTTGGATGTGGTTTTCACTGAGGTGTATTTAGTAAGCTTGAGTAAACACTATTTTTATTTCAATCGATATAAAAAGTTGTAAATTTAACAAATCTGTCCATTCATATTTTCAAGTGTGGACTGTCTGTATTAAACTACTAAGATAGATACTCAGATAATGAACCTTTACCACGGAGGGTATGGAATCTAGAAATATAAATGTATAGTTATGAGGTACCCTCACCAAAATCCATCGACCTAAGCCTAAGAGCTAATTTTATTTGACCCAGTTACGTGTTATCATATAGAGAAATTGATGCATAGGTTGATAGATAAAAAAAAACTCTTACATCATAATCGTTTATTAGTAATAATTATATTGTAAAACGTATATTAAAGAAGTACGCATCACGTTATTTAATTGAAAAAATTAATGTTAACACCCAATACATAAAATACTCATAAATTAACATAAACACAAATTTAAATTATTTATACAATTAAAGTTTATAAACATTGAAAAGACAAGTTATGGCTTGCTGTGCATCCTCAAAGTAACGAGGTTTGTCCAATCTAACGATACCATAATCCGGCTCCAAAGTAGGTAACGGCATACCATGATTGCCGCTGTTGCTACAAATACTGTAATTGAGGTTATCTCGAAGAGACTGATTCATTGTGTGGCAAATAAATTTGGACGGCTGAGGCGTGTTGAATTTGTTCCTGTTGCAGGTCATTCTCTTCATTCGATTTATGTTACCTTTGATTGTTACTAACATTTTGTGATTCTCTGGCGAATGAAGAAACTCCGTTAAGTCCTAGAAAAAATAAAGAATCTTAATTAGCAGTGTACCTAATTCATGTTTGGAAACCAGCTTCATGAACATACCTGATGTTACATATCTAATTCGGACGGAACCCTAATAAACATTAAGGCGTAGCCCAATGACCGCTATAATTTCGTTAAAATTTTAACTCACATTTACAGCATTATTTTGTCATCGTGCTTTGTAGTCTTTGTACATAATAGGCATGATGGCAGATTTTGAAATACCTACTGTTCTATATTGTTGGGAAATATATTATAACTAGCTGCCCGGACAGACTTCGTTCTGTCAAAAGTTTTTTTGAGATGTAAGCTATCCTATCTTTCAAGTTGGATCAAACTGCATACGGTATGCAAATTTGATTAAAATCGGTTAAGTAGTTTAGGAGTATATCGCGGACAAACAACGTGACACGTAATTTATATTATACTAGCTTATACCCGCGACTTCGTCTGCGTGGACTTGAGAATTAAATGAAAGTAATTAAAAAACATCCCGGGAAATGCGAGTTTTTTTGGCACCGAGGGTTTTGTACAAATTTAAAGAACCGAACATAAGAGCAATATTAAATGATTCAGTAACAAACTTAACTTTGCCGCTGTAAAACTGTCGTTCCTATGCATGGACATAGTGATCAATTAACCAAATACAAATAAGTTTAAGTTTTTTTGGAATGATACCTCCACGCATTACGCATTCCTGAGAAAATAGGGTCGATAGATAGACAGACTGACGGACAACGAAGAGATCCTATAAGGGCTATGTTTTTTCTTTTGAGGAAAACTCTAAAACAATAAACAACCTGTAAACCCAACTTCCAAGCTAAATTATACCCTTGACCTGATGAAGAAGCAGATCCATCTCCGACCTCAAACGACATGCACCCTGTTATTTGATGCGAAATATGAAATATTTGTGAGCCAAATTTCATCTAAATCGATTTAGCTGCTTTAGCGAGAGTAAAAAATATCTTATTATACGCCTAAGAAATATTAGTGGGCTTTTATATACGTACACCATCATCTTGAATTGGTCAATGTTGTACTGGTTTTGCTGTCGGTCTTGATGTTCAACAAATATTATTAAAACTGTTATTCCCACCCATTCTGGAGTTACATAGTCTGTCTCTAAGATACACAACCAGACCCAACCCAGCCCAGACCCTAATACAATATACTGTTACTTCGTAGCAGCTACCACACAACATTTACCATAATAATGTATTTTTTATACCACCAAAAAGTAGAGATTTCATGGAAAAAAATCCCACCGACTTTTTTAAAAAAGTAGATATTTTGACTTGAGAATTTTCGATTGATAATTAGTGTGCTTTTTCGGTGTTAAGTCAAAATAAGGTGAAAAAAGAAATATTTAAAATTAAAAAATTACAGTGTGTTTGGAACATAAAAAGTTAAGTTTTCACCAAATTTCGTGAATTTGTTTTTTGTAAAAGAAAAATAAAAATCCAAAAACTTGGTTATTAGAATTTTTCACATAAAGTTTGAGATTATATGAAAAAAATGGAAATCCAAAACTTGTAGATCTTTCAGAGACAACTTTATTTACACTTTAACTTTTTTCCATAGGACTTGCAGTTTTGCCGGAAATCGAGATAAACTGTTTTTTACCATTAAAAACCCCCCACTCTCCTTCCCGACCTCAGATCGCCCGTAAATTATTTTTCCTTTCATTTTAATTATATTCTCTTCCTTTTTCAATGGGTTTCATCCACAAACATGTATACCCAGAGTAGACACGGCAAGTTCATACAATTCACGTGTAACAATTAGGATTTGAAATCCTAATGAGGCGCCGTGTCATTTAGTCGGACTTTCATTGCTATTGGCAACACATGTCAACTGAAATAACGAAAATGCCTGATTTTAATGTTATAAACTGTAGAAAATCTACAAATATCGTTAGGAAAGATAAAGAAAACATTTTCTTTCATCGCTAAGTAATTTCGTTATGAAATTGTGTTCCTATTTAGATAAAATAAATTCATTTAATGTTTATTGTGGTTTTACCACGTTTTACAATGACGAGCACTTACTGAGTATATGTACTACATACTACACAATACATTGCTCATTTTGGTTTAAAAAATTTAGGGCTTCTTTGTTGGAACACGCAATGAAAATACAACAATCGTTACTATCAATCGTTGCTAAGTAACGCTTTACTTCGTGGTACTGTCAATATTGTCGTTTTTCGGTCAAATATAGTATATAGTGTTTTTCATTTACCCTGTCTTTTCTCGATTCTAATCGATTTTGAGAATCGTCAAATAAATAAATATTCTCATACATATATATTTTGTAACACAAATTTTATTCCAAAGGTAACTAACTGTATTTTTTTATAGTTTCGTCATATCTGTTCGCCCGTACGTCCGTCCATTCGCAACTTAGTGCTGAGAACCTAAGAGCTAGAAAGGTGTAATTAAATAATAATGTAAAATTTATTAAAACTACAAAGTCGTAGAATAAAATATTAAAAATATTTATTTACCACAGTTCAAGTGGGGATGGAATTATTTCTTGCCTACCCAATACAGATAGTGTAAGGTATCGTTGCAAAGATATTAAAAAAATTATTATGGGTTTGGTTTAAAGAACATTATTGTCATTATAATACAACAATTTCACTAATAGGTGAAATAATCTCATTTTCACTAATAAGTCTAATAAGAAAAACGAGCTAAAATTATAAAATGCTAACTTTCTAAAAAAAAACTAAAAAAAGTGATAATTTTGGTTCGAGTTAAGTTTCCGTCTTCCCTGCCAGCTAAAACGGTGGAGTTCGACCTGTGAAAAAATTCACAATAATACAGTGAATTTTCAAGGAAAACTATCACGGTTACGAAAGATTTGCAAGTTTAATCGAGTAATAATCGATTAACTTACAAGTATGGAACCCTACATTGCGCATGGCCTTACAAGCTCTTGACCACTTGTTTTTCATCAATCGAAAGAATTTTTGAAATCGGTCCAGTAGTTTCTCATTTTATCCATTACAAAAAAAAATCAAAACTTTCCTCTTTGTAAAATTATAAAATAAAACTGGATCATAAAATTATTCAACATTCCTGTTACTTTCTAAATCAATGGTGGTACATTTTTGTTATTTTGATTATTAAATTACAAAGGTTTCGATTTAAATAAATAAATGATTATATTGTGTTTTAATTCCCTTTTATTTATTTTGCGTACAATTTTGAAGTAAGGAATTTAATATGATATTGATCTGTTATTTATATTTTTGAAACGTGTTTATAATTTTAATAACAAATTTAATAAATTTTATAATTTGTGTTTATAATAAATAATCAAGTTAAATCAAACTCATCCCAATGATATTTAATAACAAAATATTAACAAAATAAAATTATTTATTTGGTTTTATTCAGCACTATAACCTATACGTACAATAACAACAAACCAGACTGATTATAATCGGTTATCGATATCGAGAATCGGTAAGAAATCGGTTTCGTATTGGTATTGCTAGGATGAGGTATATCAATCACTAAAATATTCTTGTGACATAACATTGTGTCAAAAAAAGTGACACGCTTGGTTTTCATACAATTCGAGGTACATGCCTCATCTACTCTAGGTATATATGTCTGTGGTTTCATCCTACTATTATTTTTTCACTTACCATTTTCAAAGGCTTCAGCCTTGGTCAATTAAGATATATCTACAGAGATAAATAAAGACAACTGAAAAAAAAGGTTTTACTTCGACTACACCTCCTCGAAATTAAACCAGGACATTGTAGGAGTTAGAGATTATAAATGACAGTTTAATTCAGATTACGGGAATACTGGACTACTCCTATTTATTCATAGACGTCGACAATTTTTTCCTATACACAAATAAATTAAACAAATAAAATAAACAGCAAAACCTAAAGTAATCGAATTCTTCTTCCATTTTAATTATTGTTTTATTGGCGCTACTTCTTCCTTCTTTTCGACTTATTATGTGTTTTCATCTGACCAAGTAATGTCTGTAAGACGGTCCCCATGCTGCTCACCAGATCACGCAAACTGGCGCTGCCGCCGCGCCGCTCTGTCTCCATGATCAGATCGGGTGGTTTAGCAGGTAGCTGAGGTGTACCATGTCAGGTTTATCGGTCAATGTTTGATCGCGCTGACCACGGGCTACATGAGTCGTCAGGGACGTCTTGCCCCTCCGTATTTGACTGCCTGAGAGCTAAACGCTTCTGCGCGAAGAGTCAAAAGAGCCCCCCCGACTATTTGGGGAGTTTCGCAACCGTGGTACCATCTAGATTTACGGTAATGAAAGGATCCCCTACCCGACAGCAGGGTCCGCCTCTCAACCGGGAGACTCTAGTTCTCCTGAGTTTATTCCTGAATAACTTTGGGATTTTTAAGCGTCCAAGAACCTGGCCCAAATACCAGACGTATTTTATACCTAAAAAACGTTTCAAAAGAAACTCATTGTTTAAACTGATTTGCCATTTGTGGATTAAACAGCGTGCCTGCATTACCATAACATTAGTTTATTTTTACTACTATTTAAATAATAAATAGTTATCTCACTGCTAAATCATAAATAACTTACTCTAAACTTGATTTGGAAATTTAATCATCTTCATAATTTATTACTTTTTCATTCTTGTTTTCTTTCTTGGATAACAACCAATGGGTGATATGCCTTTATTTTGATCTGATCACGGACGATGCTTTTAGTCATCCATGGAGGATGATGACAATTTAGCATCAGGTGGCTCATCTGCTTTTACGTGGCTATTTGCAAATTCAAAAGTATTTTAGTTATGTATTTGTATTGCACTTACATCCGGTCATAATTAGCCTATGCGGGGCCGCGCCGGCTTGGTACGCATTGACCAGTGGGTGACAGCAGTAGACGATTATTCCCAAACATTGTAATTTCTTACTCATTGTGATTTGTATTTTTATTAATATCTACTTCCTTTTCCTACATCACAATAAGAAAATCTAAATTGTAATACTTTGGCAAAATTTAAGATTTTTATTTATCTGCAGGTAAAACAATATTTGATAATAAAATTTTCCTAAATTGTGTCATAATAATATTATTATCACTAACTCTGACCCACACCATCATACAACGAATTGAATATAGGAACAGATTCCTATAGTTATGTTAGCACAATCTAACATATTTATGTGTTATTGATTGAGTAGGGTATCTAATTTCTTGAAAATCCAATGTTTTAAATATTGTAAATATGTATAGTTATATTGAAAAGAAAAGATAAAGATTTGTTGACTCGTTCTCAGACCTACGTACATTTTTTTATAAAATTATAGCTTCTAGTTACCTAAACTGACATCTATTGTTGATTTGCAGAACTAATTCACAGAAAAATAATAAATTAAAAAAAAATTGGTACACATTGATTTTTTGAAGAAATAACGTATATTTTCCGATACTAAACAATCTTTTATATCCCTCTATCGGGCACTTTCAGTATTTCCTGCAGTTATGTGGCGTATCAAAAAGTCCTATTTATTGATATCTCGGCTTCTAAGCAACGTATCACGATAAAACATACACCAGATTTTAAGTTAGACCACCAGTAATACAATTGTGAAAACCGCACTCAATTTCATTCAGTGGTTGTGGCGTGATGCTGTGTCAAACATACAGACAGACAAGATTTTTAAAAATGACAGATTCGTAATCTATTGGTCCTATATAGTCCCCTGATACCAAATTTTCTTAAATATCTTCAATGTACAGACATTATCGAGTTACAGTTTTATAATATATATAGATTAAGATTACAACGTATATCATATTTCCGCAAAAAATAAGCTTTAGTATAAAATATAATAAATACATTTCAATTTATAAGTTTCAAATTCGCACCAAAACGCTTCAAAGCGTCAGGGCGTGGTAGTGACGTCAGTCTTCAGAAAAACAAAAGACAATCCGTCATTATTAGTATGGTGATATTCATTTGTTTTAAGGCGTGTGACGTAATTCGCGCTAATTGAGACTGACTGGCGTTTTAACTAACCTTGCCGTATTTTGTAGTTTTATTTTATCAAAAATATTGTTAAAATCACTAATAATAATACGATAAATGCTACAAAACACGCATCCATTAATAGGGTTTCATTAAATGAATACATAGTTTTAGTGATTTTTACTTACTGTCATCATGCCTATTTCATATTGAATATAATTCTTAACAAAAAATAACTGACTTCTAAATTAGAGATAACTCAAAAACTCCTCGTCAGATCTCGCTCAAATTTAAGTGGGACCACACGACAAGCACCAGCTTTCGATTAAAAAAGGGATCAAGTTAGTATTAGTCTACTTTGCAACAATCCGCGTTTAACATGTATGATGGTATATACTTTAAAACATGCGTGGCACCTCCCTCCCTCCCACAACGGAAACATGCACTACAATAATTAAACGTATATACCAACATACATACCAGCACCAACACGTGTTTCGCCCCGAAACGGAGCATCATCAGGGTAAGTTGACTCTACGATGGTTAGTCGGAAAGTGAGCATCGTTCACTGAGCGTGGCGTATTTATACCCAACTCGCCCACTCAGTGAACGATGCTCACTTTCCGACTAACCATCGTAGAGTCAACTTACCCTGATGATGCTCCGTTTCGGGGCGAAACACGTGTTGGTGCTGGTATGTATGTTGGTATATACGTTTAATTATTGTAGTGCATGTTTCCGTTGTGGGAGGGAGGGAGGTGCCACGCATGTTTTAAAGTATATACCATCATACATGTTAAACGCGGATTGTTGCAAAGTAGACTAATACTAACTTAATAACAATGGATTTCCGCAAAGTAACGCCTGATACTATTAACTATAAAAAAAAGGGATCATCAAAATCGGTTCACCTAGTCGAAAGTTCTGAGTAACAAACATAAAAAAAAACAATAGAATTGAATACCTCCTCTTTTTTTGAAGTCAAATCGAATTTTCTGATTAATAATTCTACAGATTCATTAATTTTAAATTAGAAAATTTTCCTCACCTTTTTGACATTCTCATACTTGGAAAACAGCCACAGGTAAGTAGCCAGTTTACAAAACAAGTGTGTTTCGCTGTTACTGAAACGCCACATGAATTTTAATATGGGCGATATCCGATCTCTCTGAAAGATGAAAATGTTAAGCGTTAATTTTTGTTTCATGGTTCACAGCTGCATGTAAAGCGTCCCCGAGACGATCAAACGGTTTGATTCAAACCTTACGTGTTTGACGAAACCGCTTTATGTAGGTTTGAAGGTTCATCAAACGGGACTGCGCATTTTGGTTCTGTACGCCGCTTTAATCAGTGTTGTGACGTAAATAATAAATTGGTATTTAAATGCCCTCGAACAAGGATCGCGATTTCCTAGCGTTTATTACATTAATCTCCTCCATATTTTTAACACAAAAAAAAATTTTGCATTCGCTAAACACACTACAAAACTCAATGCAAAATGACCATGTTTGGTCAAACGTGTTGGAAGACGATCAAACGACGCGTCAAACAAACGTCAAACACAACAAAAATATGTAATTTCATCAAACAAGCTTCAAACCCGTAAATGTTTGACAAACCTTCAAACTAGCTGTGTAAACGATCAAAATGGTTTGAGTCAAACTAAAATCTACGTGTTTGAACTTTGAATCAAACCGTTTGATCGTGTCGGGGGCACTTAACAATGCTGTGGTGTCAAAAGGCGCGTGTGGACGGCGTCGATATTTGTGTATGCCACGCCGCACTAAACACTCCATAAGTTCATAAATGGTACTAATGGTGGTATAATGATATTGATGCAGATGGTATGAGGAGCGCTCACTGACAGGACCACATGTGATGTATAGAAGCGCGGCGGGCGGCGGACGCACACAGCGGCCGCCCTTTCGAAGATATAACTTCGCTTAAAAACTAGAGGCCAAAGTACTTGGTAAAGCTGGAACCGTGATTATATTCAACCCCTTATAAAAACCTATTTACATATCAGAAGAATTGAAATGAAATAACAATGCATTAACTTACCGCATATATTTTAGGGCCAGTTACTCTGTACCTAGTCAAATTAACAAGTATGGACGCTCCAGATTTCAATACTTCTATGCTAGAAATGGATCTGTTAGTCGCTGACATGTAAACGTAAACCTGCCGAACTAATGACGAGGCGTTCGAGTTATACATCATTGGGAACACTTCAGTCAACAGTTCTGAAAAATAAAACAATAGTAAGTAAATAGATTAACAATACATGTAACATTGAAATAAATAAGGGTATAAGGTACTTATTTTTTATCAATCCTTATTACGCGGCATTATTATAGGTAAGTTAAAGTAAAGCCAAAGATTATCTCCGTGTCACGTAAAAGTTGGACCGGGAATGCTAATTACATTCCAAAAATCCACAGCGTGACCCTGCCACTAACGAACTGTTTATTAGGAACATATCGACGTGACGTCAACACTTGAAGGACCGAATTTCTTAAATGTGGAGTAACGTATATTCTCTAGATACAGCTGGATAGTGTAACGTATGTAACGTAAGTAATTGATATTATTATTGGTACACTTTCTGTGACGTCTGCCTCGCTAGCTACCACCCTCATACTTGAGTCAGCCCCCAAACGACTTGTTGTGTCCGGCAAGGGCCTTGAGAGCCAGTTCTTTCTTTCTTTCTCTCTCATCTTTCTTTAATGCCTTTGGTGTTACTGATGTCCATGGAAGACGATGGCAACTTACCATCAGGTGGATCGTTAGTTCGTTTGTTAGCTAAGGTAGGTACATAAAAAAGTACGTGAGATACAGGTTCCATATTACCTAACGATTGGAAGGCATTTATAATAGACTCGATGTCGGCTACACTGGACAGCACTTCCATAGCGTCCTCGTTTCGTTCGGCGAGCATCTTCTGCGTTGACTGCAGTCCACCGTTACGCCACCTGCGCCGGAGTTCCTCCACTCGACGGTCACTCGCCATGCGAGCCTTGTTACCGCGGAATAGGGCCTGCAAACAAGTGGTGTAGTAGTGTAACAAAGGGGTGTAGTTTCAACCTGGTTGAACCTTGAAGAAAAACAGAGTCTGATTTTGTCTTGTGATTTCATATAGGGCAGACTCAATGCAGACAGGGCGTGAAGTGTTTTACTTTGTTCACAATGTGGTTAAAATTTTTGATTTATATTAACACAAACTTAGATTATTAGCGCGGGGCTACAACCTGTTAACGACCTACTGCAGGGCGTAGCATAGGAAATGTACTCTGCTTTGATCAAATGTAGATTTGTGAAGGGAATTGGGCGACCCGAGATAGATGGTATGAAGTATCTTGTCTGGAATATTTAAACAAACTATAAAGCAAATGTATTACCTGAATTTTCGAAGCAGCCCAATTTCTTCTTTGTTCTTCTTTAATTTTCAATAACAGTTCCTTCTTGTGCTCAACTTGTTTCCTTATCATATATCCTCTACTACGGGCCTGCAATTTGATTATCATATTCTTCTTTTGCAAGAACACGCAACGCATCAGTCTTGTTACTAGTTTCCCTCTCCATAATTTCTGTATGCATATCACTTGACTTCTGTACCGGTTATACCTCGACTGTATTAAATAGCGCCTGATATTCTTTTGAATACATATAGCAGCTTCTTCTCTTTTCTTCTTTAACATATTTCTAGATCTCATTAGTCTGAATGCGGCTTGAATTACTAACGTCGCTGTCCTTAACTTAAGGTAACGTCTTCTTTCTATAAAGCATCTAACATGCGCTTGTAATTTGATAACAGAAGTCTTTAATTTCACGTACTGTTCTCTATGAGATTTCGCTAATCTATAAAATCGATAATATCGTTGGAGTGTAGTGGCTGAAGTTTTTAAAGCAAGGAATTGTTTACGGCAAATATACATTCGAACCATGGACTGTACGGTTATAACACTTCTCTTTAGCCTCAGAAACTCGACACGACATTCTCTGGTTCTCCTTATAGAAGCATACCACGCCTTTATCTTATTAGCGGCTTCAATTCGTCGCACTTCTTGCTCTGCGTTATTAGCTCTGACCCGACGTTGAATTGCAATAATAACATTCCGAAGTTGTAAATATTGAGTGCGTAGTCTTCGAGTCTCCCTAAATTCTCTAAACCGTTTCTGAATAACGATACAAGCAGTTCTGAGTTTTAAATACTTCTCTCTTTGCTGTCTACCAGCAACATACGCTCTGTAAGCAGTTTGAATAATTAGAACTGCTTTTAACATTCTTACATACTTGGTCCTTTCCTGTATCATCAAACAGCGTGCTCTGAATTGTCTTTGTATTGTAATTGCTGCTGATTTCAAACTCAGGTATGCGTTTCTTTCAAACTTCATCGCAAGATGTGCTCTAAATCTGTGCTGTAATATTATCGAAGATTGTCGCAGCTGCAAGTATTTTAGTCGCTCTTTGGATCCTCTTTTGTACGCTCTGTAAAATGGTTGGATGGAACAGCATGCCTGCCGTATCTTTAAATACTTCGATTTCTCTATTTTCATTAACATATTTGCTCTCCATCTTTGTTGAATCACAATCGTTACAGAACGCAGTTTCAAATACGCTTGTCTCTGTACCTTCATGTTGTTTAAAGCTCTGTACCTCCGTTGTACCGTGAGAACAGATTGCTTCAATCTCTCGTATATTTCCTTCTCACATCTCATGGCGCACAACGCTCTGTACCTTGTCTGAATAACCACTGCAGCTCGTCTCAACTCTTGGTATTTCTGTTGTGTTAATTTTGTCTTCCTGTAATACCTGTAGTAATGCTGAATCATGATTGTTGCCATTTTTATTTGCAAGAATGTGTTTCTTTGCCTCTTCGTTTCCAAGTAAGATCTGAAGAATCTCTGGATTACAATTGTAGATTTTCGTAGTTCAATATATTGTCGCCTGATTATTTTCGTTTCAGTATAATATCTGTAATATCTCTGTATACATATTGTTGCCGTTTTCATTCGTAAATATTCCTGTCTCTCTTTCCTTGCTATGATGTTTGCCCTAAACCGTTTCTGAATTGTAGTTGTTGCTTGTTTTAATTGTTGGTATTGTTGTTTTTGTATTGTTCCTTTCTTGTGGCCTCTATACCAAGCTTGAATTTTTACGGCAGCTTGTTTTTGTTTAAGATAATCCTGTCTAGTTTGCTTTCCTAATCTATACGCTCGATAAGCATTCTGAATAGTAATACAAGATCTTTTCAATAGTAAATACTTTGATATTTGTTCACGAATTTGAACTAACGCACGGTACCTTTTCTGAATCTTGACTGTCGCTTCACGTAATTTTTGATACGATTGTTTACAGTCTCTCATCAATAGCTGGGCTCTAAAACTCCTTTGTATTACAATTGTGGCGGTTTTCAGTTTTAAGAATTCGGCTTTATCCCGGCGCATGAGCAAAAGACTTCTGTAACGTCGTTGAAGGACTAAAGCTGACATCTTGAGTTCAATGTACTGCTTTCTTTGAGATTTGGCGAGTAAATACGATCGGAAATACCTTTGTATCGTAATCGTACTCGTACGTAGCGTTAAATAGTTAGATCGTTTCTTTTTTGTGATCAGATATGATCGTATGTGTCTTTGAAGCTTAACAGTAGCGTTAATTTTATTCATGTATTGAGATCTGGCTTGTACCATAGCCTTGTGAGCTCTGAACCTTCGCTGAAGTTTTATTATGGCATTGCGTTGACGTAAGAAATTTGATCTAATCATTTTAGTCCTGATCATTCCTTCTATTGTCTTCACCGTTAACTTCAATTTTATATACTTTTCCCTTTCCACTCTCATCTTTAATAAAGCCATGTAACGTTCCTCAATAATGCGAACAGATTTTTTTAACCTAATGAACATGCTGCGTTGTTTCCACATCCTGTAATAACTTTGTATTGTAACAGCACATTTTCGAATTTTCATAAATTTCCTCATTTCATCTCTCATGAGAAGTTTGCCTCTGTATTTCTGTTGAACGTATCGAATACATATCAATGTTTTTAAATATCGCTTCCTTGCTATATATCCACGTATGACCTTTTGCAGTAAAACTATTTTGGACAGTTTTAACTTGTACTGTGTTTTGCAAATCCAGCGTCTAACACAAGATTGAATGATAATAGCGGATCTGCGTCTAAGTTCAAGTTTTCTTAATTTTAACGTATACAATGTCTCTTTTGCCTCTCGCATTAACTTCAAATTCTTATACCAGGTTTCGATTTTGATAACACTTGATTTTAATTTGAGCATACGGATGCGATGATACCACATACGGAAATACTTTTGTATTGTTATTGTGGCTACAGTAACTTCTCTCATCCTTGTCTCGACCATACGATTGTACTGAATTCGACGCCACCATAGCTGAATAATACTAGCAGCATTATTACGCGTTCTAAGTATTCTTTCTTCTTCTCTCCTCTTTTCAATGATAACTTCATACTTCTTCCGCCACCAAATCTGTATAACATTTGCCGCTTTTTCAAACAAAGGAGCTCGGAAAACGTGAATTAGTTGCCAGAGCAGTGAGAGTGTCTTCTCCCTATGGCCATCAGCGATATCAGTAGCCGTTATATCTCCCACTATTACGAAATTAGCATCTTTCAAAGCATTCAATGCGACTTGGACGTTATGTATTTTCTGCAGACGCGATATTGCAGGTGTCCGTAATTGACTCATTAAACCATGTTTCATCAAAATAATCTCCATAACTTTAGTCAATCTTACACCATCTCTTATATCAGTAGCAATATTGAGAACAGCATATTTGTATTCATCTAGATAAGACTGTTTGTGACTGACAACATAGCCCAGAGGTCTTAAGTGTTTTGTTATATCTCCTATACCTGCTATCAGTTCTCGTGTGAATCGAATAACAATTTCCCGGCTTTCCTTGCATACAGCATTTCTGCAAAACAAGCAAGGATCGTGAGGAATCAACTTCTTCTGTTTCGCTTGGTCCAAAAAGAAAACTAGCATGAAAAACTTTTTCAGAGTGAATCTCTTGATAGCTTCCATATAAGCAGGTAGCAGCATGTTCGGAGCCGAAGACTTCGAATTCTTATTCTTCAAATAAGGATTTTTAAACATTCGTTGAATGATGAAAGTGGTTAATCCTTCGATATCACTATTAGATTTCAGGGGTAAAACCAATCCGTAAATAGCTTCTAATCCGATGCGGAGCCACAAGGGATTGTAGGAAAGTAGCAATTCCATAATAGCTTTTTGCAACCCAACATCTAAATGCAAATTTCTGTCAGTTCGAATGGCTATTAATTTCTTTTCTATTTGAGCATTTAGTTTTAGAAAGACCTGAGACATTTCGGGACTCATCAATAAGGCTCTCGCTTGGCGTCGTAAACTTTCCAGACGATGACTGTTGTGATAGTTGCTGCTAACTTGCTCTTTTGTCGGAGCCGCCGGTACTTCTTTGTTTCTATTTTCAATCCACGCCTTACCTACGTCAATTTTCTGTTCAACATTACTATCGAGGTCTGCAGGCGGAGTAAGAACACAATTCAACCATCTCATAAACTCTTTTTCAAAATTTTCAACAGCATTTTCATCATAGAAATAAGTTGCAGACAGAAATGGATCGACAGTAAGCGATTGTGAGTAAATATTTCCTACTTGATTCAGCGAAATGTTTTGATTAACGCTTTTGCTCAAATTTGCAGTAGAACGCTGTTTTCCGCTCAATGATTCTTTGCTCTTAGAGGTAGATTTAGATTTTGTACTTTTGGCTAGCGGAACGGGCATTTTCCAAAGTGCCGGATCCGCTTTAACAGCTTTTTTGGACCAAGATTGTCTTGTAGAATGTAGAACAGAATTCCATGCAGCACTTTTATCGAATGTACGATTAATTGTAAATGTTGATAGTTTTTCCGATTTATCAAGTACATGAGTATCTGAGAATTGACCACTTTCTTCTGGAATTGATTGTAAAGGTGGCGTTATAGATCTAGGGGGAGATCGTAAATCGCCCTTGAAATCATTATTCCAGTGATAGTGATTTTCTGGGCGTAATAAATAGTTATTTAAGTTAATTTCATTCTGGCGTTGAAAATCCTTAAACAAGGACTGTCTGCACATTTTTTGATTTTGTTCGCGCACCGGGTCCACTTTAGTTTCCTGTACGTAAATGTCTCTAGGAGTGTTAGGTGAATATTTCGTGTACGTATCGGAACTCAACTTTGTACTGGTGACATCTATAATTTCATGTGTTTCGTTGTTTATTTTCGGAATTATCTTTCTTTCGGTTGAAAATCTTTGCGGAACAAAGGACAAATCGCTAATCCGGGAAAACTCGGTATTAATAGAGAAATTAGGACTATTCAATTCTTTAGGGGATGATGTGTTTGGGATTTTTTTGTTTGGTATTGTAGGTGTCTCTGTACATTGATTCTCATTGTTAGATTGATAATTATGAGTTAACCACTTATTGTTTGGTTGAGATGACGATATACAAATTATTGAATGTGTCTCATCCTTGTTTGAATTTTTCAAATCCAGGCTGTCATCAAAATCACTTTCAGAGTTCATGCTTAGGATTATTTTGGGTCCCTTATCCAATTTCTCATTTTTTGACGGTAGTTTTAAAGGCGTGAAAGTAAGATTCTCAAACATATCAGTCACAGAAACATTTTGTTTATTTGATGGTTTCAGTACATTATCTTTAACTTCTCTTAATACATTGTCTTGTTTGTCGCTACTTTTAAATATTTGAGATTTGTCATAAGTTTCTTGCAATAAGTAATCTGAAGTCGGACGTCGCATGTTAGAAAATATTTCTGATGTATTGAAATTGAGATCAATGCTTGATGGTGAATCAAATGGACATTTATATTTAGAGTCTACACATTCATATTGTGGCATGTTTTCTTTGTTGGATAATTTCACAACCTTATGTTGGGTATATTGTGTTTGGGTAGTCTTAATTATATCTACGGTTTTCTTTACTTTAGTGGTGTTATAAATGATGTCAGCCTTCTTTTTATAAATAGAAACAGGAGATTTTTTCGTTGGTTTTTTCTTAACCTTCCCTGGTGATATTTTTAATCCTTTAGTATTATTATTTTTTCCTTTAACATTCTGAAAAAGGGAAATGTTTATCTTAAATAAAATGTGAGTAAAAACTTATTAAAAGTAATGTAAAAAATAAATTATTGAAGTAAAAAATGTTTGGGGTTAACGGGCTTCATGATTATAATTTTCTCTACTGAACAACTGACAAGGCTTTGGTGAATGGCAGATGTTACTGGGCTCTGTACAAGGCTAGTTAATCCCAAATAGTACTCATGAACTAATAATAACTGTATCTGAATAAAATTTGTCTGTTTATAGACACTTAGGCACCTACATTTCATCTTAGGTATATTATTGTTTACCATAATGTAATATTGAGAGAAACTATTAGGTATAACATCATAAAACATGGTTTTACAAACAAAAGCAAACACTTCTCTCATTTCCAAGACAAACAAAAAACAATTGACCATACCATTACTGAATTAAGGATAACAATGACATCATATCTTCCACGGTTTTCATTTGTGAAGCGAATGGCCTCACGGAGTGATGTTGGTTGAGTCGGACTCCACGTCAAGCTTATGAGGTAACATGTTTCGGGCTCCAGAAACATCCATTCTTCTGGCAAGTCTACAACCAGGCCCGGTGGCAATGCTCGACCAAGAGTGATCTGAAGATTAGAACAAGCTTTAATACTAGAAAAACAAAGCAATTACTTTAAATGAATAACACACAATCAAAGTTACAAACAGCAAATGAACAATTATTTTTATTGTTACAATATTTTTATCTTAAAATTGATTAACATTTTATTATTGTTATTATGTTCATTTGATATTATATATACAAGAAGGTGGATATAATCTAAATTTTACTAACAAAAAATAACCGACTTCAAAGTCTAAAAAACTACATAGTTGTCAGATCTCGTTCAAATTTATGTGAGACCACGTGACAAGCGCCTGCTTTCGATTAAAAAAGAATCATCGAAATCGGTTGGCGTGATATTGAGTTATTCGTCAATTTGTCGCGCACATCTTAACACAAATTTACGACTTATGTGGTTTTCTCATGGATGCCATTGTCAGATCTCAATAAAATTTATGTGGGACCACATGACAGCCACCAGCTTTCGATTAAAAAAAGAATCATCAAAATCGGTTCGCGCAGTCCAAAGTTCTGAGGTAACAAACATAAAAAAAAATAAAAAAAATACAGTCGAATTGAGAACCTCCTCCTTTTTTGAAGTCGGTTAAAAATTACCTGTTGCGGTTGTTTCGAAGGGTTGAAAACCTCCAAATTCCGTTCACATGAAGTGCCAATAAGAACATTATTGAAAATAACTTGAGGAGGGCGAGTAAACGGCGCTAGGATAAGGCGAGGACATTCCTCTTTGGGCGACTCCGCCTTTGCGACCTCTACCCTACGAGCTCTTCTAATATGTTCAGGGGTGTTATCAATCTAAATGAAAGAATTAACATCAGCTTATCATTCATTTGATCGGTTTAAATATTGTTTTTGTGCTCAATTATTGTTTCTGGCCGAAACAGACAAAACTTACCTCAAAATACATGTTTTACGAATTAGTTTCCAAACCTATTTTAATTCATTTTTATCACTAAATTTTAATTCGTTATTCACTTTTACCCACAATAAATATTCCAAGTAACAGAATGTATTCGCAACAAGTACAATAGCGACCGACGATCGACCGATGTTTAATTTTTAAAATTTTAAATCTTCAAACACCAATAACCGTCGAAAATTCGAAGCTGTCAACTGTCACATAATATTTATAAAAACTAAAATTATTGTCCATGGTAGTATCTTGACGCGCCCCATGGATATATTACTCTAACTGGATAGATAACTTCGTAGTGGTACCTAAGGATCAATGACATCATTTATAAGAAGGTCCATTTTTGTATTGTGTCCATGTTATCTATAGTCCCAGCCTGGGACTCCCAGGATATATCCATTATATTGCGATTTTTTATAATAGTTTAAAAACACCTTAGATGAAAATATAATATAAATGTACCGTAATCGTGTACCTTAATTTTCAATTTACTCTTAGTGGCTTAATTTAAATTCGGTATTTTGAAGAAATTTTAATAAAATGTATTATTTCAATATTACAATGATTACTACCAGAAAAATAACAGAAAATATTTTGAATAACCAAATCAAAATAGGATATAATTTTTCGAAGTATGTGTGGACATCCTACAATTATTATGAAGGACAACCTCAATCCAGCCTGTGATTGGTCGAATGTGTCATTCCGATAATATGACGTCATGTCCGAATCAAACTTCAGGTACAATTATAGTTGTAAGGTCGGTTTAAAACGAATCAAACCATGCCGTTTAAAACCAAAATTTTGGTTTAAAACTGTTTAAAACGGTGTTTTACGGTTTTTATGGTTAGAAACAGTGTTTTTTTAATATGAACTCAGAATGCATTAGATTATCGAATTCGCCATGCAACGGAGTACCAAACTGTGTATTTTCATGTTTGTTACATTTTTTACTTATAAAAAAAAAGCAAAGCAACAACCCATAATTGTTCCACTGCTGGGCTCGGGGTCTCCTCTCAGAAAGCAAGGGTTAGGCCATAGTCTACCACGCTGGCCAAGTGCGGATTGGTAGGCTTCACACACCTTCGAGAACTTTTATGGAGAACTCTCCGGTGTGCAGGTTTCCTCACGATTTTTTCCTTCACCGAAGCAAGTGATAATTAACTTGTAATAAGCACATAATATTTGAAAATCAGAGGTGCGTGCCAGGATTTGAACTCAGGCCCCTTCGTTCGGGCGACCAACGTTCTACCGCTAGGCTATCACTGCTTTTTTTACTAATAATTAATATTAATTATTAATATAGCGCTGACTGAACTGATTGAATATGAGTGAGCGGGATGGCTACCAGTGTTGCCAATGCTACGGCAATTACCGTGTTCTACGGCTTTCAGGCCAAAAAATCACAAAATCTACGGGCTACGGCTGGAACCCTATTGCCGTAGCAAATTCTACGGCTTTTCACAAATTCCACGATCTTTTTTTTATTTATTGCTTTGCAAACATTTAACGAATGTTAAAACCCTGAAAACAGTGCCACTAGGCTAATGTTGATGTTAATGTAGGCTAATGAAAAGTATTCCTCGTTTTGTGGGCATCAAATTCACTGCCGATGACCTTTTTTTTTAGTTCAAGCGCTGAACCGATGGAATATATTGGCGCGTAATTGGATAGCTACGGCCCACACTTGATCTTTTCCCATACAAACACGGCTTTTTAGGGTTCCGTAGCCAAATGGCAAAAAACGGAACCCTTATGGATTCGTCATGTCTGTCTGTCTGTCTGTCCGTCCGTATGTCACAGCCACTTTTCTCCGAAACTATAAGAACTATACTGTTGAAACTTGGTAAGTAGATGTATTCTGTAAACCGCGTTAAGAGTTTTATACAAAAATTAAAAAAAAACAATAAATTTTGGGGTTCCCCATACATAGAACTAAAACTCAAAAAGGTTTCTAATATCATTTTTTTCTAAACTGAATAGTTTGCGCGAGAGACACTTCCAAAGTGGTAAAATGTGTGTCCCCCCCCCCCCTGTAACTTCTAAAATAAGAGAATGATAAGACAAAAAAAATATATGATGTACATTACCATGCAAACTTCCAACGAAAATTTATTTGAACGAGATCTAGTAAGTAGTTTTTTTTAATACGTCATAAATCGTAAACCGCAAAAAACATCGATCAGAGTTACAACGAACTACAAAACCTTTTATATTATGTTACTTGCTGTTACGGAACCCTTCATGGGCGAGTCCGACTCGCACTTGGCCGCTTTTTTAACTAATATACATGGCCTTCCAAAAATTTTCATTGGCAACACTGATGGCTACCATCTCGATAATTCTAATCTATTCACACTCGGCGTGCGTATAAGACATGCGCGCGCATTCTTCAACCCAACAAAGCCCCCCCCCGCGCTCCCTGCCGCGCCGCGCTGACTTTCCCACTCGCACCGTGTCTTTCATCGTCGCCGCGCAAGCTGCCCTTGTGCCAAAGTATGATATACATAGGTAGGAAGTTAAATGTTTTTTCGTATGAAGTGCTAAGAGAACAATTATTTAAAGTAACCAATAATATAAAAAGTAGTAATATTCTTTTTTACTTGTAAATATTTTATTTCAACAAATAAAACCATTAAAGTAACTTAAGTAACTAGCTTGTAAAATATTGCACGTTATTTTATGCCGTTACAATTCTAAATACATGCTCCCTTTTGTCTCCGCAGTCGGGTATTACACCGTTTAAAACGGTGGCTTTCGGGTTTTAAACGGCGCGTTTCAGTTTTAAACGTTTTAAACTGGTTTTTTTACAACTATAGGTACAATACAATACCTCTACAAAGGTCAAAGCCTATGATCCAGATAGACACATTGTATCCAGATAGATACATTTATATCTATGGTTTGAACATAGGCTCTGTGAACTTTAGCGCATGTAAGACAGAGATAGCGACATGAGAATGCTAACGTGTGTGTGACTGAGACATCATAATACGCCGCCATAGATAACCTCCAATAGATTCCGTATTAGTGAAATTTTCTTAGACTTCAAAGTCACAATTTTGCGGAAGGTGCGGTTTGCGGGGTACGAAACAGATGCGCTGTGATTGGATATTTAAAATTCAAACTTGGAATTTATCAAGCTCAACCCGTCCATAGTGATTGAGTATGTACGAGTATGATCGATTAATCGTACGATCGATGTTTGTTATTATCATTAGGTATTTACTTTCAGGACAATTATAATGAATAACAATACAATGAAAATATCGATACTTTTAATAAATATATAATATTATATTCATATTAAACTGGTAGGTATAACGATGATACAACTGAATCCATCAACCTTCGATGATTATTTCTTCATATAGTGGAAACTGTCAACTGAAAAGTGTGTTATTTTATTATTTATTTATTTTTTATTTTATTTTATTAGCACACCAACAGCAGTACACACATTACATTACAAATATAAGTTCTATAGAAACTGGACTAGTGTGAGTGCCAATATTACAGGCGTGAACAACATTCTTTAGTATATTTATCAAGAAGAATAGAAACGCAAGTCTTGAAACTCTGTTAAACAAACGACACTGTATTTGGTAGGAAACCATCCCTCTCCACGGTGCATTGCTTCTATACATTTTTCCGTCCTCTCGGGGCATCTAGGAAATCTATAAAATCATTACCACAATGTTTTTTCGTATAATAAATAATGTTATCCTTGACTACAGCAACCTTTGTCCCACTTATAACTTGTTAGAAATTATCGATTTCATAGCAATATCCACAAAATTAATATCGATACGCGTTTAAAATGAAAAATTCACTTCCCTAGTATTGTCTTTAGTCAGAAACAAGATAATTATTTTGAATTAGGAATGAAATTTTTACAAAATGTCACTCTCAAAACCAGCATAAGTTGAACTCTGCTTCATTAGAAGAAAATTTGTAAAATAAATATGAATTACTAATTTATGAAATGATATGCCATCGTTTTGGTAACTGTTTTTACGCACTGATTTATCACACCATTTCACTCTGCAGTAAGCCATGGTTCCATCAGCGAATGCTTTTTTGAAATTAATTAAATTCTGAAAGATCCGCGTGTATACGGGTCAAAGGTCTTGGTCGATACTAATGTCGTGAATGCTAGTACAGCTTCGCATAGCAAAAGCACTGCTATGTTGCCGCGCGTCAGTTGCCTTGTATGCGGTATCTTGTGGGGGTAATCTATGTACGCCGCGTACCATGGATATATTATTATTCTACATCCATGCCGACTACAAAGAGCATAAGAATGACGCGGCATTATATAATTCCAATTTTCGGCATTTCACAGATAAGTTGGTGGCACTGTAGTGTAACTTCGCACTATTTATAAAAAAATGTATATCAGATTTTATTTCGATCTAGGGATGTTCGATCCGGATCGATACTTGTGTGGATCGATACAATGGCATACGATCCGCTCGATATTTGTATCGATACAATGGCATTCGATCCACTGGCGGATCGATACAGATGCAGGGTGGATCGGATCGAATCGGATCGGATCAAAATTATTATGGAATGGAGGTAGATTTCTTTAGATCAGTTGTTGACGCATCATATTACACGAACAAGAAGGCTTCCACACATTTTTCAAGCAATATTTGTCTGAATTTTTGTTGGATAGAAAGTCTGATCCATTAATTAAAGTATTGGTCAGCTAGAAAAGTTATTTGGGGAAACTCTGCAACATAGCTCTACGTCTACAGTATTTATCAGTGATAGGAACTTCATTGCCCTCCGAATGGCTTTTCTCCTTAGACAACAGCATTTTAAGCGAAAATAATCGATTTGATCCTGAGCGCTTATCCAATATACTATTCCAGCGTTCATTAAAATTTAAGGATTGGCAAATGCATTTTATAAGCTTTGCATGATATATTAATTTATTTGATTATCTAGTTTAAATACACAAGAGTTCTAAATCAAATATAGTATTCAGGCCCCTCTTTCCCACTGGGCACATTGGGCACGTGCCCAGGGCCCCGTGATCGAGGGGGCCCCCTACAATCACTAAACGATAACCGATATTTAATACCGAAAAACTTTTTTAATTCGGATAAAACGAACCTAAATTAGTGACTACAATACCAATTTGCTTTTTAACTTTTGCATGCGTGAAGCTACTTTAATCTCGTCCAAAAATGAATCTTTCCGATTTCAGAATGCTTAGAGAAATCAATAAAAATAAATCTAGAAGCTTGCTTGTACTTTCTTTGTTTATTCTAACGTAATAATCTGATTTTACAAAGAAAAAATAACCGACTACAAAATAACTAAACATCGTCAGATCTAGCTCTTTAATCGGGACCACCAAGCATCAGCTTTCGATTAAAAAAGAATCATCAAAATCGGTTCACCCAGTCGAAAATTCTGAGGTTACAAACATAAAAAATACAGTCGAATTTAATAACTCCTCCTTTTTTGAAGTTGGTTAAAAATAGTGTTCTGTCAAAGTCATAGGGGCCCCATTATCCTAATATGCCCAGGGCCTCCAATAGGTTAAAGACGGCCTTGATAGTATTATAAAGTGAGATATTATTATTTATATGATGTTCCTACTACATACCACATTATTTTAAAAAACCTTAAGTAACTTTTTCAATATTTATTTGGTGTTGTTGATATCCATGAGCGACGATAGCCACTTACTATCAGGTGGATCATCAGCTCGTTTGCCGGCTATTTCTATCAAAAAAAATTCATTCGATACTGGATCGATCCAGAGTATCGTATCAAATCACTTGGATCGATACCTGGATCGATACACTGCGAAACGATCCGTATCGATCCAGAGTATCGATACAAGGCACCTGGATCGAACATCCCTATTTCGATCTTTATCTGTGACGTCAGACCTGACGTCGCCGCTGTCATCAGTCATCTCAACTAATCAAATAAGTCAATCTCAGGGCGACCATATGTGGCAGGATCCTGCCATTTTGGCAGGATTTGCCCCTTATTTTAGCCTATGGCAGGATCAGTTGACGTTTTATAAAACTTGGCAGTATTTGGCAGATTTGAGGTGCTGAAAAAAATTCACTATCGCAACTTAAAATTCCGAAAATGGCAACCCCATAGACTAAATAAACTACATTATAAAACTATAGACGGATATTTATAATTATAGACGGATAATTCAAAACAAAATGTCGCTGGAATATGGTCCCAAACAGGTAGATGTAGTATTTATTTATTTATTTATTTTAAGGATTGCCAACGGAAAGTACACTACACCTTAAATCTAGATAGCAATTATATAAAGTTATACAAGTGCCTTCCCAATTATAGGCAACCACAACTCAATATAAATATCGTTAAAACTTGCTCGAAAGATACAATAATTATTGAAGAAAAAAAAAAAATATTAAACTGCATAATTAAGTTAAACTGCGTAATTAATAGCCAGATTAATCAAGGTCTGAAAGGTAATTAGAAACAAATTTTTTAAATTTATGTACACTATTGTCTAATATATCTATATCTAGTTTAAGAGACCTGGACAAGCAATTATAAGAACGAGTAGTTCTAGGTATGTAAGATTTACTTCCTATGTTGGTTTGATATGATGGGACATGGAACAACTTGTAGGTTCCAGAACGCGGTAACCTAGTAGGAACGCTTATATTAAATGACGCCAATAACTCAGGACAATCAATTTTATTATTTAATAGTTTGTGTAGAAAGTAAAGATCAAGTTGCTGCCGTCTTTTATCTAATCGCATTATCTTAAAATGCTCCAGTCTTGCTGCGTATGAATTTAAAACCCGGTACTTCTTCATGTCATATGCCAGACTAACTAAAAACCTACGCTGAACGCGTTCAATTCGATTTTTGTGGACTTCATAAAATGGTGACCAAACTTGACAGCAATATTCCAGTGTGCTCCTTACTAGCGCATTATACAGAAGTATCCTGGTGGTAGGTCGTTTAAAGTTTTTGGTATTTCTTATAATAAAACCAAGGGATTTTGAGGCTTTTACAACGATGTTTGAGACATGTTCCTGAAAATTTAATTTTGAATCTATAACGACACCCAAGTCTCGCATGCTATAGATATAGTACCTAGATCTATGGTCCCAAACTTGCGGACGTTGTGTGAGTGCGCTCCTCTATGCGTGTGTGACATCGCGTATACCAGCCCTGGGAGATTTTCCCTAAAATTTAGGGTTTTTTTTTTGATTTTACCTAAGTTTCTATTAGAATTTTACATAAAGCATTTTTTTTCAGCATGCTGTGCAAAAATTCCCTATATTTGTATATATTCCCTATATATTTATATTTGACCTATATATTTATATTAGAGTCCGACCGAAACTGGTTTTTCAGCCGAAACCGAAACCGAAACCGAACCTTCGGCCTTAGGTCCAGTTTCGGCCGAAACCGAAACCGAAACCGAAACTTAGGGTGAGGCCAAACGAGCGTATTTTTAGTGCTGTGAGTCACGTGAAATGAGCCGGTTTCATACAAAAGTTCAAATTCAACTCTTTGGAATTTGTATTTCACGCGATTTTACGATTTACGCTATTTTACGCGACGCACAGCTCAAAAAATACGCTCTTTGGCTATAGCATTAGGGTATTTATTTTGAGCTGCTCATTTGGGGACTCAACAGAAAAAAGTAGGTTTTTTGAACCGCATTAAGATTTTTACACAAAAATAGAAAAAAAAAACAATAAATTTTGTTGGTTCCCCATACTAGAACTGAAACTCAAAATCTTTTTTCATCAAACCCATACGTGTGGGATATCTATGAATAGGTCTTGAAAAATGATATTGAGGTTTCTAATATCATTTTTTTCTAAACTGAATAGTTTGCGCGAGAGACACTTCCAAAGTGGTAAAATGTGTGTCGTCCCCCCCTGTAACTTCTAAAATAAGAGAATGATAAAACTAAAAAAAATATATGACGTACATTACCACGCAAACTTCCACCGAAAATTGGTTTCTAACGAGATCTAGTAAGTAGTTTTTTTAATACGTCATAAATCGTAAACCGCAAAAAGCATCGCAAAAGTTACAACGAACTACAAGAACTTTTATATTATGTTACTTGCTGCTACGGAACCCTTCATGGGCGAGTCCGACTCGCACTTGGTCGCTTTTTTGACATTAGGTAGGTCAACCCTCAAGCTATCTGTCCCCTAACGTTGATCCACTACTTACGGGACAACCTGTATAGGTACTGAAATCTAGCGTTTTTTTACACATTTTTCTTTGTACATTTTTATGTGTATTAACTGCCTTCAGTTCGGTAAACTTATCTTAACACGTAAACGACAAAATTCGAAAAAATGTAGGTACCTATGGATGAAAAAAGAGGGGTGTTATAAGTTTGACGTGTCTGTGTATCTGTGTATCTTCATGTCTGTCTGTGGCATCATAGCTCCCAAATGGGGGAACCGATCTTGATCTAGTTTGTTTTTGCATGAAGGTGACATAATCGAGTGTGTTCTTAGCTATATTTAGTGTATATCAAACTGTCGGGGGTTTTTAAATTTTAATTAAAGATCATTTAAATAGATCATTTAAATGTTAGCCCCATTTTATTAAAATACGTTAGTGAAAACCGCATGCAAATCGATTTAGCCGATTTTGAAATTACCCTGAACACACGCACATACATACCAACAGACGAAAATTCTAAAAATAATTGCTATGGTCTTTTTTGCATTGACAAATACCGCTCGTGATAGATTTTCTCAAATTCTTCCATGTACAGACATATCGATCAGTTACCGTTTCATTGTAACGGATGATTTGGGATTTAGACTTCGAAAATACTACTAGTGAATGCCCTCGCTTTGCTTCCGTAAACCTTTCGGTAAGCCCTCAGCCCCTCACTCAATATATTCAAGAATGGGCGAAATTGACATAACGTAATTTATTTATTTGTAAACCGTTTGAAATTAACCAACCCCTAAATGTTAACCAAAGCTCACTACAATACGCATGTATTGTAAGATATAAGGAAGTGAAAACCGCAGGTAAATCTGTTATGTCGTTCCTGTGAGTAGTCAGAACAAACGCACAGACAAATAGACGAAAACTACTTTTTATATAATCTATTACGTCTAATTAAAACCCCTTGTAAAAGTTTTACTTAAATATCTTCCAGTTACAGTTTCATTACCATGCTTGGATCACCGTCAGCGCCCACGGGTTAGCCACGAACTTAACCAAACGACGGATGACAATTCACGAACACAGAGTTTCGGTTTGGCCGAAAGTTTCGGCCAATTTTTTCGGAAACCGAAACCGAAACCGAAACTAGATTTTTTGGCCGAAACTGGCCGAAACCGAAACCGAAACCGAACCTTCGGTCGGTCTCTAATTTATATATATCTGACGACCCGTGTGGCTCAATGGTTACCATGTCGGATCGCCGCACCGAGGGTCCTGGGTTCGATTCCCAGCAAGGCGGAAATTTGAATGATGAGTTTGAATTTCTGTTCTCGTTCTGTGTGTGAATGTCCTTGTCTATGTTGTGTATTGTCCATGGCACCCACGACACAGGGAATCCTAGTGTGGGGCTAAAAAAAAATATACTGTATATTTATGTTATTATAGGTATTTATGTATGCATGTATATTTGTTATAAAATTACTTATTCTGCAAATTTTAGTAATTATTCTAGAGTATTATATATATTTCGTGTTGACACCTGCCATTAGCTATTTCCACATCCACTGGGTTGACTGGTGGACAATGCCATTAGGCATTAAGTTTACCCTTTGTTTCTTCTTTTTAAGAGGTGACATAAACATGTAAATAAATAAACCTGGCGTTATGTATCGTAAAACTTTAACACAAATATTAAGGTAGATGCGAAAACCTTTTGAAAATTTTATTTTCATTAAAAATAAATAATAAAAAATTATAAAATAGAAAAAATCACGTAACTACGTACCTACGCGCCACTATAATTAAAGGAGTCACTTTAGTATGGTGTCAACGACTTTTACACGTGAAGTTTTGTAATTTTAATAAGTATTAAATGATTAATTCTACATTAAAACCAAACAAAGATATGCTAAATCGTATGAATCAAGTTATGTATAGAGACGAAAAATGATATGATGCTAACTCCAGTGTATAATAAATATATATATATATATATAAGTACATATAAATAGTTTTTTTTTGTATAATACAACGGTAAACAAAGTTGGCAGTATTTGGGCATTTTTCATTTATCAGACTGGCAGGATTTGGCAGGTTTTTAAGCAATGTGTGGCAGGATCTGTAATTTAAATATGGTCACACTGGTCAATCTGTCATTCTGTCAATAGATAGGCTGCTGATTTTTCACTGTGGTTCGTTCGTGCGTTTTGCTCTGTCCGCTGTACTCAACATCTGGATCTTTACCTGTTCGTAGTGGGTATATTCCCGTAACTGCAACAGCTCTAATCGCCTGCACTGCAGGTTTCATATCGTAATCTTGATTAGTTTTCACTAATAGAAGCCATGGCCGATTCTGCGAACGACAACACTACTTGCGTAGTTTGTTTCAAGAACGTGTTGTATTACTCTATTGGGGAGTGTGACCACCCCGTATGCTTCGAGTGTTCCACTCGTATGCGAGTGCTGTGTCTGCAGAATGAATGTCCGATATGCCGGAAGGACCTTTCAAGGGTGAGTTTCACCTTTCAGAGATTTCATTTGTTTAGGCTTTGCTGCTGCTATTCAACTATTTATACTTTTATTTATTATCAAGAATGACTTCCCTGCTATGAAACCAAAATAAAAAAATAATATATATTTATTTAAATAAAAACAAATGTATGATCTCATTTAAACATTTGAGTAGCTGCAATAAAAAAAGAAAGTGAAACTTCTTTTCTCTAACGCTGTAACATTATTAGAAATGTCAGTAAAATGGATAAATGTATGGGTAAAAGTAGAGGCAGGACATAGAGGCTAAAATATTTATTGTAACAACTACTTGTATCACCTATAGTCCACAATAAAATGATTGATTGATTGAAATTATTATGAAGAGAGACTTGGAATGTATTCAGTAGATATTGTACAGTAATATCTCAAAATTGAATTCACATATCTCACTATGTGTAAATCTCAATTAACTAATTAATATTTTGGTGTAAAAATTAATGTTGTGCAATCTTTACAATATTATAGTGTAACTTGTATATCTTTTACATATAATCCGTTCACAAATCTTAGAGACTAAATTGACGTTTCATGGGTGACCAGTTTCGGGTGCAAATTAAATAGTGATGACCATAAACCGAAAAGTAAATCGGAAAAATTTTCACAGCTCAGCACAGGTCCACTATTTGTGTGATTATTGATTGAGTCCCTAAAACTAGTATAAAAACAAGTTTAAGCAACCATTATCATTCATATATCCATAATATATTTGCCCTTACTTACTAAATTTATAAGTTATTTTGGTTACAAAAACGAGTATTTGGCTATGGTTACATTCGGTATACAGTTAATTTTATACTATTTAGCCAAATACTAAATATCTAGGTAGATATGAGTGTCGCTACTAATATGTCACTATTCTTACGACATAGTTTACGATTCAAAAAACCGGAAAAGTAGATCGCACAAATTTAGCTGGTATCATTATTTCAAACTTTGACATTAGTGGTTGTCATTTTAGTCTCTAAGATTTGTGAACAAGGTATAGTTATCTGTTCTGTCTTTACCTATAGCTACTATTTATCATAGTATATAAATATATGCTGACTTACAATTTACTTTACCTATTTTTTTATATTTATGATGTTAATGTTTTATTATTGTTTGATAAGGGTACTCTGGACCACCATCAATATACATACCCTTCCTACCCCCATGTGAGAACACATAAGATATCTTAGCCCCCCCCCCCCCCCTACACATGTATAGTGCGTTATTATGTATAAGGATATTCTAAAATATTAGGCAATAAAATATCCATCACTATGTTATAAATCACAATTACTACTCATAAAATATTATGTAAGAATGTCTTTAACCCCCCCTCCCACGAGGTAAGGACATGTAGAGATTCTGAGACTCGCGCTGCTGGACCCTTACGTAATTAATGAATGCCCCCCTTAGGACGCTATGTAAATAAGATGCAATATTTGAATCTTCTGTTTCAGCAATATCTATACTTGTGCTACTGTATTACAAAGTAATGTATGTTTTATAACCATTATTTGTCTTCAACAGGTTGTTTTTACAGAAACAGTTCAACCGTACAAAGACCTCCGTACGAAGGTGTTCACGGATCGACTCTTTGAGAGGCAGTTCAAAATAGGATTCTGTAGTGAAGAGATCAAGAATGCCTATGAAAAACTTCTTGAAAACCGATGTAGGATCTGCGATAAAATCCAACCATTCCGAACGTTTACTATGCTCAGTGATCATATGCGGAAGGTCCATGAACGGCACTATTGTGACCTATGTGTGAAACATTTGAGGGTATGTACACAAATTACGTTTTTCAACAAAATAGCAACAAATGAGCAAATATATCGTCTGATGGTAAGTGGTAGCAGTTACCCACAAACATTATTGGTGCCAAGGTTATACCGATGGGTTGCTGGTCTAAAAAGAAGTCTGCATTGTTACTGGTTCTCCAACAATCATTCATAACTTGGGTAAAATATTTCACAATCGATTTAAGAAAGAGGCTGATAGCCAGCTGTGTGAAATACCATGCAAATAATAAGGAAATAAGTAATTCGAAATTTTTAATAAGAAGTTTCTCCTTCATTTTACTTTGATTCATATTCCTTTACATCAGTCCAATCAAATGACCTAAAAACAGGGGTACATTTCAAATAAATGAACAGAATATCCATTGCTTTATTAGTTGCAATTTTTGTATGTTTAGATTTTAAATCAAATTGTGGTTAATTGGTTCTTATATTTTAGTAAAGAAACTGGTATTGAAACATTACATTAATGTACATAAAGCTATTATTTGCTTTTTATTTAATGAATTTTTAATTGACATAATAAGTTATCTTTAATAATAAGTTGTTTAAAAACCTGATATTTAAAATTAGTTTTTTATTAGCCATCTAATTAATAAATAATTGCTTGTTATTGATAATTTTACCTAATGTGATTGAATTTTATACAAAGCCAATCGATTAAATCCAGAGGTAAACACCAGGAATATTGATCCTAGCACAAGGAAACTTGTCTGGTATGGACTGCAGTCATACAGAACAAATAGTACCAACAGAAGAACAAATGTCTTACTATAGAAAACTATGAGACAATTAAGATAAGTTTGCATTTTTCTTTATGGTTGTAGATCTTCACCAGCGAACGGAAGTGCTATACGCGGCAAGAACTCGGCCACCATCGACGAAAAGGCGATCTCGATGACACGTCCCATAGGTAAAGTAAACATTGTGAGTTGTGGATAGCAACAGCAGAGGGGCAACGGGCAGGGTTTTTCCGATAATCAAAAAAATGGTTTATTGAACAAACCACATTATTATCAATTTGGCATAACAGTAACATAGCTTGCAACAAGGAAATTCTATTTTACTGCTGTTTCTGATACTAAATTAATAAAAATGTATATGTAATTCCTGTATAATTTATTGATTTCAGTATTATCACAGAAGAAATAACTGAACTTATAATAAGTAGTATTATTCAATATAATAAGGTATTGTCAATTTTGAATGGATAATCAAGATTCGTAATGACAGAAGGCCCCAACTGATTGATGCATTTATTACTAGAAATTATAAAAAAAATCCATCTGCTATTTAGGAATATCGTATTATGTAATTAACACTATTAAGCTAAGGCAGTGTTCACACAGAGGCCACCCGCTCTGCGAGTTCTGCGAGGAGCGGTTCATGGACGCGGACGAGTTGTACCGGCACCTGCGCAAGGAGCATCTCTACTGCCATCTGTGCGACGCGGATGGCCGCAACCTGTACTACGCGACGCACTCTGCGCTTGCGCACCACTTCCGGACTGACCACTACTTGTGTGAGGAGGGCGAGTGCGCTGGGCAGCATCTCACTGCTGTGTTCAGAAGCGAGATCGATCTTAAAGGTTGGTTTCTTTGAGTATGATGCTATACAAGTCCGAATTTCCAATTTGACCATTGAGGTGCATACATGAATCAGCATAAACTGAAAAATATGATGATTAAGCGTGTGTCGTTTGTATTGAAAGGAAAATTGTAAAACTTCCTTCTTTCTTCTTGAACTATCTTTGATGTCCCTGTTGACCTTTAGGGAATGCGCCGATCGGTGACAACTTTTATATGACGAAAAGAAAAAGAACAAAATGTTTGTCATGCCTCCAGTAGACGCAGGTCCTTAATGATTGAAGGAATTTTAGGGGTCATCCATACTGTTTGCAATCCCTGATCCTTGACTGCTTAGAATTGACATGACCTGATGGGAAGATATTGTTGTATAATATTGTTCTCCTGTCCGCTTGAAGCTGTAAAGGCTATCATAGCAATAACTATCCATTCGAAAACAAAAACTGTTGTTCTGTGATAATAGTAGTGTCTATGTGTCGCAACTCGCAGGCCACAAGGCGACGGTGCACGGTCGCGGCATGCCGCGCGGCGCGACCCGCCAGGCGCGCACACTCGAGCTGCAGTTCAACATCACGCCGCATCCCGTCGTGCAGAGGACGCCGCGGTATGCACTTAACGCTTCACACTCATAGCCCCACACTAGGATTCCCTGTGTCGTGGGTGCCATGGACAACACACTAGACAAGGAGATTCACACCAGACCGAGCAGAAATTCAAACTCATCATTCAAATTTCCGCCTCGCTGGGAATCGAACCCAGGACCCTTGGTGCGGCGACCTTTTTACTTATAGTTCCATTTTTTAGTCAAGACTTGACTTTGGTAAATAATGTTAGCACAATTTTTTATGGAAATATAAATTAAAATTAGTTTGAAAATATTATTATTGATAAACATATTAGTTTTGGCTTTAAATGATTGATTAAAAGATCTTTAAATTAATTTCATTTTGTGTTTGCCTTAATTTTACATTACAAATAACTTTAAAAAGACAATGTAAGGTTGTTTATTTAGTAAATACGACTCGCCTAATAAACGGAGTGCATATGGAGTAATGTGTAACACCATAACATCTACTCACAAGCAAGACAGAGTGACAACAGAACAACGCGTCCGAGAAATACTCAGACACCGTTCGCACACATGAAAGATAAAAGTGATCTACTCAGTACTGATCCCATTCAATCCTATTTTATGTGTCCTCGAACTGTGTTGTTGTGTGCGTTTTTCACACTTGTACGTACTTATATTTCTTGTTAATTAATAATACTGTTGTTAGCAACGAGCGTGTGGAAGCGCCCCCTTCGCCCGTACCGGCGCCCCCCGCGCCCCACATCGACACGCGCAGTGACGAGCAGTTCCCGCGGCTGTCGTCCGCGCCCCCTGCGCCCTCGTCGCTGCTCGCCGCGCCCTCTCGAGCTTTCAAGGGTAAACAACAAATACCGTTGTGTCGTGTCCCTATCGAACGACCCGACATACAAGTACGTTGACTATCCTTTCATAGTAAACATCCTGCCGATACAATTCATTACGTGCACGGCGAAGGACTGGAATAGCTTGCCTGCGTCGGCGTTCCGTTCCTATCCATCAGATGGGGACGTCTTCAGGAAAAGGCTTTTATTAAGTTAGTGCACGTACCCATCCGACCTTATTGCCACTTACCAACGGTGAGACAGTCAAGCATTAAGTTATGAATCATATGCGGAGTCCCATGGGCTCAGATACAATGAAAGCAAGAGTGAGTTCATGGTCTTCAGAGCGGGTAGTAAGCGAGGTTTAAATGCACCTTCCGTCTCAATTAACGGTACTCCTCTTAAGCGCGTTTCGCATTTTAAGTATCTGGGCCACTGGGTTTCCGAGGACATGAAGGATGTCGGTGATATTGAACGGGAGCGCAGGGCGTTGGCCGTCCGATGTAATATGCTGGCTCGTAGGTTTGCTCGTTGCACCGCTGATGTAAAGGCGACGCTTTTTAAAGCGTACTGCCAGTCATTTTACACGAGCAGCCTGTGGGTCAGCTATACGCAGAGGGCGTACAACGCTCTGCGTGTACAATATAATAATGGGTTCAGAATGCTGATGGGGCTGCCGCGCTTCTGTAGCGCCTCCGGGATGTTCTCAGAAGCTCGCACCGACGGCTTCCATGCCATCATCCGGAAGCGATGTGCCTCCCTCCTCAACCGCCTGCGCGACAGCACCAACAGCATTCTGGGCACACTAGTGGACAGGTGGGACTCTCCATTTCTCAAGCACTGGGTAAGTCTGCACGCAAGTGGTGCAATACAGACCGTGCTTGGGCGTGGAAAGCCCCATTTCCTGTCCCTAGTTTAGGTAAGTCTAAAATAAGTAATAGATAATTAATTTGTATTTACTAACCCTTAGTTTTTAAGAATAAAATGTTTTTACTAACAAATATTGGCTTATGAGCCTGAAATAAAGATATTATTATTATTATTATTATTATTATTATGAAATAACTATAAATTTAAAACTTAAACCCCCCCCTCCCCCCCCACAGTTATAATTATTTTCACCAAACTTAACTAAACACCATCTCGATGACGTCAGCTTTCAAACGGAAAACCTGCATCATAATCGGTCCATTAAGAGCTACAATGTCACAGATAGACAGGATACACAGACATGTCCAACTTATAACACCCCACTTTAAGCGTCGGGGGTAAAAATACGTTCGTTATTGTAGCTGCAAACATGTCGTAGGTGCGGACAGCCTGACGTGCAACGAGAAGAACTTCCCGACACTGGGCGGCGCGTCCGCCGCGCCCGCGCGCGCGCCCCCCCGCCCCGCCGCGCCCGTCGCCGCCACCGTCTTACGCAACTGTACGTACTCATCCTAACGTTATATAATAATAAGGTTGAAACAAAATGAGAAGAATTTAAAGACTAATAATAATAAAATTTTATGCCAAAAAAATTTGTTTACTATAATTTTTTTTAACAAATTTTAATTAATATTTCAATAAAAAGTACTGCATGCAAGGTTTCTCCGAGAACTTATGACTTAAGTTAGGGTGACACTTCTGGCGTATATTTGTAAGTCGATTTACACAAAACCTGGAAGAGATTTCTGTTAGAAATAAGCAATACCTATGTAAAAAAAAAAACCGGCCGTGACACACACTTTGTCATGCCCCGCGCAGTATAGGGTTCCGTAAGTCATAAACTATTGCTGATTAACTACTTCAGCTAACCTAGCCGTGATAGTTTTCCTTGTAAATTCATCATATTAAGTATATTTGTTAAGTGATACTTTTCCTTGTAAATTCATCATATTAAGTATATTCTAATAGCATTTTTAGTCTCACAAAAACTAGCCTGTTATAGATTCTGTGTAGGTAATGTAAAAAACGGAGTATACATTATATTACGATACGTTTCCAGCGAAGCCGAGCGTATCCATCCAGCTGGCCAGCCAGCCGGCCGCGAGTAACTTCCGGCTGACGCAGACGAGCGGGAACCGCATCTCCGTCCCGCGCCGGCCGCCCGACGACGACGACTTCCCCTCGCTCGGGCCGCACGCCGCGCACAGGGACGACCATCCGAGCATCGGGGCTGGGACCGTGCAGCCGTCTAAGGTGCGATTACACATTCACTTGCTTAATTAGGAGGTGGCCAACAAAAAATATATGGGGTATGAAGCAAAAATGTAAGGTGTTAGCTCTAGAGTTAACTTTTGGACCCTTTTCCGTCATTTTAGTAGCTGCAACTCCGAACTCAAACCAATAAACTTTATTATAATCTTACCATATAATTTCAATGTTGTTGCTATCCTTATGATGGAATAAATGTTTTTTTCTTTCTTTCTATCCATTATTGATCCAAGATTAAAAGATATGAAAAGAGCAAGTTTTCAAAGGACTGACAATGCGAAAAAAATGCATTTTTGATTGTCAGCTCCCCATATTTCTGGCGGTATAAACGTAAGACTCGATGCTCTGTATATGGGTAATCAACGCGACCATGCTAATTTCATGTAGTTAGTAATATATACAGGGTGGAAATTAAAGACGGTTGTTGGAGGAAAATACCCTGAATATTGATGATGGCAATTTTTTAAACTGAAAGGAAACATTCCTTTATTTTCAATAATTCTTGACAAAAAATAACCGACTTCAAATTAGGGATAAATCAAAAACTACTCATCATAAACATGGATTATTTCTCCTCCCAGGTGACCCTTATCAACAGTGATGAAATGCAGTCACTCAAGAGCAATCAATCTACCTCTCAGCCGAAGAAGGCCCAACTGCGGTCGGAGGCGTTCCCGGCGCTGTCTTCTACGAGCGCGCCCGCCGCGCCGCCGCAGTGGATCACCGTGCCCAAGGGCAAGGAGAAACCCAAACCGAAACCCGAACCGGTTCCGCAACCCAAGCAACCAGCCTTCTCCTCGGCCTCAGACTTCCCAACGCTACCCGCAAACAAGGCTAAGGCTAAGAAAAACCAGCCTCAACACCAGCCTCAAGCCCAACATCAGCTTCAAGCTCACCCTCAACCGCAGCACCAACCGCAACCCCAGCAGAACACCCAGCCTGATTCCAAAACAAAAAAGGATAAGAAGAAACAAAACATCAATAAGAACCGACAAGACCTCTTCACCGACTTCTCGGAGGTCCCCAACCTGAACGGCGTCGACAAGCGAATCGGCAAGGAGTACCTGGCGGCCAGCGTCAACAACAACAACAACAGCTTGGAGACGGACAAAAAGATCAAGACTGTGGAATCGACGGTGAACGCTAACAAGAACACGGGGAACGGTGACTTCTCGCTCGCTGCGAAGGAGTACCCGCCGCTCAGTCGACAGGCGAACGTACCGAAGAGTGTCCCGAATGGATTCGCCGCGCCCCCGGGATTCAAGCCGCGGCCGCCGTGCAACGGGATGACGTTCACGAACTCCGCGGGACAGACGTTCCCGGCGCCGCTGCACGCCTACATCCCGCCGCCGAACTTTGAGCAGAGGAATCGCGAGCTCGTTAAGAAGTTTGCCGTCGCGTTGGGCGACGCTAGTGCCGTCGAAAAGTTCAAGGTATTTGTTCAATTAATATCAATTTACATTATTACATCTTGCTCCATTTTACTTACGTGCTAAGTTTAATGTGCTTATTCCTTTAGGTGGCGTCGCGCGCTTTCCGGGACAGTGCGATCGGCGCTGATGAATTCTATAAACATTTGACGGTAAGCTCCGGAGCTTAAAATAAATAGGGATTACTCCACACATATCGACAACCAAGTTTTATCGAACACCTGGTCTAACACCTCGAACATTTTAGCTTTAGCTTGATTAGTATACACATTTGAACTTGCTCGAATGAATATAAGAATGTTGGGCATGTACAAAAATCGATCATTTACAATTTTAATATATAGATATTACAGGCACTTAACTTTCAAATGTATGAGAGAACACAAAATACAAGAAAAGAGCATCAATTGCCTCGATTGATTCATGTTTTGTTGCCAGGCGGCGTTGGGGTCGCAACTGGACGCGGTCTTCCCCGAGCTAGTGGCGCTGTTGCCAGACATTCGCAAACAGCAGGAATTGGTTGTGGGACGCGAGCTCACCCAGTTGGCCGTGTGTGCTACTTGCGGCCAACTGTTGGCCCACGACGACATGCGAGCGCACGACGCCGAACATTGGCCACCGCTCGCTGGTCGCTAGACGACACGTTCACACGGCGCCAAGGATATCAACAAAGAAAAGAATTACGACTGCAACAACAGAGGGCGCGATCACAAGTTGTAGTGAGTTGAGTAATGGAGTTATTACAGTGATAAATCAAAGCAAAAGTAGACTTTAAATTTAGTTCCTTGGAAATTCCGCTTGGTGGCGTTATCTCACGTAGTTAAACTGTTATCAGGCAATTTTCAGCCTGTATCGTCCAGTGTATTTATATTATAGAGAACAATGTAAAATACCCCTGTATGCCCTAAATCACATCTGCATTTGCCTCATAGGAAGATCCTCACAGCATAATTTTGGTGTGAAAATTCTATATAAAGGTTACTTTGTGCGATAGTCGTTTTAGAGCATGCACAGACTACAGATATGTCGATGTCCATGGCGCCAAATTTTATCTTTGATAGCTAATGTGTTCACTAGGTACTGCATTACCTTTCCTTGACGCCAGTATAGTGAATGTGCAGCTCGCAAATTGAAATATATCACAGGAATAACAGTTGAATAAATACATTATTTTGTGACACAATGTCTTTAAAAATTTTGTCTTTAATTTTGCTGTGTTCATATCAAGTTACTAGTGCCTGTTTCATTTTAAAGTCTGCGATATATGCTTAACCGGTAATTATGCAAATTATACTTAAAACTATGGGATAATGGATTATTATTATTATTAATAATAATTTAATGTCTGAAATGCTCATGTTGAAGCAACATTTCCGTACATTTCAATGTATACGTATAACAGGGATGTTAACTTATTTCTATTTTGTATAGTGTAACCGAATCTGCCAGTCATAAGATATGAACCTCAAGTGTATATTATCAATCGCTTTAAGTAGATGTATTTTAAACTCGAAGCTGATCACTAAATTTACATTATGAATAAATATAGTTTAAAGGTGTAAATACATAAGTTATCAACAACGATATTCACATGTCTGGTTTATTATATTAGGATCGGTAGAACTTTTTGTAATATATTAGAAAGTGTATGTATGCCATGTATGCCTCTCTCAAGTATCACTAAATAGACAATATTCTTTCACTTAAAACTTTAGACAAACTATAACATAATGGTGCCACAAGTTGAAAGTATAAATTATAATATACAAATTATCGTTTTATAAAAATAAAAAGCATAGGTTACTTAGTTTTTACAGAGAATGTCTGTAAAATGCGCTTTGGTATATTTATACAGCTGAGCGAGTGATAGCCATTGACATTGTGAAATTATTCTAAGTGACTATGCAGCATATAGATTTGTAATTAATTTCAGTAAATGAATGTGATTAAACATGGGAAAATGTTACACAATGTAAAATATATTGTTTCAAAGTTAAATATTATATTTTTGTACTTTTCGAACAGAGCAACAAGATTTTTGTTATTTTTTTTTGTTAAATACAATATTTGATTTTATTTCTGTGACATGATTACATTCTCTTTCACAAAAATACAACTGTAGGACACGCTTTTCATTCTCATTCATTCTCAAGAAATACTTTCATTCAATAGGAGTACATAAAAATTATCGCTCAAAAAAGAAGATCAAATAAAACAAAACTGATTGGAATACATTTTAATCAACAAGTGAAATTTGTGTCCAAACATACACAGACATAATAAATGCAACCCACTCATTTGTCGCTCTTACCCCAACCCAAGAATCCCTTGACGAGGCCAGTGATGCCGGCGGCCTGCTTCTTGCTGCCGGCGGCGCCCGTCTTGTCGTCCAGGTTGGGGAACTCGATGAAGTTGCAGGCCAGGTCGAAGAATAGGGGCTTGCAGGGAATGGCCTCCATGGCGGGGGGCATCTTGAAGATGTTCGGGTTCTTGGTGAGCACCTGCGTGTCCTCGCGGTACTCGTCGAGCCGGTCGGCCAGCGGCTTCTTGTCCTTGTAAGGCTTGTTCGAGTACTTGGATTCCTCGTCGTCGTCGTCTTCTTCGAGAACCGAGTCGGCGTGGACCTGGAACTTGCAGCTCTCGATGTCCTTCTGCAGCATCTTCAACTTGGCCTTCAACTCCTCGTTCTGCAGCTCGTCTCTAATAGACTCGTCGGTGTAGGTGCTGCAGCGTTCCAAGATGGCGAGCGCTTCCCGGAACCGCCGCAAGCCGGTGAGCACCTGCGCGATGTAGAAGCAGCGGAACGCCTTGTACGCCTTCATCTCGGTCTCCACCTCGCGCTGGAACTCGTGGTCGGCGTCGAAGCCCGGCAGCTGCTGCAGCTCCATGTAGTTCTGCAGGATGATCTCGTACAGCCGGGTCAGGTCCTGCGGCCGGACCTTCCTGCCGTCGATCTGGGCGTTACTTCTCCTAGCTTCCTCGGCCTGCTGCACCAGCAAGTTGTTCCGCTGGATGGTCCGCATCAGACGCAGGTACATCAGATACGACAGCAGGTAATGGATGCCCGACAACTGCGTCTCGGTGGGCGACTTCACCTTGGAGTCGCTCTTGATCTCGTCCTTGAGAGCCGATATGGCGTCCTTGCAGTCCATGAGGATGTTCTCCAGGATCTCTATCTTGGCCTCGACGGTCTGCGCGGCGGCCGCGGACTTGTCGAGGTCCTGCAGCGCGATGAGGAACAGCCTCACCTTCTCAGGGCGGACGGTGACGCGGCGTCCGCGCCACTCCACCTCGTGCATAACGCCCGAACGTGATTCCCTGAGAAATTATTTATCAGTATCACTCAAAGGCTTTTTTTTGTAAGGCTCTAATGCCCCAACTCAGAGTCACTAACGGTCACTTTAATCGCTCCTTAGTAAACAATCACCATACAAATTCTGTACTAAGGAGCGATTTAAGTAACCGTTAGTGACTCTGAGATGGGGCGTAAGCAAATTTCAATATTTTTCCATATTTTGACTGCACGTTAATAAGAATTGCACACATTCTACATAGTAGGTCTATTTATTACAACAAATAAAACAATAAATAATAAAACAATAATAGTGGAATAAGCTATAAAACAAATGCAGATTGCTGAATGATTAACTTATGTACACACATGTACTTCATTGTTAATTTCAAGTAAAAACTTTATTCTTTATTCATTGCAAGCACATGTCACAATATCACAAAATAAATACATAATTAGGTTTACACACATATTACATATCTACTCTATATTATGGTCAGAGTGAACACATGCAAATACCTTGATAAGGTGTAGCAACTTACACTTACTTAGCCTGTGCCATAAGCGTATCCAGATTTTCAATGAGGCCTTGGCCGCGCATAGCCAAGAGGTCGCCGGCGGCTGACTCGTCGCCGATGTTATAGGCACAGTAGCGGAGACTAGGCTTTAACTCCTCCACCTGTCAGCATATTGTAATTGTCGATTACTCTCCTGTATTATTGATGGGTCTTGGAACTCTTGGCAAACTAGGTTTGTTTGCTCGTCTTAGAGCAATAACTGTTATCATCTAAGACTAATCAATTAATTAAATGACACGGACTCAAAAACGGCTGGATCGATTTTGATGTAATTTTCATTCAAACTTTGGATTTTGTTCAGAATTTGTAAACATTGGTAGCTTTCATCAGATATTTTTATAATCAAGACAAAAGTAATTCAGGCTTCAGATTTTGTTCAGAATTTGTAAAGTTTAGTAGCTTTCATCAGATTTTACGATAAATTATATTGGTATTGGAATAAAAAACCTAGACATTGAGGCCTAAGGCCCATACCTTCTGGTTGTAGACGATCCGCTCGTCCTCGGGCAGCGCGGCGCACAGTTTCTCTAGCACGAGCTGCGCGCGCTGCAAGCTCTCGGCGGCCGCGCGCCACCGCTGCAGCTCGAGCAGCAGCGCGCCGCCCAGCCACGCCGCGTACGCGCCCGCCTCGAGCTGCGTGCGCGCGTCGCAGACGCCGCTTTGCTGTAGGAGATTTAGGGAGATAGACAAATGAGCTACGTCTAGTGGAGTGGCAATCGTCGCCCATGGACATCAGCAAAGGTATCAGTAATGCATTGGTGACAAATAAATAAAGAAGAAAAATAATACATAAAAAGTTTTAAATCAATTTCAAAAAGGAAGAGGTTCTCTATTCAGTTAAATATTGTTTTCTTTTGTTTTTAATGTTTGTTACCTCAGCACCCCATCATTTATCAACCGATTCTTTTTTATTCAAAAGGGTATTTCAGATACTATCGTAAAATCGGATACTTTAATCTGGCAACACTGCCAGCTAAACGTCTTTGCAATCAGCTGTTGTTAATAAATTGCATTAAATTAGTTTTTACGTGGTAAATAAACACAAAAAGTTGTAATATTTAGTTTTTAAGGAGTGATTATTTGTATAAATATATAAAATTAGGATTAAATCAACGCAAGTGCTGCCTAAACTTATCGGACTACTCAACCCAGTCGCCGGTTCAAACTGTCAATCAGGAATTCGAATTTGCAACGTCATTTAACCCGGGGAGTATTGTTTTATTACATTATTACATATAAATAGTAGTGCAAATTGCCATTACACATACTTCATATAATCTCACAATAGTGAGTAACGTCAAGCCACACACCGGCGCTCATATTTGTCTCGTTTTACTTGACTAACTGTGGAAGTAAAATTTGATGACAAATTATTCTTGCCTCAGACATCATTATTACTTTACACTGCCCAACTTTTATACTTGACATTCTTTTACATAGTATTATCATAAACCTTAATAATAGTTCTGATTGTTAGTGAAATTAATAACTTGTGTAACTTATATGTATGTGGCATAAGTAGTAAAACTTAAATTAGAATACAAACTATAAAACCTCGCCAAAAATTAAGCTTGCTCATATTACTTATATTATTGCAGCTTAATAACATCCCCTGCTGCCATTATGATGACCCGTCAGGCCACATTGAAGGATATGGAGCATAAGCTTAAATTGGCTCTCCAAGAACTGAAAATCTCCAAGGACCTCAATGACCAATTACTACACGAAATAGAAGACAATGAAGCTGAGATGACGAAAATTCACAACTCCAACGCTGAATTAAAAAACCAACTTGTAGAACTTCATAACAAGTATACGGAATGTCTGCAACAACGGGACCAGCTTCAAGACATCATTGACTCATTCAACCAGTGTAGTAACGAGCATGAAAGGGCTCTGAGTCGCATTACTGAGCTAGAAGTAAGCTTAAGCCAGGCCAATAAGACCGTGAGCCAACTTGAACAACTCAAAGACTCTCAGAGTTGGAGTGCGACCCAGAGCCTCTTCAACGAGCTTGTTGAGTGCGAGGCCAATCCTAGTAGATTAAACACATCTATTGTTGATCTTACTGGTGATGACTCAATTAAACCAGTATTTCAGTTTAATAGCATTAAAAAACTAAAGAAATATATTAAAATAAAAAGATTTATAGCAAAAACTAAAAAAGTAATTAAAAACAAAAATTGTACTCAACAATTAGGGCAGTCTAAGAAAAAATGCCAATATTTAGTCAGTAAAATAAACAAATTACAACTGGAATTAGAGCACATCAGCTTGCAGTATGATTCTGAAGTATGTCACTTAAAACTTAAAACTGAAGGTTTGGAGAAGTCGTTGCAATCTATTACCAATCTTTATAGCAGTGCACAGGAGCAGATTAAAGAACATATTGCATCTTTCAATAACTTGCTAGAGGTTTGCAACGACAACATGAATAGGTTTGAGTCACTGTCGAATAAATACTACACACAAGACAAAACTAGTCTTTGTTCTTCAATAGCTCAGAGTGACAGTGCCACAATAGAAACTACCCCATGTTCCTCTCCATCAGTCAACTCAAAAAGTAACACCATTATTATTTCTGATCAATTAGGAAAAGACTTTGGTGCTATAATTAATCCATACTTGACCCATTCTGTTATAAACAGATGCTCACCGGGAGCATCTTTTGACTATCTGTTAAATCAAATTGAACCAAATGAATTAAGTAATAATACTAATATAGTCTTAATGATAGGTGACAGTTTGAACATCACGAGGCACCAAATTACTAAATATATTGAAAAGTTAGTACATTTACACAGCAGTACTGAATGCAAGTTTGTCATATGTGCTTTTCCTTATCTTAATAACTTAAACAAATACGAAAATAAGCGCATATATAGATTAAATTTATTATTATATAACTTGACAATTCATCATAGAGATGCAATTTTTTACTATGATATTAATAAGTTCATTCCGTTTAAGTTGATAAAGGAGAATATGTACTTGCCATCTAAAGTAAAACGACAGTTAGCTAAATTGTTAGCTTATAAATTAAAAGATACAGTTACATGTCATGTAACTAAGTCTATTGACAATGTTTTAGATTGTGGTAGTAGTACCACTAAATATATTATTGACTCCTGTACAAGTACAGTTGATAACCATAATTTAAACTAGATGTTAAGACAACGGGAAAGCTCTATAATATGAATATTGTACACCAAAATATACAGGGCTTCTCTGGCAAAGAATTAGAAATTGAATTGTTTATTAGGCACTTTAACATACATGTTTTATGTTTAACTGAGCATTGGCTATCTAGCACTCAGAATAATGTAAATTACCATAATTACAGATTGTCAAGTGCATTCTTCAGAGAGACCGCAATTCATGGCGGATCATTAATTTTAGTGCACAATGATATGTCTTGCAAGGACAGAAAAGATATTGTAAGTCTCTCTATTGAGCGCGCTATTGAGCTGGCCTGTGTGGAACTGGAGCGGTTTATTGTAGTCTGCGTATATCGACCCCCCTCTGGTGATTATACTATTTTTGAAGATACATTGGAGGATGTACTTAAACGGTTATGTGTTTCTAGAAAAGGATTAGTGATATGTGGCGACTTCAACGTAGATATTTTATTGAATACTTCGATGACTACTAGGCTACTAAGCTTGTTTAAATGCTTTAATTTAAACCCACTATTCAACGAGCCAACCAGAATAACTGAAACTACAGCTACATGTTTAGATAATATTTTTTGCAATTGTGAGATCTTAGATAAAGAGATATTCAGTAAGTTGAGGTCAGACCACTGCGGACAAAAGATTTCATTGTATAATTCTGTCGATAAGAAAAAACAACTAATAAAATGTAGACCAGTAACTAAAAATAAAATTTCAACTTTTAAAGAAAAAATTCATTCAAAAATACATACGCAGTTAACGTTACAACGAAGTGATCCTATTAAAATATATAATACATTGTCTAATAACATTAATAACGAATTTAATCGAATATTTAAGTTTAGGTACGTAAATTTAGCTAAAATTAGTAAATTCAGTGATTGGGCTACTGTAGGTATTTTCAAAAGTAGGAACAAGATGTATGATCTCTATGCCGAGAAACAATACAATCTTTCTTCCACTTTCCAGGAGTACGTGAGAAATTATTCAAAAATTTTTAAAATCGTCTGCACTCAGGCGAAGTCAATGCACATAAAGGATAAAATAATTAACTCCGATAACAAAATGAAAACAACTTGGAATATAATTAGTAGTGAGAACGGTAACACAAAATCCTGTGACTTCAGTTACGAATTAAAAATTAATGAAAAAATAATTACCGCTGATAAAGACGTGGCAAGCGCATTTGAAAATCACTTCCGTAATATTCCAGTAACATTAACTAGTGCACTAGCTTCTTCACCGACCGAAGCACTTTCTATATTAAAAGATAATGTAAACGAATGTAATATTTTATTTCAATTTGAACATATTACTACCAGACCCTTCGGAGCATAATGTACAAAACGCAAAATGAACACAAGTCGCAAAATGTACAATTCGCAAAATGTACAAAACGCAAAATGTACAAAACGCAAAATGTACACAACTCGCAAAATGTACAAATCGCAAAATGTACAAGAAAGCCCACGTTCACATCGATTACATAAATGACACAAAATATTGATCAGATTTTTTTCAATTGAAATACAAACTAGGGATAAAATAATTCTTATTTATTCCACAAAATATTTTCCCTTATACACATTTTACTTACAACAAACTTGGTTCTATATTGGTTAATCGAAATATCACCTACTTAACTAAAATAAAAATCAGTATTAACTATCAAGTTGCTATAGCTTTATCTGCATAAATGCAGTCATTATAGGATGAGGACATTGTATGCCGGAGGGAAATGATGCATGAAAAAAAAGTCTTAAACTCCACAAGTAAAATAAAAATGGTTGTCTGTAAAGTCGGTTTACGGACGGTAGTTTAACGTGACAACGTCATGAAAAAGCTCCGCTCCACCCCGCCCCACTCCGCTCCGCTCCACTCAACTACGATGGCCTACGGCTCGCCTACGGCATCGGCTACGATACGCCGATCGTAGCCGATAGTGCCTCTCTCTCGCTTTTGCCGCTCTCTCGCTCGCGGAACGCTACATTTTTTCATAGATGCGCCCGGCGCTCATCGTTTTAATAGACGTTATCACGTCAAAAACCATAAAAGTGTACTTATGTTCGCGCGTGAGAAGTTGTACTTCTTTGACATCATTAAATTCCCTCTCCCTCCTAATCTCTCTCCCCCTGCCCCTACCCTCAAACCCCTCCCCTTCCCCTCCCTCTCCCGTCGCCATGGCGTCCCGGTGAGGTAGGGCACTTAATAGTATCATGGGTAAAAATATTTATCTTGGTACTACTCTTCCAGTACCAATCCGGTCTAGTACCAATACAATTTTATATTTTTATAAATAACGATGATCCGATTGATAGAACCACAGGCAAAAAAAAATTGCCCATGGATCGACCAGTAGAACTCGGCGATCGGACCACGGGCAATAAACGTTCGAATTTTACATTTGGTAGCATCAAAAAGAAAAGCCCTTCAAAAACTTAAGTTCCGTGTCGCCGTGAAAGAGGCCTTAGTGCTTGTTGTACATTTTGCGATTTGTACATTTTGCGTATTGTGTACATTTTGCGTTTTGTACATTTTGCGTTTTGTACATTTTGCGAATTGTACATTTTGCGACTTGTGTTCATTTTGCGTTTTGTACATTATGCTCCGAAGGGACCAGACCCTTCGGAGCATAATGTACAAAACGCAAAATGAACACAAGTCGCAAAATGTACAATTCGCAAAATGTACAAAACGCAAAATGTACAAAACGCAAAATGTACACAACTCGCAAAATGTACAAATCGCAAAATGTACAAGAAAGCCCACGTTCACATCGATTACATAAATGACACAAAATATTGATCAGATTTTTTTCAATTGAAATACAAACTAGGGATAAAATAATTCTTATTTATTCCACAAAATATTTTCCCTTATACACATTTTACTTACAACAAACTTGGTTCTATATTGGTTAATCGAAATATCACCTACTTAACTAAAATAAAAATCAGTATTAACTATCAAGTTGCTATAGCTTTATCTGCATAAATGCAGTCATTATAGGATGAGGACATTGTATGCCGGAGGGAAATGATGCATGAAAAAAAAGTCTTAAACTCCACAAGTAAAATAAAAATGGTTGTCTGTAAAGTCGGTTTACGGACGGTAGTTTAACGTGACAACGTCATGAAAAAGCTCCGCTCCACCCCGCCCCACTCCGCTCCGCTCCACTCAACTACGATGGCCTACGGCTCGCCTACGGCATCGGCTACGATACGCCGATCGTAGCCGATAGTGCCTCTCTCTCGCTTTTGCCGCTCTCTCGCTCGCGGAACGCTACATTTTTTCATAGATGCGCCCGGCGCTCATCGTTTTAATAGACGTTATCACGTCAAAAACCATAAAAGTGTACTTATGTTCGCGCGTGAGAAGTTGTACTTCTTTGACATCATTAAATTCCCTCTCCCTCCTAATCTCTCTCCCCCTGCCCCTACCCTCAAACCCCTCCCCTTCCCCTCCCTCTCCCGTCGCCATGGCGTCCCGGTGAGGTAGGGCACTTAATAGTATCATGGGTAAAAATATTTATCTTGGTACTACTCTTCCAGTACCAATCCGGTCTAGTACCAATACAATTTTATATTTTTATAAATAACGATGATCCGATTGATAGAACCACAGGCAAAAAAAAATTGCCCATGGATCGACCAGTAGAACTCGGCGATCGGACCACGGGCAATAAACGTTCGAATTTTACATTTGGTAGCATCAAAAAGAAAAGCCCTTCAAAAACTTAAGTTCCGTGTCGCCGTGAAAGAGGCCTTAGTGCTTGTTGTACATTTTGCGGTTTGTACATTTTGCGTATTGTGTACATTTTGCGTTTTGTACATTTTGCGTTTTGTACATTTTGCGAATTGTACATTTTGCGACTTGTGTTCATTTTGCGTTTTGTACATTATGCTCCGAAGGGCTACCAGAGACATAATTAAAGCGTTTCAATCTCTGAAGGTAAAGAATACGGGTGATTTGTGGGGGATCTCAGTAAAAATAATACAACATATTATTGATATTATAGCTCCATCCTTAGCCGTAGTGTTCAATAAATGTATAGATCTAGGTATTTTTCCAGATCTTATGAAATGTAGTAAAATTATACCACTTTTTAAAACAGGTGAAAAAACCGACCTTAATAACTATAGACCAGTTTCTGTATTACCAACACTTAGTAAGATTTTCGAGAAAATAATATTGAATCAAATGCTAAACCATTTCAGCAATAAAAAATTATTACACCCTGAGCAATACGGTTTTACTAAAGGCCGTAGTACAACAGATGCAGGGGCTAGGCTCTTAAAGCATATATTCGAAGCATGGGAGGCGTCACAAAATGCAATAGGTGTATTTTGTGACTTATCTAAAGCATTTGACTGTGTTGAACATGAAACATTACTGTTAAAACTTGGTCATTACGGAATAAAAAATAAGGCTCTTAGCTTGATCGCGTCTTATTTGAGTGATAGAATACAAAAAGTCAGCATAAATGATATTAAGTCATCGGGGTCACCGGCGGTGATGGGTGTACCACAGGGCTCGATCTTAGGTCCTTTTCTTTTCCTGGTATACATAAATGACTTACCTCATTATGTAAAAAACCAAGCGGATATTGTACTATTTGCTGATGATACATCATTAATATTTAAGTGTGATAGGAATAAAGAAAATTTCGACGACGTAAATAGTACTCTTTCGTATGTCTCGCGTTGGTTCACTATTAACAATTTACTGTTAAATGCAAAAAAAACTAAATGTATAGAGTTTGTACTACCTAATGTTAAAAAAGTCAATAAACTTATTAAACTTAATAATGAAACATTGAATATGGAGGAATCCACCGTATTTTTAGGGGTGACCTTAGATAATAAACTTCAATGGGACCCACATATAACAAATCTCGCGACTAAACTCGGTAGGGCTGCTTACGCTGTTATAAAAATAAGGCAGTATACTGACATCGAAACTGCTAGGATGGTTTATTTTGCATATTTTCACAGTATTATGTCATATGCCATCTTGCTGTGGGGCAAAGCAGCCAGTATAGAACAAATTTTCATACTACAAAAAAGAGCTATTAGGGCTATTTATAAACTTAGATCTCGTGAAACTTTGCGTGACAAGTTCAAAGAAATAGGTATACTTACAGTAGCCTCACAATATATCTATAGTAACGTGGTTTTTATACGGAATAATATAAGCGCGTATAAACAAAATTTTGATATCACTAATCGCCAAACAAGAAAAATGCACCAGTTAGTAACGCCATCTTACCGTCTTTCTAAAGTGAAGCGATCTTTTATGGGCCGTGGTGTACAGTTCTATAATAAAATCCCAAAGTTAATACGTGATTTGCCAGTGGAATTATTTAAGAAACATGTAAAATCTCAACTTTTAGGCAAAGGCTACTATACTGTAGATGAATACATAAATGACAAAGACGCATGGAAATGACCAGATCTGCAACCAGTTCCGTACAGGTTAGTGATACTTCTTTGTAAAAAATATACCAATGTATTTTATTTTTAAAAGATGTGCTGAGGAGTTTCTTTCGGCTTTTCTTCTCCTCCATGACAAAGCACCTTTCCGAAAAGCTGGTAAATTAAAAAAATGACGTGCATAAGTGTATCAATGATACCTACATGAATAAATGATTTTGAATTTGAATTTGAATTTGAGATAAATTCTATATTTTTCTGCGGGCCAAACTGTATGGACGTTCTACCACTTCTACCACCAACAAACTTAAAAAGTAGCGCACCCACCTCACATAATTGCAAGAGCGTTTGAGCATGAACGCACGCCTTCTTAAGCCGCGAAACAAGATGGAAACGCTTGCGCGGCTCCGTGTTGGCTTCCTGGCGGAGTTGCATCGCATGCGCCCAGGCTCTCTCGGCTTGCAGTAGCGGAACACATAGTAACCGGCTCTCGGCTGTACTGGCAGTCAAGTGTACTGTGGTCACATCCTTGCGCCGGTAATGACGTCTATCACCCTGAAAAATTAGTACTGTTGATTACGACTTACCATTATAAAGTGAAAGTCTGCTATGATACAGTGGGAACTCTATTATCCAGCCTTCAGTTACATGGATTTGCGATTATCTGGACTATAAACCTCGATCAAAAAGTCATGTTAAATGACAAATACCAAATACTTTAACCCTTTAAGGTTGCAGTATTTTAGCATTAGTCCTGTTTTTAATAAACATTGATTTTTGATAAAAAGTTTAATTTATTTTTGTTGTTGCTGCTGTTGGCGAAAACTGGTATACAAAAAATCATTCAATTGATAGTTACCGCAAAGCTCTTGAGGACATGGTTGGTTCATTATTCATAGTATTGTCTAGTAAGTTCATTTAGTGTTGTCTATTTAATTCAAATATGGTAATAATAATATAGTTAAGTCAGTTTCAGAAGACAGACATTTAATTCAGTATTGGAGAGATAGACAAGGAGGGGGCATCAGACCTAGGGATGACACAAACCTTTTTAACCAACTTCAAAAAAAAGAGGTTCTCAATTCGACTGTATTTTTTTTATGTTTGTTACCTCAGAACTTTCGACTGGGTGAACCGATTTTGATGATTCTTTTTTAATCGAAAGCAGGTGCTTGTCATGTGGTCCCAAATAAATTTGAACGAGATCTGACAAGTAGTTTTTGAGTAATTTTGAAGTCTGTTATTTTTTGTTAGTAAAATTTAGATTATTTGTGTAATTGCTTTAATAGTAACTTGTTCTCTGACAAACCTGGGGGATTTTGAGCACTTTCCGGAGGCGCCGTATGCGACGCGAGCAATAGCCGCGGTAGCGCTGGTAGTCTCCGTGGCGGAGACCGTGTTGCTGTTGGGCATCCTTAGTGATGCGAAAGACTGGTATTTTTATAAGGTTATTATTCAGTTATGATTTCCTAGACTTAGGATTGCATAGTATTTGTATGGGAGTGCAATAGTTTTTTTGGGTTTCAAATCTGTCAGAAATAGAAATAATTAAACAGAGAAAAATATTTATGCGGCAGCGAACGTTTCTAAAATTCTTAAACTAGTTAATAAAGACTTACAATTTGATTTATAAATAATGTTTTGTATGAAAAGGATACTTTCTAAAGATAAGAGTTGTTTGTTGTCTTCTTTAGCGGAGTCCTCTGAAGTTAGTGGTTTGCACTCAGCACTTTCACTTTCTAGAATCACCATTTTTGTAAATTGAGTTTCTTTAACAAAATACTACTGAAAACTAAATTGTAATATAAAACGACATGCTATTCTTTGCAGATAACACGTCACAATTTTTTGACATGACAGTTATCATATCAAGATTCAAGAACAGCTGACATTGCTCACATTTTTTCTTTTAAATAGGAAAGTCGCGAGAATGCTCGGCCAAAATGTTTTTTAAAATTCTGATTAATTTTTTTAAGTCGTTATTTTATACCTTATTAAATTAGGATTAGGACTGTAATGGTTGAAAGTGCACTTACTTCATATGTAAACCTGTGATTGCTTAAAAATCTTCATCTATATTCTATGGTCTTCAGTGTCCATTAGTAACACTCACAGACTCGTTTCTAGTAATATAGATACCTATCTGTGGTAACACATAGGTATCTAGATTTCTAGGAACCCTACGGTGCGGTTATTCAGGGTTTTCAGTTTCGTGAATGATCTTCATTCTACCTCTTCGAAGCTTGGGGTCCAGTGAAGTTCTTGCTTCGCTGCCATACTTCTCTCCTTATTGTTTGACGTTTCTCACAAATGACAAAACGTACTGTGATTGTACTGTACTCTGTGGTTTCTCATTTCTGACAGTGACATTAAATTGATGGCCGAATGACGTTTATTTAATTCTCTCTTTGTATTTTTGTGTCTGAAGTGAGGTTAGTTTCGGTGAAGTTCTGTTTTAATTTAAAAATATCTACTAAATCCAACTTAATTTTTTGAATCTTAATATTGCAGATATGAGAGTATGATGAATAGATTCATTAAACAAATATATTTTGCTTTACAGAATACTTATTCATCGTAATGGCGAAGTCAAAAAATCATACTAATCACAACCAGAGTAAGTACTATCTTAACCTGTTTTCATTAATTTAAAAACTAAAACAAATCGTTTTAAATATATATATATATATATTGTTCTTTTTTCCATATTCTTCCATAAACATTCTCAAAACTTGCATTTTTTTAATGTTTTTGTTGTGTTTACTTTTCCAGATCGCAAAGCCCATAGGAATGGAATTAAAAAGCCCAAGAAGTTCAGGCACGAATCTACGCTTGGGGTACGTTTCTCTTTAATTACCTAAATTATGGTTTGAGTCTTAAAATTGAGTGCTTACTTCCAATGAATCTTTAAACTCATACCCAACGTTATTTTGCCATTGTTAAACAAACTAATCTCAATGTGAATGTATTGAAATGAGATAATATCTGCACTGTACTGGTATATCCATATAATTTTACATCAAGACAACTCCTTGTGAGCCTTTTGAAGGGGAATATCTTAATTTTTGACTGTTTTATTGATTTACTTAATCAATTAAAAGATCTTGGATGTTTTTGCTTGTTACGCCAACATTTTATTGTTAATAGGAGTTTGAGAAGTACATAATCTCCACATAAATGTTAATATTATTCTGTGTGAGTATGTACTAAATACAATAAATAAATAAAATGAAGTTGCTCATTAAGTTTCCATAAAAATGATGTGGTGAACTGGCAATAGTTGAATTTATGTGCTCACAGCAGAGTAATTTTTATGTTAGGTTTCTTACTTCTATGTAGAGTCATATGTGTAACAATATTTGTAATAATGGAATACAGTCTGCAGTAAGCTACTAATTTCAGAAAAATGTGGTTTCTTATAGAATAGCTTGAAGCAACTTAGTATAACCAACTTATAGAAAAGAAAGTGAACATGTCAATTAATTTTGATCAATGGATGAATGAATGAAATCTCTAAATCTAATTGTTTTTAATAGTAATACTATAGTCAATTTTCAAATAGGTCTCATCTGATCAATCAAATGAAAGAATCTTAGTATATTTTTATTGTAAACTAGCTGACCCCGCGAACTTCGTATTGCCTAACAATGAATGTAGTGTTCCTTTTTGGGAGGCTTAATAACAATGATAAAGCACTTTTTTGAAGACCTGAAAAATTATGTGCATAAGTGCATCTGTGATACCTACATGAATAAAGAATTTTGACTTTTTTTTAATACATAGCCTATTTTTATCCTGGAATTTACAAAGAAAAATCTCCCCCACCAAGGAAGTTGCGGGGGGGCACAGGCTGTGCTTATAAATTAAATTGGCACATTGTTTTCAGATGGACCCTAAATTCTTGAGAAATCAGAGGTTCTGCAAGAAAGGCAACCTGAAGCCAGCAAAGCAACTTGCGCGAGCGGCCGAGAGGAAAGCTGTGCGGGAAGCCAAGACCAAGAAATGAACATTTAGCTTGTAAGACAATAAACACTTAAAAAAATATTTGCGTCTTTGATTTATGTAACACTAATATTTAAAGATTTATCAATACATATTTGCCCTTGCCTTGATAGACCTGAATTATAATTTACGCATACACAAGAACCAGTTTGAAGTCTACGAAGACATACTGTACCTATAATATTATAATGATTTGAAACAAATGTTTGGACAATATTTTGAATGGAATCAATATTGTATTGCTAGATACATGAGACGTCGAGCCCAGTTATGTAGAAGTATATAACAAAGACAAGTGTGCTGTGATTCATAAACGTATGTAATCCATAAACTTATACATTACCAATCATAAGATTTAGAACCAGTAGATTCTCCCATACATTTGACAGACCGAGATCGCCAATGGATTAGTTGGAGGAAAAGTAGGTATAGGTGTACCAGCATCTCATGGCATTTTTGACAAGCAGAAAAATGGGTTTTTGATATGGCAATGAAAATTTTTAAAACTAACTATTGTCAAGCGGCTTGTCAAGTCAAAGAAAGAGTTGTATGGAATTTTTTTCTTTTTCTAAAATGATGATTATTTTCGATTTACTGTCGAAAAGACCTTTACGATCACAAGCCACAAATATTATTTTCAATGTTTATTGAAAAACATGTGAGGATAAAGTTGTATTTAAGCGACAATCTGCAATAGTAATATCATCCATCTTGTAGGATTAACTCGTTTTGATACTTAGTTTTCGTGATTATATTTTCTTAATAAATAATCTACATATGATTTCTTTGTATGTAGGTAAGTAAGATTAGCAAATGATATTAAATTAATTGGAATAAATAATACAAACATTGTTACGAGTTAAAGGTAGCAAAAATTTTGTGAATATGAAATGAAAAGTTACATGATACAAGTTCACGTAACTGAAACGGTGGAGGAGCAATTTATTATTATTATCTATTTGTTCTCTTCATCAAATGAATAAAAAATACTAGTATACAGATGGCAAATTTTAAATTTGCATAAATTATTGTTAGTCACTGTAATAATTAATTATAATATAAAAAATATGTGCTTGTCTCAAAAATAGCTTTATTTTCATCTGAAGTTAATAAACCATACCTACATATTATATTGCCTAATAAGAAACTAACACTGTTAAAAATATCAAGGATCAACAAGTTTTATTCTAGTTTTCCCAACACTGGGGAGTGTGTTGTCTCCAATTTTAATTTCCACATTTTGCCATCAGATTCTGGTATTAGTTAGGTACCCTATGTCCTGGCAACATTTGTACATCTGACTTCTCAACAGTGTTGCCAGATGGGGCTATCTCCCTTACCGAGCGGCGATAATATTTTATCCGCTGGCTACAGGTAGCCGATACGGCTATTTTTTTTTCAGAAATATTTAATTGACAAATCATTTTTATGCAGAAAAAAGAAACTTTTAAAGAACTTTTACAGCAACACTTTTAATAGTTTTTATATTTAAAATGAATTATTGTTAAATAATAGTACGAATAATTTACTAAATATAAAAGCAATAATAAGCTCATTAATTTATTTCAACTTTCCCGCCTAACTACCTGTGAGCCATGATGGGGCTATGTCGGGGCTAAAAATATTCTGGTAACACTGGTTTTCAAAGTGGGCAATTTTGCGATTTGACAGCTCCAGCCAGCAGCCTCCAAGCATTGTATTGTATTTAGTAATTAAGGAGCTTATACATATTAAATAGTTTTAATTAAGAAATAGTTAATAAGAGAGCATGCAATAGATAAGTAGATACATATTTTTTGACACTTTGTTTGTAAAGTTTGCATGCCTTAATAAGGCGGAATATGGCGAACATAACAAATTTAATACTCTGTACAACTAACCCATATTCGAGCATAAATAAAATAAGCAAGGACCCATGGCGTGGATGGCTAAAATGATGTATTGGGCGGTGAGCCCTATGAAAACTAAAATATTTTCCCGAATTTGTCTTGTTCATGATTTGCATGATGAATTATTTTACAGAAAACATTTTATTCCTTTAATATTTTATAATCTGGACAAAAACTATCACGCAAAGAAGAATTCGAATTATGAATTACTAATAAATTACTATTAGCAATATTAGCATAGACAAGATATTAACCATAATAATGATTATCAGCGCTGCCAATTACTGGGAAAATCACCGATTTGCGGGGATTTGATGGTTAGCGCGGGAAATCACAAAAATTGCGGAATTTCGGGGAATACTGAGTCCTTAGGTTTTAATCTAAAAAATATAGCTGATAGGTATGTTTTTTTTTTTATTTAGAAAAAGTAATACGTCTCCTGCTGATATTACATTATTATTTGGTTCAGTTGCCGACAAACTGGCTTACAGTTTGGCAGACATGGAAATGTAGAAAATGTACTCATTCGTTGGAAATAAATAAATTAAAAAAAAAAAATTACCTTTATCAAACGCGTCTGTGGAGGTGGTTTTCAGCAACCTAAATAATATCAAAACAAAACAGTGGGAATCTCAACAATGACACCATTGCTGCTTTAATGCATATCAAACAAGGTAGGTATACCCACAGAAGAAATAATAGTACTTATAATAAGTACTATAGCTGAAGCGGGGAATCTTTTGAAATTCGAACCTAATCGAAATAATTATGTTTAATCATTGAAGTATTATAACATAGAACAGACATCTTGAACAAAATGCGTGTCCCACCACCCCGGGATGACCCCTCCCCCTCCGTTCTTTTTTCAAACTCTACAGGGCGTTTTTACATACTTGCACAGAACAACTTTAAACCACGACAAGCAGTCACCAAACCTTTAAAATCTCTTCCAAATTTTTCATTTAATATTTAATTTAATTCATAAATTGGGGTAATATAAGTAATTTATTGATTTGTATCAAAAAATTAGTCTCAAGCATCTACAACTATTTTATCCAATAACACGCTTGCGGCTTGCCAAGTATGTAAACACGCCTTATGTTTTTGACGTGATAACGTCTATTAAAACGATGAACGCCGGGCGCACGCACGAACAACTATGACTCATTGTCCCGTTCCGCGCGAGCAAGAGCGCGGAACAAGCGATAGAGAGGCACGATCGGCTACGATCGGCGTACCGTAGCCGATGCCGTAGGCGATCGTAGTTGAGTGGAGCGGAGCGTGCGGGGCGGGGCGGGGCGGAGCGGAGCTTTGTCATGACGTTGTCACGTTAAACTACCGTCCGTTAACCGACTTTACAGACAACCATTTTTTTTGTGCAAAAATGGCGGAATCATTGCACATTAATGAAATAAATTTGTTTTGGTTGATTTAAGTTAATGTTTTGTTTCATTGCCATTGATATCTTTTTTTCGTAGTTGACTGATTTTTACAGCTTCATATAACGTACGAGTAACCGCCCTCGCTTTGCTTCGGTTTTCTTATTTTTTTACACCTTCGGTTACATTATTGGAGTTTTATTAAGGATCCCTATTTTTTTGAAAATATATTATAGCCTATGTCATCCGGTGATAGTATAGCTTCCCGACAGTGAAAGAACTTTTCAAATCGGTTCAGTAGTTTCGGAGTAGGTATAGATTACGGCATTTTTGAAATGTTATTTTGTCACAATTTTGGCATGTGGCCGCCATGAGCGCAGCCGAGTGACAGAATTAAATGAAGCCGGCCGGCTGCAATGCATATCCCCGAACCCGGTGTTCGCGGTGTCTATTCTATACGCTAGTAATAATACTTCAATGTGTTTAATTCGAAAATATGGCAGATTAATAGGTATGTTATTCCAAATAAAATAAGGGTCACTGAAGATTAAATAAAAACTTTAACGTTAACGTTTAAAACGTTAATTTTTTTATAAGTTATAATAATTTAGTTGTAGTAATAGCTATACTAAATTAAAACTTTCTATAAAAGTGTTTTTATTCCAAAAATTTTGAGGAAAGAAGCGGGGAATTTCGGGGAATTGACAACACCACACATGAAGCGGGGAATCGAGAATTTTTTATTGGCAGCACTGATTAGAAATTAGGTATCTCTGTTTATCATTCCTCCAAGGGTATCTCTGACAATCTCTATTCTCTATCGCCTAATGGTCGCCTCACGAGTCTCGCCTGTCGCGCGCGCTCATGGACGCGGGGATTACCCTGATCATAAAGGCAAAACCGTTTTCTTACTGTGTTCATTTTGGTAAATAATCTAATATGAACTTTATTACAAACATATAAAGTACACTTTATTTATTTGTTTCTTTATCTGGGAGCTCTAATGTGAAGTTCGTTCTTCGACTCATAGAACGTACTTATAGTATTATATTATTATTATGTACTTGAGTTGAGTTGGATGGACTTGGTTGAGCAGTGTACATTGGGTTTCGGATGTTTGTTTAGTTAGCCACAGAGTAGGCACTTAATCACTACGTTAGTTAGCAGCATCGAGCACATGTTAGCAGTGAGTGTTCATTTGTTCAAGTTCAATTATTCAAACTCACTCACTCTCACTCATCAAATTCGTTGCAGACGTTGCAGTCATAGGTTGCAGTTTGGATTGGAGTGCATAGCAGAGCAGCGGTGTAGCAGTTTGTAGATTTGTGAGTTATTTTTTACGACTATTAAATTATATATATCTTTGTGATAATTTTTTATATTTTTTTTTGTCCATGATAGTGTCAAGCCAAAAACATCGAATCACCTTTTAAAAAGTTGATAAGAAATCGAAAATATAAAGGCGAGTTATACGTAGCATATCTTTAATATAATTATATTTTTTGTTTGACTGAGTCGTTATCTAAATTATTGTTTCACTGGTTAGATGTGTCACGCACGCTAAAAAATCTTTACTGTGAACATGTGAATAATAATATGCTGTGATTGTGTGCTTTGTTATTGGAACGCACTTAAGGAAACATATCTACCTACTTTAAAATTGTGAGAAATTATCATTTATCACAGACAGATGTAATCTACCTACTTGTGAAGGACGATTTATTTTACTTTTATCTTTGATACTCGAAATGAAATTGTCTTTTATGGGATTGTTCTGTATTCTAAATTAGGTACATAATTAGGTAGGTACTTATTTGTTGTTTATATTGGAAGCGTGTATTTTTACAGGCTTTATATTAGCTTCACCTTTGACGATATTGATAAAAAGGTAGAACCCATGTAGAACCTAATTAACTAAAAACAAATGCTGTAATATACGTGGTCGTACCTACACCGCTTACAGCTGTTTCGTCTCGCTGAACATTGTCCACAAAGATTCATTGATCGATAATTTTATTATCCTCAATGATATTATAAAATAGAGGATTATCCTCAGATTTCTTATCACAGTATTTACAGTGTAATGTGAGAACTCTTGTGTATATGCTATATGCTAGTCAGATACCTTGATACACCATTGAATATACCATTGATAATACTGGAGTGTGGATATATGTACATTGCACATTATAATAAACGCAAAGACTCGTGGTGGCGGAGTAATAAAACGTGCAAAAGAGACGGCGCACAGCATAGAGGTATTTACTAATAATAATACCTCTATGGCGCACAGGCACAGAGATGCGAAACACTTAATTTCCATAAACAGTGCAAGTACGAGAGAGAAAATGATGTGCGCCGTCTCTTTTGCACGTTTTATTACTCCGCCTGCCACGAGTCTTTGGGTTTAGTATAGCTAGGGATTGTATAGAATATCACAATTATACAGATTAACGGTAACATATTATACCTACTTAAAAATATTAATTTTGTTATTTTTTTTCAGCTCTATAAATTTTTGAGTGGTCTTTTAGTCTACTATGGCTAAAGCAAAAGCAAATAAAAAGTAAGTTACTTAATATTTTATATAGTACTGTACCTCAATGTTTTTTTTTTTACTTCACGCGTCGTTGTTCCACATCTGCGGACCATGCTAACGCAGATGAAGCTGGGCCGGGGCATTAAAAAGACCTTTTCACAGACAAACTACCCAGAGCTACCCAGAAGGCATTCTTTTGGTATGTCATAATACGAGACAGAGCCAGATGATTTAAGGATTGCATGGAACTTGTATGATTTCCTTAAAGTTCACAGTAGGCCCGCTGGAAAACGAATACCGCAAAGGAATGGATGTTTAGATAACAATGTTAATTGTTGTTGCAAGAAGTGTAGTTCAACTTCAAACTAGTTCACGCTATCACCAGTGGCGTAGCTAGCCTTAAGGCCCCCTCAACGTCAGCTGTCAAATACATATATGAAAGGAATGCCAACTGGTAGCGGTCATAGGCCGCTGGCGAGCTTTTTTTGGGAGTGTTAGTGGAGGCCCCTATACGCTGGGGGCCTCGTATACATAATTGATATGGCGGTACTCGGTAGCTACGCCCCTGGCTATCACAGATGTTACATCATGCACCATGTATTCAGGCCATACAAAGAATTATATGAAACGAAACAAAGAATTTTGCCCTTTCTGTCCCTATTAATAACTACATATTTGATGTCAACAGCCCATAAATCATGGCAGCATCGATTCGTGTCTGCAACCGAAACATGTAAAATATTCCGCAATATTATTGGGATGAAGTTCCTTACCGCGCGTTGCGAAAGGGGGCTAGGCGGAAAATTTTGGGATGAAAAGTTATAACGACACTTTTTGCCGTCGTAGTTTTTTTTACATAGAAAGCAAGCCAGATATTTTCGTCGACTGCAAGGAACTTCGTTCCATCCGGGTGTCCCTTGACACCTCTCAAGTTTTTTATTTTTTCCAGGGTGGGTGCTCTGGGGATAGAGATGCCAGAATGTCCAGTATGCTTCGAAGTAATGTCCGCGCCGATATACAATTGTTCGTCTGGGCACAGCTTGTGTGGTAACTGTACTGCAAACCTCTGTCCAGCGATATGCCCTATGTGCCGTCTACCTATGACTCAGATGAGGAATAGGACACTCGAAGAATATGTTTCTAAGGTATTGGTTACACTCGAAAAGTACATATCTGAGGAGGTACTGAGGTACATCTAATTCAAAAATAACACATTTGAGTCACGAAGGTTAAAATTAATAGCTTCACGTAACTTATGTATAATCATTTCCGTTCAAGTGTGTGATTAATGATTACTGTTATTAAAGCTACAGAGTGTCCCGTAAGTAGTGGATCAACAGAAAGAAGATAGTTTGAGGGTTGACCTACCAGAGGACACATAATGACCTTACGGCGTGGACACGGTCATGTGTGCGGCGCGGCGCCACCCGCTGTGACCTAAATTGTCAGCTATTTTTGTGTGCATGTGTTAAGTGCGAACTAAGCAACAGCAAAACTTAATGGTGCACCGTACACGGCGACGCATCGCCGGGCATCGGACGATGCATAAATATACGTGTGTGCCCCGTTCCTGTCTCGCACGGGATTCCGCTGCGTATGCACTATCGTATACATTTTCTATGAAACGATGTTTCCAAAATTTCACGTCCCGTACGGGACGGGCAAAAACCCCGTTACGTATGCATTGGGCTTAACGCTGCATGTCAAATGTCAAGCACTTCTGACAACAACAAAAGCGTGCTTAGCGTTTTGTATTCATCGTCGATGCGCTGGTGATATATCTACCTCTTTTTAAATTTTATTGTAATATCATTGGGCGTGGCGCCGCGCCGCAGACGTGTCCACGCCGGTAAGAGTGTCACTGTGTTCAAGATTTTGATCTTTGTATAAAATTTCGAAAATTGGCCTCTTTACCCTACTTTTTGCTGTTAAAAAGCCATTAATACTTTGATCTTTTTCAGGCAAAGGTGTGTTGTCCTAACAAAGCCAATGGTTGTATCTACACCTTAATGAAGCAAGAAGTTGATGATCACTTGAAAGAATGCATCTTTAAAGAAATGGTATGTCCTCTTGGGGCTGTTTTTGGAAAATGTTCATGGAATGGTAAGTTATATACCTATCATAACGTACATTAGGTAACTTACTAAAATCTACTAGTAATTTGTCAACCTAAATCTTAATATATATAAATTACGTGTCACGTTGTTTGTCCGCGATGGACTCCTAAACTACTTAGCCGATTTTAATCAAATTTGCACACCGTGTGCAGTTTGATCCAACTTGTAAGATAGGATAGCTTACATCTCAAAATAAAAAAAAACTTTTGACAGAACGAAGTCTGTCCGGGCAGCTAGTTAATATATAGAAATGTTTAGTAAGCATAAAACGCAAATACTGATAGCAACAACAACAACAACACTTGCTTAATACAGTTTTTTTCAGGGACAATCAAAAATATGTTGGATCACTTCAAAGAACGCCACCCTGAGAATTGTAACGTGAGCACTGACTCCGACATAGAACTCGACAATGTATCTGTTACCACCGACGACCGCTATGTATATTTGGTGGCCCAAGGCAAAATACTCTTTATTGTTACAATGAAGATTGATACCATCCAAAAAATGGCCTATTGGGTGGTGCAACACATAGGCAGCAAGAACACTGCTCAGCAACATGTTTACGAGATACACATCATCAGCAAACAGGATAGCAGGCGTAAAGCTATGTTCTTCGAAAATTGCTTCAATGATGCCATGAAGCCCGATGAAATTTTTCGCCAAGGAAAGTGTGGTATTATGCCATTGAGTATGCTTAACCATTTCATCAAGGACAAAAAGCTAGTATTTAGATTTTTAATTAAAAGAATTCCCGCGAATCCTAACCAAAAATTTGAGAAAGTTGAGGCAAATCGGAGCCCCAGCATGGGCCCGAGTGGCTCAGGTCCTCGAGGACCAGGGCCCCACCGCGGTTCAGGGCCCCATGGCCCGCCGCACCGAGGTAAAGGACCTCGAGGCCCTAGACCGAAAAGTCCAGGGTTTAATCATGGTGGACATCAAAGCATGTCTAGTGGACCGAAAGGACAATTTCAGAATAAACATCCATTTTATTTTCAGGATTGAGCCAAATTTAAATTAATCATTTTTTTTGTATTTCTTTTGGATGGAAAATGCATTGTTTTTTAATATCCTGTTATAAGTCTTTATACTTATTACATTTGTGGATAGGTAGTAAAAGATACTCTACATTACACGATTATGCATTACAATTCATAAAATGCAAAATGAAGTGGCTGTCATTGTTTTCCTGTTATGATGATATATTATTAAAATATAAGCTATGGTTACTCCATGTTGCATGATTTTCGTTGTACTCATTCACGTATCTGAGCTCACGTCTTACATAATTATTGTATTGAAGGCATTAATATACATACCTACCCAATTACCTACTTCGATGCCTGGACAGACAAACAGACATAATTACAAGTAATAATTTAAAAATATTTTTTTGAGTTCTAGCTTGTTGTTTAAGTGCCCCCTATTCGAAATTTAAAAATAATATTAAATGTAAAGAAAACAATCACTTTCAGTTTTATCAATTTAGTGCTCCCTAATCGAAACTTTGAAAAATATTCATTTTATTATACTCGTAGTATAGTGAGTTCAACAAACACAACGTGCACATGTATCATCACCATGCGTTATACAAGACTGATGTTGCTATCCGGCACTGAGCCGATTTCTGCGGCACATGCTGCCGGCAAGATATCCGCAAAATATTATATCGCCATGGCTTCATACCGCGCGGGATGATGGCGGCATAGTGTGTAGGAGCCATTAGACTGCATCTCCCCTTACCATCAAGTGGGATTTAGGTCAAGCATTAATTTGAAATGTAAAAAAAAATATCTATTCATGCAGGTTAATACAATTTGTTTTGAGTGTGTTTATAAGTAAATTCTTAATTCCAACCTACATCCAAGTTGACTACACATACCCAAATCTATTAATTTTATTCAATGCCGGTGGACCTGCAGGTATTCTGTACAGTAGATGGGAAACGTATACATTACCTAGGTAAAGTCTGTAATGGTGAATAATATTAATATCATTTAATACATTGCCAAAACGACCCAGGTATTATACACATTACCTAGGGATTGTGCTGAAAACCTGCATTATACAAATATCCGGTAACACATACACACATACATACACATACATAACATACAGTATGTTTAGTAGAGTGCCTGGAGAGTGGAGCGTTCTCAAATTAAAGAAAGTTAAAAATGGTTGTCTGTAAAGTCGGTTTACGGACGGTAGTTTAACGTGACAACGTCATGACAAAGCTCCGTTCCGCCCCGCCCCGCCCCGCGCGCTCCGCTCCACTCAACTACGATCGCCTACGGCATCGGCTACGGTACGCCGATCGTGCCTCTCTATCGCTTGTTCCGCGCTCTTGCTCGCGCGGAACGGGACAATGAGTCATGGTTTTTCGTGCGTGCGCCCGGCGTTCATCGTTTTAATAGACGTTATCACGTCAAAAAACATGAAAACCTCGGATTTCTGTTATAGTGACTGAAATTTTATAATTTAAACTTTTTAATTGAATTTAAACTGGAAAAAAAAATCAAAAGCTCACATAAAGTACAAAAATTTTTTTAGTAAACTTTGCACTATTACACTTACTATAAAAAAGAAAATCCCCTTGAATAATTTTTCACTACAGCAAAAGTCCAAGGTCAAAACCCCCAGGCACTCCACTTGTAGTTATACACATCGTTTAGACTTTTACTACTACTTAGAGTTTAAGATTCAAGTTGAACTATCGTGAGTACCTATGTTGTTATTACTACTCGTAATGCTAATTTTAAGCTCTATGAAAATAAATTAGTTGCAGCTAAACATAATATATTGTGTTTTATTATATCTAAACTCTGTATTTGAACTATTTGATACAGTAGTACAAAGTATAAAAGTTTTTTAGTTTTGAATAAGTAACTACTTTTTATCCAAGTTATTAAGAAGTAGGTACCTAAATGTGCTTGAGGAAAAGTTTTAAGTATATTATTATGTATGGCGGCATTGGCGGCGGATACCAGCAATATGCATAATTTTAACTACTACATATTCCATTAAGTTAGTTCCGTAAAAAATATTCTAATAGACATGCTGTGGGCTGAGCCGTCGTGAGAGGACGCGCATTAATTTGCGGCAACCTTTATATTCGCAGGCGGCAACTCATTGTAATTTAGTCCACTGCAACAAATTAATGTACTCTATGGTCGACTGCGACTTGCGAGCGAGCGAGTCGAACAGCTGTATTTTGTTGAACAGACCACAACAGACCCGACGTACAGTAGGATTAAAATGGCGTTTCATAGATTTTACTTTTTACTTAAATATTATTTATTTTCTTATTTGAAACTAATGCAAAACTGTTTTAGAAGCCTCTAAGGCCCCAACTCAGAGTCACTAACGGTTACTTAAATCGCTCCTTAGTACAGAATCACTATTTAATTGTAATACAATGAAGCAATAATATTAATATATTTATATACTTTATAATATTAATTTGCACGCCTCCTTAGGCAGAGCATACGGTTGAATTAATTTTGTAACAACTTTTTTTACACTATGTTCTAGCAAATAAAAATTTTGACTTTGAAAAACTTAGACTGACTTAATTTATTAATGTGCTTTTATGACTCAAAATCAGAATATTTATGTATATTTCTACATACATTTGAATTTTTGTCAAATTTTATAATTTATATTTCAGTACCGAAAGTACCCTATTTTCTTAACAAGTCAAAGAAAGTACCGTAATCCAATTTTTGGACGTATATGCAGGTATGTAGGGCATGGAACAAAAACGTTCGGTAATGTTTAATATTACCTAATGTTTGTACGATGTGACATTCATAACACAATTTTGTAAAATTAATAGGCATAGAGGTATTATTATTAGTATAGAGGGAGTGTAACGAAGTGGGAACAGTAGGCACGGGTGAGAACAACACGACGTTCCCGTCGCGAGCGCTTGTAGTCGTGGTTGATTGCTAGCGGTGTGCGGTTCTAGAGAGATTTTTAAATATTTACGTATCAAAATGGTCAAATGTGCAGTTCCATCTTGCAAAAACGATAGTAGGAAACACACAAAACTGAAATCCAGTATCACATTTCATCGGTAAGTTGATTTTTATATTTATTTTTAAGAAAACAAATCACGCATCGCGGGTGTGAAGGAGACGTGAGGGGCGGGCACGGAAAGACCGCCCGCGCACCGCGCTCTCCTCGCGAGACAGCAGTGATGTGATGCGACCAACGCTGTAGTCGATATTTAAAATATGTTTTGAAATGTTTGCTATGAGAACAACGTATTATATTTATGTAACTTTAATAAAAAAATCAAAATGTTATAAATATTTATTATAAATCATTGTAGTGTGTGTATTGTATGATATACTTTGTAATATTTATAATGCGAAAGTATTTTAACGTTAGCTAGGAATGTAAATATAAGGGCGTATTCACGTAGAAAGCTGGCTACCGGCGCCGATCTGCCAGCGCTTATCGGGACCGGTTTGCCCAGGTAGTCGGCGCAGGTAGTCTATAGTCCATTTTTTTGGTCGAGTCTAAAGTCGTAAACAAATATGGCCGACTTCTAATGTCAATTTGCCATAGACAGTATATATAATGAAACTTGGAGTCGGTTCATATGATACAGCGACTAAATTTCATTATCTGTTATAGAAAATGACTATGGGAATTGATAAGTACCGACTTAAATATTTCTGTTTAAAATTATTTGCCATGATGCGAACGAAAAATCATTGTCATTGTAACCTTGAGTAATAGAAAAAGACAAAAATAATAATTCACAGTTTTAAAAATATGTCTCCAATTTTCAAGCGTAAAGTTAAAATATTATTATATCGATCAAGAAATCATTCAAACGATTTAGAATATCGATCTGTCTTTCAATACTTATGAATCAACGACAATCTTAAGTTCCTAGCTGTCAAATTGTCATCGATATATTGTTGCTGTGCAAAGAAGTTTTGACAATGTTTCGTGATAAATAGAAGTTTAAGTGAAATTAAATTAAAACAAGATTAATATTAAAATGGATGATTTATTTAATTGAGTCTATGTCTATATTTTCTTCGGTTGTTTGTACCATAAACATTTACTATCTAAATAACAAGAATACTCGTGTAAAACTAAAAAACTGAGTGACTTTCGTATTTTAAATAACCAACAATATAGATCACACTAACAGCTCCATCACTAGGAGAATCTGCTATTATGGGTGCCATAGGTACAATTAATGTACTGTAGTACAACAAATGGTGTAATAAGTACCTGGGCAAATGAGCTTGCTCAAGTGAAAATAGAGAAAACAAATTTTCCCAGATATGAGAACTAGCTAGATCGATTAGTCGCCCTCGTAAACCATAACATTCTAAATTTCATCGAAATCGTTAGTGCTGTTATCGAGAACGTGGTAACAAACAAATATATAAATAAATATACATACCTATTTATATAAAAAAAATCTCGTTTAATAGTAGGAAATAAGATAAGTTATCGAAATAACTTATCGATACCTCGTTGCCGATCGGCACGTAATTGATACATCCCTATCCGTCATACACGTATCGATATACGTATCTATAGATCATCTGCCTACGATGCGTACCGTTCCATTTGTGTGATACCCGCACTCTATACTAATAATAATACCTCTATGTTAATAGGTTTTGTTTCATGCCCTGCATACCTTTAGTAGGTATAATTCTTTTGCCGACTGTACATAGACCTGACCATAGAGACTAGAGTATATTAAAGTAAACATTAAACTGACAAGTGACGTGACAACTGACAAGTTGTCATTGACAAGACAACTGATAATTGAAATTGACATTTACGGTTTCAGAATTTTCTGTTTAATCAACAAATAAAAACAGAGTTCAAAACAAAAATACAATTTGTACTACTGAAATGAACTGATTTAACTTATTAACTCTAGCTAATTAATGTTATTTATTAATATTCTTATCAAGTCCTACTAGCCTTTAATTAGTTGAGTTATAAACTTTGCATTTACATTGTCTGCCTTACAGAATCATAATAAAATATAAATATTTTAAAATGCGTATGGAAGACAGTAATTCGGACACTAGCAATGGAAACTACAACTCAATAAAAACAGATGCAAAGGCACTTCTTCAACTTGTGAATAAATATGTAAAAGTACAATTGATAAAAGAAACAGAGTTCCTTGGATTTGTGCATTCAATAGATCCAGTTCATCACAGGTATTATGAGTTATTATAATAGAATCCAAACCAACTTCTCCTGCTCTCGTCGGTGCACCTGAACACCTGATGAGACTGGTTGCTGGGCCCCGTGTTGTTACCAACCGCCGTATTCTTACCATACTGTACAGTACGGCCGACGGTTCTAGGCTGGCCTGAATTTCTTTAGACTTTCGGAAATTGTGCACAGTTATAAGAGAGAGATAGCGACACGAACACTAAGCAAATGCGGACGTGTGACTGAAACAATGTCTCATGTGCCGACCGTTCTTTGATCCTGCCCACAATTTCCTAACTAAAAAGCCTAACTTCAGGCTGGCCTAAAACCGTCGGCCGTACTGTACCGCTAGGTTCAACAAGGCGGTTAAATCGTGATGGTTCTGTCGCAAGATGTTACGATTTTTACCTGTGTGGTTATCAACCATCTGTGTTCTAAGAACAACCTAAGTACTTTGTCTTTCTTTCTGATCTACATTGCATCGGTGATGTCCTCACAGTTTTACTGATGTCTTTATGGTGATGATTGTTTAAGGTTAATGCATACAATATAATGTGTTTTTACCCTGATGGGACAGGACATGAAGTTTTGAAAATATATTTTTATAGAAAATTTGTATGATAGAGCATATGTCACAGAGGCACGGACGGGACGGGAATGGGGCACGCACATATATATTTCGGCCCGTCCATGTCCCCTCCACGTTACATATGCAGCAACCTTTAACCGTTTGTTTGCTTGTTGGCTATTTTTGTGACGCTGTTTGAGTAGACATCTTTTATCAATTAAGTAATACTGCTTGGAGTATAAAGGGTAACAGGTATATAATTTAAATAATAGAATGAAATTCCATAAACAAAAAGATTTCTTTGACTTTTAATTTACTGAATCAAGTCATCTATTGATGAGGTATTGAGGAGCATTTTGTTGTTTCAGCATCATTCTGTTAGTACCGGAGGATGACTCATACTCAGTCAATATTATACCAGGGCATGCTATATTATCTGTAGTTGAAACACATTCAGAATATAATAAATTGCCAGACTATCAAGAGGCAACACAGAGATCAGAAGATATTGAAAAGCGAAAACAGCAATTAATCTCGTGGTTTAAGAAAAATTTACTGCCAATCACTGAACAAGGTCAGAAGATATTATTTGGGAATGTTAGTATTCTACCACCATATGGAGTCTCCAATATATGTACGGATAATCCTGTTGTGGCAATACAATTAAGAAAAATGATTGAAAACATGCCTGCTGATTTTGAACCTGTTAATAATTAACCAAATAAAAAATTGTATTTTTAATTCTCATTTAAGTCTTTTTATTATGGTTCTCCTGTATTTATTAAAATTATGGCAACATTGATGTGCCTTATCTATATCATGCGTTATTTATACATGAGTCAGGTATATAAATATTCATTGTTTACAATCCTTGCAATGCGACTAGTTTAATGTAATTACTACAATGCATTTCAAATTCAAAATAAAATTCATCTAAGTACGCCAGTCACTCCTACTCGAAACCTTTATCTGTGAAGCTATTTTTAGTTTGATACTGTTTGCGTTCTGTGTGTAAACCGCGCTTACATGATAGAAATGGGTACCAAGAATATTATACTGTGCTAAATACAATGTGCTAGTTATTAATTGAAATAGTAAAATAAAAAAGTTGAATACTTTTTAAAATGGTTAAAACAAATAGGAAAGTGCAATATTTGGCGGGAATATGTGGTAAGTCTGTATTGGCGGTATTTTCAAAATGGTTTACGCTTCACCAAAAAATAATGTATTTTGATCTAAAAATCTTTTATTTTATAGTGTCTTTTGCGTTTACTTTTACTGGGGCTACGATATCGTGGCCTTCACCGGCAATTCCAAAGTTCAAGAATGGAGAAGCTAACATTCAAATAACAGATGTGAGTAGTTTAGTTAAATATTTGCTTTACTGATAATTATATATCCTAGCAATCGCTTACAAATGTACCTATAGTTCATCATTATTTATTAATATGTACCTAAGTTTGCCCAAACAAATATTATATAAAAAACCGCGAAGATTTAAAATACCGCCGTCGTTTTTAAAGTCCGTGCTTCTGTTTAGCATAGTGGTGACTGGTGACCTACTCTGTGGTTTGCCGGGGCAGAGGTTAACATGGCCATGCAGTCATTAAATGTAAAATGATACACACGTTTTCACAATAGGAATAGGATCACAAAGTAGAAAACATTATTTGCATTACAAGATTGCGATTAAAAGTCATTACATCTTCTGAACTACCTACGTATTCATACTATTCATATAAACATAAAAACAGTAATCACGGATTGGAACAAGTTAATAAAATACGGGTACTCACGAATCACGATATGTTGGTGTATGCCGATATTTGGTCCCAGTTCTTACGTAAAAGAGTAAACTGGTCTTGTACGTAGGCTCAAAGTTCGTGGATGGTATCGCTGGCGGCCCTGGGTGCTTTGCCCGGGTGCTACGCGGGCAAGTTGCTCAGCGAACGCATTGGCCGCCGCCGCACCGTGTTCGTCGCCACGGCACCCGCTGTCATAGGTGCGGTACGTTTGTGGAAGTTTTTTCCTAATCATTTAATTAATCCAGCAATCAGTAAGCTGTGATACTACTGCAGCTACGAGTGAATAGAACTTCTAGATCGTGGGTCGTAAGAAGTTGCGTTTATGGATTTGGGAGTGCCAGATGCTCGGCTGTTGCTAAATGGTTATATCTGGCTTACTTCTTGCGAGTTAAATTCAAGTGGGTACAAATAAAAAAATTATAAAAAATTATAAAAAATGTTTCAAATGAGCTAACTCCTACCCCTTTGTAAGATTCCAGAAGAGAAAGTAATTGCAGTAGGTGTCCTGAATCTGATAAGTATAAAGTCAGCGTTTTATTTACACAAAAATTTATCTTTTTTTCCACGTCCAGAGTATCATTTTGACGACGAAATTACCTGAACTTATGTGCCTCGCAAGAATACTCATAGGCATATCAAATGGAATAACTGCCGTGGTAAGTGACAACAATGCAATAATTATTTTGAATACTTACTTTCATTATTTACTCAGCGATATGTTTTTTTTGCTTTGACATTGTTCTAGGTAACCATGATATATTTGACCGAGATAGCTGACAAAGAGATACGAGGTGCTCTAGGAATGTTGGTCCAAGTTATGAACAACCTAGGCAGCCTTACCATGTACAGTATCGGACCATTCGTGTCCTATACGGCTATGAACTGGATCGTGCTGTCACTTCCAGTTCTCACCCTCTTTATTTGCTTATGGATCCCTGAGTCTCCATACTATTGTCTCAAAGAAGGAAGATTTGCGGCAGCCAAAAAGGAGTTTAAAATATTAAAAGGCTGCAAAGATGAAAAGGTTTGATATAAACATTTCATAAATTACATTCAATTTTGTTTGTTTTATGTAAGTAGCCGACAACGAGCCATCTGATGGTAAGTGGCCAGGGGCCATTCATTAATTAAGAGCATAAAAGCATAATTTTTTAACTCCCCCTCCTGGACATGGTGCCATTTTAATCCGTAAAACGATTAGCGCGTGATGGTAATACAAATTTAAAACATCTTCACACATTACATTTATACAATGATGAGTAGGATTTCTTAACTTTGAGGTGTAGATAAGAAGAAATAGTAGGTATTATTATTAGATAATAGATATCCACTATAGTGATGATTACAAAGGACATACAATGCTAACAAGTCTGTAGGTTTTTGATAAGATCGTACAGTTGAAAAAGGAAAGTTACATACGATGCTCTACCTACCTACCTACTTATGTAAAATAGTCAAATGCAAATATTTTTTGTGACATTTTTCTTTTCTTTTTTGAAGTTTGCCACCAATGCTTCGGTGATGATCGGTGTTGTTGGTGTCTATGGGTGACCGTGTCGGCCTATATAACCATCGCGTGTAAAATTATGCGCGAATGTACATTTGAAAAAAAAAAAATTAAATATGCAGGGCATGATTCTAAAACCCTCTGTAATATTACATATTGTTTACATTAGTATCAATGTTAAATCATACATTACGTATACAGGTATCATTTAACATTAATAATAACACAAACAATCTGTAATATTACTGAAGGTTTTAGAATCACGCCCTGCGTACTTAATCCTTTGCCGACTGTACGTGTAGCTAACTGCAACATGATATGGTTTTTTCACAAAAATAAGGTGAAATTGACAGCCCTACGTAAAATACAAAGAACAAATTAATATTGAGGAAATATAAAAAGATAAGATAGCAAGAACAGATGTTTTATATTGCCATAGTTAAGAACAGTAGTAATAAATTTAATATCACGTCATACTCATTGACTTTATCATCTATAGCTATTTTTAGCCGTATTGGGGCGGCTTAGAATACTAACCCCAATCCCACGCCGGATGGGTGTCGTAAAAGGCGACTAAATCCGGCCCGCTGGTGGTAGGGCCCCTCGAGGGATTATATTAGTAATATTGATTTTAATTAGTGATGGGCCGACTATGGGTTTTGCCGATCAGCCGACTAGCCGACTATTCGGTGAGAAAATTGCCGACTAATCGGCCGACTAGTCGGCAATGCCGATCAACCTTATTTTGGTCAAATATTTATGAATATAAAAGGAATCGATTGCTTCCTGATAAACCTGAAAGTCTGATGTTTCTTCACCATAAATTGCTTTAGCTTGATTGAATACTATTTGATAAAATTTTACTGAAAATATGACTAAGTACAAATAAAAGTACAAACTTGTATTATTATTGCCACATATTAGTGATGCAACGAATTTTCACATAATTTTGACATTCGTATTCGCAAAAATCATATAATGTATAAAGAAAAATAATTATTTATAACAATCTGGGAACATACAAACAAAAAATATAAACGCGATTAATTGATTACCTACCTCCTTTTCAAGTCTGTTGAAAACGAGTTTTCAACAATATAAAAGCAAAAAAAAGCAACAACCCATATTGTCCCACTGCTGGGCTCGGGGTCTCCTCTCACAGTGTGAGGGTAATTAGGCCATAGTCTACCACGCTGGCCAAGTGCGGATTGGTAGACTTCACACAGCTTTGAGAACTTTATGGAGAACTCTCCGGTGTGCACGATGTTTTCCTTCACCGAAGCAAGTGATAATTAACTTCTAATACGCACATAATATTTGAAAATTAGAGGTGCGTGCCAGGATTTGAACACGGGCCCCTTCGTTCGGGAGACCTACGTTCTAACCGCTAGGCTATCACTGCTTGCAATATAGGTAATAATAATTGAGTTTTTTATGGAGAAACATTAGTTTGTTGGCGCCACTGGGCTTTTTTGAACCAAATCTTTGAAGGTCAACATTTGCATTTGTGAATGTGACAAATCCAACATCCGTTATACCTATTACTACTACTTAATAAAATATTTATTTTCATTATAATCGGATTTATTAAAATGAATCTCATTATGCTGATTGTATAATTTTGTTATTTTCTTCATTTCTTTTTATTTTTTGTAGCGAAAATTAATGCCGACTATTCGGCGATTTTTGCCGACTAATTGCCGACTAGTCGCCGACTATAAAACATGCCGAATAGTCGGTTTTCCCGACTAGTCGGCGTGTAGTCGGCCCATCTCTAATTTTAATTATTAATTAATACCATTATTACTATTATTATTTCTCCATGGGGTTCGCCTGGATAGCTACCACCCTTGAGCATGAGTCAGCCGCCAAACGACTCGTCGTGTTCCGGCTGGGGGCTTGAGAGCCAGTTCTTTCTTTCTTTTTCTTCTCTGTTTCTTGGCCGGCAACGCATCGGTGATGCCTTTGGTGTTGCTGATGTCTATGGGCGACGATAGCCACTTACCATCAGGTGGATCGTCAGCTCGTTTGCCGGCTATTTCCATAAAAATATATATATATATATATACATATATAAGCGACATAATAATTTAACGTTGTCGAATAGAAAAGCCGTTATTTCTGATAACGAGTTAGTCCTGCGCGGGGAATCGAACCGATGTCCCCTTCATCAGGCACTTCACAAGTATGTACGGTAGGTACAGAGATACAAGTCGTTTAAAATTACCATCCAATTATATTTTACAGTGGATAGAAGAAAATTTGTCAGTAATTCGCGCACATGTAAGGGAAAGTATGGAGAATGAATCTACTCTGAAGGAACTGTTCACAAATATGAGATACAGGCAAGCGATCTACATAGTCGCAGGTAACGTTAATGTCAGACTACTGAAATATCAATGAACGTAAAGGAATATGAAAAAAGAAAGGTTATTGAACGATAAAAATGTTTACGGAAAACATAAAACACATTCACATTCGTGTGAGTGAGGACATTCGTGTGAGTATGGAGGATAAAATGGTCACCATCTTAGTATTAATTGATTTCTCTAACGCTTTCAACATGGTTGATCACGATATCCTCCTAGCTCTTCTTGCGAGTAACGGGTTCTCCTTTACTGTTATGGATTGGTTCTCATCATATTTACGGGGACGTCAACAGTGTGTTAAGCTAGATGGTTGTCAGTCTAACTGGTCTGATCTCAGCTGTGGAGTGCCACAAGGAGGTATTCTTTCACCTATTCTCTTCTCTATCTTTATCAATTCTCTTACCCCTCTTCTTGGTTGCTCTTACCATCTTTACGCGGATGACCTGCAAATTTACACCCATGCTGACATAGCTAGCATTAATTTGGCTGTTAGTAAAATCAACGAGGATCTGAACAACGTCAAGACCTGGTCTCAAAAGTTCGGTATTAGCATCAATCCCCGGAAATGTCAAGCGATAATTGTAGGGAGTCCACGCCAAATCGCCAAGTTGGAAGTTGAATCGGTGGCACCTGTCAAGTTTGAAGATTACACCATTAATTACTGCTCGAGTGTCAAAGATCTGTGTGCTTAGTGCGAGTTTTACGTGACATAACGGGCTCGCTACGTAAATGCAAATTTGTATGGGATCGAAGCAGAGCCATCTAGCGGGAAAGTGAGGAAAAAAAATGCGCGAGTGCGAGTTTTAAGTGAGCGTGTTTTCGAAAGTTAAATTTACTGCCAGTGGTTTCTGTATGGTTTCTCGAACGTTGCGCGAGTGCGAGTGGCTTATTTGACAGTTCCAATTCGTAACTTGCGAAAACTATGAGATCACGTGACCAAAAAGTTTTCACGTGAAATTTACTGGTGAAATCATAAAAAGATGGTTTATTATTTTATTTACACTTTTTTTCTGTTTCTTGAAAATTATGGCTGGATATTTATATTTGCTGGGAGCATAATTGCGGCCACAAATCTCAAAATGAATAAAATTATTGAAAAGCGGTATTTGTATTGTTCGCTTTCCGGTGAGATGAGACTGACTTATTGATATTATGAATTTAAAAAATATAGTGGGCTTTATCGGCTGAAATGGCTGGACGTATCTTTTTTTCTTGGAGAATGTTTGCGGCTGCTGCTGCTCAAGATGAGCGAGATTATATCGCCAGGATTCGTGCAAGAGATCGCGCTTTTAACCCAGTGACAGAGCTCACTGATACAGAATTTAAAAAAATATACAGACTTTCTAAGAGAGCTTTTAAATTTATCTGCAAAGAGCTCAGACTATTAGCTGGGCTGAAATCAACTCAACGAGTTTCGTTGGAAACGAAGGTACGTTATAGTTACATAATTATATTTTAAACTAAAGCTCTGCAACATCTATCGCTATCTAACAATAGTTAACAAACATCCATACAAACTTTCACATTTTGTAATATTAGCGCTTTGCCCTCGGCTTTGTCCGCATTTTCCGGGATAAGAAATATTCTGCCCTATTCATGATATTGGTCTGTGTGCTTAATTTCGTGGAAATCCGTTTTGTAGGTTCGAAGTTTTTGCGTGAAAGAGTAACAAACATCCTCGCAAAATGTTACATTATTAGGATTAGTTTATTATAATTAGAATAGTAGGTATTAAAATAATAGGATTCATATAAAATAATATATTGTCATACTTAAATTCTACTGTATCATTTTATTTGTCCACAGGTACTTACTGCATTATTATTTTTTGCTACTGGAACATACCAGAGACCAGTTGGCGTTGCAGAGGGGCTGTCACAAAAAAAATGTAGTGATTATATTGAAGAGGTGACCAATGGTCTAATTCATAATAACATGTTGAAGAAGTACATTAAATTTCCAGAATCTCCAGCTGCGCGACAAACAATTAGTCAGAGGTATGTGTCTAATGTCAATATAAATAAAAATAAATAAATATGTATCTCTTTTGGTTCTTAATTATATTCAAGTTCTCAATGTTTTAGATTTTATACCAAACATAATATTCCTGGCGTGATTGGCTGCATCGATGGGAGTCATATTAGAATACTTGGACCCCCAAGAGAAGAAGAGCATCTATATTACTCCCGTAAACACTTCCATTCAATTAATGTGCAAATGGTAAGAAATTACATAAATCATTCCCAAAAACATTTAAAGGATATTATGTAGAATAAATTTAATGCATCATTTTGATTTTCAGATATGTGATGATGAATACAGAATTTTAAATGTCAATGCCAAATATGGGGGAGCTAGTCACGATTCATTTATATGGGAAAATAGTAAAGTCAATGAATACATGCAGTTACTACACCAACAAGGAGAAATGTTATGGCTTTTAGGTAATCTATTTTACACATATTTCTAATTCATATCAACTATATATTTAAATGATAGTATCATCATTGAATGTGTAGCATGTATATACCTACCAACTATATAAATTTAAAATTCTTTACTCATGTAGGGATCACTGATACACATATGCACATCATTTTTTAATCTACCAGCTTTTTGGAAAAGTGCTTAGTAATGAAGGAACCATAAAGAAACTCCTCAACACATCTTTTAAAAAACCATAATGTTTACAATAGAATATTGATTACAAAAAAATAATATATCCTAACCTGAGCGGAACTAGTTGCAGTACTAATGAACACCATGCATCTTTTGTTAAAAAAAAATAAAAAATAATTTTCAAAAAATAACATTCAAAAAACAGCATTAAAAAATAAATAAAAAAAACAATATTAAAAAACAATATAAAAAAAAATATTTAAAAAAGGAAAAAAATGGACGGTGGCCCCTAATAATAAGTGAAAAGGACATTTTGCGAATTGGGACATTCTTAGAATAGGACATTTTGAGAAAAGGACATTCTGCGAATAGGGCGATCGAACATTATGCGAATGGGACATGCGAATGGGAAACCATCCTTGCCAACAAGTTGTTTTTTTACATGTTTCTTAAATGATTCTTCAGGCAAGTCAAGTACTGACTTTGGGACGTTATAAAATTGTACACCAAGTCCCATAAAAGATCACTGCACTTTGCTAAGACGGTACCTACTATGAGGATGTAACTAATTGATGCCTCCTTCTTGTTAGCCAATTATGAACATCGCTGTTTTGTTTTTACGCACTTATATTATTTCGTATGAAAACTATATTATCATAAATGTACAGTGAAGTCACTATAAGAATACCTATTTCTTGGAACCTTTTATAAAATGACTACCGCAACTCTAATTTTTCTGATTGCATAAACAGCCCTACTGAACAATATAATAATAGTATAAAGTTTTATATGTAATTATCATTTCATTCTCATTATTACTATTTTATAAACATGATAATATACATTATCCACTTTAAAACTACTGGCACTTTAAGAATTACTGGCATAGCATTATTATTATTATTTACATATTTATAATTTATAGGTATTTTCCTTTTAAGCTTTTATTTAAGTGTAATAGAACTATATTACGTTTTTTATTTGTAATTTTAGCTATATTATTTTATAGAATTTAAGTATTTTATGCATAGTGGCATGAACTGCACTCCAAAATGGCTCGCACAGAATATCAGTGCTGTGGTGGTTCTCCAGAGCAATTACTGAGTGCGATCCATTTCCTGAGTGCTTACTACAGAGAATAATTTTATTCTTAACTATAATTTATTATTATTGTTATTATTCTACCCATCACTGTTTCTGTAGTAAGTAACTGTTGGAATAAAGAATTTCTTTCTTTCTTTTCTTTCTTTCTTTATTTAAGGAGACTCTGGCTACCCACAACGTCCATGGCTGATGACTCCCATCTTAGATGCTGCAGCAGGGACTCCAGAAGCCAATTATAATGAGATACATAAAAAAGCTCGGGTTAAAATTGAAAATACATTTGGAAGGTTAAAAAATCGCTGGAGATGTTTAAATAAGGATAGAGTACTGCACTATAAACCACTAAAATGTGCTAAAATCATACAGGCCTGTTGTGTGTTGCACAACATAGGGATTGACTTGGACATAGAAGAAACTGATGAATATATTGGTATTTATAATTTCTTCGAAAATGTGTTTAATACTTATACTTAATGTTTTTGAGATCTTTGTTTTAAAGAATTTTTATTACATTTTAGGATTGGAGCCTGAGGAGCCTGTCATCAGAGACCATGTTTTTATGGAACAAAGTTCTTCTGCAGATTTACTCAGAGGACGCGTCTTAAGGGCTCAATTAGTGCGAAGACTACAGCAATGATAAATAATGGGTAACTTAGCTTTCCTAATCATAATCATAATTATTTATTACACTACATGTGTCATGTACATTACATTACAATAAAATACAATGAACACATGAACCTTGTTAGGTATAGCATTTGGAGGAGGCAGACATTGTATCTATTATAATTTATTACTATATATTATAATTAATCATAATAATAATACTTTATTTATTTGCTCTCACAAAAGGTTGTAACAAAATTGTGTCTTAGTATATTACATAGTAGTCTTAAACCTATACTGTGAGGTACCTGAAATAGGTATTTTATAATAAAAACCTGTGGTACAGGTCACCAGTGCTCCTCGCATAATTGCATAATTTATTATATACTAGCTGTTACAATTTTTTTTATGTTTTTTTTTTATGGATATAGCCGGCAAACGAGCTGACGATCCACCTGATGGTAATTGGCTATCGTCGCCCATGGACAGCAGCAACACCAAAGGCATCACTGATGCGTTGCCGGCCAAGAAAGAGAGAAGAAAAAGAAAGAAAGAAAGAACTGGCTCTCAAGCCCCCAGCCGGAACGCGACGAGTCGTTTGGCGGCTGACTCATGCTCGAGGTTGGTAGCTATCCAGGCGAACCCCATGGAGAAATAATAATAGTAATAATGGTATTAATTAACAATTAAAATCAATATTACCAATATAATCCCTCAAGGGGCCCTAAATGGTTCGCCCGTTCTTGAGTTTAAAGTGTTCTAACACAACTTTGTTTTATTTATATAGATTATTATGAGAGATAAAAATATTAATTAATTAAATATGTAGCTGTCCGGACAGACTTCGTTCTGTCAAAAGTTTTTTTTTATTTTGAGATGTAAGCTGCCCTATCTTTCAAGTTGGATCAAACTGCACATGGTGTGCAAAAATTAAAATCGGTTAAGTAGCTTAGGGAGTCCATCGCGGACAAACAACGTGACATGTAATTTATATATATTAAGACGGATACTAACATCAAAAAATGAAGCTGTCATTTCAACATTTAAAATATTTTTTTCATTGTTTTTTGATTTCAAACTAAAAAAAAATATATTTCTCTCTTCTACAGGTTTTATGAAAAATATAAAATGCATGGCATTAATATTTTTTTATTTATTTTTTTTTTTTTCAAACTTCGAGTCTGCTGAAAGACCACAGAGCCACACTTGGACTTGAACTGATTTCGATGGAAATTAGTTAAGTTGTTCCTCATACTTGTTTTAGAAAACTTTTAATTCCGAAAAAAACTAAAAGTTTTCCCCGGAAAGACGAAACTTTGTATGGAATATTTTTAAAATATCAACGATTAGCAACAAACGTTTTTCCTGTAATTGATGGAATACATGTTTTCGAGTTTTTCAAAATTTTTCATGAAAAAGAAAAAAAAACAAGTTAATGTTGTTTATTTTTCAAAAACTGCTCCCGGAGGAATGATTTGTGATTGTATTGTAGGTTTCAGTACATAAATTCCTAAATATAAGTAGTTACTTCAATATAAATGAACCTGTTTTTAAATTTTCTTCTGTAAGCATAATTTCTGCATGCGATGCTGCGGGCAACAGCTAGTAAGTAGAATTAATTGCTGTCTGTAACTGTGAGTAGGAAAAAAATATTCCCGGTAGTTTCTTGCCGCTTCTTCTCCTGGGACCACTCACGGTAGGGATTTGTTGAAGCGATGGCGTAGAACGACTTTCGAAAAGCGTTTGTAACAAACCTACTTTGAATAAAAACTTATTTTATTTTTATTTATTTTATTTCACTTGGGCCGAATGGCCCAGCATTCCCTAACGTTCTCTAATTTATAGGCCGAGGATTGAGGTATCTTCAAATAAAATATAATTGGTAACAATTGAAATATAAAGTTGTAAAAGTAAATAATATTTATTACACGTAAGATAATAATACAATTAAGAATAATTATTAAAAGTAAGTCATAGAAGTAAATATTTCTTACAATAACTAACAAACCATTATGAGGTTGTGTGCATGTGGACCGAGGTGGGCCCTCCTTTTTTTCTTGGCGTAGCAAATTGAGATTTATAGGGAATTTAATTAAAACTTAAGGCGCGGAATGACTACGATTTAAAAATGTTGATTTCACTCACACAACCGCATATCTGTGCTAATCTACTGTTACATTTACGTGACGCTGAATAGGGTTCAAAATTGCAAAGCATATTTTTGCTAACAATGTAACTAGACTGATAGAATAAACATTTAATTTGAGGGTTTTCCTTAGATAATTCAGAATATACGCATTAAATTCAATATCTGTCCGGTTAAAATTTTAATAAAACCATATATTTATTATATTCTCAAAAAATGTTGTTACCGCTGAAAATACAGAGAATTTCGACGCTAAAGTTAATTTTTGTAAAGAAAATTGCAATTTTTTTATTGAAAATATTAAACAAATATTTATCTAATATTCTATTCGGTTAACATTTTTCTTTAGACCTTTTTCTATGCTCTGTATTTTTTGTGTGGGATATTTTAATTGGGTTTCCTCGTACTCGAGCATCAAAGAAACGCAGTTCTGTACATATTGAGGTATCACCGCGCCTTAAAGCAAATACTCATAAAATTTCTTAAACGTGAATTAAATATGTTATGGCTAATGTTTTTTGCCCTCAGTTCAGACGCCTACATAAAGTGGCATAGTATAAATCTCAGAAAGTACTTTTGTGTCAATAATGAACTTCTTAAAATGATTTATGTCATTCTCAACTGGCTAGAGAATATCATTACAAATTTAGCCAGTTTTACTTGGGCCCTCAATCCAGACGTCTATGAACTGAGGGCCCAAAAAATTTGCCCATAACATCTTTAATTCACTATGCACTAATTTTAATACTAGTCAGTCATAGAAGTAAATAATTTCTTAATAACTAATTAACAAATCAATATATTTATAAGAGATTATTATGGTCTGGCAAAAGTATTTATGCACCAATTTTAATACTAGTCAGTCATGTATATAACTTACCAAATCAATAAAGCAATCCGCGTTTTTTAAAGCTAAATAAAACCGTTTCATTGCACTTAATTGAAAACGGAGAAGCAAATGAGTTTTTGATGTATCAGCATTTACATTTCCCATCATTTTCTGAGAATAAAATCAAATTCTAATAAAATATCCAATCAAAATATAACAATCGTAAATGAAAACAAATTTCCCACCAAAATGGTGTCATTTTTCACAAGAAAATTAGAATAAAGAAACAGACTCAAAACAATAACCGAATAAAATTAAATAATCATTGAGAATAAAATAAAATTCTAATAAAATTAAACAATAAGTTATGGTTTGATACTTTGGCTGACATTACTCTTTACAGTATTTATTGACTACTTTATTAAATAAGTCCAATAGTCTTGTTCCTAACTGCATCCACTCCCTCTGGCTTTCTATCTTCATTTCCCTAATCCTATTGTGCTCTCTTCTCAAGTCCATATAGTCTCGATGTTGAGTCATCATTACATTTCGCCACCCCTCATCAGCACTAAGAAAATGTCGAACTGCCTGCTCCATCTGGGTGTTAGGTCTTTGACGTCTTCTCCGGAGAGGCGTACCCAGACTCCTCATTGGTCTTACTCTACGAGGAGTAGTTCTGCCAGAGACATCAGGCTGCTGTGGGGTCCGGAGCTGAGCTACATGGACAGGAGAAGTAGCCACATTAGGACTAGGGCATGGTGTTGAAATGCGTGCACCTAAAAAAAAAAAAACTGTAAGAAAAGGAAGTATTTGAAATCTTATAAAATACATTCAATAAAATTTTGTGTTACAAAATTAGTTGTTTTATAATATCCAGTGTAACTAAACTGTAATCATCACTAATTTAGTGGTTTAATTGATCTTACCTTCCACTTCTACCTCTACATGTGCTGAAGGTGGAGAGGATAACGTGAAATCAAACGGTGTCTCAGTTTCATTTTGAGCAGGCTGACTTAGTAAAAGGCTGCTGGCCAGCTGGATGCGAGGTTGATCGTCTGAAAAAAATAAGATTTTTAATTAGTTTTATATGTATAATAGTACAATTTTACTTATGTTAATATTAGGGATGTACTCGTATCATAATGAAAATCAATGTTTATTTTGTTGATATTCTCCAAAAACTTACTGGTTTCTATATAGCTATGGTCACAATGGGGTTGCAATGCTGGTATTATTTGATTTCTATTGCTGTGGTGGCGTATCTGTTGATGTGTTTGTATATCCTGTAAAACATTTGCATTTTATATATTTATTTGTACATTGTTATGCATTTATTTATAGTGCACCCTCAATAACATTTCAGGAAATAGCACATGTATATGTATGAATATTACTTATTCCTAATAAGAAATGTCTTCCCACAGGCTTATAAGGGGAATAGGATTCAATAAGTTATGAGATAGTGACAAGAATAATATTAGTAGGATAGAGCTACTTACGAGGCGCGTGGGGGCGCGCGCGGGGATTTGAGTGGGGCGGGAGGGGATATGTGTCTGGGCGGGCGTGGGCGCCGGCTGTTGCCCGCCAATGTTCCACCTCAGTAGGTGTGGTGGGATATTTTCATCCTGCTGAAACAGTTTATGAATGAAATTAAAATTTAAAAAGCCCCCAATTTTTTTATTTACAACAAAACATAGCTAAGAACATGTTATAGTTAAGTCATCTTTTAAACAAAAAAACTAGATTAAAATCAGTTCATCCCATGTGGGAGCTACGATGCGATGGGAGACAGACATACAGATACATAAAGCGACAACCCATAATTGTCCCACTGCTGGGCTTGGGGTCTCCTCTCACAATGTGAGGGGTTTTAGGCCATAGTCTACCATGCTGGCCAAGTGCGAATTGGTAGACAGATACATAGACTTATCAAACTTATAACACCCCTTTGTTTGCATCAGGATTAAAAACTACATATAGTGAAAGCTTATAAAAGTGAAAAACTTACAGTACCTGTGAAAATCCTGCCTCCTGAAGTGCCAAGCCAGTGGCTGCTTGCACACCAATTATATTTATAACCTTTTCTTCTAATGACGTAAGTTTGGTGTAGCAAGCAGGTCCACCACCAGTACCCTTGGCCACTCTGTGAATGCGGGCAGCTTTTTTCTTAGTATTATTTTTTAAATCACTCCATACCTTAAAGGAGCAAGGAATTAAATAAGTGACTGGCAACATAAAAAAATTATTGAATATTTTGACTACTGAATAGTCATATAGTCAATATTTGGTATTTTTAATTGCAATATAATTATGGTAGATTTAGGTGTTACATGATAGACAATTTGACATACACAATACAAGACAATACATATTTAGAGTCGCATATAACCCTGATAGGGTATAGCAATAATAGCAGGAGTGGACCAATTTATTATATTATTATTTCTACTCAATAGTATTTTGTTGTTATCTTCATTCTAATAATTCATTTACATAAAATAAATTCTTATATGTCAAAATATTCTTTGAGGGTTGCAGAAAATTATTTGTCATTTTCAATTGATTGATTGATCAATAGGTAATTTATTAATTACTTTTACACACATAAAATTTGGACTGGAGCTAAATATTTGAAGTTTACATTGTGGTATTATTAACTTGTGTTTATTAATATTATGAGTTGGTTATCATTACTACTGGTATTATTACTACTTACCTTTCTCCACTTTTCCGTACTCTTACTGTCACCGCTGCCATCACTGTTTAAGAGTGTGCATAATTCATCCCATAACCTCATATTTAGCACCTTGCCATTGGCCAGTGGTGATGGTTTTGATAGATCACCATGCCTAAAATATTAAGTTCTGATAAATAAAAAGTACAGCAGTCACAATGTAGTCTTAATAAAAATTTGGTACACCTATCATCGCAACCCAAATCTGTCCTAAGTGGCATAGCTTGCCTTTAGTATTTGTTGAGGTAACATGCCCCACTGTAACTTAAGCTGTTGTTAAATAGGGGCGGCAACATGAGCGGCCTCAGCACTGTACCTAATTCTTTATTTTGAGAGGCACCGCGTATTCAAATGTAGCGAGGTACGTGGCCGATATATTATTTTATTCTTTGTACCTAGAAGTCTCCTCTCCAAACGTGAGAGGTACAGGCCATAGCGGCTAGTAGCGGATTGGCAGATTTCACACACATTTTATAACATTATGGAGAACTCTTGGGTGTGCTTCCTCACGATGTTTTGCTTCACCGAAGTGATTAACATCTAATAGCAAGAGCAGTCGCGGTCGGAAGGTGGATGGGTGACCGCTAGTGGCAAAAAATTCTTGTGCATTTCGGTGCTTCACAGGGCACGTAAGCATTTCGGTGCTTCACAGGGCACGTAAAGCCGTCGGTCCCGGTTGTTATCATAAGATAATAGTCGATAAGCCATGTCGGAGGCCCTCGGGCAGTTGGAAAGCTTCCGACACTTGGGTTGGCCACTCACTAACCCCTCCGCCAATCCGCACTGGAGCAGCATGGTATGTATGTTCTAGGCCTCCATATAAGGAGAAACCCGGGCTCACTAGTGGGCCATTAATGGGTTGAAGTCATACTTTATAGGTAAACTTACTGCTCCATAAATGTCACCATTAATTCAAATTGCGCCGGGCTCGTCCTCATTTTATTAATTCAATTTTTACTTTTTGCACTGCAAAACAATATAAACACACGGTAGAAGGCAGAAGAGCACGCCGCACGCGATCACAGAACAATTCGGCATTACCATCACAGAGTACTTAATCACTAACATATTACCATTACGACGAGCGTCGAGCTTAGAAGCATTACAATTTTAACAGTAACTTTTTATTATTACTATATTATGAAAGGAATATTCTTTTTTATTTGGTAGGGTTGTCTCACGTAGTACTCTGTGGTTGTCTCGCGACGTTTTTGCTGCCACCATAATAAAATATGGTTTCCGTGAATTAACGTGCCAATACGCGATCGACGCCCTAGTGACTTTTGAAACTCGCACTCGCAACTTTTCGATAGTCATGTATTGACGTTAACGAGGTGCGTAAACTGTTCGATGCAACTCGCACTAAGCACACTGGGTATATTTATTGACAGTAGTCTTAATTGGGATAAACAGGTAACCGAAGTTTGCCGCAGTGTGACCGCTTCTTTGACTACCCTGAATCGGCTTAGACACTTCCTCCCAACCGACACTAAGGCCTACTTGGTTCAGGCGCTCATTTTTCCGATTATTGATTATGGTGATGTGTGCTACGTAGATCTGAGTGAGGCTCTTTTAAATAAGCTGGATCGTCTCATTAACAATGCCGTTCGCTTCGTTTTCTGCTTACGTAAATATGACCACATCTCTTCTTACCGGTCTAAGCTTCAATGGCTACCTATCCGCGAGCGACGGCGATTTCGGATGCTCTGCTCACTATTCTCGATTCTCTTTGATCCCTTTTCACCGGATTATTTGAAATCCCTTTTCCAATATTTATGCTCTTCCCATGACCGGCAGCTCCGCTCTCGTGAATCATACCTTCTTTCTATTCCACTGCACCGGTCTGGATTCATTTCAAACTCCTTTTCTGTTCAGGCCGCCCGTACCTGGAACTCTCTTCCCGAGTACATCCGAAGACCCGCTGGAAAGTTAACCTTTAAAAAAAGGTTACGTGCCCATCTACTGGATCGTCACCAATAAGTCACTTGTTCGTCATCTGTTATATATATATTATATTTATATATTATATATGTATTATATTATTTATAGTTATGTATGTATGTAATTTATATTTATATGTATGACTATATATTTTGTTATTGTATCGTATTATTATTTATTCAGTTGGTTTGTATTTTGGTGTATTTTGTTTTAGTTACTTTTTTTTAAATATTATTTATATCTTTTTCTTTTTTTTTCTTCTGCTTAATGATACCGCTCTTCGTGTGTTTCTGTTTGGCCTGATGGTTAGCTGGCAGAGAATGCATTATGCATTAAGCTCGCCATTTGTACCGTAATCCTGTATTGTGGTCAATAAAGATTAAATAAATAAATAAATAAATAAATAAAATCAAAAAAGATTGGTATTGGATCGATCGATGTTTTTAAACAACTGATAACCGTGGCATCGGCAGGTTTTCGCTTCTGCCATCACCAAAATCCGCGTCGCGGCCGCCGCGCCGCGCCGGACATATTTCAAAAACCCCATTTTTAGATTATATTATTATTTAGATTATCCCCGGACGGGACTATTATATGTAATATAGGAAAGTACGTCGATATGGGGCGCTGTTTGGTTGAGCTGTTTATTTAGGGACGGTGCTTTAATCCACTTTTTCCTCGGACGCGGAAAGTGCCTATTAGAAACCAGGTCCGGACGCTCCCCGGATACCCCATAAACTATGACATATCCGGGTATACCCGGACGGATGGCAGCCCAACGAAGTATTATACATTTAAGCACAGAATAGATAATAATAAATCAATAGCTCAATTCAGGAAAATACGCGACGTTGTAATAGTATTACACGCTGTAAGATAGATAACCAAATAGGACAGGACTCGTCTAAAAAATCGACTATAGTAAAATTAATGCCAACGGTTTCAGGTCTGAAAGTATTGCAGTACATGACGGGCAGCCTCGCCATTCAGTCGTACTTGGAGATCATCTTCCGGCAAGGGAGTTCCATCTCCGGACCGTATGCAAGCATTGTGTACGGGTTCGTGCAGTTGGGAGCGGGTAAGTTCTTTTGTAGCTCTACACGTAAACAAAAGATTAATGATATTATAAATTGAGGAGTCTTGACTGATAGTGATAAAAAGGCCGAATACTGTATTCCAATTAGTAGGGAAAGAGACTTGCTTGCCGGACGTCGAGTCCATGATTCAATTCCCGGCTGATACGCCGCAGGGAATATTTTTAATTTTATTTTACCATAGTGTGCACGTATTTAGTTACAACGGCATATAGAAATAAACACTTAATAAATGTTATATTTACCTACTTAATTGGTTGTTGCAGGTATTGGAGCAACATTCCTGACTGGTTGCGTTGGCAGGAGGATTCTGATGTTCATATCATGCCTCGGAGTGGCAGTTTCCTTGACTTTAGTAGGCTTATTTTTCTTTCTTCAAGACTTTATTCAAATAACTCCAAACACTCTCTCATCAATCTCTGCGATGCCGCTGATAGGCGTGCTAAGTTTTAACATCCTGTACGCGATAGGTGTAGGAAACATCCCGTATATACTGCAAGCTGAACTGTTTCCTATCAACGTCAAAGCGACCGCGTCCAGTACTGCTACAATGATGGCGTGTGTCATGAACTTCGCCGTCATAAAGTCCTACCAAGGTATCAAAGATGTGTTTGGACACTACACTGTTTTTTGGTCGTTCGCAAGTATTGCGTATTTCGGGATGTTGTTTATATACTTTTTCGTTCCCGAAACGAAGGACAAGACGCTTGAGGATATCCAGGACGACTTACAAGAGGTGGAAGCAGAGAAACTTAATATAAAAATGGAAGAATTAGACCAATGAATAATAAAGGGTGCTTTTACACCAGCTCGATTGGTACCAAATGATACATTAGGTATAGGTAAGGTACCTTACTCCATCAATCATTCATGATGAATCTGATCAATGTTTTTACCATCAGGTTTGAGGGTTTTGAATTCATGTTGTCAATTTCAAAGAGTGGAGAAGAAATTACTCTCGGTTAATCAATTCACAGGGGTTTCCTAAGTGGGTAAATATGAACCCGCGAATTATTTGATATAAAGCCTATATTTATGTTCCATAAAGACTTTTAAATAATTGAATTAGGGAATTTTGTGATGTTGTAATAATAAAAAAATATTTAGAGTTAAATATTGATAATGCATTTACGTACTACATTTTGCGTACAAAATAATTTTACATTTGATGTTGTTTTATAAAAAAGTTTGTATTTGTACAACAGTTTTCTTTGTGATTGTTAAATAAAAAAAACAATGTGACCAAATGTTGTATATTATTGAATAAAAATATGTAATACATACACATGAAGTGCTAGACGATTATGGATTCGACATTCTTGCCATGTTTTATGACATCTCTGAACAGATTGTGCAGTAGCAATGGGAATCGCCTTCGAAATTAAAATAAGTAAATTTCACAATTTATATCTAAACTGGAACTGATTATCTGTTATAACTTAAATTCCCTTTGAAGAGAATATGGAAAATAAACAGGTTAGCTAACATTGGCACCAAATTGGCTATGGCCTTGGATTGAAAAGTAAACATTTCGGAATGTCTTTGTTTAAGCCAATTATCATGTCCTGCATACAGGCTGTTTCCAACTGTACTGCGACTTATTTCCGTGCGGCCGTTGTTAAGACACTAGCTCAGAGACAGTGGCGTAGCTAGCCCTAAGGAGGCCCCATATCAATACTTGTTGTGGGGCTCCCTCAACGTCAGCTGTCAAAAGGAGTGCCAACTGTAGCGGTCGTAGGCCGCTGACGAGCTTTTATGGGAGTGTTAGTGGGAGCCCCTATACGTTGGGGGCCCCGTATATTTGATACGGCGGTAGCTACGCCCCTGCTCAGAGACCTCACAACTCGTGGCATTAGTCTACAGGCTACACCCGCTTGTTGTTCCCATACGAGTAGAGCGGTGCGAAGGGTGTGTCAGCTGGCTCGTCCCCGCTCTCCTCCGACGCGTCCGACTCGAACGTGTTGTCCGGGATGTCGTACAGACGGATCAGCGGCTTGTTGGGGTCCTTCATTATCAGGTACTTGCCTGGAGAAAACGGTTTCGTGTTAAAATTCGTTCGTCATTTCTGTGAAAGAGTACCTTTCCGAAATGGTGGTAGAATCAAAATAATTACGTTATACCTAATATTATTTGTGCACATCACGTTAATATTCCCACTACTTTGATTCCAGTAACTTAAAACTATTACTTTTAAAACTATTAACTTGTATGTACTACTCACCATCCTTCTGCTTCATACAAATGTCGATGATGCACCGCAGAATGCCCCACGCGTTGTCCATGGACAGGTTGATCTGCGCGGCGAACTCGTGCGGCTTGAACTGCTGCGTGCCCAGGATCACGTGGCGAGAGTTGTCGCGCACCTGCGTTCGGGAGACGTAGCCGAACTTGATCTGGTCCGAGCCGGCTAGCAGCGCCTAGGGTTTGAAGTGAAAGTAGATTAGTAAGTCTCGATCTACGTAATAGTTGATCATACTTCGTTTTAGATCTATTATCGGTCTATAGCTCTATACTAATATTATAAAGAGGAAAGATTTGATTGTTTGCATTGAATAGGCTCCGAAACTACTGAACCGATTTGAAAAATCCTTTCACTGTTGGGAAGCTACACTATCCCCGGATGACATATATATCATTATGACATATATTAAATTTTCAAAAAATTAGGGATCCTTAATAAAACTCCAATAATGTAACCCAAGGTGTAAAAAAAATAAGAAAAGCGAAGCAAAGCAAGGGTGGTTACTCGTTTTTTATAAATAAACAACAATATAATATAGATAATAAGCACCCTATGTCCTTTTCCAGATCATGGTCTACATGTGTGCTAAATTTCATCAAAATCTGTTCAGTAGTTTTTGCGTGAAACTAACATCCTGTAGGATCCTTGTTAACTTTTCACATTTATAAATTCCAATAATTCAATTCGTATATTTTATGTATGGTGGTAAGTGGAAGGTTACAAGACAAAAAGTTGCTTCAATAGTAGGAAGTGATAATACTTTGTTACGCGAAGCTAACTCTTGCACGACTCTCAAGTTTCTACACATACAGATAACACGTCATATTGTATATGTTACACTATACCTGTACAGTCCACTTGGCAAGCTTGCACGAGTTATTCCTCAGCTCGTTAGCCAAGACAGCTCCTCGCTGCGTGTCGAGTTTCTGTCGCCATTCCACACCGTTGGCCAGCTTGGAGTCCCATTCGTTCAGAGCCTTGATCGATAGGAACTGGGTCTCATTTTGAGGACCCTGCATCACCGCGTCGTGTTCGCAACGTGCTACCAACACCTGAAAAGGAATGAATAAACACTTAGGTTAAAAGCTATGAACTCCACAATGCAATGATAGTTTGGTGCATATGTTTATACTAATTTCTTGTAATTATCAATGCTTAATTCATAATGCTCAGGGTTGGATCACCCTTAAAAAAATAGTTTATTGCAAAAATAAGGAATTTGCAGTAAAATTATTGTCACATTCATTCATTGGCTACATTGCTTGTGTAGGTACATGACAAAAGTTTGAAAAAAAATTCCACATAGAAAATTGTATGTTAATATTGTCTTCAATTCAATTAAGTTTATGGAGACTTACCACACCATTATTGAGGTTCCACTTGCGGTAGCGGTACCCCACAGAGGCGACTTCACCTTCCTCTTCCTCAGAAACAAATGGGTTGGCTTCCGGAAACTTGTACTTGGGTTCATTGGGACCCGACTTTAACACCTAGAAATGCCATATTTGTTTGTCAGATACAGAACACTGAATTAATTTTGGTCTGGAAATTCATTTGAATTTTTCTTTTAGTGTTGCTCTAACAACAAACACTTTGAAAGTTGATTTTAGAGAGTAAAACAATAAAAATGATATCTGCGTTAATTTTATTAATATTTCGATGTTCGAATTAAGACAGATTTTTAGTTAATAACTGACCTACCTGTTGGCTAAAGTTGTGATTGATGAAAGTGGCTTCCAGCGCCAAGTTGCGCGGCGAATTGATGGAATTACCGTCGTCGGCCGGCGGCTCCACTGACGTCTCATTGACAGTCAACAAATCAAACTCCGTGTTGTCGCGCTTATCCAGGAATAGCTTATCGCCTGCAAAACAATGTAGGCATTACGAATGAAGCATCAAAGCTTAGAAAGAGCAAAGACCATATCCCAAGACCTGCTTATCGAAGCTAATGTGCAATTTAACTTTGTGCAGGGAGCTCTTAAACTATCTAAAATTGCAATGTGGCTTGACAGTAACCTAAATAAAAAAAAATTGCTCCTCACCAATCTTCTCAATAACAATGTCCCAGGAGTAATTGGAGCGAGTGCAGCACATGATAGTGGCCAGGATGGCGTCCGTGGCATACACCGTGCCAGTCGTCTTGCTGAGCCGTCTGATGACAGGGTCATCTGTGGTAGTCACCTGCCAGTACAGAAATATTATTAGTATTTATAACATTACATAAGTTTTGAATATTACAGTAAATGAGTAAAACCACTTAGATTTGACTAGTTTTGAGTAAGAGTGATGTTTATTTGCAGTTTTTAACCCCCAACTATAAGAGGGGTTTTATAAGTTTGACGTGTCTGTGTATCTGTATGTCTGTCTGTGGCATCATAGCTCCCAAATGGATGAACTGATTTTTATCTAGTTTTTTTTAATCTGAAAGGTAACTTAGGGGCCATTAATTAATTAACTAAATCTCAACAATAGTACTATAGCAACAATACACAAACTATCATGAAAATGTACTAATCAATATGTATACTAAGGTCATATTATTATACTAGCTGCCCGGACAGACCTCGTTCTGTCAAAAGTTTTTTTTTTTTTTTTGAGATGTAAGCTATCCTATCTTTCAAGTTGGATCAAACTGCACACGGTGTACAAATTTGATTAAAATCGGTTAAATAGTTTAGGAGTCCATCGCGGACAAACAACGTGACACGTAATTTATATATATTAAGATAAAGCCATGCTCCTTACCGTATGGAAGATACGGTCAATACGCTGCAGAGGCTTCTCATGTTTGACATTCACACGGTCATAACCTTTGTCATAGTACTCTAAGGTACCACAACATACAATATCTTCACCTGAAATTTAAAATATAATGCATGTGTAATGGTAACTGCAGCATCCAATAAGATTAATTATTATATTATTTAATTCCATTGATTTATTTGATAACTATTGTATTTAATTCCATTGTGAAGTTAATTAAAAGAATTGCAATATTATTACTCTATTATTAGACATCATTTTTACCAAATGACTTGTTTCAATGCCACCAGAAATTTGTAAAACATGCAAATCTGAACTTCACAAAGAATTAAGCTTTCATACCCTCCTTGATCCCCGGCAACGACAATTTAGCAAGTCGGGGGAAGTCCATATCTTCAATAGTGACCCAAGTAGGTCTCACAGTGACAGATGCATCACGGATCTTCATGGGCGCTCCTCTTTGGCCCCATCTCTTGCCCATCTTACGATCGCGTTGCTGTAATAATACAAGTTTCATAACAATGTCATTCATGTCAAAAAAATAAACAATTTATTTCAGCATGTTATATAGTGATGTATAACTTAGCTCTTAATTCTATATGAATCCTCTAGGTCTGGATTGTTGAGGTGCAGCCCAATCAAATTAAGCATCCTCCGTGTATGTTACTTCTGATTTGTCTTGAGACAGGAAAGCGAGTAATGAGTGATTCAATGTTATGAACATGAAGTAAGCAATACAAAGATTGAGTTTATTGTGCCAGTTCACATATCAACATGAAAATTGTTAGTCCAAACGTAAGTTATTCTTTTGGTATACCTTATTCATGTAAGTCCGATCCTTTTGGTATACCTTATTCAAAGTAGTCATCCCACCAGGAGTTCTGGCGCCCCTCGCGCCCCTGCCACGTTGACCACGAGCGCGCCCACGTTGGTACGGAGGCTTCTGCACTCGCGTCGTGTCAACCAGATGGAATGAACTCTCATCTTCATCGTGGAAGTAAGCGTACGAAGATCCAGCTCCGAATTGCGACGCGTACTTATCTATAAATAAATAAAAATACAGAATATGTTTTTTTCGATATATTGACAGCAGTAGACTACATTTATCTACAAAAACTTTATAGTCCTAAGACGCTGATGTAAGGCTGAATATAACCTCAAATTGCTAGTTAAGTAATGAAATTTCTTCAATATTCAGACATAAAATACTCAAACTGCCATTAGCTTACTCTGGTACTTTTTATCCTGCACGACGGTCCAGTCGCTGATTTTGCCCAATCTATCCCCCTTACTAAAAGGCTGGTAGGGCATGTCCCGAAACTGTTCCGGCATTTCGCAAGGCCCCCATCCTGTAGGATTATCTTGAATTATAGGTGCCACAAATCTTATCGGCTCTTCAGCCGGTAAAACGTGCTCTGACATCGCGATACTATGTCAAAATTTATTAAAATTAAAAGTTTTTAGAATTAACTCAGCAACATGCCACACGACAGTTTTTACAATAATCTATGGTTTTTTTTATTTCAACAATTTTCACTCATGCCAGACCACAGGATAAACAAAGTAGTCAGAGACAATACAAACACAGAAAAACTTCGGCGTTTCTGTTAAATACTAAAGCCAAAAAGACGATATCTAAGGCTGATTATGACAGATTATGACATTGACAGTGACAGCAATAAAATTATTAATAGTAACGTCCAGTGTTGCCAGATGGGGTTATCTCCGTTACCGAGCGGTGATAATATTTTATCCATTGGCTACATATAGCCGATCAGCTATATTCAGTGTACTGTGGGCCGTGTCCAGTGCTGCCAATATAATTATTTAGTATTGGTTCAGCGCTCTGACTAAAAAAAAGTCATTGGGCTTGGCTTTCTCAAATCAAAGTGATATGAAATTAACTGCCAATGACCTTTTTTTTGCTCCTATACTTCAAACCCTAGATGCTAGGGCTATCTCCGGGGCTACACGCGCGCTCCAGCAAGGCAATTCAAGAAAAAATAATCTGGCAACACTGGTAACGTCAAAGTTCAAATATTTTTAGGAAATATTTACTTCCGGTTTATCCGCGAATTGTTATGGTGCTATCGAATTATTTTGGAAACTCAAACTCAAAAAAAAGTAACTAAAGAGGGCAAAGAGTACTCTAACATAAGGTAGGAAGAACTAACAGGCAATCTCAATCATTTATAATTTTATAAAATATAACTGCTCACCTCTTCAGTCTTCACTCCAAATCACGGCTCCAAATACATTTTATTGAAAAAGAATATTTTTATTTATATAATTTACGACCGTTATTTTTATTTTGTTTTCTAGATTGGTAGGTTGAGTTGGAATGCACCAATGTATGAAGGACAAGTTTATTATGATGAATGCCAGCTTCATTTTCTCCAAGAATGATCAGCATCAGCATCACTGACTTTGTGTGAGAATATTATTTTGAAAGTGCTTGATGAATAGACTAGCACAAAAACCTTTCTTTCGCTAAGTCTTGAACCAACTGTTCAGTTTAATCTTTATGGTAAGTAAAAAAATATAATAAGCTAGTTACCGTCGTCTAAAAATCCAGGGTGAAGTGAGTGACGGATCTCTGTTTTAGCGTAGTTAGTTACCAAACACAAGTTTCTCACTTAGTTGGCAATCTTTTGCATATACTCCTGGTGTTTTAGATTTGCATGAAATGGTCCTCATCCATCCTATTATTATTTATTATTCCGTCCATCCATCGTAGGTGTCTGGTCTTTTGCTGGCTATTAAGACAAATAAAGAGTGTAAAAAAGATCTACTGCAGAGGTCAGGGTAAGAAAAATACTAGGGGTGCGTCCTGTGGGTCACACTAAATCCAGTGTACAAGGGGCTTTATACTTGACCTTTCCCCTCGTGGATCTGCTGCTTGGTCGCATTGGCTAACCAAATAAGTAATTTATTTAGGTAACACATATCAGATTTTGTACATTGATTCTGTTTCACTGAAATTCTCAGACATAGTAATCTGCCCTGATAACCTTAATAACATTTGTATCTTTTATCTAGATATTTCAAAGATTAGATTTGATTTCCTCAAAAATATATTTTTAAGTCAAGAATGTTTCCCATAAAATTGTACTTAACCCATTATCATGTTACATACAGTATTTTTTACGACAACCGACAACTTTACCATCTTTTTATCGTTATTTCACTCATTTGTAATTTAAAAAATAAGGCAAGAGACAAAATTATTATAATTTAAAGATGAATGAACATTTAATGGCAAAATTTAAATTATTGTTTCCATAAAGATTATTACGTGGAGCCCTATGGCCCTTCCACTAGCTAGCTGGCTTCTGTTGCACTTGGTCTTCTTACGACACCCTGGGGTTACCGGCATGAGATGGGTTCATATTAGTCGTACTAGGCCGCCTGGCCTATACGTCAAGAACCCAGATAATAAATAATAATCTTTAAATGAAACTCTTTGAATGAAACACCTTACACAACTATGATAGAATTTCACTCATAGGTAAGTTTGTTTAATCATTAATTATGCTTGAGTGTTTCGTTCTCGAAATAAGGATAATACACTCGTAGATATTGAGAGATAAAGATGATACACCAATGATTTACAATGACAACAAACAGGAAGATTTTGTTGACAAATAACTTTAATTATTCTAATACTATTAATAAGTATGTATTTGTTTGATACATTAAATTCACCCGTAGCAATAAGTTAAGCCCATAAAATAATTATAACTGAAATTACCCTAATGACTAATGAGAATTCTGGGACCAAATGAATGTAAACATTCAGATGCCAGACAACAGATGCGATTGTAAATGTATTATAATCGGACCACTGTTGCCCTGGCGGCTAGAGGCCGAGGAACGTGAGAGCCGAATTCGGAAACTAGTATATTTTTTTGATAAGTAGTGTTAGGGTTTCAAATTAATAACGAACAATGCTGTCTTTATTTTCAACAACGAGACATTAATTTTGATTTCCGCCGGCACCGGTGCCTGTCGACACGTCATATTTATCTGGTTTCGAATTTAATGAAATAGGAGAGTTACAGAAAGGGCGATAAGAAAGGATCGTGTTGGTCGGTCGAAAGGAGCGGCATTGGGTCTTAGACTGGGAAACCAGTAATACGGGTGTTTTGTAATAATTCTAAATGTAGAAGTAGTCTTAAGTCTAGAATTGATTAAGTAAGAATTTATTGTAAAGTATTACAATTTTAAAAGATGTCTAGAGGAGTTTCTTTCGCCATTTCTTCTCCTCTTAAATAAGACACCTTTGCGAAATGGCGATTTAGTACAAAAAAATAAATGAATGAAGATACCCAAGTGCTTTTATTCTACAATACGAGTCGTCTGGAGTCGAGTTCACAGTAGGTACTTCAGACAATGGCATCTCACAACCACCATATTTTTTAACTTTTATTAGGTACTTATCTAAGAACACTTGGGTCATCAAGACGAATCTAACGATATCTTAATTACATAAATTGGTGCAGCGGTTTGGAACATAATGAGGTAAAAATAAACAATATTACATACATACCTACATACAAGATAGGTACGCGCGAAAAATATAACCCTTCCTGGCAGTCGGGTAAAAATTATACCAAAAGAACTTCCAATTGTTTCACCCGCACCGTTAGGAATGAGACCGTTTTGATCGATGATTTACCTACAATTAGCATATTTACTTTTACTTTACTCGAGGGATTATATTAGTAATATTGATTTTATTTATTAACTAGCTGCCCGGACAGACTTCGTTCTGTCAAAAGTTATTTAAATCTGAACAATAAACGACGATTACTTACAAAAATAAGTTAATATTTAATATTTCTTAGTTGACTGTTTAGCGTGAGCTTGCCGACGTTTTTACTGAGGTTGGAGATAGTAATGATACTTCAGAAGGTTGCAAGTAGAAAGATTTTATTTACAAAATGTATGCCTATTTATACAAAAGTTGAGATAAGGGACAACCAATGAAAAAATAGTATAAAATAATACACGTAAAATATTCGACCAATCAGAAGAAAACTGCGACGCACTCGGTCCTCGATGTTCGCGTGACGTCATCACCCTGCGACGCAGTGTACTGGCGATGTTGAATTATTTAATATTTATTTTGTATGAAAAGTTTCACTTTTCCAATTTTCATGGGAAACATTTTCTTTTGCGTTGTAAAGTAGTTGACGATAGCGTAGGTAAGTACTGCTACATAGGCCCCCTTCAAGCGAAGCGTACTGGCAGCTTGACGGAACGGCCGCTTCGTGTGTGCGTAGCTTTAGGTTGTGACGTCGGGCTGTTCGTCGTATTTGGTAACTCAGTACTTGAAGTTGAATCATTGTTTCTCGTCTGGGACATCTGGTTTTGAGGTGACTGCGAAATGTTCTCGGTGTCTTCTAGAACGTAGGCAGGTTTCAATACAACTGCTAAATGATCTACATTGGGGTACAATTCTTTCATGAATGGGAAGAGAAAAAATGCGCGAAATTGCTTCCTTAATACTAACGTAACGGCCCATTTGGTATTGGTTAACTTCATCAACAGAAATCTCAGCACTAACTCCAATCACAGCCATATCACTTCCTTTTGTTACATATTTGCAAATGTATTTTATAGATTTTACGGAATGGCAAGATTCAACATTGATGTGCGCCTTGAAAGTCTTTGATAGGATTGGTGAATAAGGAACAATCCAACGATTATCAATTTCGATATTTATTTGATTTACTTTTACAACTGTTGATATTCTTTTATCTGCAGTTGATCGACGACGATATAGCGGTTAGCCATTGTTCCCGGTACCTAATTGTTTCTGCTACTAATTCCCGTGGATATCATTTCGAATATTTACCATCTACCATACATGCTGAAACTAATTTTTATGTGAAAAGAAAAGTATTGTCCGCGCAATTTTTTTTTTTTTTTTTTTTAAATATTATAAAAACCTTCCGTGGACTCCAAGGAACATATGTAGCTGCCTGACGCAGCTATCATTATACCTACCGAGTACCTCCTATGAATACTTACGCAGTTACCGATACCTTCTCAATACCTACATATTTGCCTAACCATAACAATACCTGGATACCAATAGGAAAGAATAAATACAACAGCCTAACTTATATTTCAATCTAAGTGAAACAAAACACCTCAAGGGAAATATATTTATAATCCGTTCACAAATCTTAGAGACTAAATTGACGTTTCATGGGTGACCAGTTTCGGGCGCAAATTAAATAGTGATGACCATAAACCGAAAAGTAAATCGGAAAAATTTTCACAGCTTATAAGGAAGGTCGACTATTTGTGTGATTATTGAAGAGTCCCTAAAACTAGTATAAAAACAAGTTTAAGCAACCATTATCATTCATATATCCATAATATATTTGCCCTTACTTAATAAATTTATAAGTTATTTTGCTTACAAGAACGAGTATTTGGTTATGGTTACATTCGGTATACAGCTAATTTTATACTATTTAGCTGAATACTAAATATCTTAGGTAGATATGCGTGTCGCTACTAATATTTCACTATTCTTACGAAATAGTTTACGATTCAAAAAGCCGGAAAAGTAGATCGCACAAATTTAGCTGGTATCATTATTTCGAACTTTGACATTAGTGGTTGTCATTTTAGTCTCTAAGATTTGTGAACAGGGTATATGTGATTTGACGTTCTGTTAAGAAACGAATGACGTCTGTTTAAGAAACAAGATAAGCGCAGTCCGTCAGCTTCTCCCTCGTTCCTCTTCATCAGTCTTCAAGCCACAAGATCTCATCTTCAAAGCACCCGGCACCCAGCATTTATCTTCATTCTTCGTGCGTCCGTGTCGTGTGTTCGCGCTCGCAGCTCCCAGGAGAATGGACACCCATTTGGGCCCCGCGCAATATTTATAACATCGCCGCGCGCAGCGCGAAGGAGAGCGGCGATGTTAGAACGAGATGGCAGTACAAAGCGAGAGGTACAGCGCTATTACTACAAGAGCGAACGAGACGGCATGCAAATTGACCTTGTTTATTTTATTACTTTTTACACGTGTTTTTTAATCCTCTTTCTTATTGGTCTTTCTTTTTCCTGTAAATTAATGTAGCTATTTTTATTGGATATCCTTCTTTACAATTTTTGTATATAAACCCGTTTATTTTGTCAATAAAATTATTCCTCGGATAACCACTCCAGCAGAAGTATTATTTCAAGCAACCTTCCTGAAGAATAAACATTAGTGGATTAGATACTCCAAATCCACTAAATTGGTGACCTCCGAAGAACCTCTGCATTCTGGACGAAGACCTCCTTCACAGAAGAATCCCTGCTGGACCAACCTACGCCGGTGACTCTCAAGCAAGTTACCCGACATCGAGGAATCCCTGCTCGAAGAAACCCTCGTTACTCGTCGAAGAACTGCGAACGACACCCTGCTGATCCGTCCCTGCTGAAGTAGCGTTTCACACTAGGCCTACCTACCTACCGCAACCTGTCGTCAACCCATCGCCATGGAGAAGCACGCACAGCACGCCGAAGCCACTTCCCAGCCACAGACCCAATCAGCATGTCCACAGCCGCAGCAACCCGAAATCGCTGGAATAGCTCTTTCCATGCGTATCCCGCCATTCTGGAGAGACAAGCCACGACTATGGTTTATTACTTTTGAGGCAGCGACCAGCGAACTCAAAAAAGGACAAAACCAACTCGCCCAGATGGTAATTGCACAGCTGGAGAAACAGGATATTGAACAGATTTCCGACCTGTTATACGACCCGCCAGCTACAGAACAATACAACACATTGAAGAATCGACTCATATCGGCTTACGAAGAATCGGACAACCGCCAACTTCAAAAATTATTATCCGAAGTCGAGTTAGGTGAACAAAAGCCTACTCAACTACTTCGACGAATGCGAAGCCTGGCACGAGACAAAGTCCCCGATTCAACCCTCCGACTCATGTGGTCAAACCATTTGCCGCCACACGTCCGTTCAGTACTTACCGTCAGCGAATCATTCTCCACGAAGACATCGCTCGACGAACAAGCACTTCTCGCCGACAAAATGATGGAGAATACGAACAACAACATCTCAGCCGTCGATTCATCAAAAAATTCTGAAACACAATTTTTAATTGAAGAAATTCGAAAATTATCAATTGAAGTTGCCGCTATCAAGAATTCACAGAATAATTTCCATTCATTCAAGAATTACAACTCGTCACAAAATAGTATTACGCCGCATCCGCATAATAACAGTCGAAGACCATTCGCCCGCCAAAACCGACATCGATCTACAAGTCGCGACAGATCAATACCTACACGTCAGCGAAGCGAGTCAAGATCAACCTACTGTTATTATCATCGACGTTTTGGTTCAGAAGCCCGAAAATGTACGAAGCCATGTACTTATATGCAAGAAAGTACCAAGCCGGAAAACTGAATCATACGTTAGCCACGGCGGAACCTAGCGTATCAGATATCAATTACCGCCTATTTATTACCGACAAGAAAAACAATATGACGTTTTTAATCGACACAGGAGCCAACATATCGGTAATTCCTCCGTACAAAGGTCAACAACAAAGTCCTTTGAATTTTCAACTTTACGCGGCGAACAACACTGTCATACCTACCTACGGAGAGAAAACCTTGGAACTCGATTTTAACCTACGTCGATCATTTAAATGGAAATTCATCGTAGCGAAAGTTAGCAAACCTATTATTGGAGCCGATTTCCTACGACATCAGCAACTCATCGTCGACTTGAAGAATAAAAAACTAATAGATGGTATTACCAACCTATCATCGCAGTCATACGTAGAAGCATCAAACATACCTACTATTCGAAGCGTCGATATTCAAGAAAAATACCACAACATCTTAGCGGAATTCCCCGGTACTACAAGAATTTCATCAATGAAACTTACATCCATTCATAACGTCGAACACTATATTGAAACTACGGGCGCCCCACTACATTGTCGTGCACGCCCCATCGCCCCACATCGTTATGAAATAGTGCGAAAAGAATTCGAGAATATGATTGAACAAGGTATATGCCGCCCAAGCAAGAGCCCTTGGTCATCACCACTTCATATCGTACCCAAAAAGAACGGTGACATCAGAGTTTGCGGTGATTACAGAAGATTAAACGCTATCACAACGCCTGACAGATACCCAATACCACGTATCAAAGATTTCACGTATCAACTGTCACAAAAATATATCTTTTCAACTATTGATCTCAACCGAGCGTATCAACAAATCAATGTTCGCGAAGAAGATATACAGAAGACCGCTATCATCACTCCGATGGGACTATTTGAATTTCCCAAGATGCCACCTGGACTACGGAACGCAGCTCAAACATTTCAACGTTTCATTCACGAAGTTTTACAAGGATTGGATTTTGTTTATGCATTTATCGACGATCTTTTAATCGCAAGTTCCGACGAAAAAACGCACGAACAACACTTACGTACCGTGTTACGTCGACTGGAAGATAATGGTATCACCATTAACCCATCAAAATGCGTATTTGGACAACCTGAAGTCAAGTTTTTGGGTTACTCAGTCAACAGCCAAGGAATCAAGCCGCCTGTCGATAAAGTAATGGCAATTTCACAATTCCCGAAACCGACTACTATTGAAGAGCTCAGGCGCTTTCTCGGAATTATCAATTTCTACCGTGACCACATTCCGAAAGCCGCTGAACTTCAAGCTCCACTCCATGCCTACCTTCACAATTCAAAGAAGCGTGATAAAACTATAATTCAATGGACCGAAGACTCAACTAAGTCATTTGAAGCGTGTAAAACTGCTATTTCGAACGCTACTTTACTCGCACATCCATCTCATCACGCAAAGCTCGCTATCTTCACCGACGCATCTGATCTATCCGCTGGAGCCGTTTTACAACAATACATCGATAACAAATGGCAACCCCTGGGATATTTTTCAAAAAAGTTTTCAAGTGCACAGCGAAACTATAGCACATTCGATCGAGAACTACTCGCCATCTACATGTCTATAAAGCATTTTCGAAAAACTTTTGAAGGACGAAGCCTCATCATCTTCACTGATCACAAACCGTTAACTTACGTACTTCAAAAACCTCCTTCAACTTCAGAGACACCGCGCCGAGCGAGACAACTAATCTTCATTGCCGAATTTTCAACCGATATTCGACACGTTAGCGGAAAAGATAACGTAGTTGCCGACGCATTGAGCCGAATACCTATCGAGAGTATCACATGCCCTACCGCTATCGATTTCGAGAAGATCGCAGAAGCTCAACAAGAAGAGAAAAGTACCATAGATCAACTTTCAAAACAGAGTAATCTATCACTCAAACTAGTTACTCTGCCACATTCACAAAAATCTATCTATTGCGAGACTTCAACATCATCCATTCGACCATACCTACCAGAGAAATATCGACAAGTCGTTTTCAACGCCCTACATAACGTCAGTCATCCTGGTATACGAACAACTCGAAAACTGATAACTCAAAAATATTTTTGGCCGTCAATGAATACAGATGTCGCAACGTGGGCAAAACAGTGTATTCCATGTCAACAATGTAAAGTACAGCGCCATACAACGAGCAACATTACATCGTTTTCATCAGCTGATCGTTTTCAACACGTCCACATCGACGTAGTTGGACCGCTTCCGTCATCACCCGAAGGCTACAGATACCTGGTTACAATGATCGACCGAGCAACCAGATGGCCCGAAGCGATACCTACAGATGACACGTCAGCCGACTCAATCGCTAAAATATTTTATGAGCAATGGATTATACGTTTTGGTTCACCGAAGTTAATAACAACCGATCAAGGAAGAAATTTTGAAAGTCGCCTTTTCAACAAACTACTTAACATCATGGGTACTCAAAGAATACGTACAAGTCCGTATCACCCTCAATCAAACGGTATGGTAGAAAGATGGCACCGAAGTTTGAAAACCGCACTGAAAACTCGCCTATCAGAACGTACTAAGTGGATAGACGAATTACCTACAGTACTTATGGGTTTACGTGCAATACCTCGTTCGGACTCAGGTATTAGCGCCGCAGAACTTACCTACGGTTACAACTTACGTTTACCATCCGATTTCTTCACTACAAGTATAGATAAGGAACAAAATCTCGACTACGATTACGTCACACAGCTACGTAATACGATAAACTCGATGAAACCATCTATACCTACAACTGCACATAGTAACAAGAAACCTATTTTCATTCACAAGGATCTACAAAACTGCGAGCATGTTTTCATCAGAATTGACGCCGTAAAGACGCCTTTAATGCCTACGTACGAAGGTCCATACAAAGTACTCGAGCGGAAGAACAAAACTTTTAAACTTTTGTTACCTGAGAGGCGATCTGCAGTTATTTCGATCGACCGTCTCAAACCTGCCTACACAATCAGTACTCCAGAGGACTCGACATCTGAAGCAAGCACTCAGGATACCACAGCTACATACTCACAGTCACCAGCGAAAACCAACGATGGAACTTCAAGTACCTACTCAAGCTCCAGTACATCGTCAAGCCCAGTTAAGTCATCAATCCTGAAGACCACTAGACTTGGACGCACCAGCAAGCTTCCGGTACGCTTTCGCTAGGGGGAGAGTCATGTAGCTGCCTGACGCAGCTATCATTATACCTACCGAGTACCTCCTATGAATACTTACGCAGTTACCGATACCTTCTCAATACCTACATATTTGCCTAACCATAACAATACCTGGATACCAATAGGAAAGAATAAATACAACAGCCTAACTTATATTTCAAGCTAAGTGAAACAAAACACCTCAAGGGAAATATATTTATGTGATTTGACGTTCTGTTAAGAAACGAATGACGTCTGTTTAAGAAACAAGATAAGCGCAGTCCGTCAGCTTCTCCCTCGTTCCTCTTCATCAGTCTTCAAGCCACAAGATCTCATCTTCAAAGCACCCGGCACCCAGCATTTATCTTCATTCTTCGTGCGTCCGTGTCGTGTGTTCGCGCTCGCAGCTCCCAGGAGAATGGACACCCATTTGGGCCCCGCGCAATATTTATAACATCGCCGCGCGCAGCGCGAAGGAGAGCGGCGATGTTAGAACGAGATGGCAGTACAAAGCGAGAGGTACAGCGCTATTACTACAAGAGCGAACGAGACGGCATGCAAATTGACCTTGTTTATTTTATTACTTTTTACACGTGTTTTTTAATCCTCTTTCTTATTGGTCTTTCTTTTTCCTGTAAATTAATGTAGCTATTTTTATTGGATATCCTTCTTTACAATTTTTGTATATAAACCCGTTTATTTTGTCAATAAAATTATTCCTCGGATAACCACTCCAGCAGAAGTATTATTTCAAGCAACCTTCCTGAAGAATAAACATTAGTGGATTAGATACTCCAAATCCACTAAACATACAAAAAAATTTTTAGCCGAATCGGTCGAGCCGTCCTCGAGTTTAGCGCTTAGCAACATCCATTTTTATATATATGTTACCGGATATCTGTAAAATTCAGCAGTCTATACAATACCTAGGCAATGTATAGAATATCTAAAACATTCAGGTAACGCTTTGAATATTATTTATTTCATACTTCACCCAGGCATTCTATACTATACTCCATGCGTAGTTGGTAATGTGTGTAAAAGACAAAAACAAGCAAGTGGGAGAGGGGCGAGACGGCGTCTTTTCCTTCTATACAACGCTAGAACGCAGCGATAGGAAACTGCTCACGTATATACTGTAAGGCTGTTTTTAAACTTATTGTTACAATGCATATGTTACCAGATATCTGTATAATGCAGGTATTCAGCACAATCCCTAGGTAATGTGTATAATACCTGGGTTGTTTTGGCAATGTGTTAAATGATATTAATATTATTCACCATTACATACTTTACCTAGGTAATGTATACGTTTCCCATCTACTGTACAGAATACCTGCAGGTCCACCGGCAATGCATAAAATTAATAAATTTGGGTATGTGTAGTCAAAATTGGTCAAATTGGTGACAGAACCGACTCAGTCAACCCCGACCAGGCTTGACAATCTTAGTTCTTCTTCAGTTCAGTTCTTCTTCAATCTTGTTCATGTATAATGTAACAAAATTAAAATGGTTAACCACTTCATCCACTCCATACGTTTACGAGACATCTGAATTTGTTGTTATTATAACAAACTACCAAGTATAAATCTAGATGGCGTTGTTACTGATGTGGCAATAACGTCAATAGATGGTTGACGAAAACTTCAAGAGATGGCGCTGACCTGCTTTGTGAATCACGCTAACGAATGTTTGTTGTAGTTTCCTTATATGACTAGTATGTCATTTCCTAAATGTTAAGGTTTTTAGGAAAAGAAATAGACGAAGTTTAATGATATCGTTAATTTATCTAACTTTATGAGTATTTTATAGCCAGAGAGTACTTAATCATACCGCATACGTCACCTACTTGTCATAGCTTTGAGTACTTACTCCGAACGAAAGTTTACGAATTATGTTTCCAGAGGGCGACTCTTCTTGTTTCTCATAATTCGCTGAGAGATAGACCTCTATTCCCGTATATACAAAGTTACTCTATGACCCCGACCCCACGTGGTACTAGTCTGCCCTACCCCTAGAGTGAATGTGAACCCCGGAGGCGCGGAGGGAGAGCAGCCCCCACCCGCTGTAACCAACTGCAGGCACCATGTGAGCCGAAGCGGCTGAGGCTGGTCGCCGCAGGCGACCAAAAAGCCGAAGCTGCGTAGGCGATCATGGAGTGCCTGCAGTTTGTTACGCAAGGGCGGAGGGGCTGCACTTCCCGCAGCGCCGGAGACGTTTGGAAGCCTGTTTGTGTATCAAAAACCTCTAAATTCTCCCTAAAAGTGCATATAATGCAACTTTGTAAATATAATGATTTTTAATTTTACTTTACTTAATACATCATTTGGTAATCAACATACAACTAAATGAATGAGTTGGCCTTTTGAAAAGTGTCATTATAAAAGGCAGATCAAACGTACAGTTGGCAACTGTTAGGTTGGGAAATAAAACAAAATTATGTAATAAGCTGGCAAATGATTATTCGGCGAAATAAAATTCTGCGAAACGTTAGTTGGCAAGTGATAATCTGCCAAACAATATTCGGCGAAAAGGCAGAGATCCCGAAGTGTTTGGAATTAGTTTGGAACGAAGAAGGACACCATCTACGATACAAAATATACACGATCAATACTCAAAATTCGTGTATGTGTTACCGGATATCTGTAAAATTCAGCAGTCTATACAATACCTAGGCAATGTATAGAATATCTAAAACATTCAGGTAACGCTTTGAATATTATTTATTTCATACTTCACCCAGGCATTCTATACTATACTCCATGCGTAGTTGGTAATGTGTGTAAAAGACAAAAACAAGCAAGTGGGAGAGGGGCGAGACGGCGTCTTTTCCTTCTATACAACGCTAGAACGCAGCGATAGGAAACTGCTCACGTATATACTGTAAGGCTGTTTTTAAACTTATTGTTACAATGCATACACGAATTTTGAGTATTGATCGTGTATATTTTGTATCGTAGATGGTGTCCTTCTTCGTTCCAAACTAATTCCAAACACTTCGGGATCTCTGCCTTTTCGCCGAATATTGTTTGGCAGATTATCACTTGCCAACTAACGTTTCGCAGAATTTTATTTCGCCGAATAATCATTTGCCAGCTTATTACATAATTTTGTTTTATTTCCCAACCTAACAGTTGCCAACTGTACGTTTGATCTGCCTTTTATAATGACACTTTTCAAAAGGCCAACTCATTCATTTAGTTGTATGTTGATTACCAAATGATGTATTAAGTAAAGTAAAATTAAAAATCATTATATTTACAAAGTTGCATTATATGCACTTTTAGGGAGAATTTAGAGGTTTTTGATACACAAACAGGCTTCCAAACGTCTCCGGCGCTGCGGGAAGTGCAGCCCCTCCGCCCTTGCGTAACAAACTGCAGGCACTCCATGATCGCCTACGCAGCTTCGGCTTTTTGGTCGCCTGCGGCGACCAGCCTCAGCCGCTTCGGCTCACATGGTGCCTGCAGTTGGTTACAGCGGGTGGGGGCTGCTCTCCCTCCGCGCCTCCGGGGTTCACATTCACTCTAGGGGTAGGGCAGACTAGTACCACGTGGGGTCGGGGTCATAGAGTAACTTTGTGTATACGGGAATAGAGGTCTATCTCTCAGCGAATTATGAGAAACAAGAAGAGTCGCCCTCTGGAAACATAATTCGTAAACTTTCGTTCGGAGTAAGTACTCAAAGCTATGACAAGTAGGTGACGTATGCGGTATGATTAAGTACTCTCTGGCTATAAAATACTCATAAAGTTAGATAAATTAACGATATCATTAAACTTCGTCTATTTCTTTTCCTAAAAACCTTAACATTTAGGAAATGACATACTAGTCATATAAGGAAACTACAACAAACATTCGTTAGCGTGATTCACAAAGCAGGTCAGCGCCATCTCTTGAAGTTTTCGTCAACCATCTATTGACGTTATTGCCACATCAGTAACAACGCCATCTAGATTTATACTTGGTAGTTTGTTATAATAACAACAAATTCAGATGTCTCGTAAACGTATGGAGTGGATGAAGTGGTTAACCATTTTAATTTTGTTACATTATACATGAACAAGATTGAAGAAGAACTGAACTGAAGAAGAACTAAGATTGTCAAGCCTGGTCGGGGTTGACTGAGTCGGTTCTGTCACCAATTTGACCAATTTTGACTACACATACCCAAATTTATTAATTTTATGCATTGCCGGTGGACCTGCAGGTATTCTGTACAGTAGATGGGAAACGTATACATTACCTAGGTAAAGTATGTAATGGTGAATAATATTAATATCATTTAACACATTGCCAAAACAACCCAGGTATTATACACATTACCTAGGGATTGTGCTGAATACCTGCATTATACAGATATCCGGTAACATATATAGATTAATACCATTATTACTATTATTATTTCTCCATGGGGTTCGCCTGGATAGCTACCACCCTTGAGCTTGAGCATGAGTCAGCCGCCAAACGACACGTCGTGTTCCGACTGGGGGCTTGAGAGCCAGTTCTTTCTTTCTTTTTCTTCTCTCTTTCTTGGCCGGCAACGCATCGGTGATGCCTTTGGTGTTGCTGATGTCCATGGCCGACGATAGCCACTTACCATCAGGTGAATCGTCAGCTTGTTTGCCGGCTATTTCCATAAAAAATAATAATAATAAATACATTATTAAAATTTAAGCACATTACCACGGTAAGCAGAATTCGGCTTCAGAGAAGCCATTATACTCGTTATCGGTTGATTATTTTGTTCTCGGAACTTTTGTAAGTACGGTTGTAGGTATGTATGTTACATAATATTAAGTTTGGAGCTCTTGCTATTCATGACTTCATGTTATGAGGTCGGTTTGTAACGGTACCTATAAGAAGTAAGAACTAATAAATTGAGCTAAAGATTCAAGTTTTCAGCCTCTTAATTGTTTAAGAATACACAGGTAACAGGAGTAATGTTCTGAGTAAGAAATTGTGTGTTTATAATGTACCCACATGTACCTAATAATATTAATCCTGATAATGATAATAAAATTGTAGATCTATGATGTTGGTGACTATGGCGGTAGTAATGATAGTTGCTATAAATATATCCTAATAAATAATATTCACCATGGAATGTCATATACTTATGCCAGGTTTTATAAAAAAATAAGAATGTCATATATTCATCTTCTGTAACTATATCGATTTTCTTTCCAGAAAATGATTCAAGGCAGAGCTGTTCAGTATTTGACTGCGATTGCAGGTACGTTCTCTTTTTGATACACTCTTATAGTATAGTTTAGTCATTTAGTTTTGTCTATAGTATAAGTTAGGTAGGTAGGTACCTATCTTAATAAATTGAGCTAAAGATTCTAGTTCTGAGCTTTATACAAAATTGCAACTTAACACAATGAAGATGCTATTATTGTCCTCGTCTTTTTCTGCTATGAAGCCGCGCAAAGTTCTTCTATAGTGAGTTTTAAATATCTGCTTTATAAGTATCTGCGCAATTCAATGCACAGAATTATTGGAAAGGGCATTCAATATCAGAGGTCCTTCGTAATTCGGTAGCATCCGATATTTTGCATCAGTTCCTTCTCTATACGTGGAACTAATCACTGGGAAGTACTCTTTCGGGTTTCAGTATCCATCCACAATGAGACCAAAGCATTTCAGATACAATCAGCTATATTGCTTGGATGTTAATGGCACCCAGAAAAATCTTCTAATTATTATGTGATTCTACACCTTTATTAGTCTCATTCATACTGTTCTGCAGCTCAGTCGTAAATGGTTTCCTTTTCAGTGTCACTAGCCACCGCAAGTATGGGCACGTATTCAGGATGGCCCACGCCTGTTTTACCGAAACTTGCGAAAAACGAAAGCAACTTTCCTATGTCACAGGTATGATACTATTGTGTTCTATTGTAAACATTATGGTTTTAAAAAAGATGTGCTGAGGAGTTTCTATATGGCATTTATTCTCCTCCATGACAAAGCACCTTTCTGAAATTCTGGTAGATAAAAAAATTACGGAGGTTGATTTTGAAATTTTGATACCATTCATTGGCTTTTAGGGTGAGATGTATAAAGCGTAGATACTTAGACTTTGACTTTGTTCAGACAACAGTTAAATATAGAAAACATCTGGATGACCGAGCTTTGCTCGGTATTTTAATATTGCTTAACAACGCCATCTACTGAAGTAGCTCTGTGTCGTTATTAGGATTTATTTTCTAAAAATGAATCCTAGCTAGATCAATTTATCGCCCCCGCATACTAAATTTCATGAAAATCGTAGGAGCCGTTTTCGAGATTCAGAAAATATATATAGGTACATACATACATATACAAGAATTGCTCGTTTAAAGGTATTAGATACTAGACGTCCGACACTTTGTTAATACGGAAAAATTAGTAAGTCATATAAAACGGCGAATGTTAAGGTTGATAGATATTAGAATACGAATGAGAAGGATATTTTTAAGTCTGAGCAAAGTCTATTTACGGTTTATAGATTTCACCCTTTGTGATTTGTACCTATTCAATTATCTGAAGGACAAGGATATTCAGAAATTTGAAGGACGTCATAATAAATTTTCCAGGATCAAATTGGTTGGATGCTAACCTCGACCGCGCCAGGGTTCATGGCTGGTAGTTTCGTGACACGGTTCGTGTCTGACGCTCTCGGCAGACGAACTGCCCTCCTTGCCAGCTCACTGCCAATGACTTTAGGAACGGTAAACACATCAATCAATCAATCAATCAATCAAAACCCTTGAAGGACTTCTTACTTACTTGAGGAGAGTCTATCCCAGGTGAAGAAAGTAGATAATTTTGTTGCAAAATATTAAAGTTAGGTACTGTAAGTTTCAGTAAATTGACCTTTATGATGAAATAACTTTACCAATACCTTTCAAATAACTAGCTACCACTATAACCAGCTAACAGCGTAAAGAACGATTGTGATTTGATCATGTCAATAATATAATTATATGCTCATATTTTTCATTCCAGGTAATGGTATTAAGTGCCACCAATGCAGTGATGCTTTATGCCACAAAGTTTCTGTGGGGTTTCGGCACAGGTATGATCGCAAATGTAAGTAATTTTCAACTATGCTCGTAGCTATAGTATGCTTAGAATACAATATGGTTTACTGAGTCTGAGAACATCTTCACAGCAGACTAAAAATATAGTTAGCGTTAAATATACATATTAGATGAATGTGAACTAATATCTATGTAGTCCACACTCGATCTTTTATACATTACTTTACTGCTTTATCCAAACTGTTTTTAAAACCCTTTTCACAAAACTTTCATTCCCTTTCCAGGTAGCAACGATATACTTAGCTGAAATAGGCGATAAGGATATGAGAGCATCGCTATCCATTATTACAAGATTCACGTTTAATTTCGGCGTATTAATGGTCATGGCTGTAGGACCGTTTCTGTCGTATGCAGCGCTGAACTGGTCTCTGCTTGCATTGCCATTGTGTTTCTTGGCCTCTGCTTTATGGATTCCAGAGTCTCCTTACTACTACCTGAAAGAAGGAAGAGTTAACCGTGCTAGACAAGAGCTGTCACGATTGCGCGGGAAAACTGGTGACGTACGTATTGCTCCACAGATAAAAAATGTTACAGTGAAATCGATTTCAATATAAATAATCGATTTTCTACTTCAATAGTGAACAAAAATGCAAGATTTACGAAAAAAGATTTCGAATGAAAAGTAATTATAAAAACATTCTCAAACGATTTAGTGCCAATGTTTTCAATATATTTAATTAGCTTGGTGAAAACCGTGGTTATACCGGTATTTATGTTCCATTTCAGGAACTTGAAAACCAACTAAACGAATTGCAAGCAGACGTACAGAAAGAGACCCGCAAGTCAAGTTCTGTTTGGGAGCTATTCAGTGGGAAGCAGTATAGAAAAGCTATTGTCATTGCAGCCGGTAAGTAGCATGTATTTTTATGATTGCGGCATTTATTCATTTATGACAAATATATCCTCGGAATACTAATTACGTTAGTGTTATGTTCAATGAACCACAAGTATTATTTATAATAAATCAATAATTTAAGTATTATATTTTAAGTATTATAATATCCCATCAAAAAATAAATGTAAAGTGAGAGTCAATTTCAAAAAAAAAGAATTGAGATCTAAATGGGTGCCAATTTCTGTGTAGAAAAGCCTAAAATTTTAGTCACAAGAACATGTAATTCAAGCTCCACATTTGACTTGGTTAGTTTTCACGTACCTACCTAGGCTATATTATATCTATGTAATTAGCTTCGTCAAATCTGTTACGTTGATGACTTATGACACTCTTCTCTAATTTGGTTTGTTGGTTGCTAACTAATGAAAACTAGCCAAGTCAAATGTAAAGCTTGAATTACATGTTCTTGTGACTAAAATTTTAGGCTTTTCTACACAGAAATTGGCACCCATTTAGATCTCAATTCTTTTTTTTTGAAATTGACTCTCACTTTACATTTATGTTTTTGATGGGATATCATTACTTTTTGTATAGAAATTAACTGCAATTAATTCAAGCTTTACATTTGACTTGGTTAGTAATCAAGAATACCATTAATTACATATATATACCAAATTTCACAAACATACAATGATAAATGCAGTTTTTATTCCAATTTGAATCTTTAAAATGCTCTACTGTAAAATTGCGATTTTGGGGATACAACAACTTACGTAGGAGGTATCGTGCTCATCAACTAAATCTGTAGTTAGTCGCCGTGGTCCGAAATACGGTACCTATTCTTTCATTATTTATAAGTAATGATCTTCCACTATTGATGTCCGCTAAATATTGAAATAATAATCAATACTAAATCCCAATTATAATATCGTAATAAATACGAAAGTCGACTATACTCTTATTAGTTACGAGTGACCGCCCTCGCTTTGCTTTGGTTTTCTTATTTTTTTACACCTTGGGTTACGTTATTGGAGTTTTATTAAGGATCCCTAATTTATTGAAAATATAATATAGCCTATGTCACGCGGGGATAGTGTATCTTCCCAACAGTGACGGGATTTTTCAAATCGGTTTAGTAGTTTCGGAGCCTATTCAATGCAAACAAACAATCAAAACTATTAGTACAGATAAGTTGTTTGTGTTCGATGACATCGTGCAACAATAAATTTTGAAACAATAGGTACCTCGAATTACTTTAAACTGGTATAATTACGGAAATAATACAAAATTTTGTGGTGTAATCTTGTAGATTAGAGAAAAATAATTTTTCACACATTAAAAATAAAACTACATAATACACTGGAAATAACGTCTCCTGACGAACCACTAATCTTCACGTAAATGTATATGTGCTGTGCATTTCTCACAGGCACTTGGGACACTGAACATCTACCTCCCGTTGAAAGCTTCAGAAAGTACTAAAACTGATATGTTTCGTTATATATTCACCTTGGAATCCACATAATGACCAGATGTCATCAATTTTGATTGCTACTCTTAAATTTCAGGCATTTTAAGTAAGCGTTTCTAATAGAATCAATTTTTTGAAAAATTATAATAAAATGATAAAAAATTACTACTTTCAGATTTATTCCTTTGTATTCACCCGACTACCTATCTGCATGCCAAATTTTAACTTTCTAGGTCACCTGGAAGTTGGATATAGTTTTGATCTATAGGTCAGTCAGTGTTAAATTTCTCGATTTTTGGACGTTAATATCTAAATAACCATTTGAGATGTGTTTATGAAATTTGGAACACGTATGTATTTCACAAGTCTCAATAAATGAGCCAAATTTGACAGGTTTATGTTGAATAGTTTTTGAGTTATGAGGTGGTCAAAAGTGGCTCCAAATGGTTCGTGTAATATTACACACGGTGCTGCTCGTCAATTCTGTTAGCTAAGAAATTGACTTGACACGCTCCGCGTGTCTAGATTCACTGTAAGTAGGCACATCACTGTAGGGACACAACCGTCCGCTCCGAGCTCCCAGTGAAGACTGCTGTCTTATACCGAGTCAACAAGTGAATTACTAGATAAGATCGAGTAATCGAATAATACAATAATCGAATAGAAGATAGAATTAACTAGATCAAGCGAGTCGTCATCTAGCGATACCAGCGCACAACTCTATACATAACAGTATATAACAAACTATCATTTTGTTGTATGTAGAATAGCAAATTGTAAGGCAATGATAAAGAAAAACTTTCAACTTCAATTCAAAGACAAAAATCTTTGTTTTTTTCCAGGGCTAAAAGTAACGCAGATTCTGACGGGCACGGTGACGATCCAACAGTACTTGGGGCTCATCATCACGACAGCCAACATGGCGATCAGTAACTCCACATCCCTCATTGTGTTTGCAGCTGTCAGATTTGTCGTCAGTAAGTCTCACTTCTGAAGTGAAAATTATAATTGATTTATGTTTCAAATGAGTAGGATATGAAAATGATGATTAGTTTTTGAAATAAAATAATTTTTTAAAATAAGAATGAGCGTCATCTAGAATTTGAGTTTCACTGATATTTGTCCTAAATTCAAGTACAATTTCGGATTAAGTCGTTATTATTGCTAAGAAACCGGGCAAGTGTGTGTCAGGATGGGACAGACGGACGGACGGACAGACGGATGGATGGATGGACGGATGGACGGATGGACGGATGGATGGATGGACGGATGGATGGTTGGACGGATGGACGGATGGACTGATGGACGGAGGGACGGATGGACGGATGGACAGACGGACGGACGAACATGACGAAACTATAAGGGTTCCGATTTTGCTTCGGAACCCTAAAAATATACAGCAATGGATGACGAATTAGTCTTTGAATAAAGGAAAATGTAATCAACCCACTCATTCATATCCCCGTTGCAGGTTTTATGTCATCGTTTTTCGTGGACCGTGTGGGGCGAGTTTCATTACTCCTGTACTCATACCTGGGCTGTGGCGTCACGCTGTCAGTGGTGGGGTACTACTTCTTCTATCAGAGCGACAGTCAGAAAGACGAACCGTGGGTGTTTGGCAGCTATCTCGCTTTCGTGTGCATTATACTCGCCAATGTCATATCCACTGTTGGCTTCAACTCTATCACGATGGTAAGTTTGTTTTACTAAATACTTAAATACATTGTATACATATAAGGCCTTATTCATAAACGCTTAGCAAACTATTTTAGCTATTGCACTGCTAAACTATGTTTTATCCTTATCGTTTTTCATAAGAGTGAAAGAAACAAAACACGTTACAAACCTTCTATAACTTTGCTAGTTTTTATGAATAAGGGGGATAAATAGAGGAACCGGTCGTTAGAAGTGCACGTGCGTCGTGCAATATCGGACATTGAAAGTTTTTGGACAAAAATTTGAATTGCTCAGATTCACCATTTAATTTTAATGCAGGGCCACTGTCAATATCTATAAAACAATGGAAGCCTCAATGAACTCTTCAGAGTTTAAACCTTAATTCATCAAGGTTTGTACATGGTTCCTTATATAATTTGAGGAGCACATTAAAATTTGTTCATAGTAAAAAAAGATTTATTTTGACCGTTTGACGAATCTGAACTAAAAGGGTAAAACAGTGATCGTCCGCTTTACTTCAAACTTGAAATTTGGTCTTAACAACAGTTATAAAATTTTGGAAAACTCATCCTTTTAAGAGAAGTCGTTGGCTTCCGCTAGTAAAATCATAAGAATAAGTAACCCATCTCATAAATTGTAAGTCATAAATTGTAGATAAGTTGTAACTTGTAAATATACATTTTCTTTACCAACAGGTAATCACTGCGGAAATTTTCCCTCTAAACGTGAAAGACGTCGCGATGACTACACTTAACATATTCGGCGGCTGTCTCTCTATGGTGGTGACCAAGGGTTACGACTTTGTGAAGTCAGCATGGGGTTTGTATGGTGTGTTCTGGATGTTCGCTACTATAGCGTTTGTTGGCGCGATTTTCTCATTGTTTGTGGTCCCAGAAACAAGAGGCAAGACTTTGAAGGAGATACAAGTCATCCTGCAAGGAGAATTGTATGAAGGAACGGAACTAAATATTACCAAAGATCTGCTACCAAAGAACAACATTGAGAATGGCGATGTTGAATTAAAAACACTCAATTCTAAATTGTGATATCCTTGAATAATGGCACTATAGGTACTGTGATGGTCTACATATAGTTTTATATTTAGTGTACCTCCATTATTCCTGCCAAATAAGATTTTTTATTAGTTTTTCGCAAATTGGGCCTCTGTCACATGATCAAATGCCATAAGAACAATTTTATATTTAGTTTAATTAGTTTAATAATGTATTAAGTTTTTATATACCTCAGATGTGCCTTGATATTAAGCACATGATTGCATTTATTAACACAATCAGATTTTTACGTACATAGATTTACTCTCCATCGTGTCTTCGCGAAAATTGCCGGACATATGGCACAAATATAACATCTCTATAAAGTCTGGATAATGAATTCAATTATAAATTAGTCTCGTTTTTTATTTTCATCACTTTGTGGTTTTTTTGTGTATGTATGTTATATTGTCTAAAGCTTTTTATCGAAATTTGGTCTCGATTTTTTTATTTTAATATCTTTAAACGTTTAAAATTAAATATAAATTTTATACATAATATATTTACTTATGGTTAGTTACTTTTAAATCAACATTATAGTGGTTTTGTATTACGTATTTTAGTGATAAATAGACTTAGATAAGTGAAAAGTATGTTTAGTATGTATGGGAATATCTCGAAAACTAAATTGAATTGAATAAAAAAGAAGTAACGTGAAATATGGGCTATATTGCGAATTGAGTTGTTTCCTAAAATTTTTTTTTGTTATAAATGGAAAGTTCATATATAAGTTTTATAACAAAGTTATTTTAGTTTTTTTATATTCGCTATAATTCAAAAGTTACATCAAATCAAAAATACGTTTTTGAATCCAGTACCGAAAACACGCCGACAGTTCCCGAATAGACCCGAGCGCGCGTGTGACGTCACTTTGTTAATTGCTATTCATTGCAGCATACAGCTGATACTGTGATTTGACTTTAAACTGATAAAATCTTGATATTATCGTCAATATATTGATAAACATATTAAAAATGCTAAACCTTAAAAGTTATCGTGCTTGTTTCGTACCATTACGTGTGAATACTACAAAAAAGATAATGTTAAATGTGTACATTTATTCGGAACCTGTACATTTAATCCTACTTTCCTACTTAATGTTATAAATCTGAAATTTTGGATGTTTGTGACTCCATCACGCAAAAACGGCTGAACGGATATAGATGAAAGGCACACAGATAGTTTTTGACCTAACTTACCAGATAGGATACTTTTTATCCCGGAAATAGACCTTTTCCCGAGGAATAAGAGGTTAAATTTTAGTTTTCGTTCATAGATTCATTTTTAGGGTTCCGAAGTAAAATCAGAATTCTTATAGTTTCGTCATGTCATGTCCGTCCGTCCGTCCGTCTGTCCGTCTGTCCGTCTGTCCGTCTGTCCGTCTGTCCGTCTGTCCGTCTGTCCATCTGTCCGTCTGTCCGACTGTCCGTCCGTCCGTCTGTCCAAAACAAAGCGCCGAAACCCTTAGTGCTAGAAAGCTGTAATTTGGCATGGATATATACATATATTTATTAAAAAAATTGAAAAGCTCTTCCAAAAATATTATGGGAAGACCATTTTTGGAATTTTGGGTCCGTTTGCGAAATATTTGCTTTAAAGTGCTAATTCTGGTTGGAGTCAAGTGTCCAGGGGGGACAGTTGGCTAAACGGTTGGAGTTGGACAAGTGAAAAAAATCTCAAAAATAGGTTATAATATGATGAATTTACAAGGAAAACTATCACGGCTATGTTAACATGAGTAGTTAATGAATAATAGTCGATAAACTTACTACTTCGGAACTCTACATTGCGCGTGGCCTGACACGCACTTGCCCGTTTCTTTTATGAAACAACTGATGGTTTTATTTTATTAGGTTAGGAATTTTGCCACGTTGATCCTACTTCAATTCAATGAGGATTTGATGATGGGTTCTGGGGCTACAAAGTGGAACTCCTCAATGGTAGAGTAAAACGGAGCCGTGTTTAAAGATAACTACTACTACTATTACTATCATTTACATTGTAAAATCAGTAGGAACATCATTAAATAAATAAACGCTTCACACTCCTATGAGTGTGAAGCCCCTTACTAGGATACCCTGAGTCGTGGGTGCCATAGACAATACAAGGACACACACCCAGACCAAGAACAGAAATTCAAACTAATCATTCAAACCACCTCGCATCGTATCGAACCCAGGACCCTTGACTCAGCGATGTGGCGTGGTATCCATTCGCCACACGGGTCATTGACCAAGTTGGTGTATTTCGGAGACAAAAAAAATTATATATTGTACCAGTTTTATGTATAAAGCGCGTACAAACCCATAACGCCGCAGTAGGTTTCCCTGTCGCGGGTGATATGGACAACACGTCACTATAACACCCAAGACCCGAGTACAAATATTTATTAGATATGGCCGGGAATTGAACCTGGGACCCTCGCTTCGCAGGTTGGATCGAATCGCTATCAACTAGGCTATAGGGTCATCGTATGTATGTACCTACTACTAGCATAGAATTTCTGTAGCATTGCATTGTGCATTTTTTTTATTAATCACATTCTTCATTTCTCTAAGGATCCATATCTGAAAGGAGGTGGCCAATATTTACCCCGGAAATGGTTAAAATACGTTTTTTTGTACAAGGTTTTAGTCCTCTGAAGAGACATATTTTCCATTTATTATAACATAACTAGAATTTTAATTTTCTTCTGAACTCCGCCGTGAGTAGTTATAATAAATTAACAATAATAATAAGTTGTATTGTATACAGATATACTTTTACTACCTCCATTGCTATCACCCCGGTCACTCACATGCGCGCAAATGTTTGACATTTTTACGAATGTTTGCACATATGTGAAGGGCGGTCAGGCAAATGGGTTCGCATATGAGTATACAAGCCCATTTCCGCTTTCTCCTACACTTTGTTCACGAATGTTCAATCTTGCTGTTGTTATTATGTTGTGGTCATTCAAATCCATTTTCAATACAGAAAATAAATGGTAGTACGATTAGACGCCACGAACCACGAAAAATTAGGAGATACATCACCTTTTTAGTCGTGTGCGCAACTGGTCGCACGAAGGTTCGAGGTTCGCGCGCTTTGATGTGCGACAAAAAACCGACACAGCTTGGAAAACCCCGAATGCCTCCAAAACTTCGCATAATAATCATTCGCGAAGGTCGTCCCACACTTGTGGGTTCGCGTATTCGCGCGAATGTGAGTGACCGGCATCACTGGAGGTTGACAATTGGCTGACAGAAGTGCGAATGTCTACTATATTGTCATTTGCCAAAATAATATTTTTCAGTTTAATTTCTGCAAAATATTAATTGTATTTGATTTTTTGCCATGAGGTGCATTAATTGCGCGGTTGATATTGAGCGCATGGCACGTCACTCCATATCTTCCTTAGCAAGAAACCTGCAATCCATAAGAATGAATCACTGCAGTACAGGTATAGCATTTTTCTTTACTATTAAGTAGTTCTTACTACGGCTAGGTTCACGCAACAATGTACAATATTCCTGCTTTTTTTGCAATACGTTTAGAAAATAAGTTCTATTTTATAATAGGCTCCTAACATGTTTTCTTTCAACTTTTAGGCAAAGGCTACTATACTGTAGATGAGTACATAAATGACAAAGACGCATGGAAATGACCAGCTCTGCAACCAGTTCTGTACAAGCGTTATATTTTTTTGTAATAAATATATCAATGTATTTATATTTTTAAAAGATGTGTTGAGGAGATTTTTTACAGCTTTTCTTGTGACATCCATGACAAAGCACCTTTGCGAAAAGCTGGTTGATAAAAAAATTACGTGCATAAGTGTATCAATGATACCTAAACGAATAAATGATTTTTAATTTGAAAAAAAATTGAATGCATCACCTTATTTGCCTTATTTGGTACTATTGTTATATTTTATTCTTTAATTTTTACATATGTGTACCTAAATGTATATAATGAAACACGTAATAATATCAATATGCAGTTTTATTTATATTACGTTTGCTTGTGAATATTTACAGATAGGTAGGTGACAAGTTAATACGTAGGTATATTATTTTATTTAGTACTGCTGGTACTTCTTTATGTAGGAATAAGGTCATAAAGTCATAATTAAAGTAAGAGACATATATTAATTAATTATCCAAAATATAAATAGTATTTATTTAATACAAAAATCGCTCTTTAAAACACTTTTTCACGATTACGTATGTTTTGCAGAATGTCAAACTACAAAAGCTAAAACTGCCCGTAAAAGGAGAATCCCGAGTTCTAGAGATTTTTATTAATAAAATTATGAAAGTAGATATTGTAAGCTTTAGTGTAAGGTAAAAATAATATGTGTACATTATACTTCACAAATGGGGCAAATGCCCATACAGATGTTGGCCACCTCCTTTACGCAGACGAAGTCGCGGATAGAAGCTAGTTGTATGATAAATGAAATATAATTTATCATACACCCCTGATTTCATACCCCTAACACCCTGCCCTGATTCCTCCCAGACACGATTTACTAGTAAACAGTGTAACCTTTTCTTTTGGTGTAAGTATATAATCAATGGAGAGTTTTATTATATTTAATGAAGAATAAATCATTTAACGTTTAAATTTACAATAAAATTACGTGGAATATCTTTTTGCACTAAATTTCGGATATTTTTAGTTAATTTACGTGTAGGAGCCGTTGAGACCGTACTATCGTGAAATTTCTTTAACAAAGTGACGTCACAAATATGGCGGTCAAATTTGGCGCGTTCGTAGCCACGTGATTTTTTTCAACTTTTATTTCGTTATTATTAATATTAAAAATAGTTTTTAAGCGTTTTTAACAATGCCAATCAATATAATTTGTGTTTAAGATTTAAAATACATTTAAAAAAAATATTTTTTTTTTAAAATGAACAACTCAATTATATGCTGCGTATTATAGATTGAGCTACCGTAATGGCTGAAAATTAGACAGACCAGCCTCTAGACAAACCCACGCCAATAGTTGCCATTATAATTGCTTTTTAACAAAAAATAAAACCAACGAAAAAAAAACTGAAAAGCAAAAAATAAAATAAACCATTTACGTATATAGATATATATAAATAGACCGTGCGTGAGACGTCGAATTGAGAACCTCCTCCTTTTTTTTTCGTCGGTTAAAAATGTATGGGAATGACATGACAAAGGCAAAAGTCACGTGCTTAATGGCTCACTTTTCCGCACTTACCGCCGTATTCAGTCACATAATGGTTACTTAAACCGCTCCTTAGTACATGAGAATACAACTTCTGTACTAAGGAGCGATTTAAGTAACTGTTAAGTGACTCTGAGTGCATAATATACCTTTTTTAACCGACTTCAAAAAAAGGAGGAGGTTCTCAATTCGACTGTATTTTTTTTTTTTTTTTTTTTTTTTTTTATGTTTGTTACCTCAGAACTTTGGACTGGGCGAACCGATTTTGATGATTCTTTTTTTGATCGAAAGCTGACGGCTGTCATGTGGTCCCACATAAATTTTATTGAGATCTGACAATGGCATCCATGAGAAAACTACATAAGTCGTAAATTTGTGTTAAGATGTGCGCGACAAATTGACGAATAACTCAATATCACGTCAACCGATTTCGATGATTCTTTTTTTAATAGAAAGCTGGTGCTTGTCATGTGGTCCCACATAAATTTGAACGAGATCTGACAAGTAGTTTTTGAGAATTTGAAGTCGGTTATTTTTTGTTAGTAAAATTTAGATTATATTATGAACCATGATTTTGAAGGCAGCGTTTAGCGTGAGCGTTTACATACAAGGGTTTTGTTTAGAGCAGGTATGGGAACCCAACCAAACTAAACCAACCTAAAGACCAACTTAATTTCTGGGGGAAAACTTTTTGCGGGCTGTAGTTTGCCCAGCACTGGTCTAGAGTACTGGTATAACAGTAAACAATCACTAATAATTGTAGAGGCATTGTAGAGAAATACTCTATACGTGACTGGCTATAGAGCTCGACGAAATTAAATTTTAAGTTACATAATAATATTGTAATACTATAAATTGTAATATAATCGAAACATCGTAACATTCGTATTGATGTGTCCTCGTCCTTATCTAATTGTAACATTCTTTCTAACGCGTTAAGGTCGTATTTGCAAACAGGGTGCTTAATGTTCCTTTAAAGATATAATTATGGGACTATTTTTATAGCTTTTGGCCGATTTTTTGCGATAAACAATTTTGATAAAATAATTTGACTAGGAAACCTGGTGAAATATCTGAGATATTTAGCTCGCATTCCATTTACGAGGGAGATATAAGATTTTATATCAATGGTATAGTACGGCCGACGTATCTTGGCGCATCTGAACTTCGCGGAAAAGGCTGCGCAGTGACGTAATTCGGCAATGCTCGGTACACGGCGTATTATGTCTCAGTCACACGTTACCATGTTCGTGTCGCTATCTCTGTCTTACATGCGCTAAAGTTCGCAGAGCCTATGTTCAAACGCGCCAAGATACGTCGGTCGTACTGTACTTGATTTTGTTTGTGCTTATATCGTTTATGTATGATGTGATTAAGTTCAATTCAGTTAAAAATTTCATGCATACTTGTTGTCTACTTCAAGAGTTCAATTCAGTTCTTGCGATTGCAAATTAAAAAACAATAATTTATTCGTATTAAAGTAATGATGTAGTTTTAAAACATTTTTAAATAAACAGTACAACAAAAATTTTCTAGAATACAATGCTCTTATATTGAAAACATCTCAATAAAAATCCATGAAGTAGACCTACGAGTTGGCTTAAAAATTTAATGGATAAGTAATTTATATTGGAATACTGTGATTTAAAATAAATAGATGTGACATTAAAATTGATTTTAAATTCATGCATGTACTTAATCGTATATTAAAATTCCTTTCTATTTTCCATTTACCATAGAGGCTTTAGTAGGTATAAGTTAAGTAAAAGATGTATGAGAGATTTAAAGTCTGTACCTACTTTTATGTAGGTAATCTTTTTTTGACTTTTATATGCTTTTCGACAATAAATGTTATGAACAAAATTTCGAATTTCATTTTTGCAAACCTTAACTTACACAAACATGACTGGTGCCAATGGATATGAGTTACCGCAAAGGCATCACAGACGCATTGCGGAGCAAAAGGAAACAGGCAAAAATATTACAAGGTCGTACGAGTCGTATCTATCTGAAAAAGGGTCAAAGCTAGCCAAACAGGTAAAAATAACTCCGGCAAATGAAATGAAATATACTAAGTACTTAGGGGCCATACATAAATTACGTCACACGTTAGGGGGAGGGTTCAGGGGTTGATGTAGTGTGACATTGTGTGACAAGGGGTGGCAGGGGGTCCTAAACGTGACGTCACATTTCAAAATCGTATAATTGGTATGTATAGGTAAATATTAAGAAACAATAATGGAAATAAAACTTATTTTGGAACTGCTGTTTTAATTTAATAATTTCTAGTTGTAAAATTTCATAATATGTGACGTCACACTAGGGGGGGAGGTCTCATCACAAATGTGACCAGCTGTGACAATGAGGGGGGAGGGGTCAACAAGTCATGAAATTAGTGTAACGTAATTTATGGATGGCCCCTTAAACCTATAAATGATACATAAATACAAACGGAACAGCAAGGGGCAGGCACGTCGCCAAAATAGAAGTAATAAAGTGACGAGCCAAGAGTGCCAAGACGGATTGCTGGTTGATATAGGTAGATAGCCGAGATAGATAGCTACCTACCATAGTTTGAATGTTCGATTCCTAGTGAGGCAGATTTTAATGATGAGTTTTAATTTATGTTCTTGGTCTACCAGGTGTTTGGGGTCATTAATTAATTACACATGGACAATTTTAGTATTTATTGATATTGTGTATTGACCCTATCGGCCTATCCATGTAAGAGCACATAAAACTCAGACTCTCCCTCCCCCTACTTATCTGGTGTTAGAAAAGGATCAATTGCACTAAAATGCATAATTTGAGGTATATGAAAGATTATTAGTGATTGACCTTATAAAATTCTACGTAATATACATAATTATTATCGTGAAGAATTCTTATAACTCATATGAAATGAATGCTCAAAAATGCGCTGGATGCCCAAATATTTTAGAAGAAATATTATTTCTGACCTGTTGCCGCTGTCAAGATCATTATCATTATTCGTGTGTGAATTTTAGTAAAAAAGACTAAGACAACTTTAGCAAGGAATTCAAAGCGAAGTGGGTTTGTCCATCATGCCGTTGTAAAGAACCTAAACCGGTTGGTTACACCAAGACGCCGATACGTTCTCCAACCACCACGCCCGCTGGCACACTAACGGATCTCTCCTCTAGTTCACCTGCGCAGTACCACAATATTACACCGACATCAAAAACATTCAGACTAAACTAGACAAAGGAGGTGGCCAACATCTGTATGGGCATTTGCCCCATCTGTGAAGTTTAATGTACACATATAATTTTTACCTTACATTAAAGCTTACAATATCTACTTTGATAATTTTATCAATAAAAATCTCTAGAACTCGGGATTCTCCTTTTACGGGCAGTTTTAGCTTTTGTAGTTTGACATTCTGCAAAACATATGTAATCGTGAAAAAGTGTTTTAAAGAGCGATTTTTGTATTAAATAAATACTATTTATATTTTGGATAATTAATTAATATATGTCTTTTACATTAATTATGACTTTATGACCTTATTCCTACAAAAAGAAGTACCAGCAGTACTAAATAAAATATACGTATTAACTTGTCACCTACCTATCTGTAAATATTCACAAGCAAACGTAATATAAATAAAACTGCATATTGATATTATTAAGTGTTTCATTATATATATTTAGGTACACATATGTAAAAATTAAGGAATAAAATATAACAATAGTACCAAATAAGGCAATAATATTTTACAAAAATGAAACTGAAAAAGATTATTTTGGCAAATGACAATATAGTAGACATTCGCACTTCTGTCAGCCAATTGTCAACCTCCAGTGATGCCGGTCACTCACATTCGCGCGAATACGCGAACCCACAAGTGTGGGACGACCTTCGCGAATGATTATGCGAAGTTTTGGAGGCATTCGGGGTTTTCCAAGCTGTGTCGGTTTTTTGTCGCACATCAAAGCACGCGAACCTCGAACCTTCGTGTAGTCTCCCACACATTCGTGCGACTAGTTGCGCACACGACTAAAAAGGTGATGTATCTCCTAATTTTTCGTGGTTCGTGGCGTCTAATCGTACTACCATTTATTTTCTGTATTGAAAATGGATTTGAATGACAACAACATAATAACAACAGCAAGATTGAACATTCGTGAACAAAGTGTAGGAGGAAGCGGAAATGGGCTTGTATACTCATACGCGAACCCATTTGCCTGACCGCCCTTCACATATGTGCAAACATTCGTAAAAATGTCAAACATTTGCGCGCATGTGAGTGACCGGGTTGATAGCAATGGAGGTAGTAAAAGTATATTTGTATACAATACAACTTATTATTATTGTTAATTTATTATAACTACTCACGGCGGAGTTCAGAAGAAAATTAAAATTCTAGTTTTGTTTTAATAAATGGAAAATATGTCTTTTCAGAGGACTAAAACCTTGTACAAAAAAACGTATTTTAACCATTTCCGGGGTAAATATTGGCCACCTCCTTTGAAGAGTCACTAGCGCTATATAATTCTGAACGCGATATAATCAAAGGAGAAAGCGAGACCAGCAAATTACTCATAGCCCAGCTTAAAAGTGAGAACGAAGAACTTCGCGCCACCACTCGTGACCTCTCAAACCGGCTGCATCAGGTCTCGACCTGTGTCTCGACCAGTGTCTCGACACTGTCCCGAGCCAACAACGTCGAGCTTCAGTGTGTTCCAGAGCATAGTAGTGAAAATCTCTACAGTTTAGTTAAACAACTCGGTGAAACAATTAAGTGTCCAGTAACCGACTCGGACATACAATATTGCAGTCGAATCGCCAAATTAAATTCTGGAAGCCCACGTCCTCGCTCCATAATAGTGAGATTCAACAACCGCCGGCTCCGGGATACCTGTCTTGCGGGGGTCATAAAGTTCAACAAAAACAACCCCTCTGACAAATTGAACTCCAGTCACCTTGGCTATAGCGGGAAGAAAACTGCAGTATTTGTCACAGAGCACCTTACCCCGGAAATTAAGGCATTGCACGCGGCTGCTCGCCAAAAAGCAAAGGAGCTTAATTATAGATTTGTTTGGGTCCGGGACAACAAAGTATTTCTTAGAAAATCCGACTCGTCTGGTTTCATCCTTGTGAAAGATCAAGTGTTTTAAATACACTGACGTAAATAATAAGGAATAAATATAATAGTTAGATTTAACTTAAGTCAAAGTCAACTGTAGCAATTAAATTAAATTTAATCACATTAATTTTACTATAATTTAGGTACATTTAATTTAATTTATTATTATATAATTCAATCTTCTCCTTCTTGACTGTTCATGTTACATCTGTACTATCAAAATGTCAGAGGTTTAAGAACCAAAACTATCGACCTTTTCAACAATGTAGTTTGCACTGATTTTGATATCATCATATTAAGTGAAACATGGCTTAATGACAGTATATTTGACTCCGAGCTTTTCGATTCCAGATATACAGTTTATAGACGTGACAGAGAGACTAGCGGGTTCCATAAAAGTAAAAATGGAGGAGGGGTATTAATCGCTGTTTCGAAGCGATACCACTCCCGTCCACTGCATACATACCAGTCAAAATGTGAAGATTTATGGGTTGAGGTTCAATACAGAGGGGCGGGGGGTCAAAGTGACGTGTTTTATCTATGTGCTGTTTATCTTCCGCCTCCTCTGCAAAAACATATTCTCGACGAATTTTTAACAAACTCAAATCAAGTAATTGAACAAAACAGTATAAATAAGGTTATGTTCGTCGGAGATTTTAATCTAAGCTCTATAAATTGGAACTACCACAATACTGATACCGACATAATTACTACTTTTAACAATAATAGCTCCTATGCCGCGAAGCTGTTAGATTTTTGTACACTAAACGATTTAAAACAAAATACATTGCTAATCATCAAGGAAAAATTTCAGACTTAGTTCTCAGTAGTTTTGAGGTCTCTGATCTAAGTGTAAGTAAAAGCCCTTTATCCGTAATTGATGACTATCACCCACCTTTAGAGTTCAACGTCTCTTTCACCCGTCCTAGTTGTTATAAATCCCTTAACAGTGTTCGCTATTGCTTCTTCAAAGCCCTCCCTATACATACAACATCATTGTTCAAAGCTGACTATGTAAATATTGTAAATAATTTAAACTTGGTTGATTGGGAAGAAGAGTTTAAAAATTGCATAGATGTAAATGATATGCTGACAGTATTCTATAAGCACATTCATCTAGCATTACTGAAGTATGTTCCTAAAACTAAAATAAAATCACGGAGATACCCAATTTGGTTTTCACGCAACTTAATAAACCTTTTACACGAGAAACTTAAATATCGTAAGAAACTGAAAAAATACAACAACAACCCACTCGATCAACTTTCCTTTGACCTAGCCAAACAACGCTCTGACCATTTAAAAATAGTATGCTATCATAATTACATTGCATCACTTGAGCTAAACCTACGTTCAAATCCAAAGCTTCTATGGTCATTCGTTAGAAATAAAAAAAGGTATGTCAGTGATATGCCCAAACAAATGATCCATAACGATAAAGTAAGTAATAGTGTCATAGATATCTGCAATCTGTTCGCCCTGAATTTTAAATCCAACCACTCCAGCAATGATCAAGTTAATTACTTATCGTTTGACAGCAACAACAGTGCCATATTTAAAAATAATTTAAATATGACCGAGATCAAATTCAAGGACGATCAAGTTCTGAAGATTTTAAAAAGACTTGACCTTTTTAAGGGTGCAGGTGCAGACGGCATTCCTTCTGTCTTTGCAGTAAAATCTGCACCAGCCTTAGCTAGACCACTACGTATAATTTTCAACAAATCCCTTAGTACAGGCGTCTTTCCTTCATCATGGAAGGTTGCACATATAATGCCCTTGTTCAAAAGTGGTGAAAGACACCTGATAAAAAATTATAGACCGATATCCATCCTCCCAGTTTTCGCAAAGGTCTTTGAACAACTACTTAATCCTATTTTCACCTGGCACCTTAGGACACTCTTCAATTCACGCCAACATGGGTTCGTTAAGGGTAAATCAACAGATACTAATCTTGTTTCGTTCATTAACGCAGTCTCGATGGAGGTAGATAATCGTTCATCAGTCGATGCGATCTATACTGACTTTAGTAAGGCCTTCGACAAAGTCAACCATAAAACCCTGCTCCTAAAGCTCTCCGCCCTTGGATTTACCGGAACATTGCTGAGTTGGTGCAGCTCGTATCTTATGGATCGTACCTCTAAAGTTATCGTCAATGGATGCTCGTCTGAACCATATACAGTCAAGTCAGGAGTTCCACAAGGCTCTCATCTCGCACCTCTCTTATTCAATGTCTTTATCAATGACATCGGGGACTGTTTTCAGCACTCTCAATACTATTTATTTGCCGATGACTTGAAATTCTTCAGACCTGTGAACAATCTTTATGACGCTGAACTCTTACAGGATGACCTGAACCGATTGGTAAGATGGTGTGACCAGAATAGCATGGACTTGAACTGTTCGAAATGTCATTTAATGCGTTTCTCTAGGAGAAAAGTCTCACTCTACTTTAACTATAAAATTAACTCTATCTCCTTAGATACATTAGATACTATAAGAGATTTAGGGATCGTTCTTGACAGTAAACTATTTTTTAACAGTCATATAGAATATATCTGTTCCAAAGGTTTTAAGAATCTGGGCTTCATCATTCGAAACTGCAGGGACTTTAAATCACCGAAATTAAAAATATTACTGTATAACTCACTAGTTCGGAGCAGTTTAGAATATTGTAGTGTCGTTTGGAATCCCTTTTATGACATTTATATTAAAAGACTGGAGCGTATACAGAAGAGATTCCTATGGCATTTAACATATTCGCTTAATCTCAGTAAGGTCATCACAAGCTATAACGAGAGATTAAATTATTTTCATTTATCGTCACTTGAGAGTAGAAGACGTACGTTCGACTTAGTTTTTCTTTACAAACTTGTTAATGGCAAATTAGACGCACCCGATCTCCTCTCGCTTCTATCTTTTGCATTTCCGTCACGACAACCAAGAATTTCTAGGAGTTATAACCTTTTTTCTCAAAACGCATGCAAATCTAATTTAGGTCTAAATGCCCCTATTAACAGAATTGTAAGACTATTTAATAACGTTGCTAAAACTAAAGACATCGATCTCTTTGATAGTAACATTGCCAAGTTCAGGAGAAGTTTGTTGTAAGTCTGTTGTAATTTATGATTATTCTGTAACTTATTTTTATCTAGTTAAATGATCTTGCAAATTTATTATTCTACACTTATTTTATACATTATTATTTTGATATTTATATTTTATTTTTGACATGAAACAATATTGTCAATTGGAAATTTTATCAAGTTTTTTTTTTTTTTTTAATTCCTTTTTTAAACTTTGACAATAGTACCTATTTAGGGAAATTTTAAAATTGAATTGTATAATTTATTTTTTAACTTCGATATAAATATGTTATTTTTGACATGAAATAATATTTAATTTTATTTAATTTTTAATTCCATTTAAAGTTTTGACATTTGTAATTTGGGTATTTTTTTTTAAATTGAATTGTATAAAGATTTTTCAATATTATAATTACATTCATTAGCAATTTAATATTACAAACATTAGTTAACTTAACAATCAGCTATACACATACTTGTTTAACACGATACTCGTTCTGAATGCATGTTGTCTACGCCTCTAATTATAATAGCATTAAGAAATTACTGTTATTGAATAAGTTTATTATGTTTGAATTAATGCATATTATGTTGGCGTTCAATAAATAAATAAAAATAAATAAATAAATAAATAATCGCTTTAGTGGTTAAATTCCGTTCCGTCCTCCAAGATAAGGGGATGTAGAGATTTAAAAGACCCCCAATCCCCCGGGAGTCTTAGGTAATTAGTGAATGGCCCCTAAAGACATTTTTAAGGCAAATTCTATTAATGGTTTACGCAAATGGCGCTGTTTATGTGAGATTAGTTGAGAGTGAAATTTAATACGTCTCCAGGGCGCTATTCCAGCTCGCAGTATGGAGTCGTCATTTATATTAGTTTTGTTTGCTACGCGCTTAGTTTTGATGAGCTTGGTATACGACTCCACAAACCTCGGCCACAGCGAGAAATCAAAACTTGAAAAATAAACATAGATAGGTATTACGATACTTCCCTACCGGTAATGATACCGAATAAGTTCTTAGTAAGTAGATATTACCTAATTGAATGAACAGAAATGCTTATTTTTACAAATAATAATTTATAGACTTAGGTAGGTACAAAGGTAGCCTGTATATTTTCGTTATACATGTTACATTAATTCAAATTCATTTAATTAGGTATCGTATAATATACTGCAAGGTACCTATTTTAGGTAGGTATACCTGCGATTCTTGATGAGAGCGAAAAATTGTTTTGACTGTTTGACCTCCAGTAACCCGAGGATTATCACGAGTGTTGTTGCTTAAAATAAGGCCGATAATGTTGGGGTAACCAATTAATATTTAGCATACGATATTGGCCTGTACATTGTACACAGAAAATTGATGATCGACCGTGGGACGACACCCTTCAAACTTGATAGACGGGTTCTAATTACAATTTGGGGTGTGTAAACACACCTTAGTTAGACCCACATCTGACGGCCTTAGTTTGTTTAATTAAGTTGCTGTTGTTTATGTATGATATGATGACCTATAGATTATTTAATCCGGGCTATTTAAATTTATCTCCTTTCATTAAAACATGTGTGATTTTATCATTTATTTTGATGAAGGAAAATCATATAAAGATATTTTACACGGCACTTGAAAGCTTTTGCTTTTGAAAGCGACTCACCTTTGGGCGCTGTCAATTGTGAACTTAACTAGACTACAATGTTGAGCATATCTATAGACTAACAGATGTTATAATAGGTACCAAATAATTGAATAGTAAAACGTAGTGAGTCCTACTCTGAGATGAATAGATCACAGAATCATCACAGCAAGCCGTGCCTGTCCCGAGACACGTGATCCAGAATCTATCTAACACATAAATTAAACTAGCAGGGATTTAAATCCTAACCTCAGATTATTGTTCTTTAATCTGAGATCCCAGCCTCTCTAGAGACCCGCTCTGCGGTCAAAATTTGACCGTATTTGTTAAAGGGTTACGTCACATTTATGTTAACTATACTTAATATCTTTTTTTTTACCAGGCTTTTCTATAGCGACAACTCAGTCATAAAGTTTCAACTCTCATAAATTATTCGACGTTTGATAGACAGTCGCAGTCGCTAGTCCTCAAACATCTTTCAATTTCAAAAGGCACTGAAGGGTTTACTCGATCAACATGAGTCGAAGATTAATGAAGTCAATCATTCGCTTTCACAGAGTACTTTCCGCGAACGAGTGAATAGAGGGAGCATTATTGAATATTAAATTTCTTGAGTCGAGGTTTGTACGGTTCTTTCGTTGAAGTTAGCAAGTGTAATTGAGTTGTTAACATGTTGCAGTGTATTGATGATGGTGATGATGATGATAACAGATGGCAAACCACGATCCATATTATTATGATGGAGTTAGATGTTCAAAGGGCATTGCCTCCTGCCTGTCAATTGGCCTCCTTCACTTAAAACCTGCTTTGTGTGGTGAAAAACCATCACCACTTTGCATCTGTAATACTGTTGTAAATTTCCGTTTATAAAGAAAGGGTAAAATTCGCGGGCAACACGCATTGCTTTGGATTTTGTTTGGGTGGAGCAACACATTTTATATTGTAGTGAGGGATATGACAGAAAGCTTTAAAGCGGGACTGTCCTGCTTAACGACCATGCCGGTCGTGATCATGGGCATCACCATAACAAAATCATAGACCACTTCACAAGCCAATAAAATGTTTTTTTTTTCAAACACAGATTGCATGTTTAAATGTATCGATTAGCGAGAAAAAAGGTGAATTACAAGTCAAATATATTAGTTGTTGGTTGTTTATTTATTCCTAACGGGTAGTCCCGGAAATAAGTCAGGCGAAGTCCCCATTTCTTACAGATCAAAGATTAGGAACCGTGTTCAGAATAGACTACTAATTCTGATGTTTTATTTACTTTGTAACTTGAATATAACTTATAACGACAGACGCTGTTAGGAATTTAGGAAATGGTTCTCAGACTAGTTTTATGCCTTCGAAGTTATTTCAAGATCCTAAAGCAGTGCAGGGTGCATCCAATATGGCTGACGGTATCTCTCAATTAGTTTGGAATCAATCAATTGATCCGGTATTCAGACTGTCCGGCGGGAACAGCTGGAAACTACGGTGTTTGCGTTTGGGGATGAAGTGACCGCTTCCGTAACAAATGACATATGTGGGCCGTTATTGTACATCTATTGTCCGAAGCGCTTTATAGCCCACAGGGCTTATCGTCATAGGATTGTAGCAACCGTAAATGTTCGAGATAACCAATTTCTAGCGCGATTAGTTGAATGGGTAATCGGTTGAGTGGAATGTAACCGTGCTTCGGTAGCACCGGTTAGTTCGGACGTCCTGTTGAAGGCGACATAAATACTTCTGACATACGGCTTGGGCGCTAACTAGTGCAGTCAGTGAAGTGGAATAAGTTCTAGCTCTTTGAAAGCTCTGCGATTACAAGGACAGGACTTGACAGGAGACCTTGCGACAGGAATGACAAGGTGGTCGTAGCGTCGTAGCATTGTGCTACGACCGTAGTAGCTTCAGTGTGACTCGGATGAGCCTCACCTGACTGTCAACTTTTACGTGAAACAAATTGCTTCATAAAACTTCTAAGGCATTCGTCTTCAGTTTTCTTCATCCGTATAAATCTACAACCGTTAAAAAAAGTTACATTAAAAACAATAAGTATTATTACTGATTGAGGCTTCTGTATCATTGCCTATTCTTTGACCCTAAGAGCACCGCGGAAGATTATGTTGACCGAGCGTCGCGTCGCAAGACCGGATCAAGAATCGCTGTCAGGTACATTAGCTCCCACAACCAATTCCATTTTTAAACGTTCCGATACTAAACCGTTGCCAACACAAACAACAAACAGTATCAGAAGATAAATTGACTTTTCTCGTCCTTACATTTCGAGTTTGAGTAAATACACGTCAATGCTCCATGAGATGTATTGACTATTGAGGGCATCGCTCTATTATTAATATTTTCGTTATTACAATGTGAGCATAGTTAATGTACACACACTGATACGGATTCGTACTTTACATATTCCATACGACTTTTTTCTATTACATCATTAATACTAAAGTATTTTTAGGAAATGTGACTGTTTGTGTGATGTAGATGTAGTGTGTGAGGAGGTTTTTATATTTTCAATTCCATCGGCAAAACAGTTTGATTATATTTGTCAGGGATATGTATGTACATACCAGTGCGGAAAAATTATGAATTCACATCGTATCTATATGGGAAACCAAGCAATGAGCAGCTAATCCCTTTCTTCAACCCAAACTAAACAGTAGCAAACGTGAGCTTACTTTATGACTATAAAACGCGGCTAAATACGTTAGGGTTGAATAATACTTGAAACGTTTTCATCATTGAATTTAAATATTTATTACTTATTACTATTATAATATTTATTACTCCACTTCGCTTTCATTTTCTAAACATTTTATTGATACCTTAAAACTGTGAATTTAGTTGTAGAAGTACCTAACTGCAGTCCAATCGTAAAGTTTCCGAGTTATCTACAATGTTCATTCAGTATCCAGAACTTTATCCAGACGATGCAATAACGTTGTATTGTCAGAATTGAGGAGAAACCCAAAGTTATAATTTAGTCAAAATAATTGAAACCACATCTAGTAGATATACAATGATGTTTTAGTTTTATAATATCATTGAGTAGATATTGATTATTGTTTCAATAAAGTTTATTATTATTGAAATCATAATCATAGTCTTATACCTACTGCCATTTATTATTTTCTATCATCATAGTATTAGTAGACTTTATACACTCAGATATTATGGATGGCCCAGAGACTATGAATGGAATATTTGGAAAAGCCTCTAGTCAATATAGATATTAGACAATAATGGCTGTCTAGTTCACAACTTTTAATCCCTTAGGGGGTTTATTTTGCGGCAAGGTAAAGGGTTTGACAAGACACTTTACGCAAGTGAAGTCGAAATTTTAGTAAATTAACATGGAGTATATGCCCCTTTGCTAAGTTGACCCTTAATCATAATATAGTCCATAGCATTCAGTTATTTTAGGTAATACACTTTTACATCAACCTTCGATCTATTTAAGATCATGGTATGAAAGTTAGCATGAAGTGCAGTGATGATGAAATATCGTGAATATTAATTATCTGAAGTAATACGCCTTGTGTCTCCTAAATCCTGAGGCTAACACCCCGAAGCCAATACTCACGTAAAATAAAAAATGGAATGAAAATCTCGAAATACAAGGCAATAAAGCGTTTGTTAAAGAAACTGACGACAACCCTAGTTAATTTCGAAATAGGTCGTCCCAAGCGTTACACTATCAGCAAACCTCGTCATTTGCGACCACTACTTTGACTCAAGTGTTTGTATGCTCTTAATTTTCATAAATTAGCAGGAAATTTGCCCTATTTCCAGCTAATTAACCTTTCCTATAAAACAAAGTTTATCTCAGGTTTACTTAGTGTTACCGCTAAACATTTTCCCGTAAAGGCTCATGATAGCGTAATTACTGTGACAATTTGCCTCTTGAAGTCTTTTGTCGGTTTTCCTTATTCTCCGTAACAACTTTAGCTTAGTACCAGATACCCATGAAAAACGAAGGGGAAACGTTACACTAAGATTCCAGCATTGACTTTTTAATCGCGGCTAATAGCGCATTGGAATGACAAGAGGCAAGCACAAACATGGTTGTAACCGTAATGCCATTTAACTGAGCCGTTTAGGTACTTCGGCTGAAACGTTTAGGTTTGCCGAATCCACCGGGAAAATGATAGCTATTTAAAGTCGCTCAGAAATTCGCATTGAAGATAACGCAGTAATTGCCGACGGTCTTTGGGGAACTTCACGAAAAATTTCCCAAGTATTCCGAATTTTAATGTGTCTTAAGATTGTTCGGCTATTGGAAATTTGAGCGCTTTGAACGCCCAAAATCTTCAGCTTGAGTTTTGTGGAATAAAATAATATTTCTATCTAATTATAATGAGAGAATTATGCTTAGCAGTAGACATGGGCGGTAAAAACTATAAATAGTTTCAATAACCCTTTATTTGTATAATACCACAAATACGGTATCAGGTGCTACAAAAACTGTTTATTATGAGAAACCATTTATTCGTGAATACGAGGTATTGCGCGGTAAGGTATGAAGACGTGATATAAACTATAAACAGTTTCAATATTTCAATAAAACTTTACTGGTATAATACCTTAAATATGGTACCTATCAGGTGCTACAAAAACTGTTTATTGAGAGAAACCATTTATTCGTGAATACAAGGTATTGCGAGGTCAGGTATTCCGATTACGCCCGAAGGACAGACTCAAGCGCTGCCGAAATAATACGAACGTGACACAATAAGACACCTATGTTAGAGCGAGAGGAGAGTAGAGGAGTAAGAGGATCGAGAGACTGAGCAGTTATATTATTTTAGATGCAACAGGATATCGCCTTTATTCCTATTTCAATAACAGCTATAGTAATTAGCTGAAGGACTTATAGAAGTTGGTTTTAATATTAAAAATATAGAAATAGAAATAGACACCAATTTATTATAGTATTTATGTGTGTTCTATTGCGGGTATGGAAGATGATGAAATTAAAAAATATATTTATGTAAAGTAAAATAATACAGAAACATATTGTACTTTAACAAACTTTAAATTACTCACAAATAAATTGTATATAGAAACAAACGCTCTTATTTTGAGGATTTTTTTTGAGGCCGTGAGGTTGGCGTCGACACGTTGCTATGACAACGCGCCGCCGCGCCCGGCCCCCGCGTCCTGCACTTCAATTCAATTTAGTTAGTTTAGACCCGAAAATGTGTTACTGCGCACTCAAGGACTTAGTTCAACTTATGCGCTGCTTATCAGGGTCGTCAATCGTCACTATAATTAATAAACTATCGCGCGAGAGTATAGCACATTGCACATGCACAATCTTGAATGTTCCTTGTTTGCAGGCAGTTTAGTTTAATTTCTTATATTAGGAAGTAACCGAAGTAAGTGTGTAAATAAATAATGTATCGAGTAAATAGTAGCGTGTTGTGGGACTTTTCTGAAAAGACTAAAGACAAAGAGATTCAACTTATAATTAGGTATAAAGAGATTCAACTTAATATAATAATTATGTAATGTATAATGAAATGAACTTTTAAATACGCCTGCAGTTAGTTTAAAAAAGTTCAAATATTGAACTAATTTGTAGCCAGTCTTAAGCCTGGATAAAGTATGAAGAAAAGTTCATTCATACTCAATAATTAAAATAAAAATGTTTATTTAATTAGTTAATAAATAACTCATCATTAGTGTACGCTACTAAGAATTCATTTAATCAGTTATTTCGTATACCGACATTACTGAGAATAAGCGTATACCAATGATACCGTAAACCTGATATACCGAGTACACATTTCAATAAATGGTTATTAAAATAAACAGTTTTAAAACCCTTTATCCTTAATACCGACTTTGCCGAGAATATCAGAATACCGATGATACCAGAACCGAGTGAATAACTAGTTATTAAAATAAACAGTTTTAAAACACTTTATCGGCGACAATACCAATAAAGAGTTATGGTATTACGAAAACGCGTACCGACCCATGTCTACTTAGCAGATCAGCTGATGCTTCACAGCTTTGCTCAGACTTCAATTATTAAGTTACAAAGTTTTATGTACTTTAATTAAGAATAAAATTTTACAAAATGGAAAGTCCCATTGGATTTATAAAAGTTATCTTAGATATATATTTCCAAAACTATCCCAAACAAACGGTTTTAACGCATAAAAATATAATCTACCAAGAGAGCGGCTAAAGGAAACTGCAAAAGGGAAACCACGGGTAAGATAGTTTTTCATCGGAATTGCACGACTTTATTATTGTGCAATGACCAATCATCACAGTACCATTATTATCTATTCTGTGAAGCATCCCAACTGAATTATATCGAAAAGGAAACCATCTAAAAAGTCAAATAATATAATTATACGCACGGTTTTATCTTTAAAAAGATAGAACAGTATGAGTTATTCAGTTAACTCTAATGATAGTGCTCAAGTTCACTATTGAATAAAAGAGGATCCCACTTGTATATTTGTCAACTTTTGACAGTCAATTAGCGAAGTGTCACGGGCATACGTCCTAATTACGGCATATTAATTGTGGGACGGCAGGACCGGGTGATTTGTCTTCGGGACAGGCCAACGAGAGGCTAGTGATGAACAGGGGACTGCTCGGAGGCTCCTTCTATTTAGTTTCTACATAAAAGCTTAATAAACTACTCAAAATACCTTCATTGTATGCGTCATAAACCAACGATAATTTTACGATAATATTTTTAAGAAATGTTTACATCCAAGTTATAATTACTTTTGGTGCATTTACTTTTTGTACAGGGATTTATAAATTGTGAAATGTTTCCTTAGTACAGAATTTGTATGGTAATTCTTTACTAAGGTGCGACCCTGAGTTGGGGCGTGAAATAATTTATTTAAAGTCAACGATGACAGAGCGTACAATTTATCCATTTAAAATTACTTTACAGAACACTTACGATTAATGAAAAAATTAACCCGTATTACCTAACCTATATCAACTTTCAAACTATTGCTCGGAATATACAGTTACATTACTATTACAATTATGTAACTACTAATATTAAATTCCTTCTGTGGTTACATAAAAAGTTTTCACACCGCTGCGCTGTTAGGAATCGATTTCCAAAAATCCTGTGCTGTATCCGATTTTTTCTTTTAAATTAAAGCACACTGCGACCATTTGCAACCTTGCCCTGCATTTAGGTCCGTCTTTTCCGTGTAGGCCTTTTATACACGGTGTGAAAAATTGTGACCGAGTTTTTCTATTAGGTAATGCATAGCGTTTAATCACCCTCGCTGCGCTTAGGCGCAAAATTGACGCAATGCAATAATAGAAAAATTTAATCACTTGCGATAATAGGTGTTTACTACTATTTAATAATATCTTCTTAAGTCTTTTTAGGCTGTGCATATAAATACGTCAGTATGCTTTGGTAGTTAAAAAGAAAAAGATAAAAAAATTAAAATTTTGTAGATTGCGTGGTACTTGTAGGTTCAATAATTAATGAAATGTAAATTGAGATACAAAATTATTTCAGAAGGAGGCGTTATAACGAGGCAAAGCGGGACTCAAACTAATTATTCATCAATTATTGTTAACAAGCCGCCGTACCTATAATGCTTCAAGGTGCCTTGCCTGAAATGTAGTTACTGAATTGTAAATTATCATGTTTTGTAGTCGTGATGTATATTTATAGCAAAGTGGCCATACAACCGGGAGTAATATCCACGCATTGCATGTCTGCAAACTTTTTATACTATTCTCCTTGCATGTCTGCAAACTTTTTAAAATTTTCTGCTATACATAGTCTTTTAGGACATTGAAGTATTATTACTAGCGTATAGAATGGACACCGCGAACATAATGTATGTTCCAATGAATTGACACCGCACGGCTTCAATTGCCAATGCATTCGTTCGATTTTGAAAGGAGAACGGGGGCCCAATTTTGAAAATAGAACCTCTCGGCGGGGACACACATTTTGTTCGAAATGTCTATTCTATGATATTATCAAAAAAAAAAAAAACAAAAAATCTTTATTCAAAAAATCTTTATTCAGTCTAAAAGTTACATTTAAGTAAATCAGTTTTTGAAGCATCCTAGTAAGCATAAAATATTTATGCTTGTGGCAGGATGCCCCGCTCCTCCTTAACACAAGCGTTACATAATAATATATTATACTTCAATGTTTTAGGACTTAACTTAAGACAGGCAATGTTTTCAAACGTAAGCAATGTCTTCATTCTGCACCTGGCCAGGGTGGCGGACTATGGCCTTAAATCTTTACTTTACCTTACCTTTGTCCTTTAACAATAAGTAGGTCGCAGATATTAGCTTCTGAGTGGGAAATATTGAAAGGCGCTACCCAAGTAGCACGCGGGGCTGAATAAGAGTTCACATTTAGCGTACAAGTGAACTTAAAGCATTAATTCACTCTTATATGAGTTCACCTGTGATGTATTAGCTGTATAAAGGCGAAAAATACGCTTAAAGCTGTTTAAGGTCTGTATAAGAGTGTAATGTTAACCTAATATACAGCTAAGGTCTGTATAAGAGTGTAATGTTAACCTACTACTATTTAAATGCTGTTATACTGCTACTATGCAGCTATGTGAACTTAAGGCTGTATAACTTGTGCCCAAATCAGTCGTATAAGGGCTGTAAAGCGTGCTCTACAGCTCATATACAGCTGACTTACCGCTTATAGTTCACATGTGAACCCTTAGACAGCCCTTATACAGCCCCGCGTGCTACTTGGGTAGTAATCTGCAGATTAATACCAAAAAGCATTAGGCGGGTCCCTCGCTTCCACCTTGGTCGTTAAAGTTGATGCTTTTGATGTTATGATATAATGTTCTGTGGGTGGTGACTGGTGGCATAGACCTATTTATATATAATCAAAGTTTAGTGTGTGTTGTACCAAATAAACCTTTGAAATACCCACCGCAGAATCATTTTTTGTCATTTCACTAAACCATTCTCGGAGGTTGATCAAATCACTAGATTTATTCAGGGAAATGATAAAATCGTGTTGCAATTTTAACATCCTCCGTGATTGGATCAAATCACTTAGGGATTAGACCAAATCTCTGTTTTTATCATATCCCTGCAACATATACATACCTACTAGACAGGCTGTTCGTTCAGTACTAAAAATTTGGATACCTATATTGACACCAAATAGTGCCAACGCATTTTAGTCGGCTGCGAGCAAGCGAGATGTAGATGTAGTGTGTATGCGTAGATGTCATTTTTGAAAAACCCCGACCGTTCAAGAACACATAATAACACATACCTATTCTTTATTGTGACGCGGATTTTATTCGGAACAGCCCGCCGTGGTGAGAAATTATCGTACAATCACATAGTTCATCTGCTTATTTATGCTATGGACCTAACCTACTAAAATGCTTCGGTAGCAAAATGTCTGAGGTGCTCCTATTTTCGAACCTTGCTTCATCATCGGTGCAACTTTTGAGCACCTAACTGCTTGGTTTGGACTGCCTAACGGCCTCTGCCCGATCATGTAAAAATAGGTAGGTAGGTACCTGTGTAATACTTACCCCTGCACTAAGATTATCCTACCAAAATCTAACTCGGAATCCATGTTTTCGAAGGCAACGTCACCAAACCAACCAATCAATCAACTATAGCCTAGGATCGTTATAATCTAGTACATTATTATAGGTTATATTCTGGCTTTCTCGACTGAGATATATGTACATCTTAGAGTATGTATAATATTGATCCATAGTAGTGTTCTGTATTCAGTGCGATTAGAATACCCATTACGGAGGCGGTGTTTGCCAAATGTACACGGAATCCCTTAGAACATTGCATCCTATTGGGCCATATTGGGCTATCATCATAAGTTGAGCACCGGCCCTTTACATGCACTGAATACCGACGTAATGTAATTAATAAATTGGTAGTGTAGGTACCACAAGGTCTGTGGTAGGTACACAAAACAAAAGAGGTATGCAGGGCATACCGTCCACTTGCTTTTATTTATTTTATTTTTTATTTATTTCTACGAAGTTAGGTAGGTACATGACGACTGTATATTTCAGCTCAATCGAATAAAAAATTCTTTCAAATTTGACCCATATTACATGCCTCTCAACGCGGCAACGTAGTAAAAGTTAAACATTTATGAATAAACTAGCTTTTACCCGCGACTTCGTCTGCGTGGACTTGAGAATGAAATTAAAGTAATTAAAAAACATCCTGGGAAATGCGAATTTTTTGGCACTGAGGGTTTTATACTTTAGAGAACCGAACATAAGAGCAATATTAAATGATTCAGTAACAAACTTAACTTTGCCACTGTAAAACTGTCGTTCCTATGCTTGCACATAGTGATCAATTAACCAAATACAAATAAGTTTAAGTTTTTTGGAATGATATCTCCACGTGTTCCTGAGAAAATAAGGTCGACAGACAGACAGACAGACGGACAACGAAGTGATCCTTTAAGGGTTATGTTTTTTCTTTTGAGGAACAAAACCCTAAAACAATAAATAACCTGTAAACCCAACTTCCAAACTAAATTATACCCTTGACCTGATGAAGAAGCTGATCCATCTCCGAACTCGAACGACCTGATACCGACGAACATGCACCCTGTTCTTTGATGCGGGATATGGAATATCTATGAGCCAAAATTCATCTAAATCCATTTAGCCGTTTTAGCGAGAGTAAAAATATATCTTATTATAGGTACGCCTAAGAAATATTATTGGGATTTTATATACACGTACACCATCAGATCTTGAATTTTTCAATGTTGTACTGGTTTTGCTATGTCAACGTGACCATCAACAAATATTTTTAAAACTGTTACTCTCCCATTCTGGAGTTACATAGTCTGTCTCTAAGATACACCACCAAACCCAACCCAACCCAGACCCTAATACAGTATGGCCTATGGTTGGGCCTTACCACCTGTTATTTCGTAGCAGCTACCATAATAATGTATTTTTATACCATCAAAAGGTAGAGATTTCAAAGAAAAAAATCCCACAGACTTTTTTAAAAAAGCAGATATTTTGACGTGAGAATTTTCGATTGAAAATAATTAGGGTGCTTTTTCGATGTTAAGTCAAAATAAGGTGAAATAAGAAATATTTTAAATCAAAAAAATTACAGTGTTTGGAACATTTGCCATTTTTTAACTATTTTCCATAGGACTTGTAGTTTTGCCGGAAATCGAGGTAGACCGTTTTTTACCATTAAAAACTCACCCCCCCTCCCCCCCCCAACATCCCGACCGCATATCGCCCGTAAATTATTTTTCCTTTCATTTTTGTTATATTCTCTTCCTTTTTCAATGGGTTTCATCCTACTATTATTTTTTCACTTACCATTTTCAAAGGGTTCAGCCCTGGTCAATTAAGATATACTGAGATAAATAAAGACAACTGAAAAAAAACTTTCACTTTGACTACACCTCCCCGAAATTAAACCAGGAGATTGTAGGAGTTGGAGATTATAAATGCTAGTTTAATTCAGACTACTGGAATACTGGACTGCTCCTATTTATTCATAGACTTCGACAAATTTTTCCACGTAAGTATAAAGAGCAAAACCTAAAGTAATCGAATTCTTTTTCCATTTTAATTACGTAATGTTTTATTGGCACTACTTCTTCCTTCTTTTTGACTTATTATGTGTTTTCATCTGACCAAGTAATGTCTGTAAGACGGTCCCCATGCTGCTCACCAGATCACGCAAACTGCCGCCGCCGCCGCGCCTCTCTGTCTCCATGATCGGATCGGGTGGTTTAGCAGGTACCTGGTGTACCATGTTAGGTTTCTCGGTCAATGTTTGATTGCGCCGACCACGGGCTACATGAGTCGCTCAGGGACGTCTCGCCCCTCCGTATTTGATTGCCTGAGAGCTAAATGGTAAACGCTTCTGCGTGAAGAGTCAAAAAGCCCCCCCGACTATCTGGGGAGTTTCACAACCGCGGTACCAGCTAGATTTATGTATGGTAATGAAAGCATCCCCTACCCGACAGCAGGGCCCGCCTCTCAACCGGGAGACTCTACTTCTCCTGAGTTTATTCCTGAATGACTTTGGGATTTTTAAGTATCCAAGAACCTGGCCCAAATACCAGACGTATATTTTATACCTATAAAACGTTTCAAAAGAAACTCATTCTTTGACCTGATTCGCCATTGGTGGATTAAACAGCGTGCCTGCATTGCCATAACATTACTTTATTTTTACTACTATTTAAATAATAAATAACTCACTGCTAAATCATAAATAACTCCCTCTAAACTTAACAGAATGGAAATTTAATCATCTTCATAATTTATTATTTTTTCATTCTTGTTTTCTTTCTTGAATAACAACCAATGGGTGATATGCCTTTAGTCTGATCTGATCACGGACGATGCTTTTAGTCATCCATGGAGCATGATGACAATTTAGACTATTTGCAAATTCAAAAATATTTTAGTTATTTGTATTGCACTTACGTCCGGTCATAATAATTAGCCTATCCGGGGCCGGCTTGGTACGCACTGACCAGTAGGTGACACCAGTAGACGATTATTCGCAAATATTTTAATTTCTTACTTACTGTGATTTATATTTTTAATATTATCTCCTTTATATGTGCCTTTTCCTACATCACAATAAGAAAATCTAAATTGTAATACTTTGTCAAAATATAAGATTTTTATTTATCTACAGAAAAAACAATATTTGATAATAAAATTTTCCTAAATTGTGTCATTATTATCACTAACTCTAACCCACACTATCATACAGCGAATTGAATATAGGAATCTGATAGCACAATCTAACATACATAGTTGTGTTATTAATTGAGTAGGGTAATTAATTTCTTAAAACCCCAATGTTTTAAATATTGTAAATATGTATAGCTACACATTAATTTCAATAAACGATTTATTGACTCGTTTTCAGACCTACTTACATTTTTTAATTATGGCTTCTAGTTACCTAAACTGACATCTGTTGTTGATTAGCAGAACTAATTCACTGCAAAATCATAAATTAAAAAAAATTGTACTCATTGATTTTTTTGAAGAAATAACGTATATTTCCGATACTAAACAGTCTCTTGTATCGGGCACTTTCAGTATTTCTTACTGTTATGTGGCATATCAAAAAGTCCTATTTATTGATATCTCGGCTTCTAAGCGACGTATCACGATAAAACATACACCAGATTCTAAGTTAGACCACCAGTAAAACAACTGTGAAAACCGCATTCAATTTCATCCAGTGGTTTTGGCGTGATGCGGTGTCAAACATACAGACATACAAGATTTTTAAAAATGACAGATTTGCAATCTATTGCTCCTATATAGTCCCCTGATACCAAATTTTCATAAATATCTTCAATGTACAGACATTATCGAGTTACAGTTTTATAATATATATAGATTATGTATTTTGCTATGTGAATAATACTTTTGTCTATACAAACAGGGTTAGAGAAGAAACTTTCTCAATTATATATGCACTGATGTCAACAAGTAATCTATATATATTATAAAACTGTAACTCGATAATGTCTGTACATTGAAGATATTTATGAAAATTTGGTATCAGGGGACTATATAGGAGCAATAGATTGCAAATCTGTCATTTTTTAAAATCTTGTCTGTCTGTATGTTTGACACCGCATCACGCCAAAACCACTGGATGAAATTGAATGCGGTTTTCACAGTTGTTTTACTGGTGGTCTAACTTAGAATCTGGTGTATGTTTTATCGTGATACGTCGCTTAGAAGCCGAGATATCAATAAATAGGACTTTTTGATATGCCACATAACAGTAAGAAATACTGAAAGTGCCCGATACAAGAGACTGTTTAGTATCGGAAATATACGTTATTTCTTCAAAAAAATCAATGAGTACAATTTTTTTTAATTTATGATTTTGCAGTGAATTAGTTCTGCTAATCAACAACAGATGTCAGTTTAGGTAACTAGAAGCCATAATTAAAAAATGTAAGTAGGTCTGAAAACGAGTCAATAAATCGTTTATTGAAATTAATGTGTAGCTATACATATTTACAATATTTAAAACATTGGGGTTTTAAGAAATTAATTACCCTACTCAATTAATAACACAACTATGTATGTTAGATTGTGCTATCAGATTCCTATATTCAATTCGCTGTATGATAGTGTGGGTTAGAGTTAGTGATAATAATGACACAATTTAGGAAAATTTTATTATCAAATATTGTTTTTTCTGTAGATAAATAAAAATCTTATATTTTGACAAAGTATTACAATTTAGATTTTCTTATTGTGATGTAGGAAAAGGCACATATAAAGGAGATAATATTAAAAATATAAATCACAGTAAGTAAGAAATTAAAATATTTGCGAATAATCGTCTACTGGTGTCACCTACTGGTCAGTGCGTACCAAGCCGGCCCCGCATAGGCTAATTATTATGACCGGACGTAAGTGCAATACAAATAACTAAAATATTTTTGAATTTGCAAATAGTCTAAATTGTCATCATGCTCCATGGATGACTAAAAGCATCGTCCGTGATCAGATCAGACTAAAGGCATATCACCCATTGGTTGTTATTCAAGAAAGAAAACAAGAATGAAAAAATAATAAATTATGAAGATGATTAAATTTCCATTCTGTTAAGTTTAGAGGGAGTTATTTATGATTTAGCAGTGAGTTATTTATTATTTAAATAGTAGTAAAAATAAAGTAATGTTATGGCAATGCAGGCACGCTGTTTAATCCACCAATGGCGAATCAGGTCAAAGAATGAGTTTCTTTTGAAACGTTTTATAGGTATAAAATATACGTCTGGTATTTGGGCCAGGTTCTTGGATACTTAAAAATCCCAAAGTCATTCAGGAATAAACTCAGGAGAAGTAGAGTCTCCCGGTTGAGAGGCGGGCCCTGCTGTCGGGTAGGGGATGCTTTCATTACCATACATAAATCTAGCTGGTACCGCGGTTGTGAAACTCCCCAGATAGTCGGGGGGGCTTTTTGACTCTTCACGCAGAAGCGTTTACCATTTAGCTCTCAGGCAATCAAATACGGAGGGGCGAGACGTCCCTGAGCGACTCATGTAGCCCGTGGTCGGCGCAATCAAACATTGACCGAGAAACCTAACATGGTACACCAGGTACCTGCTAAACCACCCGATCCGATCATGGAGACAGAGAGGCGCGGCGGCGGCGGCAGTTTGCGTGATCTGGTGAGCAGCATGGGGACCGTCTTACAGACATTACTTGGTCAGATGAAAACACATAATAAGTCAAAAAGAAGGAAGAAGTAGTGCCAATAAAACATTACGTAATTAAAATGGAAAAAGAATTCGATTACTTTAGGTTTTGCTCTTTATACTTACGTGGAAAAATTTGTCGAAGTCTATGAATAAATAGGAGCAGTCCAGTATTCCAGTAGTCTGAATTAAACTAGCATTTATAATCTCCAACTCCTACAATCTCCTGGTTTAATTTCGGGGAGGTGTAGTCAAAGTGAAAGTTTTTTTTCAGTTGTCTTTATTTATCTCAGTATATCTTAATTGACCAGGGCTGAACCCTTTGAAAATGGTAAGTGAAAAAATAATAGTAGGATGAAACCCATTGAAAAAGGAAGAGAATATAACAAAAATGAAAGGAAAAATAATTTACGGGCGATATGCGGTCGGGATGTTGGGGGGGGGAGGGGGGGTGAGTTTTTAATGGTAAAAAACGGTCTACCTCGATTTCCGGCAAAACTACAAGTCCTATGGAAAATAGTTAAAAAATGGCAAATGTTCCAAACACTGTAATTTTTTTGATTTAAAATATTTCTTATTTCACCTTATTTTGACTTAACATCGAAAAAGCACCCTAATTATTTTCAATCGAAAATTCTCACGTCAAAATATCTGCTTTTTTAAAAAAGTCTGTGGGATTTTTTTCTTTGAAATCTCTACCTTTTGATGGTATAAAAATACATTATTATGGTAGCTGCTACGAAATAACAGGTGGTAAGGCCCAACCATAGGCCATACTGTATTAGGGTCTGGGTTGGGTTGGGTTTGGTGGTGTATCTTAGAGACAGACTATGTAACTCCAGAATGGGAGAGTAACAGTTTTAAAAATATTTGTTGATGGTCACGTTGACATAGCAAAACCAGTACAACATTGAAAAATTCAAGATCTGATGGTGTACGTGTATATAAAATCCCAATAATATTTCTTAGGCGTACCTATAATAAGATATATTTTTACTCTCGCTAAAACGGCTAAATGGATTTAGATGAATTTTGGCTCATAGATATTCCATATCCCGCATCAAAGAACAGGGTGCATGTTCGTCGGTATCAGGTCGTTCGAGTTCGGAGATGGATCAGCTTCTTCATCAGGTCAAGGGTATAATTTAGTTTGGAAGTTGGGTTTACAGGTTATTTATTGTTTTAGGGTTTTGTTCCTCAAAAGAAAAAACATAACCCTTAAAGGATCACTTCGTTGTCCGTCTGTCTGTCTGTCTGTCGACCTTATTTTCTCAGGAACACGTGGAGATATCATTCCAAAAAACTTAAACTTATTTGTATTTGGTTAATTGATCACTATGTGCAAGCATAGGAACGACAGTTTTACAGTGGCAAAGTTAAGTTTGTTACTGAATCATTTAATATTGCTCTTATGTTCGGTTCTCTAAAGTATAAAACCCTCAGTGCCAAAAAATTCGCATTTCCCAGGATGTTTTTTAATTACTTTAATTTCATTCTCAAGTCCACGCAGACGAAGTCGCGGGTAAAAGCTAGTATATCCATAAATGTTTTTACTGGTTTTTATCTACTTAATTTGGATGCACATTACATCCAAACTAAGTGAATGAGTCCGATCACAAATACCATTTAAATTATTATTCGTCGGCAATTTTATAAAATCTTCGGCGGTAATCCCATTCCATCAGGTATTATTATATATCATTCTTTTATCGGCTTCAAGCATAAAAAACCCTCTTGTCGTATAGGACTCAAATACATCACTGTCAGGTATTAAAAAGCACTTGACGATACAACGGGTGCACCGTCGCACGGATAAACCTGACATGGAGTACTCTCGATACTGGACCCTTCACGTCACGTTGACGACAACACGTACGCTAAAGGCCGCCTCTTCATAGGACGACACAACGACGAAAACGTTTTACGATTTACTAGCGCTTCATCCGCGTTTTCCGAGATAATAAATATGTATGTTATTCTAGATCATGGTGGACCTGTGTGCAAAATTTCATGAAAACCTGTTCAGTATTTTTTGTTGTTTTGTTTTATTTCTCAAAAACAAGATTTCATCATTTCACTAAAGTACTCGGGTTTCATAATTTCCCTGCGCCGTATATGATATGATATCATATCGACATAATTATTATTTTTGTCATCTCGTCCAATAAACGAAAGGCCAAAAGCGGTGTGTCGTTTGTGTACAAGTGTGTGTCGGTCATTAAAATTAAATGAATTTTTCAAATCGCTTCAGTAGTTTCGGAGCCTATTCAATGCAAACAAACGATCAAATCTTTTACTCTTTATAATATTAATATAGATTAGGTAGAGATTGATGGAAGTTTTGTATTACACTGTATTCAATACAACGATTTAACTGGTTAATTATACAAATCCGACCAATCGAGAGAGTGTAATTCCAGCTTAAGCGATCCCTGACACCGATCGAGCGATTATTGTCGTATTAAATTTGGGATTATTTATAGGTACCATGATTTGTTAACCACTCTTCAGTTACGGGTCGCTAAACTGGACTCGTTTGCGAATCAATTTTTAAGGCAATGGAGTGGATTGGACTGTGTTTGATTAGGCGTCATAGATTTAGAAGTTATGAATTTACGAATGGTGATTTATTTTCCAAAAAATCTGACGGTTATATGAATGTGTAGACGATAATAATTGAGCATGTCAATTGGAAAAATGGATATTACACTTAAGTATCAAACTTTAAAATGAATAATTGTTCACTATTTATGTGATTATCTACATGCGAGTACAAGAATACGAGTACATAACATAAAGCTAATATTGAGTGCTTTAAAATAGTGTAGTAACCGAAGTTCTGAAGCATACATTATAATATATTACATATATTATAAGGCGACTCAATCGCCTGAAGCGAAAATTTACGAGGCATTTGACGTCTTCGGCCGCCCGATGTAATATTAAAATGACAAAGGTGATTCATGATAGCACATACACTCTCACACTATTCAAGCAACTATAATCGACCCATCAAGATGCAATATCAAGATCAATAGCCTTGCTGCAAGGCTATTCTGTTTTGTAACTCGACAGCGGAATCCGCGATGAGTGTCAATTGTGGCAAGGAATTTTGACACTCATCGCGGATTCCGCTCTCGAGTTACAAAACAGAATAGCCTTGCTGGTCAGTATAACCTATTATATATATTATTTCTTCCGTGGTATAACTAAAAGCAATTAGGTACTTAATAGTTATTATACCTAAATAGTTTCAATTAAATTACCAAATATGGAAGAAAAAAGTTGGCGCTATCTTCCTGTTATTCAACGCCTTACGTGTTATAAATGTTACTAGCTTTTGCCCGCAGCTTCGCCCACGGAAGAGATTGATTTTTTACAAATCCTACTTACTTTTACTTAGTTAGATTTAGTTGCCTATGACTTAAGTAAACATGTATCATTTGATAGCGTGATTCAGAACTTGCAAATGAATTTTACTAACGCCACCTATTAACAACACCCGGAACTAAATATCTAGCAACTAACAAAATATCGATCTTCCCATATGAGGATGTTTTACCGCGGTAAAAAGTAGCCTACGTTACTCTCCACCCTCCTCACTATCTCCACACACAAAAACCATACCATATAACAACTTCATTGCGACGTGAAAGAAGGACAAACAGACAAACACACTTTCACATTTATAATATTAGTATGGATAAGTAATAATCCAAGACTTAGATAAAACTTAAAAAAGACCTGCTCCAAACCACAATGTCTCTCAAAGATAAGAAAAAGTATAGGAATTATAGGAATGACTAACGAACAGGAATATTACTTGGATATATTTCTACTTGTAAACCACTCCCGCTGTGCTTCGGAATCCTAGTAACCTGTGCAGCTGTGGGTGGACCACTACTGAGTGCGGGTCTCTCCATTCGAGGAAACCTATTTTAGAGTTTTTTTTCTATACCTATTTGGGAAACATATAGTGTCTTATTAATGCCATCTTTACCACTATTTAAGAGTTTAGCATATATTATAATGTATATAACTATATATAATGCTCTATCATTCTCCACCACGCTGCTCCAGTGCGGATTGGTGCTTGCTCCTATAATTATGTGGTTATCATATTACAAAACAATTTTTCAAATCCGACTAGCAATTAAAAGAGATTAGCGCGTTCAAATATACAAACTAACAAATAAACCTCTTCAAATATTAACTGACATCAAAAAAGGAAGAGGTATTCAATTCGACTGTATTTTTTTATGTTTGTTACCTCAGAACTTTCGACTGGATGAACCGATTTTGATGATTCTTTTTTTAATCAAAAGCTGGTGCATGTCATGTGATCCCACTTAATTTGAGCTAGATCTGACGAGTAGTTTTTGAGTTATTTTGAAGTTGGTTATTTTTACTTCATAAAATTCATATTTATTAATTTAGTATAGATTACATTTACAATTTACATAACGACTCAGACTTCACCAGTCTTTTATTTAATTTAACTTTATATTCGGTGTTATGACGGTGATGTGCTCATCAGATTTCGCTTCGCTAAAAACTTAATAAGTGCTTATTATTGTAGCACAAAACAAAATACTATGGCCCATAAAAGCAATTACGTACAAAGCACCACCATTAAAGCATGGCTATAAATTAACATTAAAATCTTTTTAAGCCCAAAACAGTAAGATAATTGTGAATTTCGACAGGGCTACCAACCGTTGCAATACATATGAAAAATAAAAGAGAAGAAAACTAAAATAAAACGAAGTATTTTCTTAGTTATCTTCTTTTTTACCCCACTACCAAGGAAGGGTTATTTACTGAAAGTGGTGACTAAGTCATTATAATATACAAAAAAATTGTAAAATAAAACTGTAAAAAAGAAGCAGAAAGGGGTGAGGCGATGTAAGGAGAAGTAAACAGAGGCGAGTTGATATTAGGAGGAGATTTAACAAAGTGTAACTGGAACACGCCATTGGCTACTGCTCATATTCAGAAAAGTACATGATTTAAAAAACAGTGGAAGAATTTTACGAGTTTGATTACATTATATTTGTTAGGACTTGAAATAAATACACCGTAAATTGCTTTGTAGTTTCTATTCAGGACATTAACAACCCGCCATTACACATTTCACAACACCATAGTTACTTCTCATTCTACAATGTTGCCAACAACAATAATCAATATTTTATTGCCATTCACACCTCCCCTCAATAAAATATTTGAAACAAAAATATTTGACTTTTATTAATTAAGACCTCCCCTTAACAATATACTTCCCCTTAATAGTAACTAATTGCTAAACAATTTATCTCTCAATTTTTGAAACTGAGTACCTCCTAATGCTTTTGTTAGCATGTCTGCAAGTTGGTTACTGGTATTTACATATCTCAATTCAATTAACTTTTTATCTAAATTCTCCTTAATAAATGCTTGCTTGATTTGTAAATGTTTTATTCTAGAATTACCAGTAGCCATCTGAGCCATCTTTATTGTAGACTGATTGTCCTCAAATATAGTTATATTTACACTAAACCCAAATGTCGCTAAAACATCTTTCAGCCAACAGGCCTCACTTGTGGCTAGGCACAGAGCCACAAATTCGGCCTCTGTTGAAGACAGGGCTACAGTTGGCTGCTTCTTAGAGAACCACATTACTGAGCAACCAAAAACTTTAAAAATACATCCTGAAGTTGACTTAAAGTCACTGCACCCACCCCAGTCACTGTCAACATAACCTACGACATCATTACAATCTCTGGTATAAATTAAACAAAGCTCAATAGTCCCTTTGACATATCTTAAAATATTTAACAAAAGTTTATATAAAAGCTCAGAAGCACAACTTTGATATCTACTTAAAATGTTTACTACTGCACAAATATCAGGGCGAGTCCCCATTGCAGCATAAATAAGACTTCCTATTAATTTCCTACATTTCTTTTCGATTTCTACACTTTCTGATGCTTCTCTTTTTAATATATGAAAGTTAAAATTTTTATCAATTGGCAAATGTAAAATTTTACAATCCGACATTCCATATTCTGTTAACAACTTTTTCAAGTATTCTTTTTGTGATATAATAGTTATCCCCTTATCTATATCTTGCTTAACCTCTATTCCTAAAAATTTTGTTATAGCCCCCATTACTTTCATTTTAAAAGAACTACACAAAATATTAGTTAATTCATACAAAGTCTCCTTATTGTTACCAAAATATAATATGTCGTCTACATACAATAACAAAAATGTTTTTACGTTCCCTTCACACTTTGAATACAAACACATATCCTTATCACTTTGTTTATACCCTAATGATAACATTACATTATTAAAAGTTTCATTCCAGTACTTAGGAGATTTCTTTAAACCGTAAATAGACTTAGAAAGTTTGACATATTTAATATCAGTTCCCTCTGGTAAAATCAAATACAATTCCTCATCAAGTTTTGCATTAAGAAAAGCTCCACAAACATCCATCTGACTAATTTTTAACCCTAACTTAGTAGCTACCGATACAAATATTCTAAAAGTATTTAGCTTTGCCACTGGGGCATACAAGTCCTGTAACTCACCATATTCTTGTTCAAAGCCCCTGGCTACCAACCTGGCCTTGAAACCGCCTTCCTTTCTTTTTAAAACCCATTTTGAACTTACAAATTCTTTTCCTTCTGGTATCTTATCTACTTCTGTCCATGTGTTATTTTCTTTCAGCTGGCTAAGCTCCTTTGAAATAGCCTGTTTCCACTGTTCAGCCTCTTCTGACATTATGGCTTCCTTATAACTCTTAGGCTCTGCGACATACAAATGATAGTTTTCTAGGCATTTGGGTTTCTTTATTCTTCTTTTTGGTCTAATTTCTTGGTCTTGATTTCCTTCTTCCTCTAGATTTTCATTTCTCTGCTCAGGAAGCTCAGGAGTTATTTCTGGTGTTGCACCCAGTTCTCCTACTTCATTTTCATGAGTCTCTCCTACATCTGTATCATAGAACTCTTCTCCGCTCTCATTTTGTACTTCTTCTTCAAAATTCTCTAAGGGTACATCAAGTAATATTACTTTTTCCTCTTCCTGTATTTTCTGAATATCCTGGTATTTACAGTTAGTCTTTTCCATGAATACTATATCTCGCTTTATATGTACTTCCTTTTTGTCTTCATAATATACCCTATATCCTTTACTATCATCATATCCGACAAAAATTGCTTTTTCTCCCTTCACATCCCATTTCCTTCTGTTCGTTTTTGGAATGTGAACATACACTTGTTCACCAAATATTCCACGTAGGCTCCGGATGTCAAAGTCCCGCTTATAGAATGTTTCATGAGGTGTCATTTCTGGAATCCTACTTTTTGATGTTTTATTCAAAATGTACACAGCGGTATTCACAGCTTCCGCCCACAAATGTTTTGTTAAATTTTTACTTTTGAGCATAGACCTCGCCGCTTCTACTATAGTTCGCATGTCTCTCTCGACTTTCCCATTCTGTTGAGGAGTGTAGGGTACCGTTGTCTGATGATTTATTCCTCTATCTTCAACAAAACGTTGCATGTCACTATTTACGAATTCACGTCCGTTATCTGTTCGGATTACCTTCACTTTAAGACCAGTCTGTCTTTCTGCCCAAGTAACAAAATGCTTAATTTTTCCAAAAACTTCACTCTTCTTTTGTACAAAATATACTACCCGAAAATTTGAATAATCATCCTTTATCAATAGAAAGTATTTAGAGCCCCCTATACTCTCAACTTCCATCGGGCCGCACAGATCAGCATGTACCAGCTCTAATATAGCATTTGTATGCTGCTCTCTTCTGTAAAAAGGTAACTTGTGCATCTTACCTTCTACGCATGAAACACATTTTGAATTTTCTCCTGTATATTTAATGTTGCTTTTGTTCAGAACTTGCTTTACATGTTCAATATTTTGATGACAAAGTCTCTCATGCCACTCAGTTAAAGTACAAACTGCCGCAACTCCTACATCATTTGACACCTTCAGTATGTAATAATTTCCTTCATTGTAACCAATAGCACACAGCACATTATCTTTGTAGAATAAACATTGTCCATCTGACATTATCACCTCATAACCTCTTTTGGTCGCACTAGGTATTGAAAACAAGTTCATTTTGATGCTCGGCACATGCAGCACATTATATAATATTGCCTCTGTATAGGCTTCCCCATTAAATATGTTAAGTTTTACATCTCCAACGCCAACAACAGGTAAGTTTCTACCATCTCCGACAACTACAGATCTATTTGACACTGTTTGATAGTTTTCAAATAGCGAGCTATTGCCTGTCATGTGTTGACTCGCACCACTGTCAATCAACCAGCATTGGTTAGATAGACTTTTCAATTTACTCTCTGTATCCGTTGTCATAGCAACTGTGAATGCGTTTCCGGAGTATCCTTTTGATGTACGTCCAGTGCCATACTTTTCAGAATTTGCACGCTTAGGGCACTCATTTTTCAAGTGTCCTACTGCTCCACATCCAAAGCATTTCCTACTTTCAATTCCATTTTTACATACTTTGGAAAGATGTCCTGGTTTCCCACACTTGTAGCATTTTTTGATAAATCCACCTCGCCTCTTCATAAATAATGCCATGTTATCTCCTTCATCCATTGACGTAAATTATATGGACGCGCTCTTTCTAAGAAATTTCGTGTCACACTTTCGTGCCACAGAGAACTCAATCACAGAGTCACTATGCGCCCAGTGTTGCCAACACCCTACTCCGAAAGAGATCATGGATACATTACTATAACTGGACATATACCATGGATATATTACTCTGTCTGGATTACATTGTAGAGGTACCTGAGGATTAATTACGTCATAACGGAATGACCATTTTTGTAGTGTTCATCCATTCATCAAAAAAAAAATCAAAAAATCGTTTCTTAATCCAGAATTTACATTTTATTACAATATGCGTGGGATCTTTCCATTTAAGTATATAAAACTTGTGTTATCTATAGTCCCAGGATATATCATTCGATTGTGTTAAAATATTTTTATGTGTGTTGTGCACTTAAAATAAAAGAAATGTATCGTAATAAATTACACTGTAGCCTCATTGAAATATTATAGTGTATTTTTGTAGAAACATCAAAAAGAGGAATTGGCAATTTAAATACTTTAATTGTCGTTTCTTTGTTTTCCAGGTAGGTTTGTGTGATTTAGGTTGTATTTAGTGTAACTCATAATGTATGATAAGCTTAAATAAAACTTTGTTTTTCAGAGCAACACGTAGTTTATTATCAATTCTTTAAATCCCGACTGATTGTCATATATAATCACATTAAGTACTTCACCTTATAGGCCGAGGGAACCTAAAATAATAATAATATTAAGTTACCTAGTCATTTGGTTTAGGCCCATGCTAGGTTCCTAAATACCGTCCCAAGAGGACGAGCTTTAACTTAAAAATTAAGTTTAAATAATAATAATAATAATGATATTATACCTTCTACCATTAATACCATGCACTTGGATTTTCTATAAGTGTGTTTTTTTAGTTTTTTTAAACTATTATTTATTTATTAATTTTTTAGTTTGATTTTTTTAAATGAAATGTAGGTAATTTCTTTCTTTCTTTCTTTCTTTCTTTCTTTTTTTTTTCTTTAAATATTAAATTGTCATTGGTCCTCAATAAGTCCACGAAGTTTGAAAGAAATCTGAGCGTTTCAAGTGAGCCAAAATCAAGTCCAAAGAGAAGTTACAAACAAACAAACCAACAAACAAACATACAGGTGAAGTAATATAAAGCGTTAAAACTTACCTGTGGAAAGTTATCCTTTCAGGTAATGTTTTCGTTTTTTGCTCATAATTTTTGCAATACCGCAATGTACAAGTTGGCATTTTCGTTAATTCAATAGGTACATATAATATCTAAAACAAATAAAGTAAGTCAATTTCATATAAAAGTCACGTATTGAAATCACTTTCTAGTTTCTACCACAATTTCCGCATCTTTGTCCTTTTGTTCTCTCACTCCGCGACGTCTGGCAACCCTGTTCCGTAGTGATTAAGTACTCTGTGTTCGTTCTGTCAAGTTTGGTTCAAGATGTCGGTAATAAATATTTGACACTAAATAATTTTTAAGACTGTAAATAAAAATATAGTTACTTACCGATTATGATTAAATAAAGTGAAATAAAGTTCAAACGTAAATAATGAGAAAGTTTTAACTGTGCACAATACAGAATAATAAGTGTTCTTGAACAGTCGGAGTTTTACGAAAGTGACAGCTATGGTGACAGCACTTGCTCGCAGCCGATTATAGTACTAAACTGAGTTGGCCCCAGTTGGGGTCAACACAGGTGAACAAAATGTAAGTACTGAACAGCCTGTCTATATAATTTACGTCAATGCCTTCATCACTTTTTGATTTCATTCGCTCTTCTTCAACAAGCAACCTTGCTACCAGGTCATCATATTTTTGTTTTGAAGTTTCCACCGACTCCCACGCAGAAATGAAGTGGCTGTATGACTCGGGTAATGCCAATAAAACTTTAGTTATTAGGAATTTCTCAGACACTTCTTCTCCAGCTTGTTTTAATTGACAAGCCATCTCTCCAACCTTGGCGAGGAATACTGAGAGTTCACCGTCTTCAAATTTACACTGCAGAAACCGTTGTTGTAGCATCATAGTGCTTGTAGCTGACTTAGCTTCATAAATACTGTGAAGCTTAAGCCACATTTCAGCCGCCGTTTCACAAGTCAATACATGAACCATTGACGCTTCACTTAATCTTGAAACTATAATTGATTGGGCTTTCACATCTTTCTTTGTCCACTCCGATGTATTTATTTCAGATTTCTTTTCGTTTCCATTCACTACAAGAAACAGATCCGCGCCTTTCAATGTCACAGCCACCTGGAACTTCCAGACATTCCAGTTCTTTTGTCCTTCTAACCTTATGACGTTCGACGCCACCGCCATTGTATGTGTTGATTCTCCCATTATGTTTCTCCGAGCACGTCAGTCGTCGTTATCGATATCCCCGCGTGAGCCTGATGCCGTACTTAACCTCCGCACGACCTCCTTCAGACACCGCTTCAATATTATTTCGCCGACCAACCTCAATTTTTCGACTACACGTGGACAGGTAATTACACTACATGTAAATCACTCCGTGTAGCGACCCCATACAATGATTTATATTTCTTCTTGCCTTTTTCTTCACCTAGAACAGATTTATAAGCACTGGGCCCATAACCTGTTAGGACTTGAAATAAATACACCGTAAATTGCTTTGTAGTTTCTATTCAGGACATTAACAACCCGCCATTACACATTTCACAACACCATAGTTACTTCTCATTCTACAATGTTGCCAACAACAATAATCAATATTTTATTGCCATTCACAATATTTTTACAAAATAACTGTCCTTTTTCATTACTGAAAGTCGTTGTTTTGAGAACGTTTCATTTCACTTTATTTTCTGAATCGACACACTACGACAAAACTGAATCTTACGACACTAAGTTATTTGGGCGTCGATACGCTTCTGCTAATAAAGTAAACGGGCATTAGGACATCCACTTGTTAAGATGGTCACAAAAGATGGGCCATCAATGCCCATGTTATGGACATCTTAAAAACTTTCTCTAGGAACCTATAGCAATTAGCTTAAACCAACTTGCTTCACGGAAGAATAAAAGTAATAGGCTCCATCCATCGTTAACAACTCTCCTGTACATGGTTCATCGTTACATATTTCTCTCACAAAGAAGGCAGAAGAAGGACTCTTCTCGAAGTGATGTCCCGATTATTTCACCAAACAGAAAACAACATGAAATGAAATGAAATGAAATGAAATGAAATGAAATGAAATTAGTTTATTCGAAGTAGGTTTGTTACAAACACTTTTCGAAAGTCACTCAACGCCATCGCTTCAACAAATCCCTACCGTGAGTGGTCCCAGTAGAAGAAGCGGCAAGAAACTCCCTCGATTATTTTTTTTCCTACTCACAGTTACAGACAGTACTTACTACTACTTATTACATTATTTAATTTAAAAAAAAAACTCATGTCCAATCAGTCTTGTCATTTAAATACTCATCAACTTTGTAATATGCTTTCTTCATGAGAATACCTTTTACATGAGTTTTTAATTTACAGTATGGCATTTCTGTAAATTCTAACGGGATTTTATTGTAGATTTTTACACATCTACCCATGAACGAGCCACCAGTTTTGTTGAGTCTAAAACTGAGCCTCCCTGACAAGGCTTCAATATGAGGACCCCATTGTAGTCGAGAGTCTATGGTAATGCCGAGAAATGTTGTAGAATTTACTAGTTCTAATACTTCCTTATTTAGGACAATTTGAGCTGGGATCTGTTTCACATTAGGTAAGGCAAATCTGACACATTTAGTTTTTTTCGCGTTTAACATCAAGTTATTACATGTAAACCAGTGTAATACTTGCGAAACAGTATTATTTACGTCGTCATAACATTTTTTCCTCCTATCTACTTTAAAAATTAGAGAAGTATCGTCAGCAAACAATACCGTTTCACACATGTCCTTAGTGAAATAAGGAAGATCATTGATATATATTAAAAATAGCAGTGGTCCTAATATTGATCCCTGGGGCACACCCATGGTCATGTGCACTCCAGGTGACTCTATTCCATTAATAACTACTTTTTGACTACGTTCAGATAAATAAGATTTTATAAGACTAACTGATTGTGTTGAGACACCATAATGCCTAAGTTTTTTTATTAATATATTATGATCAACACAATCGAATGCCTTTGAGAGATCACAGAATATACCGATAGCATCATGTTTATCCTCCCAAGCATTAAAAATGTGTTTAAGAAGTGCGATGCCTGCATCAGTGGTGTTTTTCCCTTTTGAAAAACCAAACTGATTAATATGAAATAATTTGTTTGTAGAAAAATGCGATAGTAGTTGGTTGTAGATAATTTTTTCGAAAATTTTACTGAGGGCTGGTAAGATGGATATTGGTCTAAAATTTGTTGGGTCGTTTTTATCTCCAGATTTAAAAACCGGTATTATTTTCCCATGTTTCATAAGATTGGGAAAAATACCATCTTCAACACATTTATTAAAAATAAAACTTAAATGGGGGGCAATTGAGTTGATTATTGATTTAACTACAACTGTAGAAAGACCCCAGATATCACTTGACTTTTTAACATTTATCGAATTGAAACTTTGTATAATTTGATTACAAGTAACGGGTTTAAAGTTAAATGAGTTGGTACTTTTATCAACATATGATTCTAAGATGGTCATAGCTAGTTGGGGGCATGCATTTAATTTTTTTGTAATCACATGCGGTATTTTCGAAAAAAAATCCTCGAATACGGTGGCAATCACACTATCAGAAGTGACATTTACATTATTGATTTTTAGCGAATATCTATGCTTATTTGATTTTATTTTGCCTGTTTCTTTATTAATAACATTCCAGGTTGCTTTAATTTTGTTTGAAGAATTCTTTATTTTATCAGCAATGTAGATAGATTTCGCTTGAACACAAAAGATAGGCATTGCCAGCCCTAGCTGCTTGAATCGAGACGCGTTTCCTCAACTCATTCCGGAGAGAATAAAGCCCTATACGCACGCTTCATTTGCGTAATTTGTAAAGAAAGGAAACAGCCATGACTGCGACGCAAACAAACAGTTTTAGCCTTAGGGGAGTTCCTGAGGTACCTTTATGCGTCAGGGATGTGCTTATTTTGTATGGAATTGTAATCATGCTAAAATAGACTTATATTAGGTACATATAATAATTTTGGGAGTTTTTGAAGAAATAATAGACTTTCTTTTATTCCGAAAGTTAAATAATTCATTTCTAATAATGCTTTGAAAATTAGAGGTGCATGGACGATTAGAACACCGACCCCTCTGCGTGGGGGATTAAAGCCTACAAAAACAAAAGGTAATCAATATTAATGGACAATCGTAAAACTTTCGGTAGTTCTATTCGTCAGATATCTATAAAAAAGTTTTCCCTGATAAGCGTATCTTTACGTCTTCGGTGCGCCTTAAAACGTTGATGTGTAGTCACTGTTATTATACTTCACTAGCTTTTACCCGCGACTTCGTCTGCGTGGACTTGAGAATGAAATTAAAGTAATTAAAAAACATCCTGGGAAATGCGAATTTTTTGGCACTGAGGGTTTTATACTTTAGAGAACCGAACATAAGAGCAATATTAAATGATTCAGTAACAAACTTAACTTTGCCACTGTAAAACTGTCGTTCCTATGCTTGCACATAGTGATCAATTAACCAAATACAAATAAGTTTAAGTTTTTTGGAATGATATCTCCACGTGTTCCTGAGAAAATAAGGTCGACAGACAGACAGACAGACGGACAACGAAGTGATCCTTTAAGGGTTATGTTTTTTCTTTTGAGGAACAAAACCCTAAAACAATAAATAACCTGTAAACCCAACTTCCAAACTAAATTATACCCTTGACCTGATGAAGAAGCTGATCCATCTCCGAACTCGAACGACCTGATACCGACGAACATGCACCCTGTTCTTTGATGCGGGATATGGAATATCTATGAGCCAAAATTCATCTAAATCCATTTAGCCGTTTTAGCGAGAGTAAAAATATATCTTATTATAGGTACGCCTAAGAAATATTATTGGGATTTTATATACACGTACACCATCAGATCTTGAATTTTTCAATGTTGTACTGGTTTTGCTATGTCAACGTGACCATCAACAAATATTTTTAAAACTGTTACTCTCCCATTCTGGAGTTACATAGTCTGTCTCTAAGATACACCACCAAACCCAACCCAACCCAGACCCTAATACAGTATGGCCTATGGTTGGGCCTTACCACCTGTTATTTCGTAGCAGCTACCATAATAATGTATTTTTATACCATCAAAAGGTAGAGATTTCAAAGAAAAAAATCCCACAGACTTTTTTAAAAAAGCAGATATTTTGACGTGAGAATTTTCGATTGAAAATAATTAGGGTGCTTTTTCGATGTTAAGTCAAAATAAGGTGAAATAAGAAATATTTTAAATCAAAAAAATTACAGTGTTTGGAACATTTGCCATTTTTTAACTATTTTCCATAGGACTTGTAGTTTTGCCGGAAATCGAGGTAGACCGTTTTTTACCATTAAAAACTCACCCCCCCTCCCCCCCCCAACATCCCGACCGCATATCGCCCGTAAATTATTTTTCCTTTCATTTTTGTTATATTCTCTTCCTTTTTCAATGGGTTTCATCCTACTATTATTTTTTCACTTACCATTTTCAAAGGGTTCAGCCCTGGTCAATTAAGATATACTGAGATAAATAAAGACAACTGAAAAAAAACTTTCACTTTGACTACACCTCCCCGAAATTAAACCAGGAGATTGTAGGAGTTGGAGATTATAAATGCTAGTTTAATTCAGACTACTGGAATACTGGACTGCTCCTATTTATTCATAGACTTCGACAAATTTTTCCACGTAAGTATAAAGAGCAAAACCTAAAGTAATCGAATTCTTTTTCCATTTTAATTACGTAATGTTTTATTGGCACTACTTCTTCCTTCTTTTTGACTTATTATGTGTTTTCATCTGACCAAGTAATGTCTGTAAGACGGTCCCCATGCTGCTCACCAGATCACGCAAACTGCCGCCGCCGCCGCGCCTCTCTGTCTCCATGATCGGATCGGGTGGTTTAGCAGGTACCTGGTGTACCATGTTAGGTTTCTCGGTCAATGTTTGATTGCGCCGACCACGGGCTACATGAGTCGCTCAGGGACGTCTCGCCCCTCCGTATTTGATTGCCTGAGAGCTAAATGGTAAACGCTTCTGCGTGAAGAGTCAAAAAGCCCCCCCGACTATCTGGGGAGTTTCACAACCGCGGTACCAGCTAGATTTATGTATGGTAATGAAAGCATCCCCTACCCGACAGCAGGGCCCGCCTCTCAACCGGGAGACTCTACTTCTCCTGAGTTTATTCCTGAATGACTTTGGGATTTTTAAGTATCCAAGAACCTGGCCCAAATACCAGACGTATATTTTATACCTATAAAACGTTTCAAAAGAAACTCATTCTTTGACCTGATTCGCCATTGGTGGATTAAACAGCGTGCCTGCATTGCCATAACATTACTTTATTTTTACTACTATTTAAATAATAAATAACTCACTGCTAAATCATAAATAACTCCCTCTAAACTTAACAGAATGGAAATTTAATCATCTTCATAATTTATTATTTTTTCATTCTTGTTTTCTTTCTTGAATAACAACCAATGGGTGATATGCCTTTAGTCTGATCTGATCACGGACGATGCTTTTAGTCATCCATGGAGCATGATGACAATTTAGACTATTTGCAAATTCAAAAATATTTTAGTTATTTGTATTGCACTTACGTCCGGTCATAATAATTAGCCTATGCGGGGCCGGCTTGGTACGCACTGACCAGTAGGTGACACCAGTAGACGATTATTCGCAAATATTTTAATTTCTTACTTACTGTGATTTATATTTTTAATATTATCTCCTTTATATGTGCCTTTTCCTACATCACAATAAGAAAATCTAAATTGTAATACTTTGTCAAAATATAAGATTTTTATTTATCTACAGAAAAAACAATATTTGATAATAAAATTTTCCTAAATTGTGTCATTATTATCACTAACTCTAACCCACACTATCATACAGCGAATTGAATATAGGAATCTGATAGCACAATCTAACATACATAGTTGTGTTATTAATTGAGTAGGGTAATTAATTTCTTAAAACCCCAATGTTTTAAATATTGTAAATATGTATAGCTACACATTAATTTCAATAAACGATTTATTGACTCGTTTTCAGACCTACTTACATTTTTTAATTATGGCTTCTAGTTACCTAAACTGACATCTGTTGTTGATTAGCAGAACTAATTCACTGCAAAATCATAAATTAAAAAAAATTGTACTCATTGATTTTTTTGAAGAAATAACGTATATTTCCGATACTAAACAGTCTCTTGTATCGGGCACTTTCAGTATTTCTTACTGTTATGTGGCATATCAAAAAGTCCTATTTATTGATATCTCGGCTTCTAAGCGACGTATCACGATAAAACATACACCAGATTCTAAGTTAGACCACCAGTAAAACAACTGTGAAAACCGCATTCAATTTCATCCAGTGGTTTTGGCGTGATGCGGTGTCAAACATACAGACAGACAAGATTTTAAAAAATGACAGATTTGCAATCTATTGCTCCTATATAGTCCCCTGATACCAAATTTTCATAAATATCTTCAATGTACAGACATTATCGAGTTACAGTTTTATAATATATATAGATTATATACCACCCTACCATAACACCATTCTGGTGTTATTCACACCAGATTATGAAAAATAAATCGAGTGTTTTACAAGCATTAAGTTGGTTAATTTTTTGATTTAATATTGAGCTTGACACATAATTGGCTAAGCCTAGCTGAAATATTTGAATATTTTGGGAGTTCGTGATTATAATCTTAGCATAATTTTAAATTGAAGACGATCAAACGATCCCATCGGATTATCGGAAATTCTAATTCACTTTGTAAGTGAGGTAGGAAAATTTATCGGTGGTTGAACGTTTAAGTGGATTCTCCTGAGGCGTATCGGCGTGAAACCGGCTGATTCTTCAATGAAACATGTTACTTCAAACAATAAGGATGTTTTTGTAGAGGCACCATTGAATAAGTTCCTAGGTACAGCCTCATCAAGTAACTGGTTTCCTTAGCTTTTTCCGTGGAAGAGTGGTTTCACAAAACAAATTACCCCAAGGAACAATTGCCCCAGGGGATCTTACAACCGGGATAAAACCTTCCTTTCTTTTTTGTCATGGACTAGGTATCTGTGACGGTGTGGTTTGGACGATCCGACTAACGCTCGGCGCCATCCAGTACCCGGGCTGGATGGTGTGAAATTGGCGACCGAAGCTTCTGAAGAGGTGAATCGCCAGGCCTCCGAAGGAAGAATTACTACTGGCGACATGTCTACCAGAGTTAATAACACCTCAATACGCACGGAACACCGTATTGGCACCTGGAACGTCAGAGGACTGCTGAAACCAGGAAAACTGAGCATTGCAGAAAAAGAGATGGAAAACCACAGGCTAAGCATACTTGGTATCAGTGAGACACATATGCGAGGAAATGGTCATTTTAAAACTGCAATGGGCAATACCATGTATTTTTCCGGAACGCCTAATTCAAGTTTGCACGGTGTCGGAATCGTGGTACCTCCTAAACTAAACCGATGTGTCCTCGGTTATAATCCAGTATCAGAGAGAATCATCACTCTCAAGCTGAACACTAGACCATGTGCGCTAAATATTGTGCAGATCTACGCACCTACTTCACAATGTTCAGACGAGGAGATAGATAATTTTTATGGAACACTTGGGGATACTCTGAATAAATTACCTAACCGGGAAGTTACTTTGATTCTTGGAGACTGGAAAGCCAAAGTTGGAAACACAGAGGCTGACGACGAACTGAGACAAGTTGTTGGCAGGTATGGACTTGGGGAAAGAAATGAGCGTGGAATAAGGTTTCTAGAATTTTGTATTGACAGAAAGTTATCTATCTTAAACACATTCTTCCAACACCATCCAAGACGTCTATATACGTGGAAATCACCAGGTGATAGATACAGAAACCAAATAGACTATATACTGATTAATACCCGTTGGAAAACATCTGTTACTAATACAAAGACCTTCCCCGGCGCGGAGTGTGATTCCGACCATAACCTGCTCGTTGCAAATCTCACTATTCGGCTCAAAGCTCCCAGAAAATATCCACCATCCAAGCCAAGGCAACTAAGTATCACTGAAAAAAGTACTTTCCAACAAGCTCTTGAAATTAAACTAAAGGAGGATCCTTGCATTTCGGAACAAGACGCAAATTCTCAGTGGGAACATCTTAAGGTCCATATCAATAACATCCTTAGTGACTTCACAAAGAGCAGGAAGCCAGAATCCAAAAAGAAGACCTGGATAGATGACAGTACCTGGGAATTAATCGAACAAAGGAAGGAAACTAAGATCAAAGGGCTACAAAATCCCGTCGTAATGGCTGAATACTCAAAACTCTGCAAAAGTATTGATAGGCACTGTTGGCGCGACAAAAACTGCTTTCTGCAAAACATCTGTAGTGACATTGAACAACACTCCCAAAAGTTCCAAACCGCGGATCTCTTTAAAAAAGTTCGCCTCCTATCAAGGCAGTTTAAAGCCAAGACATGGGTAGTTGAGGATGAAAACGGTAAGTTACTACATGAGTTAAATGACATTGCAGACAGATGGCGCAGGTATTGCGAAGAGCTCTATTGGGATGATCAAAGAGATTCGGGAATTTCACTAGATTGGAACTCACTAACACTTGAACCAAATATCCTTCTTTCGGAAGTCACATCGGCACTACAACACCTTAAGCCAAAAAAAGCCCCAGGTCCTGATGAGATCACTGCCGAAATCCTGAAGTCCTTAGGCGATGCAGGAATCAGCTCGTTGCACATGATATGCAATAAAATCTGGACGACCGGCGTGTGGCCCAAAGACTGGACGGAATCTATCATCCTTCCTCTTCATAAAAAAGGTTCTACAAATAACTTTAGTAACTATCGAACGCTGTCCCTAATGTCTCATGCCAGCAAAGTCCTGCTCCACATTATAAACAACCGCATACGATACTACCTTAATTGGCAAATACCGCAGGAGCAGGCGGGCTTCGTCAAGGGCAAGGGTACCCGTGAACAAATTCTCAACGTAAGACAACTAGTTGAGAAAGCTTACGAATACAACACGCCTATCATCATGTGTTTCTTAGATTTTAGCAAAGCCTTTGACTGTGTTAAATGGAATAAGTTGTGGACTGTACTACAAGAACTTGGAGTCCCCTATCATCTTATTGCTCTTCTCCAAACGCTATACGTCAACACCCAAGCGAAAGTAAAAATTGACAGTACAACTTCGAATCCCTTAAACCTTGGGAAAGGCGTGCGTCAGGGATGCATACTCTCTCCAATTCTATTTAATGCATATGGAGAATACATCATGAGGCAAACATGCAACGACTGGAATGGTGGAGTAAGCATTGGCGGAATGAAAGTAACCAAGCTCCGCTACGCTGATGATACGACGCTAGTCGCTGCAAATGAGGAAGAAATGCAATTGCTTCTGCAAAGAATGGAGATAGCTAGTGCGGGCCTGGGACTGTCCATCAACAAGTCGAAGACAAAACTTATGGTGGTGGATCGTACAAACCAGTTAGATCTTCGTGGATTGCTTGACCTACAAATTGTAGAGAACTTTGTGTACCTTGGCTCTAACATCAGCAACAACGGGTCTTGTGAAGGAGAAATACGCCGGCGCATTGGTATGGCCAAAAACGCAATGTCACAGCTTCAAAGAATTTGGAAGGACAGGACAATATCAATTAAAACCAAGATGAAATTAATACGGACACTGATATTCTCTATTTTCTTGTATGGAGCTGAGACATGGACCATAAAATCATCAGATCGAAACCGCATAGATGCCTTCGAAATGTGGTGTTGGAGGAAAATGCTGCAAATACCGTGGACAGCACATAGGACCAACGTATCAATACTTAAACAACTAGGCATACAAACGAGGCTCTCTACCACCTGTCTCAAAAAAATCCTTGAGTACTTCGGTCATATCGCGAGGAAAAATGACGACAATCTGGAAAAGCTTATGATTACCGGTAAGATTGAAGGAAAGAGGCCTAGAGGACGAAGCCCAATACGTTGGTCCGATCAAATCCAGACATCTCTTCATACTACTCTCCACAATGCTTTAAAAGGCGCCGAAAACCGCAACAATTGGAGAGAGATAACAAGGAAAGTGCTTAGTGGTGGTCACGACCCTCAGCAATGAGGAAACCGACTTATAGAGAGAGAGAGAGGTATCTGTGAAATATGAAAGTTTGCTTACAACTATTAGTGAGTAATGAAAAGACAAACTTTACAAAAAAATTACAAAATGATCAACTTCTGGCATGGCGTAACATTGCAATTCTTTTCCTGCTTTCGTATCAATTAACACCTATCAATTAAAGCATACAAATATACATCTGGAATGTAATTATTAAGTATGTATCGCTCAGTTTATAAAAGATGTATTTCATCGCAACCGCATATCGATCCAACCATTACCTCAGTAACTGAAGCATTAAGCGCGATGACATGTGACGGGAAATGAAATAATAATGATTTCCATTAAGGGGCTAATTTGGCGATTATCCACCTGTCATCAACGAGACGAATTATTACATCACATTAGCGTTACGAGTACTATCTAAGCACAATCAAAGATAAGTGATTAACAGGAGAAGTAAAGGGCTCCATTTCCTTTAGAGTAAACCTTCCCTACATACAGTCTGAAGAAAAAACAGAAAAACAAAATTCACTTATCGGACATAATTAACATCACAAAACTCTATAACTGAAGAACAAACATTTATCTGTACATAAATGTCTGCTTCGACTAGGAATCAAGTATCTGACTCTGTAAGCTAGGGTCATTACTCACTTCCGACTAGGGCTTACTATCCGGATATTCGAATATTCGAATTATCCGGATATCCGCCGAATTTAATATCCGGATATTGGGCTTTTTACTATTCGGATAATCCGGATAATAATTAATTTTATTATTTTATATGTTTCTTTAATTGAAATGTGTAAAAAGCACCGAAATATAACATTTTAAACTGTATTACTGTAGAATAGATACAATATTCGCATAAAATACGTCTTAATGTCAAATAAGAAACGCCAACCCGATATTTCTTCACAATAAATGCAAGTGTACAAGCCATGTCCTAAAAATGTTCGCAATTTCAATAATAGTAACACAGAAAAGACGGCGTAATCAATGCATAATATGTAGGTAGGTAATAAAGGCAACGTCTGGTCTGGGTGGTTGAGCACTCGCTCACGGTGCTCCTTCGAGGAGAAACCTGGTTCTGGCGAATCTACATGCCGTGCCAAGCTTACTATAAAGCACAGCACTGCTCAAAAACTGAGCAGAAGTCGAGCAGTTGTATAGCAATTGACTACAGAAATCAAACAGCGTTGGGAACTGCTGGAGGGAGAAATAAAAGGCAAAGCCACTATCACTTCGTCGCATCCTTATTACTGAGGGTCGTGTCCTTGATGAAGGTCCTTCACTGGCATTCACTGCTCTTATCAACTCCCTTCACTTTTCCTGGTGACCAACCTTCTCAGGACGATTGCATTGCAACAGTAAACCAAAACACGCAAGGATTTCCTGATAATATCTTCGTAAGTCTAGTCTATTGAAGCTACGTTGCCGCGTTGAGCCAATATTGGTAATCTTGACAGACCGTGGTATGCAACGCTTCCTGATCGAACATAACATCTCAAAAGCATATATTTTCTTTCACTCTTTTGCTCTATGCGCCCATGATTCCCTGGCATATAAGTACACCTTGACTGGATATTAAGTACACCTTCGAGGTATGCAAACTCGTTGACGAATTCAACGTACGTTCTCTACTCCTAGAGAGTTGATGAGATCGATAAGCATTATTTCGGTTTTCTTCTTGTCGAGAGTGAGTCCGATAAGTTCACTCTTTCGCTCTGCTCTGCGGAAAAGGTGAGCAAGGTCCGTCTCCTTTGACGCAAAAAACATTGGTGTCATCTGTGAGTCAGGTTATTGATCGTTAAGCTACGACAAAGGCTTTTAGCATGGTATACTCCCCATAAATACTGAAAGGAATGAGTGACAGAGTGCGAAGTAAAAAATTCTGTTCTAGTTGTCAACATTACTGACAACTGGACTTTTTAAGGACACGTCCGTGCATAGTTGTGTTCCCGGAACAAGGATTCCTTCTTGAGGATTTGCCTTGACACGCCTTCACGTGTATACACACGTGACAGTATACAGTTTACCTTGAAGTCGAGTTGACCAGACGACCAAAAATGGCGATCTTATTGACCCGGCTAACTATAGGCCTATAGCGATAACATCCCTGCTTCAGAAATAACACGCAGATCTCAAGATATGTGCAAGATCATAAGGTGATCAATGATCGACAATACGGTTTTGGCCACGGTCGTTTAGCTGGTGATCTTCTAGTTTATCTTAAGTGCTGATGGGCTCCGGCTCTTGATCGCAATGGGGAAGCTCTGGCAGTCAACCTAGATATCGCTAAGGCATGAAGACCGGGTCTGGCACAGGGGCCTTCTCACGAAGTTACCATCTCTGAGAAGTTATGCAGTTGGGTAGCCAGTTTTCGATCTGAGCGACACATCAAGGTAATTGTAGACGGTTGTTGCTCAGATAATTATGAAACCTATAAATACCGGCGTTCCCAAGGGACTGTGAAGACACAAGTTTGCGCGTTTACCGCTAAGAAAACCCCATTGTTCATAACGCCTCAATTCCAGGGTACCGCGCTCATCGTGAGTAAACGTTTTGGGATTCTGGGAGTTGACGTCTCGAGTGATGTGCATTATCGGCGTCTTTCAGAAGGCAAGCCAAGCTAATCTCCCAAGAAGCTTTCTGTCCTGAACCGGGCTTAGCAGTACTTCACTGCGAGGCACCTACACAAGCTCAGATCAGGCCTCACATATACCTAGTACTGTTCTCACCTCTGGGCAAGGGTGGACAATACCAGCTTAATCCATTCAACGCTATACAGAAACGCGCGGTCCGAGTTGTCAACGAACCACGAGTCACTCACAGGTTAAAACACCCGAGTGTCAGAATAAATATCGGTTCTCTCTGGGTGTTTTACCGACTTTACAACGGTGAGTGCTCCGAGGAATAGTTTGACTTGATGCCTACTTCAGCTTTTCATCATTGCACCACCGAAGTTTCATCCACACCGATTGTACTCGTGGAGAACCTCTATTGTCCGATTCTTACGATCTTATTTGACATGCACGTGCAAACTGTGGAATGAGCTTCCTTCTGAGGTATTTCCGGATCGCTATGACATGGGGTTTATTTATTTATTTTAAACAACTTTAGAACCTTACAACAATGTAAAAGGTACAAAGGCTGACTTAATGCTAAAAGCATTCTCTACCATTCAACCTTCGGAAATTAAGAGAAACATCGGGGTTCTTCAAAAAAGGTGCAAAACGATTTTTCCTTCAGGGCCGGCGATGCATTGGTGATTCCTCTGGTATTGGTCATGTCCATAGGTGACGCTGACCACTTACTATCAGTTGGCCCGTCTGCTTATTCATCGGCCGAAAAAAAAACAGTGATACTAGAAGAGATACAAGATCAGAAATATTTGTATGCGTTAGGTTTCAGATAAATACAGTACCAGCTCGACGTGGTGAAAAAGTATGAAGTACCCTAATAACATTGCTCATGAGTTCATGACCAAATGCGATATCAGGGTGAAACAGTTTCACCCTGAGTTTCACTGAAACTCATCAAGCTTATAGCAGCGCGCTGATACATCTAACGAAGTTTTGAATTTAATTTTGAATGATTCTTTGTAATAAAAACATTGATTTAATTCATAAATTATTTGAATTTAGCCTCCATAAAGTGTTATTATAATTATTCGTATTATCCGGATATATTCGGATATATCCGGATAGTATTCAGAAATTATCCGAAATATCCGGATACTAAAATAAGCGGATAATTGCATGCCCTACTTCCGACATGGCTAGAGAGTCAACTACATACAAAAGGAGCAATAACTCCATGGTCCTTCTGTTAACTATCACCGGACTTTGCACCATTCATTTTTATCCCGAAGGTACTATAATCTATAATCGGGTCTATGATAGACCATCCAATTCGTCCCATTGAGATGTCACATGATGGGATAACTGACATATTTTGGTCTTAATAGTCCCATTTACTATGAATGTTAGGTAAGCAACTAATTGTAAGTAGGTATGCACATTTCTGAACTTACCGAACTAAATAAATATTTATCATCGCAGCTATAAATATATATAAGGAAATAATGTCAAGTCTCTCCGAATATTTTACTTCCGTAGTGAAGTTTATTTTTCTTGTTAGCTTAGTAAGCCGGTCCCCATAAACACAAGTACATAAAACATACATAAGGCGGGTAGCACACGACGTGAAATTTACGGCGCGTTTGACGTCACCGGCCACCGGATTCAATATTAAAGAAGCTCTCTCTGATTTATGTAGTTACTCTGAAAACGAGCAGCTTCCAGCCTCTCTCGTTACCTTGTTGTTATATAAAATGTTTAAAGGAAAATTGTTTATTGTCCCCGTTTCTGATATGATCAGCTTTGTTCACATTTAATAAATAAGCGCTTACTTTCATATACTCGGTTTAGGATTCCCTGTGTCGATAACACAAGTCAGAAGTTATTAACACTGACGACCCGTCAACAAAAATGTTTGTCAGAAATCTGCCCGGAAATCGAACATGGAACCTATCATTTCCCAGGCAAATCAAAAAAGGCTGATTACCGCTGGGCTAAGGTGTCATCGAATATTGAAACAGTAATTAATCCTGATCCTAGATTAATTTCTAATTTTAATTAACATACATTTAGTCTGAAATTCCCATAGATCTAAGTTAGCCAATTGTAAGAGCATAGACGCGGTTGGTATAAGTTGGGTGACATTTGGTGGCAATATTTCAGCTCACTTTATGTAGTTTGTATCGGATAATATATTAATAATATAACGTCGTAGTCGTTAAGCCTACCAGAATCTTAAAAGTAGGAATAGCTAGCATTTTATATTTGTGGTGATAATTATCTAAGTGTGAACAGCATGGTGATTAATGATTATGTTTTTTTATGGTATATCATAAGCATCTAAAAATATATAAAAGAACATCAGGCAGTGAATGAAGGAACAGATAGCGAGGACAAGAAAAACCAAAAAAAATGAAGTATAAAAATACAAATAAGTACAACCATACAAAAGACAGATGACCGCAGATGGCTTTAAGGGTCACTCGGCCACCACGCAATTCGAGTGCGGTTTGGTGGAGGGCCAATCCATGTGCCGGAAGTTTTTAACCGACGAAAAAAAAAGGAGGAGGTTCTCAATTCGACACGTCTATTTTTTTTTTATGTATGATCACGCAGAAATCTGCACAGGGTGGTCCGATTTGGATGATTCTTTTTTTATTGGATAGGGTATGTCCTGAAGTTGGTCCCATATTTTTTTGAAAATTTTACTCCCACCCTAAAGGTACGAAAATAGGGAATGATTGATTATTCACCCGTTTTTTACCCGGAATTTTTACATGTTAATCCCAATAACTTTGTACTGGATGATCCGATTTCGATGATTCTTTTTTTATTGAATAGTGTGTACCTTGAGGTTACTCTTGTTTAAATTTCGAAACAAAATTTTACCCCTATAGGTACGAAAATAGGGGACGATTGATATTTCATCTACTACATTTTTACCTGGAAACTGAATCTATAATTCATAAAATCAATAATTTATTATTAATTATAAGTATTATAGCAACTAAAAATTAAAAAAGTTTTTTTTTTCGTTGGTTTTATTTTTTGTTAAAAAGTAATTATATGAACCAGAATTCGTCCGATAATCGGATGTTATAAAATCTTATCCAGTGATCGTTGAAAAGTAATAAATAAGTAATAAGACTTTTGTAATATATTTTAATTTAACTACAAATATACAAGTCACCTGACTGCATAGAGGTGACCCCCGCTTATTGGCATAGTCACCACAAATGTGTTGCTCGCCAACTTATTATTTCAATTATGATTGTAATTATATTTTGTGTGTGAAATATCTATGCTATGCTTATATCACAGCTGTAACGATTCTATTTTTGAAGATACTAGTAAACCACCCTCGTTTCGCTTCAGGTACCTAAGTTTTAATATCCTGAAGCAACTTCTTTTCATCAGGAATTATAATAGTATACGTACAGCCTAATAGCCTTTCTATGTTTAAAATCCAATTCTAGAGATGAGCGCGGTTAAAAACAAACACTTTGACGACCCGTGTGGCGCAATGGTTACCATGCCGGATCGCCGCACCGAGAGGGTCCTGGGTTCGATTCCCAGCGAGGCGGAGGTTTGGATGATGAGTTTGAGTTTCTGTTCTCGGTCTGGGTGTGAATGTCCTTGTCTATGTTGTGTGTTGTCCATGGCACCCACGACACAGGGAATCCTAGTGTGGGGCTATGAGTGTGAAGCGTTATTTAAAAAAAAAAAAAAAAAACAAACGAGTTTGAGAGTGAGTTTATGTTTACAATTATAATTGTTTTCACTTTAGATGTGATGTTACTGTTACGCAAGAATTTATACAATACTTTCTCAGTTAAATACAATTTAAGATAGATTCTATTTTGTAATGCAGACACAGCAAGTCTGCTCAATAACGACGCAACAGAGTTGTCACGTGCATTTCCGATTGTAAAATATAAGGTAACATGAATACAGACTGTCATTGAATTTGTTCAATAAAACCTTTTATTATTATTTTAGCTTTTATTATTTTTATGACTAAACTTCTAAAACTTGTGTACTAAACACCTGAGTCACCTGATGGTAAAATTTAAAAGACGAATGGTAGTAGTTTTGAAAAGGCTTATTATATTTTTTATGCCGCCGAAAGGCCTCCTAACTCGGCCGATCGTATAGAATTGTCACTAGCTGGGCTATGAGCGCTTCGCAGATATAAATTTTGAAAGCAATCGTAAAAATATAGCGTTTGGTAATACAATAAGAAAATTGCAGTTCTATAACGTAGTTCTACTCAAATGTTACAGCCGTATCTACTGGTTTTTAGTTGGTTTTAATGAAGAAAAGCGTCTCGCTCTACGTTGAGCCTAGCAAGTCGACAAAACATAATCAAATCACGTGAGTGAGTGTACACTTGTAAAGCATTTTACTGGTTGATATTTTGTTAAGCGAATCGTGATGAGAAAGGGCAACTTGGTGAAATTCACGCTAATCCAATGACGTCGTCTCAGTTGGGAATTACACGGAGATATAATCACGAACTCTCGAGATACGGTACAAGATCCAAATTAATCAAAACGCTCAGTTCGCGCTACATTTCGACGTCTGTATAATTTTGTACAACTGTTTCTACGTACCAATAAGTCTGTGCAAGCGATGTTGCAGTACAGATAATGATTAAAAATCTGTTATTATTATTTTGTATTTGCTATGTATTCTTAATTGCAAGGTTTATATTTATACAGGTTATTTATAAATTAATGTATACGGGACTTTCAGCAAGAAATGTACTTACAGTTTTTATACAGTTATTAATTCAACAAAAATCTTTTATTTATTGTTGCACCTTTCAACCTGATTCAATTTGTTGAAGTTGAAGCGTATTTCTGAATGTCTAGATTTTTCTGAAGACGCCTCTCTATCTTTGAATTTGAAATAGGAAGATATCCGAACGGTTGTGGCCTGAGGCGATGTACGTACTTTTTCCACATGAGTGGAACTCAGTGTGCAGTTGTGCACTCTGCGTAAACAACGTTGTCAACACTACAAAGAATGCTGAGAATTCGCATGAATATCTTTGTTTATCTATCTCTCTCTCTATATCTATGATATAAAAATATTCATTCTAGAGACAAAATGTCTTTTGAGTTTTATTAATGTAAGTGTTCCTTAAAAGAAATGTAAAAAAAATATGCAATATACAAAAAAATATCTTTAGGTTTTATTAATGTGCTCCCTATTCAAAATTTTCAACATATTGAATAAAAAAATGCCCTGAGTTTTTCGCAACTTGCACATCACTAGCGTGACACACGTACATGACTGATGATGCTTTTCGGTACTGCAAGGCTATTCAGTATTGTAACTTGACAGCGGAATTCGCGATGAGTTTCAAAATTGAAGTTCGAGTCCGAGATCTTGATATGTGATTCTCTAATCATCTGGCATGCACTTGCGAGGTGAAGGGAGTCTCGAACTCTAACTTCAATTTAGAAACTCATCGTGGATTCCGCTGTCAAGTTACAAAACAAAAGCGAACTTGCATCATATTGACATGTCCTTATCTAATCATCTAGTACGCACTTGCGAAGTGAAGTGATCCTAGAACTCGAACGTCAATTTTGAAACTCCGCTGTCAAGTTACAAAAGAGAATAGCCTTCCAGAGCCGATTTCTGCGGCATGTGCCACCGGCAAGATAATATGGTCGGGGCGTACCCGCGCGGAGGCGTTAAAAATGAAATAAAGGTCAGTTCGTGTGATGCATTTATCGATAGGTTTTCAGAAATCACATCGAGGTATAAAAACAACTTTTTCCCAAATCGACGCAGTAACTAGTATTCGTCAATGCTCGAGTACAGTTCCAAATGAAAATATTAATCTCGTTTGCAATTCAGATCTTCTTTGAGAAGTTAGTACGTTCATTAATTTAAATTAAATTGTCTTACGAATTCGTGGCGTTCACGTTTAGCTCTGTTTATTAATGATAATTTGTTGAAATTCCGTTCTGTGTCGTCATTAATCAACTTACTTTTGAATAAATATACAAATATATTGCTGAGATGTACTATGATTTAAGTTTTAAGCAGTTGGTTACGGCGCAAACGTAGGATGGCACAGTATTTTTTATGTAAGTAGATAGAGTCGATTGACTTTATTCTTTATATATTATACTTGTACTATAAAGGAAAAGTTAGCAACACATACTTAACATGTACAAAAAAATACATACGTAAATTCCTGTTATTTTCAGAGCTTGTCTGGTTCATATCCAGTTGTGAGACAAGAGATAATGATTGTTGTGATGAATTAGAATTACAACCTCAAAATGTCATGTAAAACATTTTTCATTTAAATTACCAGTACTATGATTTTCGTATTACTCTGGCAGGCAGGAAGTAATGTAATACTAAAATATTTTAGTAAACAGGTCACACGGTGTGCAAGCACGTACCCATCGAAGCACTTTAATTACAAGTCTTATTTGGACTTAGAATGCAAATGTACTCACACCATGTTTCCGATTGTATTTTTTTGCAGGTGGCATGGATAAATATGAACTTGATCTTACGATATAGTCCATTCATTCTAGATTTAAATGTATGGGCGAAACGGCAATATTTATAATTTTGTGAAACTGCTGCTATGTTGTACTTTTGTGTGGGTACATTAAAATAAGCAGGTCTCCCCTCCCTCCCCCGTCCGCATCCCCCCATACCCCTGGAAAAGTTTATGTCAGTACATTAAAAAAACATTTCTCCCCCTCCCTCACCTGTCCGCAACGCCCCCTCCCCTCTAGAAAAGTGTCCCATTTTACAGATTTTCTTAATTTTCAGAAAAACGATACAAGCTAGAATAAAATGGTCAAAGAGTAAATTATTTATTTATAAATTACCTACAAATAAGTTTCCAAGTTATGGTTAAAAATTCAACATTTAAGACGCAGAAAACAATACAAACCCTCTGTTTAAAAATTATATTCAGTACCCAGAAGACATACTATTTATTTAATGTTTCGCAATTAAACGTTAAAATTATCTAATTTATCAAAGAGTGGCTGGCGAGCACGAGAAATGATTCTTGATACGCGCGAGAACTTTGCTTCAAACAAAGGAAATTTCATGCTCGCTTAAGTGCGAATTGAGTTTCGTCATATGTAGCGTTCACATTACGCTGGTTTGACTGATAATTTGAACAGCTGCGTAAATATCCTAATATATATAAATTACGTGTCACGTTGTTTGTCCGCGATGGACTCTTAAACTACTTAACCGATTTTAATAAAATTTGCACACCGTGTGCAGTTTGATCCAACTTGAAAGATAGGATAGCTTACATCTCAAAATAATAAAAAAAACTTTTGACAGAACGAAGTCTGTCCGGGCAGCTAGTTATTTAATATATTTGTATGCGGAATAAGCTGTATAATAAAAAAATAGGTATTATAAAAGTTCTTTCGCATTAATATCCTTAAAAAATAATAAAGATTATGGATGGATAAATGGATATATTCCACATTTATCCATTGTCTCGCGGGAACAGATCCATTTCCCGCTGTACAAAGTATACGTATTGTGTGTAAGCTGTAAGAGCTGTAAGTATAGTTGCCATTGAATAGGATATGAATACGACAATTTAAATGTAATCTGTTAAGTGGATCTGTGTGATGCCATAACATACAGACATACAAAAGATCTGAAATTATTGTTGTCTCTATATTGTCAAAGCTAACAATAATTAAATTTTTCAGAGATACAGATAGACTGGTACCTCTGCTTTTATTGAGCAGTCACTTAATGACATTCAGCATGCATCGTTGGAATACGTTCCAAGTAATTTAAATTAGTCAATAAGACAACAGAGGACATCTCTAGCAATATACTGACCAAGGAAAAGCACCTTAGCTTAAAAATTATACACCAAAATATACAAGGCTTTTCCGGCAAAGACTTGGAATTAAATTTATTATTAAATGAAATGAATATTAACATTGTTTGTGTTACAGAACACTGGTTAAGAAAATATGAATTAATGTTATCCATAGATAATTATAGTATAGGCAGCTCATTTTGTAGAGAAAATATACTTAGAGGAGGGTCATTAATAATTATTCATAACAGTTTGATTTTTAAGGAACGTAAAGACATAGTATCCCTCTCTATTGAACATAATATAGAACTTTCTTGTATAGAACTTGAAAAGGTGGTCGTGGTATGTGTATATAGACCACCTGCTGGCAGCTACCCATTGTTCGAATCCGCTATGGAGGATGTTCTAAAAATTGTATGTAAAAAAAATAAAAAAGTAGTTGTGTGTGGAGACTTTAATATTGATATATTAGTTACAACTTCTTGCTCAGTACGGTTCATTAATTTATTTAAATCATTTAATTTAGATTATGTATTTTTGGAACCTACAAGAATAACTCCATCTTCGGCTACTTGCTTAGATAACATTTTTTGTGATTGCACAATAATAAATAAGTCAATCTTAAATTGTATTAGTTCAGACCATAGCGGACAACTTGCCACCATTGAGTACCATCATGACCTTCCTAAACAGAATATAATTTGCAGGCCAATCACACAAAGAAGGATTAATACATTTAAAAAAGACATTGCGAATAAACTCCCGTCATTGAATATTAACCCAGATGACACACCTGACAATGCATACTCGACAGTTTTTAATTTAATAAAATGTGAATTTAATAATAATTTCAAACAAAAAAAAATTGAGTGTGATAATACCAAAACAAAATTCAGTGACTGGGCCACACCAGGAATATATAAAAGTAGAATAAAGCTTTTTGAATTATACGCAGAAAAATCAACCTCCACAGACCTGGAATTTTTAAATCGTGTTAGAATGTATTCTAAAACTTTTAAGTTAGTCTGTGCTAAAGCGAAATCTATCTACATTGCTGATAAAATAAAGAATTCTTCAAACAAAATTAAAGCAACCTGGAATGTTATTAATAAAGAAACAGGCAAAATAAAATCAAATAAGCATAGATATTCGCTAAAAATCAATAATGTAAATGTCACTTCTGATAGTGTGATTGCCACCGTATTCGAGGATTTTTTTTCTAAAATACCGCATGTGATTACAAAAAACTTAAATGCATGCCCCCAACTAGCTATGACCATCTTAGAATCATGTGTTGATAAAAGTAACAACTCATTTAACTTTAAACCCGTTACTTGTAATCAAATTATACAAAGTTTCAATTCGATAAATGTTAAAAAGTCAAGTGATATCTGGGGTCTTTCTACAGTTGTAGTTAAATCAATAATCAACTCAATTGCCCCCCACTTAAGTTTTATTTTTAATAAATGTGTTGAAGATGGTATTTTTCCCAATCTTATGAAACGTGGGAAAATAATACCGGTTTTTAAATCTGGAGATAAAAACGACCCAACAAATTTTAGACCAATATCCATCTTACCAGCCCTCAGTAAAATTTTCGAAAAAATTATCTACAACCAACTACTATCGCATTTTTCTACAAACAAATTATTTCATATTAATCAGTTTGGTTTTTCAAAAGGGAAAAACACCACTGATGCAGGCATCGCACTTCTTAAACACATTTTTAATGCTTGGGAGGATAAGCATGATGCTATTGGTATATTCTGTGATCTCTCAAAGGCATTCGATTGTGTTGATCATAATATATTAATAAACAAACTTAGGCATTATGGTGTCTCAACACAATCAGTTAGTCTTATAAAATCTTATTTATCTGAACGTAGTCAAAAAGTAGTTATTAATGGAATAGAGTCACCTGGAGTGCACATGACCATGGGTGTGCCCCAGGGATCAATATTAGGACCACTGCTATTTTTAATGTATATCAATGATCTTCCTTATTTCACTAAGGACATGTGTGAAACGGTATTGTTTGCTGACGATACTTCTCTAATTTTTAAAGTAGATAGGAGGAAAAAATGTTATGACGACGTAAATAATACTGTTTCGCAAGTATTACACTGGTTTACATGTAATAACTTGATGTTAAACGCGAAAAAAACTAAATGTGTCAGATTTGCCTTACCTAATGTGAAACAGATCCCAGCTCAAATTGTCCTAAATAAGGAAGTATTAGAACTAGTAAATTCTACAACATTTCTCGGCATTACCATAGACTCTCGACTACAATGGGGTCCTCATATTGAAGCCTTGTCAGGGAGGCTCAGTTCCGCTGCTTATGCAGTTAAGAAAGTAAGGCTCTTAACTGATGTAGAAACAGCAAGATTAGTTTATTACAGCTACTTTCACAGTATAATGTCCTACGGTCTGTTGTTGTGGGGCTCAGCTGCAGATATTGAGTCAATCTTTGTATTACAGAAAAGAGCAGTTCGCGCTATTTACAACCTCAGGCCTAGGGACTCTCTTAGAGAACTCTTTAAAGAAATCAATATACTAACTGTTAGTTCACAATACATTTTGGAAAATATTATGTATGTTAAAAAATACTCCGATACTTTTCTTAAAAAGAGTGATGTTCACAATATTAACACAAGAAATAAGGCTAGACTGATTGTGCCTCGTTTTAGACTCAACAAAACTGGTGGCTCGTTCATGGGTAGATGTGTAAAAATCTACAATAAAATCCCGTTAGAATTAACAGAAATGCCATACTGTAAATTAAAAACTCATGTAAAAGGTATTCTCATGAAGAAAGCATATTACAAAGTTGATGAGTATTTAAATGACAAGACTGCTTGGACATGAGTTTTTTTTTTCTTTTTTTTTAATTAAATAATGTAATAAGTATTTGTAAGTACTGTCTGTAACTGTGAGTAGGAAAAAAAATTATCCCGGGAGTTTCTTGCCGCTTCTTCTACCGGGACCACTCACGGTAGGGATTTGTTGAAGCGATGGCGTTGAGTGACTTTCGAAAAGTGTTTGTAACAAACCTACTTCGAATAAACTAATTTCATTTCATTTCATTTCATTTCACTCAGATCAGAAATCAGTTTCCACTAGTCACGTACATATAGATACATTTTATATTCACGCTATTGTTCAATTACAATATTTTTTTAAGCAATGTGTAAAATAAACTGTAGTATTTTGATCCAAGTCCAAGTAATCAATTTAGCAAGTTCTTCGAAGCTCTATGGTATCTTTGCTCTAAGCAAAGGAAGTCACATACTTGGCTGAGCTTGGCTTCTGGACTTGACATACTTTTTTTATGGAAATAGCCGTCAAACGAGTTGACGATCCACCTGATGGTAAGTGGCTGTCGTCGCCCATGAACATCAGTAACACTAAAGGCATCACTGATGCGTTGCCGGCCAAGAAAGAGAGAAGAAAAAGAAAGAAAGAACTGGCTCTCAAGACAAATTTTAAGGGTCTTTACCACAGGAATCGTGATACGGTGATCCTTTGCGGTACAACAGCCATTGACAGCCATGGACCAGTGTAGGTAAGCAGTTCATGGGTAAGCAACGCGTGTGGAAGCATATATCCAAGTACCTTTGTAAGTATGGGTAATCAATTCCTTTGTATGCAATAGATAGAGAAATTTTGAACAGAAATTCAATGCTATTGAGTTCTACCCCTTTTGTTCTATAATCTGAGGTCTCCCATTGTATTGTTATTTCTAAAGATTATGTTGCTTAATCTTATTACTAAAGGATTCATGGATGACTGTATCCATTATGGCGGGTAAACCGCTTAACTGGCATGTTTGTGGGCTGTGCCGACTAGTTTTTGGTCAATTCAGAGGGCTTTGATCAAAGCTAGGTCTGTTAACCCGTGTATATGTAACTGTGGGTGGCAATATTTAATTTAAAACAGCGACAGTTTGTATTCTATAGTTTACTAGCTGCCCGGACAGACTTCGTTCTGTCAAAAGTGTTTTATTTTGAGATGTAAGCTATTCTATCTTTCAAGTTGGATCAAACTGCATACGTGTGCAAATTTGATTAAAATCGGTTAAGTATGAGGTTTAGGAGTCTATCGCGGACAAACAACGTGACACGTAATTTATAGGATTAGTACATTGACAGTCTTTAGTTTTCACTTGAATGAAATCACCTTATCTCCTGAAAGTATACTTCCACCTACACGTCTATTATCCTACTTAATATAATAAATGTGAACGTTTGTGAGTATGTTTTGGAAAATCAATTCAGATTTGGATTTTTTCACGCAAAAATTAATCACATGATATAAAATAGGATATAGGATTAGTATCCCAGAAAACGCGGGCAAATCCGCGGGCTAGTAAAATAATAAATTTCACTCTTTGTAATAGAGTTGTGTAGTTATTGCATTATACTGTAGTATAAGCGAAAGTACGACTATAATCTTATCAAATACCGAAAGAGCTTTGAAAATTTCATATCTCCTGCGAGAGTGTGAAGTGTTGTCACACAAGAGGATAATATTACTACCAGGTGTATTACTCCTTTATAATCTGTTGAATTTATCGCGAAAAATCTTTTTGTAATCAGTGAACTATGCATTATTTTTAACAAAAGTTTGACTTTTGCGCGGAAACAATAATTACCTATACGCATTTATTAGACGCTATGAAACGTTTTTTTTAATTACTAATGCCATAATCACCATATGATTCTCAGAACATAATGTTATTTCTCAAGAGTCCTCCCCGGTGGATAATTATCATCACGTGGCTTGAATGATCATTAATCACTACTTACATTAAAAAAATTGTTTATTCTTCCAGATTAACACTATCTTACCAAAATCCAGTCAGTTATCTATCATGTGTTCCAGTTGTTGAAGCTGTTTATAAGTAGGTTTTCTTTTCCGACAGCTTTCCGAGCTATCGGCTTTATAGGTAAACGGATGTGTCAAAATCATTCAACGCCACTGTAACATTCTGAAATTCTCTAACCATGTTTTGGAAGAGCGAGAGGCTCTCTAGCCGAGTGACAAACTTTATTCGGTTCCAGACGTTGATCCTAATACAGTTGACTAACTCTATTTAACGTCAACGTGTAGACCCGGTTTAGGGTCACGTGACCTTTCCTTTAGTGATTTGTTACGTTAGACCTAAAATATCACAGAACACTTGATTTACCTTAATTTAATTCTTGTAACCCGTTTTGCTTTGACAAACTTATTCCTCAGTACCCACACTCTACTGAAATCAGATTTATCAGTATAGTTCTACTTTATAATATAACTATATTTTAACTTTATTTATATAAATAAATTTGAATGATGAGTTCGAATTTTTGTACTCGAATTGGGTGTGTGTTTTTTTCTTTGTGTGTTGCCCATGGCGCCCACGATACAGGGAATCCTAGTATGAGGCCAGAATGAGGCTTAAGTAGTCTTGTAGTTTTCAAACTCCGATCCCTGTGCCACTAAATCAAGTTAGGTACTATACTATTACTGCTCACATAAGTCTTTGGCCCGGGGTGCAGAAGGTTCGCTATCTTCATACATAAAACACCTGCTCTGTGCGAAAATGCAGCGCAGTACTGTAGATAAGGAATTTGAACAGCTGGTAACAGCTTGCAAATTTCATATCTCACTATGTACTGTGTCGAACGAACCTATAGCCTAAGGCATTGATAGCGCTATGAGCGCAATGTTAGTTTTTCAATAACGTGCAGTTTACTTTATGAATAGTGGATTTAGTGTTATTGAAAATATAATCTGTGGCATCAAAGGGATTCAGGATAAAAGAGGATATAAAAGTGAAAAAAGATTCATCAATGGGTTTTTAGAATGTAGTCTAGTTTCAGTACAACCACTAATCTGAAAGCTTTCAAAATGGTAGAAGAAGGATTATGATGAAACGGGATGCGATTTTTCAAACGGTTTTAATTAGCCAGAGTCATTCGTAATAGACCTTTAGCGTGCCCTAAGTTATACTTATTTGGCCTTGTGTACTCTTCTGACGAAATTCGTCATTAAAATGTAAAGCCATAAATAGCTCAGTCTTGAGTTCAGTGGTACAAACTTTATTCCACACTCTGCAAGTGTTTAATCGCGGGAATATGGCGAAACCGCAACTACCGAAGTTTTGCGCAACTTGTGCGTCTTGCTTCGATGCAGAAGCGTTGCACTGCGCGTTTGTGGCACCTGTGTGCCATCTGTCATGAATGAGTTAGCGGTAATGCTGGCACTTCTCTAGGCATTGTGACACTATAGTGTAGTTTATTTGAATCACAATGACATCAAATACGCGTTATTGTATTTATACTTGGTGGCGCTGTTTGTTTCTTTAATCTTAAATTGTCACTTTGGGTCAAATTCATAATATTAGGTATTAGAATAACGTATAAAAATTAAAACAAGACAGTTTAAAAATAACTAACTACCTTATAGTACACTCGCAGGTTTTTTTCTATCAAAAGAAATCAAAAAATGGAATCACACATTTAGGTTTTTTATCTAATTAATGTAACTTTTAAATTTTACTAAAGAATAAGTAGAGAATGGTCTCCGCGTATACTGGAGTCCGCACCAGAGTAGCGTGGTGGAATAGGCCATAACCTCTTTAAGAGGTGAGACCCGTGCTTAGTAGTGGGCCATTAAAGGGTTGAAGTTCTTTGTCATGAAGCTCTTCACGTGTCCAAGTGTCCAATACCTACCGTTTAGTTCGCAGGGGGTTGGGGGGGGGGGGGGGAGGGGGACACTTGCCTGTAATTTGTAACCAAAATAGAAAACTCATATTTTAAATATGATATTAGTATGGGGTAAACATGAAGGAGAAAAAATCATCTTCACTTTATGTGTATCAACTACAGATTTTCTTAAAGTTTCAGGATGTGTGCTCTGCTGCACGAAGATATATAAAGAACATTTTTCAAGTATCATGTCTAACTTGAGATTCTTGTCATACAGAACTTTAATCTTAACTTCTTGGCAAAGTCCACGAGTTGAGAACTACAGGGAGAGAACACAAGTGGAATTCCTAATCCGTTGTTACTCGTAGCAGGTATTGAGGTATTCCAATAACTTGCATTTTCGGCATTAGAAAAGAATTTTATTCAGTTTGTTATTTTTAATTAATTTAAAAATTAGTAAACCTCATTATTATTTATTTACCATTACTCAATCAAGCGAAATTACTACAACTTAAAATAATAAAAAGAAAGATCTGAACTAAAGTACAAAATTAAAAAAGTACTAGCTGCCCGGACAGACTTCGTTTTGTCAAAAGTTTTTTAAATTTTGAGATGTAAGCTATCCTATCTTTCAAGTTGGATCAAACTGCTCACGGTGTGCAAATTTGATTAAAATCGGTTTAGTAAAGTAGTAGTAGTAAAGTTTAGTAGTAGTAGTAGTAAAATCGTGGACAAACAACGTGACACGTAATTTATATATATTAAGATATTTACAAGAGATAAATGTCATCCAAAATTCCCAAATTAGGCATTGTACCCAGAACGCTGGCAGCATTGCTTGTTTGTTATTTGTTTTATAAATTCTAATACAATCAATACGAATGATGCAAAATATATTTATGTTTTCATTGGTAATAAAACAACTTTCTACTGAGATCTACGAAACACGCTTTAAATCCGTTAATATCGTTAAATCCCTTTGAAACAGTTCAAACGAGATTTGCTGAGTGAATGAACGTTGCTAATCAGGTGGAAATGAGTTCCTTGTGCGGCGGGCCTCACGACGCGACGTCTTAGATTAATTTAATGAATTACAAAAAGATTATTATAATGAACTTGCAACCCATCCTGGCTTCACACGGACAGAACATAGGTATGTTAAATGAAGCATTATATTGTATTATTATCTACTAATGCTCTATCCGAAATTTTCGGTTTAATAAGTACCTACTTAGGTAGTATATTCTCCTAATTACTTTGTTGTTCATTGCTTCTATTTCTGCACAAAACGGGACAATGAAATAAAGCAATTCAACCTAGGCGAATTTAATTATATTAAAGTGGATGAATATTTGCTGTCCATTAATGAAATAAAATATCGCAAACCGGAGCAACAGACAAAAGCCCTTGCGCGAGAAATCAGTGGGTCAATTTATAAGCGAAGGTCTTGATAAGATTAGGTACGTGATATGTATAACAGAATACTTATATTCAAATTAAATATAAATCTTTTTTGTAAAAAAAGTAGTAAAAAAATTTAAATTAAAAATATAATTAAAAATATAAAAAAAATTAAAAAAATTAAGTTAGTATTAATCTACTTTGCAACAATCCACAGTTCACATGTATGGCAGCCCTGTTACCTGTCAGACTCAAATCTGTGTGATGACGCCAAAATTTCTTATGAATAAAAACAGGCGTTGGTCGTGGTCCACCTGTTTAGTCCACCTGGGTGGACCACGGACACTTTTTTTTGTCGGTGGTCCACCTTAATGATGAGTAATATGCAAATCAAAAAATATATGGGCCGTGGTCCACCTAAAAGAAAGAACAAATGAAAAAATTGTGTGTTAGCTCCGACGCACGACTGGAGTTTAACGCCATGTGATGATGATGATGATGATGTTTTACATCATCAGAATAGGTTCCCAAGATTATTATTATCATTAGATTGCGTTGTTACTGATCAGCCATCCTACGCCATCTACATCCTGTGTTACGAATTACAAACATAACGCATAAAGCATAACGTAACGGAAAAAGTTTTATTTTACTCCTCATTAAATCTCATACTGCGGGCTTAAAATATGAAATCGATTGATACAAAAAAGAAGAAAAAGACAATCAACGTAACTTCTCCAAAGCGATTCCAACAGAAATTTCTTTGTTTAATAATCCTAATTGTATTTCTGTTATGTCATCATCATCATTTATGTATTTGGTTTTCCTTTTGTTGGAAGAACTGGATTTAATTCTATTCAATTCAGTTAGAAGCCGTAAAATGGTAGTATGGTTTTTCTTTACGTGTTTATTTCAGGATCTACTTGGATTTCTCCACCTAAATCTGTATTACAATTTTGAGACATCATATTTTTCTGGTAAATGTATTACACGAATGAAAAATGGACGGTAAAGTCACGGCTCAATCAAAGTAATGTCATCTTACCAAAGAGGATAATTATTTATTCCTCTGTTAATAACTAAACTAAGTTCAAAAGGAAAGAGATTGGAACATTATTTTATTTATATATTATTATAAAGGTGGTCCACCGGCAAGACCAAACCAGGCAAACCAGTCAAATACCATTGTGACTTCGAAAAAGGAGCTAAAAATGCTATTTCGGAAGTTTTTCCAGAAATAAATTTAACAGGATGTTACTATCATTGGAGTAGAGCAATATGGAAAAGGGCCAAAAAGTTAAAACTCAAAGGTAAAAAGGAAAGAAGGCTGGTAGGTCTGACTGCAGTTCTACCACTTTTACCGGCTGAAAACATGACTGAAGGTTTGAACTACATAAAATCGGAAGGCAGAAATAAAGATAACATGATTCCGTTTTTCAAATACCTAGACGGATTTTGGATGTCCAAAAATTTTGTTTATATATTATCTGTGTTTGGTGAAAGACACCGCACAAATAATGTTACAGAATCTTTTCATTCAAAACTGAATAAACACGTAAAGAAAAACCATACTACCATTTTGCGGCTTCTAACTGAATTGAATAGAATTAAATCCAGTTCTTCCAACAAAAGGAAAACCAAATACATAAATGATGATGTTGACATAACAGAAATACAATTAGGATTATTAAACAAAGAAATTTCTGTTGGAATCGCTTTGGAGAAGTTACGTTGATTGTCTTTTTCTTCTTTTTTGTATCAATCGATTTCATATTTTAAGCCCGCAGTATGAGATTTAATGAGGAGTAAAATAAAACTTTTTCCGTTACGTTATGCTTTATGCGTTATGTTTGTAATTCGTAACACAGGATGTAGATGGCGTAGGATGGCTGATCAGTAACAACGCAATCTAATGATAATAATAATCTTGGGAACCTATTCTGATGATGTAAAACATCATCATCATCATCATCACATGGCGTTAAACTCCAGTCGTGCGTCGGAGCTAACACACAATTTTTTCATTTGTTCTTTCTTTTAGGTGTTCACCTAGGTGCACTAAGGTGGACCACGGGCAAAAAAAAGTGTTCGTGGTTCACCTAGGTGTACTAAGGTGGACCACGGACACTTTTTTTTGTCCGTGGTCCACCTAGGTGGACTAAGCAGGTGGACCACGGACACCGCCTGAATAAAAATATTTTTTTTAATCAAAAAACTTTCGTATCAATTGAACCAAACACTTAAAATTTCCTTTTGTCACGAAATAAATTTAATTGTTTATAAAGAGACAGGGTAGGCTCAATAAAAGCTTATTGCAAGTTATAGAGAACGCTCTGGGCGACTGCCTTAGCAAAGCATTGTATTTATGACAGACGAGAAATTTTTGGTAGTATTCATTTGGTAATAGGAACTTAGACTGTAATGTTTGATATTCCCAATAAATTGGCAGAACGCTATCTAGTTTCTACTAGACCTACAATAGTGGTGATATTATGATTATAATCTTCTGGAGAAGAAAGAGAGAAATATTCAGTTCTGGGGAGTGATTATGTCTTTCTTCGTGAACTCTGGTATCCCACCAAATTGTTCCACAACAGATCGTTGGATAAGTCTGTCCTACCGAAGTGTCCGATTGTTTTAGGTTAGTATGTGATAATAATTTATTAAAATTTTATTTATTTATCGCTGAAAATCAGAGAGATAAGATATAAGAGTAAAACAATGTTATATAGTGCAAATTCACATGTTCTTATTTTTAACATTGTCTATGGTCAAATCTCCACCACTGGGAAAACACTCATTATAATTTAAAAAATGGCTTAAGTCCGTGTTTCCGCTCGATTATAATGTAAGTGTCTTCAAGGCAAGAGTGAATAGCCTAAGTTAATGCGTTTTATCACCCATGACTACGAGTACATCACCACTTACCATCAGGTAGGATAGTAGTCAAGCATTAACTTATATGATATAAAAAAACCTATAGGTATCAATAAAATCCACAGCTAACTCAATCTATCTATCATATAAGTTTTATTATTTCTTCTGTGCTATCATCCTCAAAGCGATTTTCAGTTAACATTTCTTGGCTATGCATAACAATTCCCTGACATGAATCTATTACAGGGAAGGCGTAGTGCAACTAACGAACCGTATGCATATTGAGTGACGTCAGTCTAATAGCAGGCGGACTGAAGCTAGAAACTAGAGACGCATATCCTTTACAGTTTCAAAGTTTACGAGTAAAACTTGTCCAAGTTAGAACGGTTATCAATCAAGTGGTAGAAGCAAAACAATGATGTTCATTGTATTGAAAAATATAGACATGATCACAGATTACTATACTTGTAGCTAGCGACATGATCTACTCGTAGGGTGCGTACTTCAAATGGTTAAGGTAGTTATTTGATGACCAAATTAATTACTAAAATATGATTAACTTAATATAAACGAGCTGACGATTTACTTTTGTTATGTGCGTAAAGTATTTATAGAGCTTTTTTAAATTTTCGTATTCGATTATAAACCGAAAATTAGGTCTCCATCTCTCACTATAAATCCATATGATCTATAAGTGACGGTATATATCTAAATATAAACCGACTAAGTAATAGGTAGATTGTCGACACAGTTTGTTTACTCAGAAATGAATAAATTATCAGTAAGACAAATGTAGCTTCTTTTATCTCGTGGAAATGTACGGATAACGCATTAATAATTTCCTTAAAAACACGGTGTTCGCTTGATCATAGAAGGAAACAAGGCTTGTGGAATAAAGTGGGTAAGTGAAATATTATGACACGGATGAAAGTTGCTTTATCCTTATTTAATTTGGTCTTGGTCACTTTCTCTATATTTAGATTTATAAAAATAAATTTTCCTTAATTTATTTTATTTGTAGAAAGCTTTCCTAATAATAATGCACGAACTTAGACGTGTGAAATTAAAGTATAGTTAAAGTTTTCACGGAAAACATTTATTAAAAAATATCAATGGAAACCTATTTACGAATTAACTAACGATCGAAATTCGACAGCTGAGCGGGTCTCTACAATAACAGAACTATATATGTAATTTTGTTTGTCTAAATTGCACCTCGATGAAAAGCTTTGTTTCTTCAGTTACTTATCCTTCAAACCCACTGTAAAGTAATGTAACACTAATCATACTGCAATTCTGATGTTAGATTACAATTCTGGCCCAAAATTAGATCATTCGTTCTATGTAAGTGGATTACAATGTGATTTAGGAAATTCTCATCGAGATATGAGATCATGGAGTTCAAATTTTAATGGAGTCGGCCCTGTAGAGCTGCCATACTTTTTAATATCTGAGGACTGCCTTAAAAATGCTGTGGACTTTTTATGTTGAAAATATAAAAATTTAAATGAAATGAAACGAAATGAAATAACTTTATTTGCTGAAAAGTGCTTATACACTTGGTCAAGTATTATGCAATCTATCCCACATTTGCCATATTATGGCGTACAAATAGTTTTAGTATAGAGAGAGTCTAGAAGATTTTTAACAGATTTATAGGTAAAATGTCTATAGATGATGTACCAAGAAGTATCGAAGTTTTACACAAAACATGGTTACCCTAGTTATGAGGAAGAGAGAATAATGGGTGCCAAAAATTAATAAATGAGATCACAAAAGATCTTATTACGACCGTTTCCCACAGCGCCGTCGCTGCTCCAGTAATAATTAGTGAAAGAAATGGCTCGAACATGCAAAGGAACAAAGAACGAAGTTATTAGGGGGGTATTTTGAATTTGTATCTCCTTTATTAAAGGACAGAATATAGCTACAAGAGCTCATTTACTACCAACTTCTAGAAAAGGAGGTTCTCAATTCGGTTGTATTTATTAATATTTGTTACGTCAGACATCTGAATGTCTGTAACCAATTTTAAATATAACTTCAGTCTCATTTGAATTCGTTCATATTGAGACAGGACTAAACAGGAAAGTCTTCGTATTACTCTTCGTATTACGAACTGAAATTAGATGGGTGATTGCTATTGGTAATATTTGTTGAGTGCTTCCACGCTTCAGAAGACACATTTAGCCACGGGTGATGAATGTTATCATTATTTATACAACAGCCATACAAATATTCTATCACGGGTAAATTAGTGATAAGTGATCCCTCCACCTTATCACTGACTGACTATTCTGTTCGCTTGAAACTGTAAAGGCTGCTAGAGTCAACAAAAACTGTCCATTCGAAAAAAAATTATTGAATACTTGGCTCACTGGGTAATTGTCAAAATTTATAGATTAATGCTGAACGCACATTTGTCCGCACCGTTCGCGCCAGATGCATCGCATTGGTATGAAATCATATTAGAGTCCCATGCGGATGACAGATGTGCGTTGGTAGCGACGCAAATGTGCGTTCAGCATTAGCCTTAATTTTCTTAAAGGTTTTGAGTTTCAACTCCACCTATTTGCATTGAAGTAGCATGGTGCAATATGTTGTAGGCCTCCTCAGGAGGAGTCCATGACCGAGTCCTGTAGTGGTCCAATAACGGTTAAAGTCAAGTTATAGAGTAGGTATTTATTTTTCAAATCAAAGTAGCCCTATTAATATTTCTAGTCGACCTAAAATAGGGATTCAACATTCTCTGAATATGTCCGTATATTGTCCGTATTAAAAAAAAAAACAAAAATGTATATTCAGTATGAAGTTTTTGGATCAGCCTGTACATTACGTATAGGTAGTTGAGATCTATTGTTTGTGTAATGTGTACTATTCTCTCATTGTTCAAGGATGTCTTATTGTGTAAAAGTGACTTTATTCATTTTAGGTGTTGCCGACTAAGTTGTAAAACAAACTCCCGTCTGTCTTGTCGAGACTTGGAGTTACGGACATTAATGTTCCCTAATAAGAGTTACAATTCTCAACTTTTACTTACTACATTAACCGACTTGTCCTACGATGAGGAGTACACACTGGTCGATTCTTGGTGTAATAATATGTTGAGTTCGTCGTTGGTTGGTATGAAGGCGGAGATGAAATTACAACCACGATTTACTTTTGATAAAGATTGTAATGATGGAGAATTTTAACTTAATAATTACAACTTGAACGTAAGTAAAAGCGAGAATAAAGAAATTGAATTGATTACAAAAAGGTTTAAAACTAAAAAGAAAAAGAGCGCATGTGTTTGCCTCCCGAGTCGGTTTCGCAATGGGGCGTGGCGCAGGCGGCATGGCGGCAGCTTGGTGGCTAGACGTGTAAGGCGATGGAAAGTTCCAAAAAAGTCACACGGACCCATGTTTCACGAGCTATGGAGGCTGGCTGGGGCATCGTTCCGATTCTATTTTTGCCCAAAAGTTCACGAACAAGCAATCAAGTGTGAGCAAGTGTATTATCGTGGTGCAAGTGCAATGAATCAAAGATCGCCGAGATCATAAAATACGTCTAACCTTAGCGGCTGCTACTTAAAAAGTGCGCAATGAATACAGCTGAAAATTTTATCATACATAACCATTACTTAAGGGGCATGTGTGTCAACATAATAAAAAAGTTATGTACAATCGGACTCTCCAAATCTGTAAAATTTAAAAATGTGTGGTTTCTAATCACCAACATGACACAAATTGACAAGTGGGAATTATTGCTATTATTATTATTTAATTAATAGAAACAGTAACAATTTACTATACATACAAATATATGGCGGATTAAGAAATTTGCTGTTGTTTTATGCTACACCGAGCCGGGCACGAGCCGTGCCCCAAATGACGTACGGACGAGGCACGGCACTAGCATTTTATATGACGCGGACATCGAGTGTTTATGCTACACCGTGTGACGTCCGCGTCCGGCCACGTAAAATGTCAGTGAAGTTGCTCGTGCCCGGCCCGGTTCGTGCCCGGCACGGTGTAGCATAATTCATCCCTTAATCGTTGCGGAAATTACGTTGCGAACATAAATAAATCCGTGTCTAATAACAATTCAACCAGTGTGGTTCTACCGTACCGGATAAATTACAAACAATAGGAGTTCCTCGCTAAGGAAACCAACTAGCTCGGTAAAGAAAAATGCTTCTGAGTCGATGTAATGTGCTACGAGAAATGGTATTACGTCCAATTTTGTTGGCTTAGGTCTTAATAAGAACTGTACCCTTTTGTAGATACCTTTTGTGCAAATAACTCTGAATACCTTGAAGGTATGAGCAAGTTTCCCTACTTTATCGTTTATTTTGACACAGATGTATTCAGTTTATTAAACAATTGGATTAAAATATAATGTTATATTCATTATTGTTTAGCTAGGTGAGTCACGAGAAAGCTTGGGCTCAGAGATAAACGCTTCTTATACCCTTAAAAAAAACAATTGGTTTTAATTATTCTCCTGGTTGTCGCCCGTGGAATTGTCTGCAGAAGTCTGGTTTTAATAAAAGGGAATCACAAACATAAAAACGTCCAAATCATCCCAGGGCAACATACATAATCCTATTCTCTGATACTAGACATTGTGGACAGGGTGTATCTGTGTGTCAGGTTTCATCTTAGTCTGCACAAAGATTATATTAGCGTGATGGAAAGACAAAATATCCAAACATCTTCACAAACTTTATTAGGATATGTTTCAATACGCTTATACTGTTGTACTTTAAAAAATATACAATACTAGCTGCCCGGACAGACTTCGTTCTGTCAAAAGTTTTTTTTATTTTGAGATGTAAGCTATCCTATCTTTCAAGTTGGATCAAACTGCACACGGACCACACGGTGTCCAAATTTGATTAAAATCGGTTCAGTAGTTTAGGAGTCCATCGCGGACAAACAACGTGACACGTAATTTATATATATTAAGATTATCAAGTAAATAGTCACCTACTTCTAAGCGTCGTGTCACCGACACAGAAACTTTTGGTGTTAACAGCTCGAGAATTCACAGTTAGAAGGTGAATAACACCTACAAGTAACATGCCAAGTTTCCAACTACACGAAATACACGGTATCTCTGAATTTTCAGTAACTAAGTGAAGAACTCGCTTGTCATTTAGTTTCAGTGTCTGGTTGACCTAGCTTAATACGATGTCCGATGGTAGTGCTTTTTGCACGGATTAGTACTTCGATCATTTAACTGTAAACTGTTAAAGTAAGAAATGTTGTTCATCTGGAGATAGTTCGATCGCGTTCACTTTATTGACCAATAGAAATTATCTGCTTTGAATTACAATTTTAGCGATTTTAATATTTTATTTTAATAATACGTGAGTGGTTAGTGCACTCACCACTTGGATTGTATACATTATAGTAGTATAATAGTACATAAATTTTTAATCATTTACTTATACGTATAATATGTAAGAAAAATGGATGGTTATTTTAATCCGCGCTGAAGCAGCACGATCGAGTGCTACCTAAGCCTTCACAACAAGTCAACAAAAGTAGATCGTCCATGTAAGCAGTTGGTAAAAATTTGAAGTTATTTCCTAAAGTTTTTCAGACATCCTTGTTGCACATCAACCTCTTCTAATTACATAATATAGTACCTACTTTCTATCGCTACGAACTAATTACCACACATTACATGACTGTGCAACTTTACTTCTACATGGATAAACGAACTTCAGGATAATTGAATCTAAGCATTTCCACGGTTGAGCACACCGCTCGGCGCTTAGCTCAACTCACTGCTGATTCTGACATATCAATGATTATATGGTAAAATTTAGTCGGCTATGTGCTATAGTGGAGGGGAAAATAGTCTGCGAAAGATGAACTAAATCTTCACATAAAGGTATTGTGTACATGGAATATATTTGTGAAAGACTGATTTCACTAATTTTAATCGATTTTCAAACAAGAAATAATGATATACTGTTGTATATTTAAGGATTTTTCTGACTGTGTGAACTAAGGCATAAGTATCCCGATACGAAGCGAGGGCAATAACCTGTCACTGTTTCATACATTTGCTAAAACACGTAGTTTTTGTAGGTGTTACAAAAGTGCAGTCAAGTACATATCCGAAATGTATGCAAAGTCTAAGTAAAGTCAAGTCTGCGTACCCTTAAACGAATTCCCTTTTTAACCGACTTCAAAAAAAGGAGGAGGTTCTCAATTCAACTGTATTATTATTATTTTTTTATGTTACCTCAGAACTTTCGACTGGGTGAACCGATTTTGAAGATTCTTTTTTAAATCGAAAGTCGGTTATTTTTTGTTAGTATTTAGATTATTAGTTTTTAAGCTTAGGTCAAGTGCATAACATTAAGAGTTTTTTTTATATTTTCCAAAATAATTTATTACTTTGATATTTCTCAGTTGCTGCTGAAATTACAGCAGTACATTAAACATCCCTTTATTTACAACACCTACACAATTGTTTACTTTATCGAAACTCGAAACAAAGTTAGATGAATTATACCACGAATTTGTGCGTGAGTTACAATACGTCTTTGTTTGACGACCTTTGTTTGATTATGGAATTTGGAAAGTTAGTGGCTCAGCTGGTAAGCAGCAGTAGCTGCTGCTGTTGTGTTGCTTGTTACAATAGATAAACTCTCATAAAAATATGAAATTCATTCTTTGTACAAGTGAACTTTGTCCAACTGAGGTGTTCGTTTTTTCCGTATTGGGGGAGAGGGGCGGGGGGTCTTAAAATACTAACCCTAATCCCACGCCGGATGGGTGTCGTAAGAGGCGACTAAATCGGGCCCGTTGATGGTAGGGCCCCTCGGAGGGATTATGTTAGTAATATTGATTTTAATTGCTAATTATTAATATTATTATTTCTCCATGGGGTTCACTTGGATAGCTAGCACCCTCGAGCATGAGTCAGCCGCCAAACGACTCGTCGTGTTTCGGCTGGGGGCTCGAGAGCCAGTTCCTCCTTTCTTTTCCTTTTCTCTTTCTTGGTCGGCAACGCATCAGTGATGCCTTTGGTGTTGCTGATCTCCATGGGCGACGATAGCCACTTACCGTCAGGGGGATCGTCAAAAAAGAACAGTAATTTTTCATTTTAATTTAAAAAGCATGTTACTTAATTAGGTAATTATAATTTTAGAATTTTAATAGCACATTAATAAATTTAACTAACATAATAATATTTATATTTTATTCAATTTTCCAACTCGTAACAATCTCATATGATTTTCCTAATAACTATTTATAAAACTTATTAATTTTATTTCCAGTACAGTCACTACAAAGTTGAAGATTTCTAAAAACATAATTTTACCTAAGTGAAAACAAACTTTAAATATAAACGTAAAAATAAATTTTAAAAATTGCATTTATTATTTTACTTTTTTTTCATTTAAGTATGTACGATTAAACAATAAAGAATCATAATCATTGTCGTCGATGGCGTCTATTTTCTTTGCATATTCTATTAGAACAGTTATAAATCACCATGTATTGCGGTTGGATAGCATTTAGGCTCCAAACTCCAAACTGCTTTGGTCAGCGGTAAACTGAGAATCGACCGCAGACGAATACCCTTGTTGTCTGGTGAATTGTCACCCGCAAGGGTTCAGAGGGATTTACATGTATCTGACCACTATAAGAGTAGTTGTACTTAGGTAATTGTATATTTTTAGAAGAAGGAAAGGTGATCCCTAGATTTTTTTTGATTTTTATGAGTGAACAAGATTCATAATGTCAAAGTTTAGATGTAGCACAGAAGAAACAATAGTACCTACTTATAAATAAGTAGTTGTAGTTAGAAATACAAAGAAAACAAGCTATCAAAAGTGCGGAATGTAGCTATTCCGCTCTTTTGATAGCTCAAAGCTCTTTTAAGAATTGCTTAACAATACAGTAGATAATATAACATCAAAACAAAAAAGGAATTCTTCCATAAAAATAATGAACAAATCCGACTTTATCGTATTAAAAAAAACATCAATTTTACTCGGATTGACCTAAATTATTCGCAGCTTAATGCCTAATAGCCTGAATTTACACAAAATGGAAGGGTTCAAAAGATGGTAAAATTATACTGTTACCCAAAGAGAGAGTACTGATTCTGTTTTCTTTGTGTTGGAACGAAATGAATAACACTTTATTGTTCTTGCACATCCACGGATTGTATAAGTACGCCTTACGTAAGAAGGATAACGATATTGAAGATTAATAAATTCAGAAATCACTCAATAATTGTTGAGATCCTCGAAATTCCGAAACAAAACGCATTAGTTTAATGTGTAATCTGTACCTGTATTCAAAAAGCATTTTTTTCTAATTTGAACATACATTGTATTCCTATATTAAGTAAGTAGTAAATTCAACATCATACCCTTCAAGGACGTAGCTTAGGTACAAAGTCATATAAATAGAGCCGCTCCAGCCGAGAATCGAAACCGGGATCCTCGATTCGCAGGCAGGTTCACTACCAACTTGGCTACATCCATCCATCCATCCATCAGCCCTTTGAGGTCCACTGCTGGACATAGGCCTCCCCTAATTTACGCCACGCAGACCGGTCCTGAGCCTTCTGAATCTAGCGGATACCCGCTGTCTTCTTCAGGTCGTCGGTCCACCTGGTCGGGGGGCGTACTGTGCTCCTTTTACCGAGGCGTGGTCTCCATTCGAGGACCTTTCTTCCCCAACGGTTATCGGTCCTTCGCACTATGTGGCCAGCCCATTACCACTTCAGCCTGCTAATTCTCTGAGCTATGTCGGTCACCCTCGTTCGTCTACGGATTTTATCATTTCTGATTCGATCGCGTAGAGAAATACCGAGCATAGCTCGTTCCATAGCCCGCTGGGTGACTCTAAGCTTATGCATTAGACCAATAGTGAAGCACGAAGCGGTTACTCGTATTATATAAACATACATTTGAAAACGACGTTAAGAAGCAAAGAGGCGTATAATAATACACAAAAGTCTTTCAAAGTTATTAATGTAATGCTCTAGAATCTAGATTAAAACAACAAAGATTACTTGCTTAAGAGCCTCTTGTTAAGACACACAAAATTGCTTTAAACAATTTTCTCCAAGAAAAGTTTAATACTTTACTCACGGAAATTATAATTTGTTGGATAAATGTGAAGGCATGTAATTGTTATAAACTGAAATTAACATGACAGAGTAATAACAATATGTAATGAGAAAACTGTAAATTGGATATTTTTTTTAGAAATTTTAAAGAAGCTATAATATGTACCGAGTAATTAATTTAACGTAAGTTTTGTTATCGATATAGAGGTCATAACATTTTTGAAATTATACTTCTTTTGGCACGTTTGGGAATAAATATGACAGTAAAATAAGACGCGCGCGCATAGCGACAGTCAAAAAGCGACATAACGAAGTTAGCTGGTAACTGATTTCTTTTACAAAGAGTTGTGGCATGCTTCATGAAATTTTTAGCTATTTTTGTTCTGTTGCGCCAAAGAAGTATAACTTCTTGCGTGTATTTAAGTATAAGTATTGTATTTTCTATTTTTTGCTTGTACCTAAGTCTATCTTTGTTATATGTATATCGGAAGCGAAGCAAGGAGGGGTGGGTTACTTAATTCGCATGCAAATTGTAAGTAATCCTTATGAGAGAATACCATTGTAAAGTTCAGTTTAAGCTCCTGAAATTACATTAGCGAGGATTGAGTCATTTAATTAAACTCGCGTTCCACTACGATGTATCATTAATTACATCGGCATGATAATGTGCCATTAAGCAGTAATTGACACGGTACGGACATTAGTACATTCTGTTATGACATTGTTTTGTGTCATTATTTATTCAGGATCTCTGAAACTTTGGCGTTAATAATTACAATGAATTTGTGAAGCCTAATGTGGCTTGTGATTCGAAAGTTAATTACGTTATTGAATGGAATGAATGGTGAGGATCATTGAACGTTGATTAGGTATTAGATTAGGTATTGCTTGGTTAATTAAAAACAGCTTCTTCATCATAAATTATATCAATAACTAGCTGTGCCTCGCGGTTTCACTCGCGTTCATTTGTGGAAAAAACTAACTACTGTTATATAGCCTAAAGCTTTCCACGATAAATGGACTATCAAACACAAAAATAAGTTTTCAATTCGAACCAGTAGTTCCTGAGATTAGCGCGTTCAACCAAAGAAACTCTTCAGTTTTATAATATTAGTATAGATTATTTTTAAAAACATATTAATTAGTACTTTTACTTCAATTATATTTTGCGGGATGAAACGGGAGTACGGCTTGAGTAAACTTTAGTTGTATTGTGGACAGAGAAAGTGATATATGTGTGATATATGTGGCAACATATCAAAACACACTTATTTATTTGTTAATTTATCCGTTGTTAGTAGAGGTTGAATTGCTATCGGTTTCCACGTTCTCAGCCAATTGGGCCAGCGCGGTAAACCCCAAATAACCTCAAATGTTTGTCTACTCGATTTCCCACAATGACGTTAAATTTCAACAACATATTTTGGGTTAAAGGATCACGAACTTGTAATTACGCGAATACCAAATGTTTGCGAACGAAAGTTTCATCGGAGTTGTGGCTCTGACGAAAACTAATGGCGAAGTTTACACGTACAATCATTATGGTCAATCAAAAATCCTTCAAATTGTGACGGGATTATGATGGATGTCACTTGTAGGAACCAAGGCTAGTGGGTTTTATATAGGTTTGCACTTTGCTATTTTATTTAGGAAACTCTTACTTCAAGTGCAGACATATGAAATCGACTATAGCCTGGGTTCCTACAAATGAGTTCCATCGTAATCCCGTCATAATTTGAAGGATTGTTGATTGACAATAATGATTGTACGTGTATGGGAACTTCAAGTCCAGAGAAATTGGAATCTTTCGGCAAAGTCATCTACTATATTAGAAAATGGTTGTCTGTAAAGTCGGCTCCGCCCCGCTCCGCTACGCCCCGCCCCGCTCCGCTCCACTCAACTACGATCGCCTACGGCTCGCCTACGGCATCGGCTACGATACGCCGATCGTGCCTCTTTATCGCTTTTGCCGCTCTCTCGCTCGCGGAACGCTACATTTTTTCGTACATGCGCCTGGCGTTCATCGTTTTAATAGACGTTATCACGTCAAAAAATGGTGGCCATTCCAAAAAAAAGAGGCCTACACACCTAGATGTGGGTATTTTTGCTGATAAAATTAGGTATCTATATCTTATGCCCTTAAATTATCGCTAGATAATTAGTGGACACACTGTATTCAATCGACCTAAATAGTGGGCATCAATTACATCACAGCTACAATATTGATCACCAGTTGTAAATTTTACAGTAAACTATGTAAGTATAATAGATTTCCAAACTTGTGCCTTTGCTAGTGATTTTGTATCGTGTATCACAAAAGTTTTGTCGATGGTTTTACCACGGCCTAGCTAATCTGTTGTGGCTGTTTAAATTAAACAGGAAGACCACGATTGAAACAAAGTTGGAAGGACGTGAGGGTACGCCAAGTATAATGTAAAATAGGCATATTCAAGCAGAAAAGAGATACACACAATTTTATTGTCACTAGGAATAAAATTGGCGAATTACATTAATGGATAAAGTCGCCTGGAAATCTATATAAAAACGTATTATAAAAAGGAAAGTCCTGACTACTAAACCCAAAGCACACATGTTTCTTTGATAATGTAGACAAGACGTGTTGCGGCTGGTGTTTTTTCAATTCCCACATTTGAGTCTCAATCAGTGGCAGTTTTTATTTGTAATTCCTTACAATTACGAAATTATAAGCTTCGAGACTCTTATTCAACTACATTCTATTACTTTGACGCCGAGTACCTACAAAAAACAGGAATAAAAACGCTTTGTCGACTTCCACGAAATGTTCTGGAATATTATGTAGTAACTTGCTGATACTGAAAAGTCTGAAAACTAAGTTAATAATAAGTGTCTTTGATATATAGTCGTGTTTTTTGACAGCGAGTTTGTGAACTTTCACAATAATAGAGTTTGGCTAAAGAGGAAACTGACCCCTTTTTGTTGCTGACTCTCTACTTGGGGTTTGTGATAAAGCTGATTTGTAGAATGTAAATGTAGGAAATCGGAAGAGTACTTTTAGTTCTTAGGATTACTTACATCCTGTGAAAGAACGGAATTTAACTCTGGAATCCATATTAAAATGCATCTATAAATTACACTGTTAGCTTTTGTATGATTGACGAGTATTTATATTATGTTGAATAACTTATTGTTAAATTATTTTAGATAGATGAGATACCTACTGGTAGTTAATTTCTTTGGTTTAATGTCACAGATATTTTGTTTTTTAACATGATGAGCTGACTTTTGTTGAGTTTTTGATATAGGTTGAGATATCAGTAAAATGTTTTGATATTATAGTCCCCACGAACTAAGATGCCCAATTTGTCGTTTGCAATCACAGTGACACTAGAGATGTACAAAAAAATCGGTTCACGAAAGAAACCAATTTTTGCAACAAATCGATTCAAAATTGTAAGACCTTCTAATCGATTCGATAATTAAATTGTAAACTAAAAACCGTAACATTTAGGTACCTCCCAACTACCTCGATTGAGCTAAATATCTAGTACCACGTATTCTCAATATTATGTATTTACGACTCCAATAAAATATTCTTTTGTTTCTTCCTAACAACTCATGCTGCTAGATATGCATGGAAATAGCCGAGCCGGCAAACAACCTGACGATCCACCTGATGGTAAATGGCTGTCATCGCCCATGAACATCAGCAAAACCAAAAGCATCACTGATGCGTTGCCGGCTAAGAAAGAGTAGAAAAAGAAAGAAAGATTGATCATGATAGAAAGAACTCATCCGCTCAGTTTCATAATAATATTTTAAGCGTGTCAGAGAATATAGACGGATATTTAAAATTGATAGCTGATTTGCAGTATACGGTTCCAGTAGATCAATTTGTGAAGTTGTTGACAGCGAAGATTAAGTCGAAAGTATATTACTATGTGTTCGGAGAATAATATTATGAGCGTCAGGGAAAAAACTACAGTGAATAAATTCTTGTTTATTTCGTAACACACATTCATGTATAAATTATTATTTTGTTGAAAAAAAAAGAATACCGCAAAAAGCTTAGCTACATAATTACATATAATATATTATCTGCAGTTTACTGTCCATGGATGGCGAAGTGCCCATACATAATGGAAAATGTCCTTTGTTAGCATTCAATTCGTCGTGGTATTCTTAGGTACCTAATTTTAAATTCAAATGCAAGTAAATCATTTTTAACAAAGTAATTAAATTAATCAATTTTCATTTTTAAATTCCGATTATAGTAATGCATCGATTATGATTGGTTTTTGAGACGGTTTCAGGCCGTCACATCACTTTGCGTCAGTTTTGATTTAGGCCTCTCCATCTAACATTGTTTCGACGTCAAATATTTTTAATAAATTTTGCATAAATTATGATGTGATGGGATTTTTACTAGATTATAACGTTTACTATGATTTATAATCAACGCCAATGCAAATGAGTAAGGATTTTTAACAAATTTTGAAAAAATCCTTTGTCCATAAATAAGTGTTCAACTATTCATGTCAAGTAAATTAATATTCCATTTCGCTCAAAGACGCCTATACAATGTTAGTTCATATTAATAAATGGCAGCTATCATTATGGGCATCTTAGATAATTTTGACTATAATTATGTAAATTACTCAATTTATTTATAAAATACATAGTTATGTAAGTTAAAATCTAAACTGTTTTATTACCTGGCCTGATTCTAAAAGGTAAGAAAATGTATTTCTGACATTGAAGTATTATTACTAGCGTATAGAAGAGACACCGCGAACACAATGTATGTTCCAATGTATTGGCGCCGCGCGGCTTCAATTTCCAATGGATTCGTTCGATTTTGAAAATAGAACCTCCCGGCGGGGACACATTTTGCTTGAGATGTCTTCTCTTGTACCTCAATGATTTCTGACCTTTATTTCTTTTAATTTATTTCTGACATTTATAAATAAACACACACACGCATAATGTATGTACACACAAAAATCAATGTCAAGTAACACTTTGACACTTACGGTGGAATATTGACCACAGAGTGAGTTTCTAAATTCCTCGTCTCGTCCACGTTACGTATGCATCGACCTTAATACAGTATTAACGGTTGAATAGAGAAGTATGCACATTTACTAGGATGACGTCTAAAGGCGAGAATCAAGTCGGAACAATGTGGCAAATGTTCCAACAAAGTTGGTTAACATTCATCAGGTGGCACATATTGTTGTTTTTCGCAGAAAACCTCGTCGACGTGAAGTAACGTACGCTATACGCTTTTCTTTCGTTATAGCATTAGCAGTGATGGATTGTTCTTGGATTACTTTTATATTTTTATTTTGAGTTCAATTACATTGCAAACTTATCTAGCTTTGCCCTACTTTACAACGATTATTCTTCGTATGATTTATGAATTCATAATTATAATTATCATTGAGGCGTTTGGTATATAATATGGTAATGAAGATTATTGTATTCTATTTGATTTATTATAAGGCGCGCGATTTATATTATTTGCATGCAAATTGACCACGGATGTATTTTTAAAACTTATGGAGTAAACGGTCTTAAAAAACAGTGTCTTTTTATCGAAATAATAATTTGAAAATAAGGCAGATACAAAATTCAATGGATTTATTATTAAGAGATATTATTATTAATCTCTCTTTAAATAAGTAAAAAACCAAGCAAACACATCGCGAAACACGTCCTACTGTATTAATAAACTATATCGCAATCTCATCTATTATTCGTTATATTTATATAATAACTTAAGTAAGGTTACAAATATGACACAACATCAAGTTTTTAAAGAAATGTAGACGATTAATCATACCTTTCAGAGTGAACGACTTAGAACTTTCTTGATGGCAGAAGTAATAGAATAGGTATCGACAAAATTTACTGCTCCGCCTATACACAATGAATTTCTCGAGAACAGTGAAGCTATTTGTCGGAATATCTCATCCCTTAGTTACAACTAACAGGAAGATTTATTTAACGACTTGGGATCAACTTCTGCCTCTTATACCTTGAATTATAACCCCGGTCGTGGTTTGCTTACGGGAAAATTTATTAATAAGAATTGTTTTAAGGGTTGGGACGTAATTGTTTAAGATTTTGCTTATAAAATAGTTCTGTAGTGTTTTTAGGAGAAGATTTATTACTGTTTATAAATAAAAAGTGAGTATACGTTGAGTTTTCCTGTTCGCGGTGCATATTGGTGAACAATGGCTAATGATTCCAGGATTGGTTCTTTAGAAGTTCTTTTTCTTTGTACTATACAGCTTAAGCGTTTTTATAAACTGGATGCATATTATTTGATGGAAGATTAAGAGCCTTAACAGTAACTACGAGAAAAAAACTTGAAATTTTCTTCTTGTTTTGTCTTTCAGGAACACATATGGTAGGATTTGTTGAAGCGATGGCGTAATATGACTGTTAAAAAAACGTTCATCGATTCGTGCTTGAACGGAAACTTGCTAGATACACCTCTGTGTTACTAAAGCGATTATGTTTTTTCACATGGTTTGTCGGTTCGATAATCGAACTTCGATTAGTGATTGTTACGTAAAAGATTTTTTAGGCGTATTTTGGCGGCTTACAATACTAACCCCAATCCCACTCCGGATGGGAGTCGTAAGTATTATTTTGGTAATATTGATTTTAATAGTTCATTATTATTATTTGTTTATTTATTTTTCTCGGTTTCCACCGGATAGTCTAAGATACACGGGCCTAGGCCAAGTGTAACTTAGGTTCTGCAGGACAGATCACCCTCTTGTGCGTGATCTTATTATTATTATATTATTATTTCTCCGTTGGGTTCGCTTGGACAGTTTTCTTTCTTTATCTTCTCTCTTTCTTGGTCGACAACGCATGACGCTTGTGGTGTCGCTAATGTCCATGGGCGACGATAGCCACTTACGAGGAGAATCGTCAGCTCGTTTGTTGGCTATTTCCATAATTATTTGTAAAGTATCACATAACATAACCTGCCCTGTCTTAAAAAGATAGGCTAGGTATTGAAAATGTATTTCCTGATATGAAAGCATAGAATATATATTTTGTTACAAAATTTATAGTTGTTTAAATTACCCAAAACTTTAATGGTACAGAAGTAAGGAACAGCCCTGCGGCGGCGTTGTTTCACTGACATCCTAATTAAACTTCCTATAATTTACCTTCCATGAAGCATTTCAACTTGGATACTACTCCGAAGAAGCAATATAGACTTCCACTTTGAATCAAATAATGTTTATAAAACAAACAATGAGTTATGAAACTTGGAGACAAGTTTATAAAAAAAAACAAACATAATAAAGCATCGTGCTATGGTACATGATCGAACAAAATGGTAGTAGGTACATATGTAAGAAAAAAGTGTCTAGCAAATAGTTGATATGTAATTTTTAAATATTGTACATACTTGTAAGTATTACATAAGTACATTACAAACAAACATATGTCGTATTAATGTAATGATGTATGTGGAATATACTCGTAATATCTAATATCCCATTTGAAGTTGTTCACTTGGATCGATCGTTTTCATATAGGTATCACAAATCGTTATCACCGTCTGATGTATGTATTGAGTATTGATGATTTAGTGGTTGGTTTTGGTTTAGTATACTGGAAATACGTCTAAATTTCCAAATTATGTGTCTATTAAAAATAATTATCGCTCGCATATGGTATAAAAATACCTTGGGAAAATCTTGGGGAAACCTTATCTGAGAGTTTTCCATAGCGTTCTCGGAGCCTTGTGAAGTCTGGCATGTGTATTTGGTGAATAATTATGACATATCTTTTTTTTCTTTTCACTGTGAGTGGAGACCTGATTTGACAAATGATTATTACTTTAAAGGCTAGCAAAGAAATAAAAAGGTAAAATTGAGTTTAATTGCCGCGCTAGCTATGTAAAAGTTTTTCTTTACGCCAGGAGCATTTAACCAGGCGTTCTAAGGTAATGTGGCTGCAGATATCTTCACTAAACAACGTTCACAAATCTTACTGCAAGTTGCTCAGACAACGTGGAACGAGCAATCTTGCGGTTGTTGCATAAATCCAGCCGTTGAGAACTACTTTAGGATGCCGTAGACTAACTTAGGTACATTATTCAAGAAAATTGAGAATTGAATGTTCAGGCCTAGGAAAATTATCCACGAACTTGAATTACTAGAGCCCATAAGGCAAGGATTATGATTTTAACGACTCGTGTGGTGTGCAATAAATGGTCACCATGCCAGATCGCCGCGCCGTGCCAAGGGTTCTGAGTTTGATTCCCAGCGAGGCGGAATTTAAATGATGAGTTTGAATTTTTATCATTGGTCTGGGTGTGTGAGTTTTTGTCTTTGTGTGCTGTTCATGGCACCCACGATACAGCGAATCCTAGTGTGGCACCGCTATGATTTAATTGTGTAGCTTTATTTATTTATTTTATTTATTAAAAACATAACATACAGTAGATACTAGATCAAAGTACCACCAATTACCATGTTACCAAAAAGATGTGAAAACAGGCCGTAAAACCTCAAAATATAAATTTAGTTGAAAAAAGTAAAGTACACTGTTCGATCGTTGCAAAATGCAAACGGTTGACGTATGAGGCGCCCGGTGTACAGAAGTGCAGGCTAATACGGACCTCGTATGCCCTATAAATTTTGCATTGGAATTTGTCCAATTTAATTTATTATCCAGTTGGATAGGATGTCTAAACTTTGCTGAACTGGAATTTTGATATTCGCCTGCTTTAAAAGAATTTTGTAAAAATATTTAAGGGTTACAGTTTTATTTATCGAATCTACTTTGTTTTATTTTTAAGCGAACGATTTAATTTATCTGTTACAGAATAGTGTGTTTCTAGTTATCAGCGTGGCGGTAATCACCATTCCACGGCCCGTCCCGTCACTTTTGCCACCGATGAATTTCTTTACAATTACCTTTTTTCAGAAATTAAATTGTCTTGAGCTTTGAGCATTGAGTTAGCCAAGAAGACGTTAGTACCTTATTTAGGTTAGCTAGGTTTCGACATTTAACAAGATTACAATTACAACAAGAAGTTCGTTACGATATACTAGACGAATTTGGTCAGCTGCTCACGACAACACACTTTCAATATATGTTTGTTGAAGAACTGAAGAACCGCTGTGACAAAAACTTGTAACAAAACTTTGCTATAAAGGTGAAATTTAAAAGCTGCTGGTATGTTATGAATTGTATGTCATGATGTAATAAGACCAAAATTAACGATGTCTTTTGAGTAACGAATGAAATACACGATCACAATGAAATAAATAAAGTTCCTTTGAGAAACGTTTACTCTACTTCTAAAAGTTCTGTATCCAACATAAAAACATAATCGCAACTTGTATCTATTCAAACCTAATAATGGTTAACAAAAACAGGAAAGAAGTTGCGGGAATAGAAAATTGAAGCGGGATTTAGGCCGCGGTAGAATCTTTCCGCAAGTCTTATAGAAAAGTAGTGAAAGTGTAACGCGTACGTGTGCAAAATATAGAAAACGATTTATCTACGTCGCCGTCGTGTTGTCGTGCTCGAACTTTTTGCCTCGGGATTTGGTTGAACTGACGAGGCTTATAACGACGTAAGCAGAAACTTACAAATGAGTGACAATTTGCTTGTACATACATGCCCAGAGAGGTTCGGTAGTTTAGTGGTTTGGATTGAAGCCAGCTTCTTCAGTTCAATCCATGCGCTTTATCAAAACTTTAAACTGAAGCCAAGAGAAGTCCATCACGCTGAGTGCTGATTGTCAGACGTCTGATATTCTTCATAGCATCTACTGATAAAAACTTAATATTATTGATATTGACTGAGCGAATAACTTCCAGTAGATATATCTATCTAGAAAGGTGAAAAAGGTGGGATTATAAGTTTAATATCAAGAATAATTATAGTCCAAAGCAATCCATGTTACTGGTTAAGTTTAGTTTGGCAGTATGCTAGTTTTCTCAAAATAATTATCTTTTTCAAAGCACGTCATTTAAATAAGTTAATAACAGGTATACATACCTTTGAAAAATTTCAGTGTATAATGCAAATAATTAATTTTAAAACCATGTAACAACGGCATGTAATAGAATAAAGCCCAATTCATACGTAACGGGAGTTTTTGCCGGACGGGACGCGAAGTTTTGGACACATCATTTCATAGAAAAAATATACGATAGTGCATACGCAGCGGAATCCCGTACGGGAAAAAAACCCGTTACGTGTGCATTGGGCTTAAATTGGTAATTGTATTGAGTATGTGAGCTGTGTGTGCGGGTGTGCGTGCGAGCTGCGTCTCGCGAATAAGTGTAGGCAATTAAAATTAGGCGCGTTGTTGGGTTGTTGTCCCGCGCACCTATTTATACGGCTATCTAACAATAATCAAACTCTTCAATAATTTACGGCAAGAGACGGCTATATATATATATTTTTTATAAAATTTATACTAATACTTGTTTTTTATAATAATACTTGTTTTTTATAATAACATTCTTTTTTATTTTTATATTAATACTTCTTTTTTACGTCTAATACGTCTTTTTATAGATGCCAGATTCATCTCATGCCTCTGAGGTTTGTTAGTCGCATTTTAAACCCTCATTTGGTTACGATAAACAGCGCAACTTTGTGAAACTCACTACCGTCGGAGCTGCGTAATGTATATTTAAGTTGGAGAACTCGACTTAAATAAAATTCAGGGCTAGCGGTTCCTTGGCGAATATTAAGTGGTTCAAACTCAGTTTTAGCTACCACTTCTTGCAAAAACATTATAGTGTTGCATAAATAAAAGACGTCAAGCTCGAGCGTAGCGCGTCGAGAGTTCCGTTGGAGAAAAGTTGGTTTAGATAGTAAATGTCAGTTGAATTTCAAAATGTGGAGAGTAAACATATTTGTGAAATTTTTGTGCAGTGATCTATGAAAGACTTCAATATGAAATTTGCTTAATTTTATCAGGATTTTTTTTTTATTTTAATTTCAAAGTAGGAACGTCATTTAAGTCAGCTAATAATTTATGTTGGGTAGTTCCGGGACAAAAACACTGCCGTCCTCAAACTAAAAGGCGGTTAAATGACAAAAAGAGTTTTTGAGGTAGAGCTAAAAAAACGTGGGATTATTTTGAAATCGTGCTAGTGATTTTCTTTAAACAATTGTTAATGTTGTCATATTAAGTCAAACTCAATAGATATATATTTTTTTGAACTTTAATATTAATATAGTTCAAAAAACATCAAAAAAATATTAATAAAGTAAAAATTGGCCAGATGTCATTTAGCCGCCTTTTAGCTTGAGGACGGCAGAACATATTTTTGTTAGAAAGCTGTAAATTTATTTGTGACTTTACTTTATTTTATTTATACGTGAGTCATAATGAAAGATCCAATTTTGGATGAATGTCTATTTATTACTTTGTATAGGAAAAAATAGCATTCAATTTTTAACACGGATCCTTAAAATCCGAGGGTTGGTCGGGAACTGAATAATTTGTTGTGACAAATTGTGGCCTTATTCAAAGGAGTTAGGTGGAATGGAACTTCTGTCACTTAGGGTAGGCAGCTGATTCTAATGCACTTTGAATAACCGTTTTGAAATTCGAAACTGGTTTGTGCTTATTATTTCTTGTTCAAAATACTCAGGAAACAAGCATTTTACGACTTTAGTTTCTGCTCTATTGCTTACTGGAAACGTTCACTTGTTATGGATATAAAATTCCTTGATTTCCAAACTGAGTGAAATATTACTTTACGTTGATTAAAGGTAAAGTTAAACAGCATGTATGAGTATCTGGAGATTAAGCTTTGGAAGGTTATGATGCTGTATTGGTATTTTAGGCAGTTATTGGTCTATGCTGACCCACCGAAGCATCCGATGCGTTAATAGTTAAGAATTATTTATTATCCGCTTTAAAACTTGCTCTCTGACATAAAAGGGTCAAAAAATATTTCAATTTTTATTCTAAGAGAGGTTCTTTAATAAAGTACCTACTAAAATCTATTCTTATTTCCTAAGGATTAACTCCTCTATATGCTGTGTACTTTCTTTTAAATTCTGACAAGTTGTAAATAAAAAGTGCTCTAAGTAAGTTTGTAGAACTTGTTTCGCTTATTGTTTGTTTTGAATATTTCGTAAACCTCTGTCTCTACGTCAGAGTAAGCAAAGGAGTCCTAAAACTATTAAGTGGTTATACAAACACCTGAGCAGCACCTTATCTCGCTGGGAATGGAGGGAATAAACATTATTCGGTCATGGTGTAAGAACTTTCAGTAGTCCATTGTCTTTTTCAGAAGGAAAATACCGGACCAACCATTGCGTCATTGCAGTGGAGTTAACTCATAAAGTAAAAAAAGCGGCCAAGTGCGGGTCGGACTCGCCCATGAAGGGTTCCGTAGCAGCAAGTAACATAATATAAAAGTTCTTGAAGTTCGTTGTAACTTTGATCGAGGTAAATTGCGGTTTACGATTTATGATGTATTAAGAAAAACTACTTACTAGATCTCGTTCAAACCAATTTTCGGTGGAAGTTTGCATGGTAATGTACATCATATATTTTTTTTAGTTTTATCATTCTCTTATTTTAGAAGTTACGAAAAAAGAGGGATGTTAAAGTCTGACGTGTCTGTGTATCTGTGGCATCGTAGCTCTCAAACGGATGAACCGATTTTGAGATAGTTTCTTTTGTTTGAAAGGTGCCTTAATCGAGAGTGTTCTTGTATATTTTTAGTATGATAAAAACAATGTGCACGCTTATCAGGTTCTACATCACCGATTTCCGATAAAAATAAGCCGTAATTTTGTACAAAATTTCTTTTACCATGTGTTGTATACTCTGTTTGAGTACAAAAATTGTTAAATAAATAAATATGTTGGAATAGGTCTCACCAGTCACCCCGCGCTGGTCTTTCGAAATCCGAAAGTTTCTGTTAACTTACTGGAGTTCATTACACTGTGACAGGGCTTACCATTGAATAACACGTTACACTGATAGCAGTTGTTATAAGCAGAGGGATATTGACTAAGCTACGTACGTTACGGGTTACCTAGTAAATTAGTTCAAACAAATTTGCGCTAGTAGATGGAAATTAATAGCGTGATTTTGGCCTGTAATGTTTGCAAAGTTAAATTTAAGATATACCTACTATAATCTTTATTTTTCTTTATTTTTATATAAATCACCACACTTAACATAATGAGATACTTTAGTAACATCAGTCATCATCACTCACTGATGCGTTGCCAATAGGGATTGCAATCCGGAAAACCGGATCCGGTAATCCGGCCGGATCCGGCGTTTTTTACGCATACCGGATCCGGTGCCGGATCCGGTCACGCTAATTTTTGGCAAAATAATCACCCTGTTGCTAGTGTAGATGCTTTGAATGCCTGGTATAGATGTTGTAAATAATCTAGTACAGTAGAATCCCGATTATCCGGATCAAATAAAACCAGGGGTATTCCGTATAATCGAAAATCCGGATAATCGATTTCAAATTCAAATCAAACAATATTTAAATTTTATAAAAAATACGTGCTATAATGATAATGAATCACATAATACTACGCGTTTACTTCAAGTTTGCCTTCGTCGACCGTTACGATTTCACAGCTAATGGTACTGTAGACAAAAAAGTAATCAAATAATTTCACTAACTTAGATAACAAATTACGTATGCCACTGTGTAAAACATTTTCTATTTTAGTCATTGAAGCGACAAAAATCAATGTAAAATAAATCAATACAAAAATAATTTAACGAAAGTAACATCAAAATCAACAACAAACTCAAGAACGTACTCGCCGCACGGGACCTCAAAAATACGCTGGTAGCGTTGCTGTCCGTACTAAATGAGGTGCGGTACTAGGAGCGGGACGAGAGGTAAGGGCAAACTTGACGTGAACGCGTAATAATACCTATGTAATTTAGAACTTTGATTGGAAATAACTTGTAGTTGATCTTGGACGCAATCGTTTCATCTTTTCATTGCAGCCAAGACGCTTCTTGTATCAAACTTTTAATTTGTAACGTGCCTCGTTGCGCGGTAAAACATTTTTAAATCAGCGAGTAGAGCCGTGACGCGAGTCCGGATAATCGGATGTTCGGATAATCGAGGTTCGGATAATCGGGATTCTACTGTATTGCAATCGGGTATTTCCAACGTTCAATAGGGATGTAATATACAACACAAATTACTGAATGGATAAATTGTAAGTAATAAAGCGTGAAATTATATTTTAGTAAATTAATATTACTTCTTGTTTATAATTTGTAATATTTGCCCTAAATGGATGTAGGTGTAAGCCATATGTTTATTTCAATTGATTCGCGATAACATGACAACAGAAAACCCCTTTAAACATAATATAAAGATGTGTAGTTGTATACATGTTCACTTGTATTGTATCATTGGCTCCCTTCTGAAAGAAAGTAACGAGAAAAAAATATAGCAATTGATATATTTTTTAGAAGACAAGTTATATTGACAATCTGTTCAACTTCTTACTAAAATAACAGTTCTCGGGCTGTTTACATCCAGAGTTCAGACACAGGAAAAATATAGTAAACTAGGTGAACCGTATCCACTACCACTTCGCTGGGCGTCAAACATTTTTACTTATGATGAAGTAAATAATATTAATCACAATAAAATATAGTCCATGTGACTAAGGAATAATGTAGCTTTTTACTGGTGTAAAAAATTTTAGAAATTGGTCCAATAGTTTTTGAGTTTATCCATTACAAAAAATAAATAAATATCAAAAATTTCCTCTTATTTCACCCATCTATCCATCCATCCACCAACCAGCCTTTAGAGGTCCACTGCTAGACATAGGCCTCTCCTAATATTCGCCACTTAGACCGGTCGTGAGCCTTCTGAATCCAGCGGATACCCGCTGTCTTCTTCTGATCGCCGGTCCTCCTGGTCAGGGGGCGTCCTATGCTCCTTTTACCGAAGGTTTATCCATTCGAGGACCTTTCATCCCCAACGGTTATCAGTCCCTCGAACTATGTGGCTAGCCCATTGCCATTTCAGTCGGCTAATTCTCTGAGCTACGTCGGTCATCCTCGTTCGTCTACGGATTTCATCATTTCTAATTCGATCGCGTAGAGAAATACTGAGCATAGCTCGTTCCATAGCCCGCTGGGCGACTCTAAGCTTATGCATTAGGCCAATAGTGAAGCACCACGTCTCGGATCTGTATGTCATCACTGGCAACACACACTGCTCGAATACCTTCGACTTCAGTCACTGAGGTAGTGTTTTGGACTACAATATATGGCGCAGTTTTCCGAACGCAGCCCATCCAGGTTGGATTCTACGAATGACTTCTTTCTCAAAATTGAACTTACCCATTTGGATCACTTATCCCAGGTAAATGTAGGTACTCGTCTACAACTTCGAGAGCACCGTCGTCAACAACAACCGGTACAGGTGTGACATGAACATTTGACATGATTTTCGTCTTGTTCATCCTCTTATTAATATTAAGTAGGTATAGATAACCGTCATTAGGGTCTACCTAACTTGACCTGTGCGAGTATTTATTACGGTTCAGTTGCATTTACTTTGTCTTAACGCATTTGCGTTCCTTTATAATCCAAAAAAAAAATTTTTTACCTCAAAAACAGTCTATATTAGAACGAGAAAGAAAAATTTTGATCACGTGATCAATCCGGCCGGATCCGGCCGGATCCGACCGGATTGGTGAAAATCCGGTAAAATCCGGCCGGATTGAAAATGACACCGGATTGCAATCCCTAGTTGCCAACCTTCTCATTCTAATATGACACAATCGAGTAAAAAAATTGGTCATCATATCTTTTGAACAAAAAAAATGTTCCGGACGTTTCTCATTTAGGAAAGGTTTTCACAAAAATGTGAACATAATACGATAAGCCACGATAAACTCATCCAGAGCAATCTGTAATTATGTTATGCCCAGAGGACTGCGTTAATTAATCACCACATCCCTGTGGAATCGCTGCAGCAAATATCATTCATTAAACAGAATATCTACCAGGTTTATGCAGTACTTTTACCGCCTAGAATTAATTAAGGTAGAAGCTGAACGCCATCCGTTAATATAGATAATGGAGGTGTATTATATTGTATCTGTCGTGCGACTTTTGTTTTATTTTTCGTTGAGTACACTTGTTATTTTTTTTTGTTACAACCGGTTTTGTTTGTAGTTCTTGTTGATGAATGCACTATTTTTTGTTTATATAAAGTAGTATTACGGTGGCTTAGAAAACTGACCCCAATCCCATGTCAGCAGGCTACGTCCGCACAGACAGGCGGTTTGCTTAGCGCCTAGAGCCTAGTGGTTTGCATTCCGGCTACTTGCTAGGATACACGGTGGCCAGACTGAGAGGTGGGTCGTTAGGTGCCTTGGTCATTTTGCTTGTCGGCACGTTGACGAAATGTCACTCTCAAAAATATCTTACAAAATTAATGAAATAAATGCAACAATTTCTCGTTTCAGCTTTTGGTTTTTGCCATTGACATTCATCAATAATATTATATCCATGACAACCCGACCGTCAATCTCATTTTTGCTTCAAAAATTCCTAGCGCCTAGTGACAAAAAACCAACACGTTTGTTTACTTCGATACACGCTAAGCGCGTTGCTAGGCACCAAGCGCGCAGTGCGACCAGTCACGAACACTTTAAATCGTTTGTTTTACTAAGCTACTCGCTTGGTGACTAGCTATGCTCTAGGCGCTAAGCAAGCCACCTGTGTGCGGACGTAGCGGGTATCGTAAGATGCCACGTAAGCCAGCTTGCTTGGTGGTAAAGCTTCACATAAGGATTATATTTATATTTTTTACTGTTATTGGTATCTTTCCGAGAAACCTGCCTGGCTGCCACTCACTCAACTATTGGTTCGTCAGTATTAGGTATTTGTCGGCAATTAACTAAAAAAAAATACTAATCAAGAATTTCAATTTTCAGTATCCATTATAACTGTTCATCTTGCATCTCTACAATTTTTTTATTAATTTTAGGTTGTATTTCGTTTTATACATTCTAGTATAAGTGCTTGTTGACACTGAACTCGCGGGCGCGGGCGCGGTCGCGGTAGACGCTACATACACCACGCGCGCCTAGGCGCGCGCGTTTTGATGTGAACACTTTCATAGTAGGTCATATGTTTGATATTTCGTGACCGCGCCCGCGCGTTCAGTGTGAACAAGCACTAAAACTTTTGGTACCTACTGTTTATTTTCTACATTACAATGTATGTTAAAAATAATTACCTACCTAAATCTTTAGTCAGTATGAAAAGCTCGCAACATAAGAAATTGATAATTAAATAGGTTAAGCTAATTGTACCAATATAAAAAGTACTAGCGTAGAATACTGGTTTCTTTAATTAACTTACATAGCAAAGTTTCTCTTGAGACTACTCTTTTTACTAATTAGCATACTTACATTGCATTACTTATACACTAATGGATTTTGGAATGAATTTGAAGCAGAGATATTCTTAAACTTGTACGTATAAAGTTATAAAACCTATTTCTGTCTACGATGATGGCAAAAGGATTTCACTCCGTAGGTATATTCTCTCTATGCGTAGAATTTTAAACTACTTATAATAATTTGATTCCTTACTTTAAGATAAGTACCTACTATTATTACTTCTGTGGTTTAAAGTCAGTATTTTAAATTCACACAATTAAAATTTAATTATAGATTGGCATAGAGTTCCATTTTTAGGGTTCCGTAGCCAAATGGCAAAAAACGGAACCCTTATAGATTCGTCATGTCTGTCTGTCTGTCTGTCTGTCTGTCTGTCCGTCCGTCCGTATGTCACAGCCACTTTTCTCCGAGACTATAAGAACTACACTGTTGAAACTTGGTAAGTAGATGTATTCTATGAACCGCATTAAGATTTTTACACAAAAAGAGAAAAACAACAATAAATTTTGGGGGTTCCCCATACTTAGAATTGAAACTCAAAAATTTTTTTTTCATCAAACCCATACATGTGGGGTATCTATGAATAGGTCTTCAAAAATGATAATGAGGTTTCTAATATCATTTTTTTCTAAACTGAATAGTTTGCGCGAGAGACACTTCCAAAGTGGAAAAATGTGTGTCCCCCCCCCGTAACTTCTAAAATAAGAGAATGATAAAACTAAAAAAAATATATGATGTATATTACCATGCAACCTTCCAACGAAAATTGGTTTGAACGAGATCTAGTAAGCAGTTTTTTTTAATACGTCATAAATCGTAAACCGCAATTTACCTCGATCAAAGTTACAACGAACTTCAAGAACTTTTATATTATGTTACTTGCTGCTACGGAACCCTTCATGGGTGAGTCCGACTCGCACTTGGCCGCTTTTATTTGGAGATAAATTTTAAACAAATAATTTTGACGTTATCCATCCATAGATTGTCCAATTAAATGAAAGGATGATAACTCTAGCGATAGCAAATAACGGATAAAACCGTGCACTCCCATGGGTGTCGTAAACTGTGGCTGGGGGATCTCAAGGGCTTGAGATTTGCAGAGCGAGGAGAAAAACTTATTACGGCCTGTCTCTAATGTGCTTTTAGCTTGATACTTAGTTTTCTGAAGAAAGTCATGCAGATTTTAAAGTTCTGTTGTAGTGCAATGTCCAAAATTTTTTGTTTTGTAATTTTTTGTTTTGTTACTAACGAATTCATGTAATGGTATACCTAATAATTATGTAGTGGTATACCTAATGTTTATTTAATGTCTTTTTGTGATTCGTCTTCGATTATGATAGTGATTGGGATATGATACCAATTCTTCTTCATGCAGTTATTGATTGCTTAGGTAAATTACATTTCAAAAACTAAATTATTGTTTTCTGGACTATATAAAGTTTTAGTGCTATTGAAAAATTTATTTAGGGCATCATTAAATCTGTTTAACCCCAAAATCGTAATAGAGGAATATCTATTGCTTTTCTTCGTAATAGACTTAGTTTATGTGAGTATACAAATCCCAGATTACAACAATGAAACTCTAAATAAACAAAACTAATCTAACCAAAAGCTAAATGAGCCATTTGGATCTTCAAAGAGCCTTATTTATGTATCGGGTTTAATTAAAACGAGTTTTAGATGTACTTGCTACTAAATTTGCAGTTAAAATCAATTGTTTGCAACTTCTGTAATTTAATGATGACGTAAGTCTTGTTGAAGCGGAGAGCGACTTTGATCCTACACTGTTTTAGTTAAGAAAGGAAAATGAGCAAATGAATAACTTACTTAACGCAAGTACATAAGTAAAATAATAACAAACATAATAAACTTTTGAAGTAGTTAGGCAAATGTCTTTAAAATTCTTTCTTGAAAATTTTCATAACGAAACATATAAAGACATTCTAACCAGAAAAATAATAGGTATTTATCTGTCTCATAAATTTTTAACCGACTTCAAAAAAAGGAGGAGGTTCTCAATTCGACCGTTTTTTTTATTTTATTTTTTATGTTTGTTACCTCAGAACTTTGGATTGGGCGAACCGATTTTGATGATTCTTTTTTTAATCGAAAGCTGGTGGCTGTCATGTGGTCCCACATAAATTTTATTGAGATCTGACAATGCCATCCATGAGAAAACCACATAAGTCGTAAATTTGTATTGAGATTGTGTGCGACAAATTGACGAATAACTCAATATCACGCCGACCGATTTCGATGATTCTTTTTATAATCGAAAGCAGGTGCTTGTCATGTGGTCCCACATAAATTTAAACGAGATCTGACAAGTAGTTTTTGAGTAACTTTGAAGTCGGTTATTTTTTGTTAGTAAAATTTAGATTATATCTACCCCGGCTGGTAATCGAATCGTGACAACTTGCTTCGCAGGCAGGTCACTACCACTAGACTTCGAGTGTCATCAGTGAACGTTGAAACGTTTATTTAACTTTATTTAATCAGTAGCAAAATATATGGCCTTTGTAACTAACGCCCCAACTCAGAGTCACTAACGATTACTTAAATCGCTCCTTTGTACAGAATTTGTATGGTGATTATTTACTAAGGAGCGATTTAAGTAACCGTTGTTGACTTTGAGTTGGGGCGTTAGATTTGAAAAATATTTTCCCTAGCAGTTTTTAGCCGTTTCGTCCAATGCTTTTACCAGGCTTAAAAGCGACGGCATACTTTGACTTTAAAAACGTAAATTTCAAAATTTTCATAAACTTCATTTCAATAACACCTTATTTTAGTAACCCACAACACTCTCCAAGGCGTTTCTGTTAATTAAAACTGCAGAATTACAGCGTTTAGTTAGCGGCGTAGAACGTGGATGGAAATAAAGAGAAACTCTTAACAACATCTAAGACCGCTGTTTAACTAGCGGAGTTCGTTAAATAGTACCGTGTGAATACTGTATGCACTGCATGTTTACTAGCCTAACGTTTACTGTGAAAGGGAATAAATTCACCTGACATTACGACAGAAACAAAATGTATACCAATTTTATTAAGTGCGTTTAACTTGATTACCTCAATCATAATCCTTAGTATACAAAAAGGTATCTGTATGTTAATGTTATGTTGATTATTTCAAACTAGCTTTTGCCCGTAGCTTCGCCCGCAGTAGAGATCGCTTTCTTACAAATCCTACATACTTTTACTTAGTTAGATTTAGTTGCCTATGACATAGGTAATTCACATGTATCATTAAATTTGATAGCGTGATTCAGAACTTGCAAATGAATTTTACTAACGCCATCTATTAACAACATCCGGAACTAAATATCTAGCAACTAACAAAATATCGATCTTCCCATGGGGATGTTTTACCGCGGTAAAAAGTAGCCTACGTTACTCTCCACCCTCCTCACTATCTCCACACACAAAAACCATACCTTATAACAGCTTCGTTGCGATGTGAAAGACGGACAAACAAACAAACAAACACACTTTCACATTTGTAATATTAGTAAGTATGGATTTGTGTTTCTTTGTACCTTCATTTTTAAATTTAATCGAATAAAATGGTAAATTTTTCAATTGTGGCTTACAATTTGACGAATCATGTGGCGCAAAGGTTACCATGCCGATTCGCCTAGCGTGTGTTCTTGTCTTTGTGTGTTGGCCACGACACAGGGAATCCAATGGGCTATGAGTGTGTGGCTTAATTTCAACCCATTAATGGCTGAGTGATGAGCACGGGTCTCTTCTCTTGAGGAGCAAAGCAAAAAGCAAAGCAACAACCCATAATTGTCCCACTGCTGGGCTCGGGGTCTCCTCTCACAATGTGAGGGGTATTAGGCCATAGTCTACCACGCTGGCCAAGTGCGGATTGGTAGACTTCACACACCTTCGAGAACTTTATGGAGAACTCTCCGGTGTGCAGGTTTCCTCACGATGTTTTCCTTCACCGAAGCAAGTGATAATTAACTTGTAATACGCACATAATATTTGAAAAATTAGAGGTGCGTGCCAGGGTTTGAACTCGGGCCCCTTCGTTCGGGAGACCAACGTTCTACCGCTAGGCTATCACTGCTTTCTCTTGCTGTCTCTTGAGGAGGCCTACAGCATACTTCACCACGCTGATCCAGTGCGGATTTGTCGAGGATTCATATCTAATAATCAACTGAAATATCTGTACGCTTTCACGTATATTTTTATGTAAGCTTGGAAAGGCGTTCAGAAGCTACAATCACTTACAGACATCCAATGATTGTATACGTAGAGATAGAATTTTATATCGTGTAGCATGAAATTTTATGTTCAATCTCAAGTCCTCCTTGTATGAAACGTCCGCTATATCTGTTGGCACTATCTGAAATTACACATACCGTCAACAGATTAAACATACTGGAAATTGGTTTATTTTTGTGCATACAATATTCTCACTGGTTATTTCAGGTAACTGTAAGCTGTTATCACGGCAGGATGCGTTGTATTCTAATAGGAACCACTATCAGGGCAAGCGGTTTATATTGGGACTCTCAGGTTTTGTTTACGTAACTAGAAACAGTGGTCCGGTGTTAATATACCGTAGTAACGCTGTGTGTAGTTATTTTGATAACAGGCAGTGCGGCGTTTATATTTCGTGGCATAGTGATGAGTGTTTTTATTAATAAATAAACTTAACCTACTTCCTTTTATTTTAATGAGTTGAAATTTTACATTAATACTTTAGTTATGAGGATAAGGCATTTTTATGATACACATGACCTCATAGTACCTACACACAGGTCAGTGACAATATTTATATAGCAGTGGTAGTCTAGCGGTTTGAAACGGCATTTATTCATAAGAGTAGCATGGGCATATAACTGGTAATTAAACTTTCAGATTAATTTTATTCTTTCAAAAAAGACAACCCTGACATTGCCAGAGGATAACGTTAGAAAGGAAGGCAACTTGTATTTGGTTACATAGGTGTGCAAATTAAAATCCAGAATGTGGCTAGGACAACTATATTGTGATAATTTGAATTGCTGTTTACAATGCGACAGTCGGAAGTGGAATGAACAATGAGTAATGACATTTCATTTGTAACGCATTTACGATTTAAGAACGATAGCCGCATCACTCCCGCACGCGAATGTATGATATTTATGACAGGCGCTTGAAGCCTGAACATCCTCCCCACCGTTGAAAGGCCGCTTTCAACCTTTGAGTTCTTCAGCAGTTGGCAGTGGGCAGAGACGAGTGAAGGGTCGCCGCACGCAGCCCTTAATCGTTTTAAGATCCGCCACTCTTGACACTCCATCTGGGCCAGGGAAGAGTCGCACCACACGTCCTAGGCGCCAGCACAGTGGAGGCGTGTAATCTTCAGCTATGAGCACCATGTCTCCGATATTGAGATGAGCAGCGTTACTCCGCCATTTTGTCCTTTGTTGCAGTTCAGAAATGTATTCCTTCTGCCAACGTTTCCAAAAGTGTTGCCTAATTTTTTCAATGCGTTCATAGCGATTCAATTGATTCTCTTTGCTGTCTTCAAGGTTAGGCGATGGTAGCGCAGTCAATGGTCTGCCGATGATAAAGTGCCCTGGGGAGAGGGAGAGGAGGTCGTTAGGACAGGATGACATTGGGCATAAGGGACGGCTATTAAGAATTGCCTCCACTTGAGCAAACAAAGTTGAGATTTCCTCATAGGTTAGATGACAGTTCCCAATAACGCGCTTCAAATGAAATTTGGCGGACTTGACACCGGCCTCCCAAATACCGCCGAAGTGAGGAGCGTAAGTAGGTATAAATTTAAAGGTAATGCCTTGTTGACTTGCAAAATTAGACACTGGCTCCTCAATCTGATTTATGAAATTACCAATTTCTTTCGCAGCAGCAACAAAATTACGTCCATTATCACTAAATATTTCCTTTGGCTTACCTCTGCGCGCAATAAATCGCCTAAGAGTCATAATAAATGCGTCCTTTGACAGATCAGTCACAGCTTCAAGGTGTATACATTTATAACGCAAGCATACGAACAAGCATAAATAACACTTGCTTAACCGACTGCCACGACCCCTACGATTTACAATGAGGAATGGGCCAGCAAAGTCCAGGCCGACTGACAGAAACGGAAAACCTGGGGTTATGCGTTGTGATGGTAAATCACCCATTTTTGGGCATAGAGTTTTGCCCTTTAGTCGCCTACATCTTACACAATTATTCACCGTACGTCGAGCTAGTACTCTTCCATTCACTGGCCAAACCGTTTCTCTAACAATAGCTAATAGCAACTGGGGTCCTGCGTGCATATTCATTAAATGTTGCTGTTCAAAATACAGTTTGGTTACTCTGTGAGTGGCATGTAACAGTATTGGATGTTTTTTGTCGTAAGTATACATTGATGCGTCTATGCGACCACCGACGCGAATTAAATTTTGATCATCCAGAAATGGAGATAAAGATAAGATTTTACTCTTATTATTCAACTGTTTTCCCCTTTTAAGTAAATCGTATTCAGTAGAAAAGGACTCGCGCTGTGCCATAATACACAGGGAATTAAACGCTGAATTAAGCTCCTCTACCGATAATATACCTGTACGTCTATTTTTAGGATTTTTAAGATTAAATACAAATCGATGAATATAGGCAAAGGATCTTTGAAGTCTATTTAATGAAGAATAATGCTCAAAATTTATTAAACTTTCATTTATCGTTGTGGAATGCGCCTTTAGTTCAGGTATTTCAATTAACCGATTTTCCTTTAATACAGGCCATTCTGACTCCGGTCTACAAAGAAAATTAGGTCCAGACCACCAGGTGTCATGGGATATTAAAGTTTTAGCATCAACACCCCTGGAAATTAGGTCGGCAGGATTTGATGCAGTGGGGACGTATCGCCATGATGAAGGTTTAGAATAGTCTAGGATTTCGGCCGCACGGTTGGCCACGAATATTTTTAATTTCGAAGGATCGCTGTTGATCCAACTTAAAACTACACTTGAATCGCAAAAATAAACTACTCTTCTCGGTTTTTGCCTAAGAGATTCCACAACGGATTTAGCTAATCTACAGGACAGTAAAGCCGCACACAATTCGAGGCGCGGTATTGTCGTTGCCTTTAAGGGCGCTACCTTTGACTTAGCGCATAATAATTTAATAGATTCAACCCCACTACTGTTTTTCGATTTTATATAAATACATGCACCATATGCCGATAAAGATGCGTCACTAAAAGCATATAATTCTGTGAAAATAGGTGAATCACATAGAACTAACCTAGGAATTTGTAAATTCTTTAGACAAGCTAGATTTTTTGTAAATTTTGACCATTCTTCCCTTATTTCTTCTGAGACCGGTTCATCCCAATCTAACTTTAACTGCCAGAGCCTTTGTAAAATTATTTTAGGCTGAATGACTATTGGACTCAAAAGACCTAAGGGATCGAATATCTTAAATGAATTTGACATAATTAACCGCTTTTTTATGGCATCTGCAGTGCCAGAAGGAAATGATTTAATTGGAAAATGCAATGAGTCACTGGACGGTGTCCATCCGAGCCCCAGCGTGTTAGTAGACTCACTTATAATTAAATTATCTTGTAAATTTATATCAATATTATTGAATAACTGTGGAGCATTACTTTTATACTTTCTTAAATTAAAACAGCCTGCATGTAAAGCTTTAGAAAGACATGACTGAATATAACGCAATTGTTGCTCACTATCAGCTCCAGTGATGACGTCATCAACGTAAAAATCCCCTTGAATAATGGTTTTGATAAGCTCATCATCCTGTTCCTCACCTAGCTGCCACAAACAACGTGTACTCAAATAGCTCGCACTTGCAGTACCGTAAGTGAGAGTATTCAGTTTAAATATTGTAAATGGCCTAGACTCGTCTTCTCGCCATAGGATACGCTGCAAATCACGATCACTTTCATGTACTAGAACTTGGCGATACATTTTCTCAATATCACCAGTTAGCAGGAATTTATATTGTCTCGCACGTAGAAGTATGGCAAAAAGCGAGTCCTGGAGGTTGGGACCTACCATTAAAATATCATTTAACGCATAACCAGATGTAGAAGGAGCCGATCCGTCAAACACCACACGAAGTTTAGTAGATTCGCTGTCTTCCTTAAGGACAGCATGATGACATAAATAATAGGTCTCATACCCTTCACTACATGCTAATGAGAGGTGTCCTAAGAGAGCATATTCATTAATAAAATTAGTGTACTCAGATTTTAACAATGAATTTTTATTAAATCGTTTTTGTAAATGATAAAAACGTTTTTTCGCTAATTTATAGCTATCTCCTAAACAATCAGGAGTGTCCTTTAAAGGCAGCTTAACACAAAACCTACCAGAATCATCCCTACGAGTATGTGTAATAAAATGCATTTCGCAAGCCTTAGCCTCTTCACTCATTATAATTTTGTTTGGAACTTCCTCCAAATTCCAAAATTTGGTTAGTAAATCATCCATGTCATTAGGTTCCTTCCAAGGAGAAATTGTTAAATGATTAGAATATACCTTATTCCGTTTAGAAATATTAGAATTCATTGGACCAGATATAACCCAGCCTAATTGAGAATTTCTTAATCTGGGATTTTGTGGACCAAGGGAATGTTCCTCATTACCTAAAATATCCCAAAACAAATCAGCCCCAATTAAAACATCTATAGGCGCTGGTTGATAAAAGTTAGGATCCGCTAGTAAAATATTTTTAGGCAACTTTAGAGAACTAATGTTGATTGGATACTTTGGTATGTATCCTGTAATTTCATTCAATACAAGACATGAGAAGCTAGCTGAGAATTTGCTATTTAGTGAATTAATTTGTATATTGCAACTTTCGGTGACATTTGTATTATTATTATTACCGATCCCAATGACCTTTAGCGAGTCGATTGGATGCGTCTTAAGAGAAATTTTCTGCTTTAGTGATTCAGTGATAAATGATGATTGGCTGCCACAATCTAATAGCGCACGAACCTTCTCCTTTTGCTGGGTCTGTGGATTCGAAACTTCAATCATGGCAGTCGATAACAATATTTGATTAGATGCTTGATCTGAGAAATTAACAATAGCTTGATTAGACTCATCGCTGGTGACGTGGTGAACATCCGACGTTGACGGACGGTGGAGCAGACTGTTGTGCTTCTCATTACAGACTCGGCACGGCCCCATACGACATTGATTGACTGGGTGTCCCTGTCTCAGACAGTTAATACACAATTTGTATTTGTTTACAAGTTCTAGCCTCTCATCAATCCCTTTCGACTTAAAAGTACCACAATCATAAATTTTGTGGTTTTGATTACAAATAATACATAAGTAGGTTAGTTTTGGTTTACTGTTAGTATTAGAGCCCGCAAATATTTTTGAATTGCTGGAGGAATGCGGTTGAGCTCGCCAAGACTGTTGTTTGTTGTGACTATTACTAGAGTAACCCCGCGTGTTAGTCGAAGGGGCCGTCGAGACCGTAGGACTTTCGTGTTTCCTATTGCGGCTCAGCGACTCCAAGACATCTGCACGGTCAGTCAAAAACTTAAAAAACTGATTTAAATCGGGCGTGTCACCTTCTAAATTATTTCGGTATTCTTCCCATTTAGTTAGGGTATTACTGTCTAATTTTGAAGAAATCATGAAAATTATTAAAATATCCCACTTTTCTGTCGGTTGTCCTAAACTACACAAGGCGCGTAAATTTTTTGTAATATGATCAACTAAGAATCTCAAGCTCGTTTCCGATTCACGGACTAGCGGTCTGATATTAAATAAAGAATTTAAATGATGGTTAATTAATATTCTTTTATTGTTGTATCTGTTGCAAAGTAACTTCCATGCTTCAGCATAGTTAGCAGCTGAGACCTCAAGATTAGATATAATTCTAGCCGCGTCCCCTTCTAAATATGATGTTAAATAATGAAACTTGTTTACGGGGGAAATACGTAAATTATTGTGAATTAAATTTTCGAAAGTATCGCGAAATTCTAGCCACTGAAAATAAGCTCCGTTGAATTTAGAAATTTGTATTTGTGGTAGTTTTATGCTAACCTCCTGATGCTCCGAACAACAAGAAACATCCAATAGTGACGCGCGCCTGTGCTCACATTCTGTTTTGTTAAATTTTTCTAACAATGTTTTAGCCGTGGCAATATTAGTGATAATGTCTCGTTCCATGGAATCGCGCTGTTCTATTTCATCCGATATATTTTCAGCGTTGAGTACCTCAATGTCGTTTTGCAAGTCATCTACTCTTACTGCCAATGCCTCAAATTTAGCAAGTCGAAGACTTAACTCAGTTGACTCAATGGCACTTAACTCTGTTTTTGTACTAATCGAATTTAGATAATTACTAAATTTTGTTATCTGTCCCTTGGCGGACGACCTTCTTGTTTTTAATTGACTTAATTTATCTGAAGGCATTGTAAGCTATCTGGTGTTAAGACAATAATTAAATTAAAATCTCACGCTCCTCGCTTCGGCGACACCCGCTGATCAGGAAACCGGTGCAAGCTCCGCTGCTCGCAGCGTCGATCAGCAGGACCTCGCGATGCAGCGGAGTCCTGAAAATATTCGGCAAACAAATCTAAGTAAAGCTTATAAAAGCAGAATGATAGAATGTGGATTCGTAAATGGTTATGGAAATATGTAGAATTGATTGAAATGAAGGTTAATTGAATTTAAAATAAACTTTGGTACAAGTTACTAATAGGTACTAAATTAATTTGCAATACAAGGACTGTCCGCCTAATAGTATGTTGTGACAACCCTATTAATCGCTTTGCGACAACCCTGTTATTAGGTTGCGACAACTCAACAACAGCTACTATGCGATAACCCAATAAATAAATACGTAAACTGCTAAAATCAAGTTACGTAGTTAACGTACTTTACGTACCTTATATACGTAGCCTAATGCGTATATTTTACCCTTACGTACTTAATAGGAAATTCACCAATTAATCAATCTACGTGATAATTATTAAGATAATAGTTGGCTAATAAAGTATTATTACAAGATAATGTTAAAAAGAACAAGTTTAAACGTAGAACCATTGACGTAAATTATATGGACGCGCTCTTTCTAAGAAATTTCGTGTCACACTTTCGTGCCACAGAGAACTCAATCACAGAGTCACTATGCGCCCAGTGTTGCCAACACCCTACTCCGAAAGAGATCATGGATACATTACTATAACTGGACATATACCATGGATATATTACTCTGTCTGATTACATTGTAGAGGTACCTGAGGATTAATTACGTCATAACGGAATGACCATTTTTGTAGTGTTCATCCATTCATCAAAAAAAAAATCAAAAAATCGTTTCTTATTCCAGAATTTACATTTTATTACAATATGCGTGGGATCTTTCCATTTAAGTATATAAAACTTGTGTTATCTATAGTCCCAGGATATATCATTCGATTGTGTTAAAATATTTTTATGTGTGTTGTGCACTTAAAATAAAATAAATGTATCTTAATAAATTACACTGTAGCCTCATTGAAATATTATAGTGTATTTTTGTAGAAACATCAAAAAGAGGAATTGGCAATTTAAATACTTTAATTGTCGTTTCTTTGTTTTCCAGGTAGGTTTGTGTGATTTAGGTTGTATTTAGTGTAACTCATAATGTATGATAAGCTTAAATAAAACTTTGTTTTTCAGAGCAACACGTAGTTTATTATCAATTCTTTAAATCCCGACTGATTGTCATATATAATCACATTAAGTACTTCACCTTATAGGCCGAGGGAACCTAAAATAATAATAATATTAAGTTACCTAGTCATTTGGTTTAGGCCCATGCTAGGTTCCTAAATACCGTCCCAAGAGGACGAGCTTTAACTTAAAAATTAAGTTTAAATAATAATAATAATAATGATATTATACCTTCTACCATTAATACCATGCACTTGGATTTTCTATAAGTGTGTTTTTTTAGTTTTTTTAAACTATTATTTATTTATTAATTTTTTAGTTTGATTTTTTTAAATGAAATGTAGGTAATTTCTTTCTTTCTTTCTTTCTTTTTTTTTCTTTAAATATTAAATTGTCATTGGTCTTCAATAAGTCCACGAAGTTTGAAAGAAATCTGAGCGTTTCAAGTGAGCCAAAATCAAGTCCAAAGAGAAGTTACAAACAAACAAACCAACAAACAAACATACAGGTGAAGTAATATAAAGCGTTAAAACTTACCTGTGGAAAGTTATCCTTTCAGGTAATGTTTTCGTTTTTTGCTCATAATTTTTGCAATACCGCAATGTACAAGTTGGCATTTTCGTTAATTCAATAGGTACATATAATATCTAAAACAAATAAAGTAAGTCAATTTCATATAAAAGTCACGTATTGAAATCACTTTCTAGTTTCTACCACAATTTCCGCATCTTTGTCCTTTTGTTCTCTCACTCCGCGACGTCTGGCAACCCTGTTCCGTAGTGATTAAGTACTCTGTGTTCGTTCTGTCAAGTTTGGTTCAAGATGTCGGTAATAAATATTTGACACTAAATAATTTTTAAGACTGTAAATAAAAATATAGTTACTTACCGATTATGATTAAATAAAGTGAAATAAAGTTCAAACGTAAATAATGAGAAAGTTTTAACTGTGCACAATACAGAATATTATGTGTTCTTGAACAGTCGGAGTTTTACGAAAGTGACAGCTATGGTGACAGCACTTGCTCGCAGCCGATTATAGTACTAAACTGAGTTGGCCCCAGTTGGGGTCAACACAGGTGAACAAAATGTAAGTACTGAACAGCCTGTCTATATAATTTACGTCAATGCGTAGAACAAAGAATATCGAAATATGTCGGTAGAATAAAATTTATTGAGATGATGAAATTTTCTAGATTGGAATGTAAAATCGCACTTTATTTGCACAATTAGAAACAATATCTTAATAGAATGAATGTTATTTAGGAATTTGAAATGGAACTGCAATGATTTGGATGGTTTAGGTGAAGAAACAAAGGTATAGGTAGGGCACTTATCTTTTGTTGTTGCGCGTGATACTTTTGATGCACCACTGCTCGCCGTCCCGAATCTTCGTTATTTTATTTATCCGGTCCCCTCATGAGCCACCAATTATGTATTTGGTTACATAGGTGTGCAAATTAAAATCCAGAATGTGGCTAGGACAACTATATTGTGATAATTTGAATTGCTGTTTACAATGCGACAGTCGGAAGTGGAATGAACAATGAGTAATGACATTTCATTTGTAACGCATTTACGATTTAAGAACGATAGCCGCATCACTCCCGCACGCGAATGTATGATATTTATGACAGGCGCTTGAAGCCTGAACACAACTCATTACGCGTTTTTGATTAGCGCTGTGCGACCTGAATTACATTTTATTGCGTCCATGGTTTCTAACATCTACACGGAAAATTTACCGTTATTCATTTTAAATTATTTTCTGAAACGAAGCGATGTTGACTTGCATGTATTGTACTCGTATAACAGCTCAGTTCTGTAACATTTTAAAGTGTTTTTTTCGGATCTCTAGCGTGATGTGTCCTCAAAGGCTTTGAACTAGCTTCTATGTGTGCAAGTGCTTGTTAAATTTAACGATGTATTTAACAACAGTGTGAGAACTCTGTACACGACGTGAGTTGTAGTCCATTGATTATACTACTACGATAACGTAAGATAAATAATACTAGAAAGGAATAATTGTAATATTCCTTTTGTACGATTTCAATTTGAATAAAAATTATGGTAACGCGCTTTCGTAAGAAAATCATTTTTTCTCTCATGAATATACAACTGAAACAATTTTATAGTTTAGACCAGGGATGGAGCTACGATATCATAATCGAATCGCTTAAAAGTTTCAAATACTTTTAGATTTAACTTTATTATTTTGTTTTTCCTTGAATAAATTATACCTACTGATGTGCTATTTAAAAAGAGTATTTTTAAAAATTACTTAAAATGCTGACCTTAAAGATGAACACACCCTAATAGTAGTTTCATGAAAAAATTTAAAAATATCTTGATTTTTTTAATATCTTATTTTTAAAAACTAAAAATATCTAACACTGTTTTCTAAATAGATTTTATGATTCGAATTTCATTTTGTGTATACGTGTTGCATAGATAGAGCTTCTTACCCCTATACACACACTCTAAGACAAAAACACACATGCTCATAAACACTACACAACCACTTTTAAAATATTGTGGAAAATGAAACAATGTTGCCAATGAAACATGTTGATATTTTGCTCAGTTCATTACACTTCGAATATTTAAAAGTGCAGTCCATCGTCTGCAAATTTATCACAATATACGGCGAGGTAAGTAGAATAACACTATAGTCTTCGCAATTACCTAATGGATCCGTGAAACAACGAGCGTGACGTTCAAACACCGTTGACTATAGTACAGGGACTAGTTATTTTTTTAACGGATTAGAAAATTGTATATTTATATTTGAAATTTAGTAAAATTATATTTCTTTATTTATAAAGGTCTTTAATATAGATAAATGTAGGTACTTATTTGATTGAATACTTATTATACTAGAGACCCTCTCTGCGGTCAAAATTGAACCGTAAGCCTACGTCCGCACAGACAGGCGGCTTGCTTAGCGCCTAGATACTAGTGGTTTGCATTCTTGTTACTTGCTAGGATACACGGTGGCCGCACTGAGAGGTGATTTGCGTGGTGGGTCGCTAGGTGCCTTGGTCATTTTGCTTGTCGGCACGTTGACGAAATGTCAGTCTCAGAAATATCTTACAAAATTATTGAAATAAATGCAACAATTTCTCGTTTCAGCTTTTAGTTTTTGCCATTGACATTCATCAATAATATTATATCCATGACAACCCGACCGTCAATGTCATTTTTGCTTCAAAAATGCCTAGTGCCTAGTGACAAAAAACCAACACGTTTGTTTACTTCGATACACGCTAAGCAACTATCTAGGCACCAAGCGCGCAGTGCGGCTAGTCACGAACACTCTAGAGCGTTCGTTTTACGAAACTACTCGCTAAGTGACTAACTAGGCTCTAGGCGCTAAGCAAGCCACCTGTCTGTGCGGACGTAGCCTAAGTGTCACAGGGTAACTTCACGTTGACATTTGAGCGTTAAGCGAGTTTGTTTTAAATGTACGGTGTAATGTTTATTTTTATTAGTTTTATGTCTAATGCATATTAAAAATAAATAGTTTTTGCACTCCTTCTCCGTGTAAATTTTAACCGTGCCAAATTTCATATTCCGTACGAGTTCCGCATAGGAGTATATGCGTTAATAAAATAACGCAAAATAAATGTATGCAATGGACAGTCTTTTATCGTTCATGTAGCGATCTCTTCGAGAAAAAGTCATACCTCAGACTTTACAAAGTCATTTAACACATTAAGAAAATGCCACCGGCTCCTAAACAACAGTCTACACCTAAATTCCGGTTCACGACCCGCCAGTAAAGTGCAAAGTGTACGGGCATTTAACAACGGTCAGACACGACATATACATTACGTATGAGTACGTGCGAACAATGCTCTTTTTATGCTCGCAAACTTTATACTGACTTTTTGTGTCATTTCGTATGTTTTATTAATTAAAATGCATTAAACACAGTATTGCGTGCGCTTATATGTCGTGACTCGTGTTACACTTTATAATGAACGTTTTTTTTTAATAAAAATAACTGATAAACAGGTCCTGATAGTAAGAACTCATCGTCACCGATGGAAATTAGTCCGAAGGCATCACCTATGCTTTATACAAAAAGTGAGCCAAGGCCCGTGAAAGACCCGAAAAACAAACAGGCACTCCAAAGTTGCGATTGACACAACACAAGAAAAAAAATATTTCAAGAACATTTCAAGGATCTTAGAAAGGAGGATGGTAGGTAGTCTGTTTTGTAAAAAAAGATAGTAGTACAATAGATTAGATCCGCTTGTGTTCAAAGATGGACAGACTCTCTTACACCCTAAAATCCCTACTAATATTATAAATGTGAAAGTGTGTTTGTTTGCTTGTTTGTTTGTCAGTCTTTTACGTCGCAAAGAAGCTGTTATATGGTATGGTTTTTGTGTGTAGAGTTAGTGAGGAGGGTGGAGAGTAACGTAGGCTACTTTTTACCGCGGTAAAACATCCCCATGGGGAGATCGATATTTTTTTAGTTACTAGATATTTAGTTCCGGATTTTGTTAATAGATGGCGTTAGTAAAATTCCGCGGGCGAAGCAGCAAAGCTGCGGGCAAAAGCTAGTATTTCTCTATTTTTAGCTTTAAATATTCTTCTTTCGATTGTACTTCATACAGCATAAGTATCACTGCTTTTGTGATACAGCAGGTATTTAAAATAACTCCAATTGTGATCATTAGTAAGGGGGCGTCCATAAATTACGTGAGGTGTTTAAGGGGGGGAGGGGGTCGAGTCAAATCTCATCTAATCTTACGTTGGAGAGAGGGGGAGGGGGGTCTCGGCAAATATCACGCAATTTTTTTTCTGATTGAAACAAAAAAAAAATTATACTATTTTGGTCCATTTAATCCAGATTGTATATGCTTAAGATTTAATCTTAAGCGTAATCGTAATACGATTAAGATCATTCACTAAATAAAAGCACGAAGCAATTTTTTTTTCTTTTTACAATAACAATCCAACGCGTTTACGTAAGAAACCCACATTTTGAAAAATCTCATGTGAGATTGGGGGATGGGGGAGGGGGTTGAATAAAATCTCACGACATCTCACCATACAGAAAATTTAAAAAAACACCTCACGTAATTTATGGACGCCCCCTAATGAACTTGTAAGGTACTATAAGTTTTATCGAGGTAACCAATTTTGTTACTGCACATAAATTAAATTTGGCATGAAATTGCTTGAACTGAAATGTGTTCACTCAGCTTATAGGCTTAAACCTTGAGCACAGCTCATATGAATAAAGTCACAACCGAAATGGTTTCATTTGAAAGGCAATAATCCGAAGATAGTTTGAGATTACTAAAACAATGCAATAGGCACATACGGTCTATTGATAAAATCGATATTCCACTTTTCCCATTCAATAATTTGAAGATTTGTAAAGATGGCGCATCAACGTCAACGTCAACACAAAAACACTGATCTGCCATTCTCATCAGATTTTTTAGCGTAGTGGAACACGCCGGGTATCCACTAGTAACGGATATATGCGTTTTAACAATTTACAATGTTACAATTTGTTTTTTAATTTTTTTTTTAAATTTTGTAACAATTTACCATCGACTCACTTTACATCTTCCCGGCTGCAATCTTAAATTGTCTATATGTTTACCATTTCCTCGCAGTTTACTTGTTTCAGTTGTATCACTGAGTTATGAATGAATAACACCACAACTTTCTACTAAGCACGGTTGGAGCGAGTTCTACGAGATTACTATTTGTTTCAGAGAACTCTACAACAAACGAATAACTCCCGGTCGCAGTACTTATTCCTTCTCTGTTTTGGGCACGGTAAAAGTAAAAAATCCTGTAAAACATTACTACATTAAAGGAGTATTATAATCTGGTAGAAGGAAAATAAACCGTTCGTGAGTTATGAAAAATTCCCACATAATTAAGTTATTTTGAATGTAAAACAATACAATATTAAAATTTATGGATGGAAATGGATTAATTAAGTATCGACTATACTACAAACAGATCAATGAGAGTTACTGTGAAGCAGCAGTCGAACCTGTCACCGTAGGTATCGCTAGAAGGAATTGAGGACATGTATAAAACATTTCAGAGATAGCTCTAAAAGGAATATTAAGGCTGGTTGGAAGTTGCCTGGCAGCCTTCAACAGCATGTGGAATTATCGTAGGGTTAAAATTTGTTAGTGCGGAGCCAAGCGAACTAGATTTCAATTAGGGAATGGATACACCCCTATTATAATTCAAAAGAATATGAGAAAAAAAGAGATGGAAATCTCATTTGTAAGGGCTGTTTTCCACGACATCCATCAAATCGAAACATCAAGTTACAATGTAGCTGAGTTACTCTATAATGAGAGACCTCGATGTTATTATAGTATTGTTAACTCATCATAACTATTTACATATTGGCAAAGTTTCAGAACGAAGGGGATAAGCGTCAGATAGATTGGCCTTGAATAAAATTTACTTAACCCCTCACATTTCTAAGATCTCGTCATTAGTCAAAGATGAATGTGTTTTGAGTCAATACAAACTATTATTAGAAATATTTTTCAGTTTCTTGCTGGAAAGGTAAGAATGTTACTGTGATTGTATCCTACAAATTATTTTAAAAAGATGCGCTGATTTCGTCGAGTCTTCTCCTAATAACATTACTAAAGCAATATTTCGAGAAGTAGAAAAAGTAACGTGACGTTGAATTCACATGGCATACGAAGATTTTTATTAACTTGAGCGTACTTGTTTAAGATCGTATTTTTTTTCTTAGAAGCCATTATTTTGAGCTTTAGCTTAAAAGCCACTTGAGGTTTAGTGTACAACATTGAAATAATCATCAAACTGACTCGTACGTACAAGTCAAATTTGAGTTGCATTTGTATGTATGTAAAGAAGAAATGATTTCATATCACACACACCTAAATTCATAAAAAATATACATTTGTATGTAGCGTTTAAAATGAAAGAAATCATTATTTAATAAGATAATCAAACATCAAACAATTGAAAAGACGAAATAAAGAGCCGTCAACGAGCGCACATTCAAATTGTTTCACATTTACTGGAGTGGAATAAAGTAGGGTCCCTAATATCGTTTTGTTTTACGAGAGCTATAAAGATGTTGATGAGTGCTATCTCTTTTTGAGTGGCAAATATTATTTTGATGGGCATTTTAAAATAGTACTCAGTGAAAAATAATTAGGATTCACTTTTACTGAGATTTTTATAGATTTTGCGGTTTAGGATTATTTATTTTTCAATGTATTTAATATCACATACTGAGATAGTGTATATTTACCAACAGATTGTTAGTCGACTAAGTACATAATATACTGTAGTGTATTTTATTCAAACAGGGTATGAAAAAATAATTTATAAACATTTAATAACATTCGTCAAAATCACATAAAAACTATCCATTGTGTTATTTAAATGCGTAAGTAAAGGAATTTTAATTTAGGGTGTTATTAAAAAACGGTGTGTCAAGTGCACCATATTTATTACAACGCAACATAATCCTGATTTTAGTGAGGATTTCGGACTTTGATGTAAACATTATTTATTCTGAAGGATATTTTGTTTATCTTTTAGTATTAAACAATTGTCTATGTAAATAATCTAAATTTTACTAACAAAAAATAACCGACTTCAAAGTTACTCAAAAACTACTTGTTAGATCTCGTTCAAATTTATGTGGGACCATGTGACAAGCACCTGCTTTTGATTAAAAAAATAATCATCGAAATCGGTTGACGTGATATTGAGTTATTCGTCCATTTGTCGCGCACATACTTAATACAAAAAGACTTATATGGTTTTCTCATGGATGCCATTGTCAGATTTCAATAAAATTTATGTGGGACCACATGACAGGTACCAGCTTTCGATTAAAAAAAGAATCATCAAAATCGGTTCGCCCAGTCCCAAGTTCCGAGGTAACAAACAAAAAAAACAGTCGAATTGAGAACCTCCTCCTTTTTTTGAAGTCGGTTAAATATTAATATTAATAACTTGTGTTTCATTACTTTAAAACTCAAAAATAATAGAATTACGAGTGTTATGTATAGAGTTGTGCGCTGGTGTCGCTAGATGGCGCCTCGCTTGATGATCGAATGAACTAGTCATTCGATCATCTATTCGATTATTGTATTATGCGATTACTCGTTGACACACGACGTAACTCGGTACAAGATAGTCAGTTCATACCGTGATCTCGGGGCGGACGGTTGTCCCTACAGTGTTGTGCGTACTTACAGTGAATATTATAATACTTATAATATTGATTTATTATAAATAATAATACGGTTGGTTCGTTGAACATAACATTGGCGACGAGGTGAAGAACGACCAGTGGATTAAATTCGATTCGCTGTTGAAATACCTAAGGTATGCAATGTAATCAAAGAATAATAATATTAGCGTGAACGTGCGTGATTATGTGATCGCGCAGATACGAGCCACAAACATGTAAGTGCCTGGAATATTTTTATAAAAATATAAAAATCTAAACTTCTACAGCGTTCATTATTACAATGTAACAGTCCAACCTTCATCAGGTTTACAGCAAACAATTAAGGCTAAAAAGTGCAAATTGTTGCAATTCTTTACTGGTAATAAAACGATAATAAAATATTTATTACGAAAATAATACATTTTCTAATTATTGCTTCCCGAGTAATGCATAACAAAACAAATATAATTATTGCTTGGATGTAAGGTTCACCATTAAACTTTTATTACGTCTGAAATACACTTTTATAAGTACAAAGATAATATTATTCATTGCACGTGTATAGGACGTACACAAAAATATTTTAAATAATGCCTACTAGATTTCGAACAGCAAAATATACTTGTATGCATTAGTCTAGGAAAACAAAGGATAATATGATAAAAAGCGAGTTATCCATATTATTTTGGTGTTATTTGCGTTACACTACAATTATATTCACCTGAATAACATACTTGGTATTCAGTAAATGCAAATTAATATACTTTTAAGGTCTCATTTAGTAGGGCCTATTATAACAAATTATAGATAATAATAATATAATCTTGGAAACAAGAGGTCTATAATACAAATATGAACATTGTGCATCATAAAAATACCACATATTCTAATGGCTATTACAAAATGCAAATAACGATATACAAAATAACAATAATAATATTTAATTGTAATTGAGATAAACAAAATTATAGAGCACATCATTGTGCAAGAGTGCAAACTTATAAGTAATATATCACAATATTTCTTCGATACTGCTCTCGACCTATTTTCTCATTGAAAAAGGGAGGGTATGCATAAAATGCCTATCAATGTAATCAAAGATAATTATCATTTGTTGTTATTCCACACCAAACCATGACTACGCTATTGTATCTTAATATCCTTTAATTAGAAGTTATTCTCATTAACATTTATTTAAAGGAATAAAAGTGTTCTGGTGATGCACAGATACTTACTTCTGCTACAAAATGATATAATGTTTGAAGTCCGGCAAAATCCCATGACTACATCACCACTTACCGTCGGGTGGGATAGTGGTCAAGCATTGAGTTATAAGAAAAAAAAAACAAATTACATCATACACATCACATGACATAATTATAATATATACGTCATGTACCACTAAACTTCGATTATTCGAAGACTCGCAATTTCAAAGAGGAATATGCGAAGAAAGTACATATGTTATAATTTAACTCCGGTTGAAACTAACAAGTGCCCAAAACTTCATTAATGCCACTGAACAACATCAACAAAAATATGTAGAAACACGCAATTATTCGAATAATTCGAACAAAGCGTCAATTCGCTTCCTAAAGATGCGATGTAATATGATGTTCCCATTAAAACTAGCAAGTATTACTAGTAACATTAATTAAGACTAAAAAAATGTGTCGATTTGTTTGAAGCTATTTTACAATCATCTTCATATTAAAACTGTTTGCAGGTCTATCGGTGAGAATTATTGGTGGGAAAATTAAATCCAAAATTCACACGAGCTAATTCACTTGACAGTTCAAAATCTATTCAATTTTAACATTAATCGTCTTTCACTATAGAGAGTGTATTTAAAATTTTATTTGCTAGTCTTAACAGTGACAAAAAAATGTGCTGAAAATAGTATCTGTTTCCTCTAACTACATGCAACTGGTGTGACAGTTGTTAATCACAGGAAATAAGGCTAAGACATAAGGGACAATAAAAAGGAATTGACAAACCGAAGTGTTCAACAGTACTATAATGTGACCTATCATAAAAGAGATCTTTTATAGGATCCAACTACTTCCGAAATCAATGTCACACTAAACAGTGCCATATTAATATATGCTCACCGTGGTCAAACTATAAAATGGGACATAATGGAACACGACATCATTTGGAACAACATCATAATGAGACAGATTATATTGAATACATATTTCGATAGTTTGTTTTGTAAAATAAAACAAAAATAAGGAAAATTATAACTTTATTGCACTCCAACATTACTCATAGCATAGGTACAATAACTAATGCTAAAACAGCATTCCCTTCCGTGGAACCGACATAAATATTAAAATACGACAAAAGCCGAGTGTTTAACAAAGTTTAAAGTAATTTTAATCTCTCTCTCTCCTGGTTATTGCGCTATGACAATGTCAGTTGGTGCTGGCACTAACGAGATACTATAACAAAACATTAAAATATCCCACGTTAGTGGTAGCTGTGGTAGTACGATGTGAAGATGATTCCCATCGTAATCGATCACATTCCACCGATATGAAATCGCGGCATGAAATAACAAATTGCAGGTCAGGAAGTTACCCCAATCAATATAAATCACAGATATCAAGTAAAAAAAAATGATACGGAATCAGAATTCAAGCAAGGAATCTGTAAATCTGTTCTATAAATTATTCGTTACAGACGAGTAGGTATATGTTTCTAAATTCGAGTCAGATTATGACAAACTATGACAAATGACAGCAGTTATGAGTTCATGATAACGGACTCGACTTTTATGATAATTATTTTTACAATTCTTACATAATATCATGCAGAATAATTTATTGGATACATTATTATTGGAAAAATAATGATTCATCCATGTGACAATGAGCACAAACAGACTCAGAAGATCGTAGTATTTTCACCTTATATCTTGCAATAGTTAATCTTTTTGAGCTGCCGGAAAATAAAGGAAAATATGTGAGGTTATGATTTTGTCTCCATAGTAAAGATACAATGAGACACTACATCGAGCTCAGTAGTATCTACTAACCAAATACAAAGAATTAGGTAACCATCTATTATTTTATTACATTCATTTTAATATATAAAGGAAAAGATAAATGCTAAGTAATCCATGGGAGATCTTGTGTCTAAATTAAGCCTTAATTGATATATAGATTATAGAAAACCAATCTATTTTT